>JAXCHB010000101.1:3816338-4495106 GCA_036926305.1 Uropetala carovei | reverse complement strand
CCGAAAGAGTATAATTCGTCAGTAAGGCTTTAAAAAAAAGGTTTTTGGATCAAAAAGGCTCCACAGTGCTCCATTACTGCGATTAATTTCTGAATTGTTGACAGGGATTACCACAGTAAAGTTTTTGTTTTCATAAAATATAAATTATTCCAGAGAATTTCCTAATTAGAAGCTTTAACATTCAACTAACACATGCATTTAAAATATGTGCTGCTTAATTACACGTTTAAAAATAATTTAGTTGATAGTCTGTTAGATATATACGGACACTCACGCGTACACAGATACATGTACCTATATATGCAGGTACATGCTTTGGTGACATTCGCGGAGGGGGAAGCACGTATGATGTATGATTCATTACGTTCCGGGTTCGAATCTTGCCGCGGGCATCGATATGCGTTCCAGTTTGTGGCGCTATTTATAAGCAGGTAGTAAATCCCGCTGAGTTATGTTCATTAGTTAAATAAGTAATAGATAAATAAATATATATGTGCATTCATACTTTCATTCATGCATAAAAGCGCAAAATTATAAGGCAGTACATGCAATTTTTAAAAGATATATAATCATTCCATATAAATCCAAACTTGAACAGAATCATAAAGAAGAAACAATTCCTGAAATTCATGAATCAATGTTATTAAAATTCTTCCTCATTGATTGCTGGTAGATTACCTTCGGTCGTATTATCCGTTCCTCTTACATAAACAACTGCACAATTAATTTCATCGTAGATCTTTCCTCAAAACACAAATTTGGAAAATTTTAAGGATCATCTTAACTTATATTTTCCTCACTATATAGCGATTTCATGAATGCGTTTGTAATGAAGTAAATAAACAAGAAAGAAAGCTTATTCTGCGGTTTTCAAATTTCTAAAAAAACAAGAATGTATGGTAACTTAATCGTTATTTCTCTTGCTTGTCTATTAATAACAACGGAAATCCCCAAACTCCTCTTTTATTCTCCAAACTTTTCCTTCATAATTTATCTCTTTTTATCCACTCTCTCGTCCCTTTCATTATAGAGAAAACACACACAAACATAAATTTATTTATGTTTATAGGTACACTAACACTAATATTATGGTTATGTTCTGTATGACGTTTAATCTAATAATAAACCTTATTAACTTTAAAAACAAAATTGAGATAGAGATTTCATTTCTCTCATAATTCGCCAAACCAAAGATTCAATGAATGAGCATTTAAAATCGTAATTCCTTACGTCCACGCTCAAACTAAAAGTATATATAATTCTCATACGTAAACAGAAGATGAACTCTACGTACCTGTAGGCCGAACACGTCCAAACCGACGACCCTCCTCATGGTCGGTGCTGGAACCTCGGTGGTCTCATTGGAATGCATGCCGCGTCAGTAAAAGGGAGGAAAGGAAGAGATAATCGGAAGTGTCGCGAACGGAGAGGTCGAAAAAGAGAACGGAAATTGAACGTCCTTCAAAGCGCCGACGAAACGCCCCGCATGATTGCCGAACTCCGTCGGGGGGCTCAAAAGACTCCGGCGGTCGGCGGACGAAAGCCTCCCGGAACACTCACCGTGCGCGGCGGGAAGGCTAGAGCGTCCGGAGACGAGGGTGCACCGCCTCCCGGGACGCGCGCGACTCCCAGAAGGAAACGCGCGTAGCGGGCGCCCATCAAAGCACCCGGAAAAAAACCGTGCACGGACAGACACTCGCGTTTTCTCTCCCTTTGCGAGATCGGTCCGGATCTCCGCGGTGGTAAAACGACGCGCGCGACGGGATCGGGTTATCGCGTATATTTTTCGACGCGAGGAGGGAGGAGGGACGAGGAGGAGTCGATGCGTTTATTTTTCTTCCTGCGAGGGCGTCCGAAAGGTTGGACGGGACGCGCCTTACGAGAGAGGAGCGTAACGGAAGACAGCAGGAGCGCAACTGGGCGAGGGCGGCCGGGAGTGGAAACAGAGAGAGGGAGACCAGCCGATTCAGGTGCCGTCCCACATCCCTCCCCTCCCCTCCCCCCTCCTTCACGCCCTACCTCCATCCCTCTCTCTCGGTTCCACTTTCTCATCCCTACTCCTAAACCTTTCGGTATATCCCCATCACCCCGACCTCGCGTCCTTCCCACCCTTGCCATAATCCATTCTCTCTCTCTCTCTCTCCCTACCTTTCTCCTCTTACATTCTCTCTGTCCCTCCCTTTATCTTCTGTTATCTCTCCCTCTCTTTCTCCTCTTCTCTCTCCTTCCCTTTCTCTTCTGCCTCCCTACTTTTGTTCTCTACTCTCTTCTCATCCTTTTTCTCTTCTATCCTCCCCCCCCCCTCTCTCTATCCCCATCCTTCCCTTTCCCTTCTCTCACTCTTTCTCTTCAACTCTTCCTTTCTCCTCTAATCTCTCTTCCTACCCTTCTTTTCACCTCTCTCCCTCCATTTCTCTTCTCTCTCTCTCCCGCCTTTCTCCTCCATTTTCATTTCATTTCTCATCTATTCTCTCTCCCTTCCTTTCTCCTGCACTTTCTCCCTCCCGCAATATCTCCCAACTTCCTACTTTCATCCTCCCATCCCTTCCAACTACCTCTTGCTTTCCCTACTCTCTCTCCACTCCCATCACTCCATCCCCTCTCTCTCTCTCTATCCACTCCTCAACCTCCCTTCCTCCCTCTCCCTCCCTCTCTATGTGTACTCTTCCCTTTCCCCAGCCCTCACCCATCTCTTCCACCCCTCTCTATTTCCCTCCCTCCCTCCTCCCTTCCTCTTTCCGTTCCCCATTGCTTTGAAAGAGTAGGAGGGGAGAGGAGCTTGCACGAGAAGCCGGCGAAGTTATAGAGAAACGTGGAGGGGAGGGGAGGGAGGGAAAGGGGGGGGGGGTGGAAGGTGGGAAGAAGGGTGGTAGGTTTTAGCGCGACGTGCAGAGAGAGAGAGGGAGAGAGAAGATTGCACGAAGTGTCTTTAATCGGGATAGATCCACAACGCCCGGTATCGGATGAAACGCGTTATACCAGGTGATGGCGGGGGTGTCAAATGGTTGGAATTTTGAAGGAGTCGTAAAAGTTGCCGGAGTGAGAGAAAGAGAGGGGGGGAAATGGAAGGGGAGAAAAAAAATAGATGGAGGTGAGGAGAGGGGATGATTCTTTTGTTTAGGAGAGAGGTGGAAGAGACGGGAGAGTGGGAAAACGAGGAGGAAATGATTAAGGTAAGGATGAAAGAAGTTGGAGTTTACTCGACGCAGTACGAAGCTCCATATGCTTGCATTTACTGCGGAAAAGCTCTCGCAGGCTTGGTGACCTTATTATTGGAGTAGATAGTAAATCAAGCCTTTCATCGAAGCAGATACAAAGAGATGACGGTGAATGCGCGGGAAGGGGGGGAGGAAGGGGGGGGGAGACATGAATGGATGCGAGAGAAAGAGAGAGAGAGAGCCTTTAGTGGAGCGGAAGGGAAGCAAAAGTGAAGGGAGAAATTAACAAAAGAGAGACGTCAAATAAAAAAGACCAATGGAAAACAACTGTGCGGTGAGTTTTGAAAAAGGTTAGGCCAAAAAAAAGGTCAATCGACGTAGTTCCATCGTTGTTCGCTAGGTGACCCGTTTAAACACGACGGAGATTTTTCCCCACATAATTAATGCTCCGCATTCGAACAATTTAAATTATTACGGCCGACATACCGAAAGGAAATTGGAAAGAGAGAGAGAAGAGAATGGGAGACGTAATTGAAACTTGGTGAAAATCTGACTCTATGCGAGGTTGTGTTTGAAGCGTTTAACGGGCGGACATGATTTCCGTCGCTCGTGGGGCGAAAAAGTTTTCATTGATCGCGAGTTAAAAATCGCTTCGATGGCGACTTGGACGAGAAAAGTGCTAAAAATGCCTCGAAAATATTTTTGACATAATATTTGTTCGGGATGTGAGATACGTTGTATGTGAGTTGCAATGTGTGTGAGTTACTTTATTATAAAAGGGAAGGCAACGCCGTGAGCTGTCTTGTGAAGGAGACAAGTTCAAACTTGATCGCTCTCACGACGAGATGTTTTTGGTGAGCTCCACACAACAAGTGTAATGGTAGTGCGATTCAAACACTAATTACCAACGTGCTTATATACGCAGTGCTAACAAGGATTCATTTCAAGTGTTCTCTTTCTTGAAAGTCTGTTTTTTACGCTTTAATTGTGTCGAAGAAATATAAATCTGGAGATTGTGCCGCCTATGTTTAGCCTTATTATGTAAATTATACAGTCCACTTGCATTTACCACAACGAGTCACCATCGGAACAATATTTGAATTTTCGATCCGCAGACTTCACATATAGGCTGTAGGTTTTTTAATTAATGTTGTTTTGTGGAAGTAAACGAAATAACTTTAAATGTCTTAATTTTTAAATTAAACTCTCAAAAATTCTTACTGAGCTTCTTCACCCCTTTAAGTTTTGTTCTATATATTAATATCGTTCCAAAAAAGAAAACAAAGAACTTAGCAATTTTTGAAAAATAATGATTCTGCCGAAATACTTAATGCGGCATTCTTTCAGGAAATCTCATCTCTTATTTATTTCATAGAGGAGAGGATTGATACATGCATCCGCTTTCCTTTTTTTTTTGCAGGTGCTCCTCCCACACTTCCGTTAATATTTCAACGGAACACTTTAAAAATTCAATTTCTCGTCTTCTGACAGGGCCGTTTCTTTTTTTTTCTTGAAAAAAAAAAACCGCCGAACGCGCAAAAATATTTCGGTCCTGGACTATTATTTTTTTAAATGAAAAAAATGCTTTTTGCCGCGACGTTGTCTGCCTTTCACTTTGGTGAATCGAGAGTACGCACGATGTTGATGATGAAATATGAGATTTCCCCAGAATTATCGCCCGGAGGTAAGGGATAAATTCGAGGGGAGGGAGGGAGGTGATAAAGAGAACTGTTTGAGGAGTTCGGGAGGCTTTAAGACGGAGAGGATGGGTTAAAAGACGCTTAAAATGGTAGGGGCATGCCCTCAGGACGATACGAAGAGAGTTAGGAGTTAATGTTTAGTATGACGAGGGAAAGGAAGGACAGAGAGAGAGAGTGGGGGAAGGAAATGGAAGACAGAAATTGCCGAAGACGGAATATAATCGGTTTAACATACGTCCAACAAACTTTCTCATATCCGTACGCTTCTGCTCCGTACAACAATGTCACCGGTTACATTGTTGTGTTTACATGTACAGCTCGGCGGTAGCTTGGCGCAAATAGTTGTGCGTTTTAATGTCGATTGACGGTACCATCGTTGAATTTCGAGTCATTGAGCTTATGTGATACTAGTGATGGTGTGCTAGCATTCTGCAAGCATTTTCTCTCACCCTAAAGAAAAGAGTATGAAGCGACAAAGAATTTTTAAAAGCAACAGTTTACACCTTCTTGTCGATTTACTTGTTTTTCCTTTGGTCAATATTGGGGTAAAAACAACCCCTAAAATTTATAATTATTAAATATTTATATGTTTTCGGTATTGGTTACGAATACATCACATTTATGCGAAATTTCATCAATGTAGCACCTCTAGAATTGCATTTATATGAATTTAATTGTTTAAAATTTATTAATTTATAACAGCCACAGCAATGAATATTTCTAAAATTTTCAATGTTATTTACCACCGGGACATTATTTCCTAACCTTTTTAAAATTTTCAGCTTCCTGGATCTACAGGAAGTACATAAACATTAGTCAATTTGTTAAACATTTGAGAATTTATTACGACCGAACGAATAAAAATTTTCAAATTTCTATATTCCCGTTTTCATTATTTGGCGAATTCTACGGGTAGAAAAAATTTCAGTTTGATAGCGCATTTAGAAATACCTAAACCATGAAAAGTTAGTAAAATTGTTTATAATTTTTAGAGGCCAAGAAAATAAACATTGTTGCAATTTTCCAATTATTACCAAGATTATTTTTTTCGTTTCACCTATGTATTAAATTTCAGCTCTCCAGCTATTGTAGTTTGGGCCAGACATTAGTATCCTCCTATATATATATATCCTATCATTCTATAAGCACTCTTCTTACAGAGGAGGATATACGATACTAGTTAATGTGTGCTTGCATTCTGCAAGCGTTTTGTCTCATCATAATATAAAGAGTAGAGTAGACATAATTATTAAAAGCAAAAGTTTGCACCTCTGCGCCGATTAATGTTTTACATTATGTACAATATTGGAATAAAAACAACCCCCAAAATTTATAATTGCAAAACTTCTATAGGTTTTCATCATTTGATTCGAATACCTCACATTCCTGCAAAATTTCATCGATGTAGCACCTCTAAATGTGTAGTTATATAAAATTAATTGTTTAAAAATGATGAATTTTTAACAGCCACAATAATAAACTTTATTATATTCTTCAATATTATTTCCCGCTGGATTGGAATTCCCTAATTTCTCAAAATATTCAGCTCCCTAGCTCTAATAAAAGTGCATACACATTAGTAATTTTTTTAAACATTTATGAATGTTTTACGGATCAATAAATAAACATTTTCAAATTTCTATAATCCTGTTTTCGTTACTTGGCTGGATCAACCGTTAGAAAAAATGTCAGCATTGTAGCACAATTATAAGTAACTAAACCATGAAACGTTTGTTTATATGTTTATAATATGTGATTGCATTATGCAAGCATTTTTAAATATTAGCATTTTTACAATTCCGAATTATTCCTAATCGATTATGTCCAAAACCATATAACCGTGTCAAATATCAAGTATGTATCTCATTAAGAAGTGCCTTATAATGTTCACATTCGTATTGGGTAGAAATGAGCCAAACCGCACCAAAAAAGTTGAATTTTGCTATTTTTTATTTTATCTTCGGTTGCAACAATATTTCTATAATCGTGCTAAATTTCAAGTCTCTAGGTCATATGCGACGAATAAAATTATAATGCACGTCTAAATGAGCTACAAAGTTGAAATTTGTTACAGTTATATGATTTTATACAAAATTCATTGGGAATAATTTTAAATTGTAAATTTTCTAAACTTTAAAAAATTCACCAGTTTCAGATTTTTTCCTTTGGTTGTGACCAAAAACCTATCATCCTACCAAATTTCAAGTTTCTCGCATTTCTGGAAGTGCCTCATAATTTTGTATCCTCCTATATCTATAATATATAGATGCTTCTTACACATGATATATATATCATATCTATACTATACATAGACGCTTCTTACACATGATATATATATCTTTTAGTTGTTATCGATGGTTATAAATCTAATGCGTTTTCTGTAACCTCTGGGGTCCCACAGGGCTCTATTCTGGGTCCATTTTTACGCGTGAGAACCTATTATCGTCGGTCGGTCTGTCCATCTGTCCGTTTGTCTGTCCGCACTCTTGGTTTTATGCATTTTAGGAGCCTATTATCGTCGGTCGGTCCATCCGTCCGTCCACATGTTCGTTCTCGGCTTATACAGAACGGATTTTCATGTGTATCGAAGGCCTTTTTAAAGTCGGTGTAGATAGCGTCAACTCGGATACGGTATCTCGGATACGGTATCTCGGATACGGTATCTAGGATACGGTATCTAGGATACGGTATCTAGGATACGGTATCTAGGATACGGTATCTAGGATACGGTATCTAGGATACGGTTTCTAGGATACGGTTTCTAGGATACGGTATCTAGGATACGGTATCCGAGTTGACGCTATCTACACCGACTTTAAAAAGACCTTCGATATAGCACGTTTTTCGGTTTTTCCAGAGAATAATATTTCTTCCAAATTTTGTTTTGCAATTATAAATTTTGGGGGTTGTTTTTATTCCAATATTGTACATAATGTAAAACATTAATCGGCGCAGAGGTGCAAACTTTTGCTTTTAATAATTATGTCTACTCTACTCTTTATATTATGATGAGACAAAACATTAACTAGTATCGTATATCCTCCTCTGTAAGAAGAGTGCTTATAGAATGATAGGATATATATATATAGGAGGATACTAATGTCTGGCCCAAACTACAATAGCTGGAGAGCTGAAATTTAATACATAGGTGAAACGAAAAAAATAATCTTGGTAATAATTGGAAAATTGCAACAATGTTTATTTTCTTGGCCTCTAAAAATTATAAACAATTTTACTAACTTTTCATGGTTTAGGTATTTCTAAATGCGCTATCAAACTGAAATTTTTTCTACCCGTAGAATTCGCCAAATAATGAAAACGGGAATATAGAAATTTGAAAATTTTTATTCGTTCGGTCGTAATAAATTCTCAAATGTTTAACAAATTGACTAATGTTTATGTACTTCCTGTAGATCCAGGAAGCTGAAAATTTTAAAAGGGTTAGGAAATAATGTCCCGGTGGTAAATTACATTGAAAATTTTAGAAATATTTATTGCTGTGGCTGTTATAAATTAATAAATTTTAAACAATTAAATTCATATAAATGCAATTCTAGAGGTGCTACATTGATGAAATTTCGCGTAAATGTGAGGTATTCGTAACAAATGTTAAAAACCTATAAATGTGTTATAATTATAAATTTTAGGGGTTGTTTTTACCCCAATATTTTCAAAACAGAAAAACACGTATTTCGGAGCCAAGATACAACCTTAAGCGTTGAAAATTATTTTTCATCCTTTATTTTTACTTTAAGGTGAGAGAAAATGCCTGCAGAATGCAAGCACAATTAACTAGTATCGTATATTCTCCTCTGTAAGAAGAGTGCTTGTAGAATGATAGTTTATTAAACCAACCTCTATAAGTGGACGGATTTTGTTCAAAATTACTGCAGCCATATTCCAGAAAATCGACAAAAATTAATCAACTTCCGCTGTCGTGCGATTCGGCTAATTTCGACGATGCTTAAATTCTGGGCAACACAGAATAGATATACATAGGAGATTTAACCAGATTCTGTTAAACCGTTTGGGTTCTAGAGCCACGCACAGATTCACAGAAAGATGGATTCGCAAAAAATATGTACATAACATTGTTTCGGACTCCTGAAAAGGTTCGTGTTAAAGATTGAGGACTATGAGAGGACGGTCGTCTGGATCGAAAGAGGAAAGAACGGCGTGCACACGGGAAGAAGATTAAAAAAAGAAAAGATGGATAGGCACGCCAGGAATGAAAAAAATCCCAGGAAGCGGAGTGTGTCGTGTTGGGAGAATTAAGCATCTTAATGTAATCAGTTAATACAGGCGAGAAAAAAAGAAGTCTATGTGAAGGGAAGAGAAATTTAAAGGGACCCAGGCAGTTTATTGAATCCGATCGACGCTGAAAGTTTTTGCCCATAACGCCAGGGCTCGTTTTAAAAAGAGCTCAGAAAGGTCTGCGAGAATGTGTGCGCGTGTGTGCGTGCGTGTGTGTGTGCGTGCGTGCGTGCGTGCGTGCGTGCGTGCGTGCATGTATGTATGTAAGTATATCGAAAATAAAAATAAAATCATTTCTGACAATGCTTTTCGCGTCGATTCTCACGGTTTCATTTCGCGAGATCGGTCCCGGACAACATTTCGGCGATAAAGTTCGGGAGCACTGTTTATTTCCTTTTTCAAAAATTTCGTTGTTACATCGGTTAGAGCTTCTTATGTTTTGTTTAGACCGAAAGTAAACCTCCGTAGGCCATGTCTTCTCCTCGAAAAGCACGAGTTTCGTAGGGCAACTTGACAAGCCATAAGACAGCGTATGTGATGCGAGACTGGGGACCATAGCAACCGACCAGTCTCGTGTTCTCCTTGCTTTTTGCTTCTGTAAAATTCGTCCTTGAAAAAGTCGATCCACTCACTGTAAGTGTGGTCGCGGAAATACCAATTTCATTTCGATATCGAAGTGCGCTAAAATGATCATCGAATGGCTGTTTTCCCGTCAGGTAATATGTATGTAAATAAGCAATGGGATTAATTCAAAATACACGATTGGATGTTTTGATATGAATTAATTATCGGTACACCGAACGTAAATGTAAACAGGTGAGGGAATAATTGCAGGTTTAAATAAGGCATTTTTATCGATTTTTTTACACATAATCAGCTTATGTATTCACTTTGTCTGTCTGTCTGTCCGTTCGACTGTGCAGGCGATATCTCTGAAACGGTTCAACCTAGATAAACCAAATTTTCAGGATAAGATACTACATATGAGAGGTACATGTGGAAATCCGAAATTGTTAAAATTCCAATTTTCAGAGGCTAATTTTTCCCCATTATAGCCTCAAAAGAAAAGCCCATCAATTCGTTATGAGGTTTACATATTTGATTTTTTTAATTATTTCCTGTCAATATTCGAACTCGGGACTTGAACAATCGGAAAGTTTATAAATTTTAGTTTCTTATTTTTGAAGACGGAATTCGAATCCATATAGATTTGGCGCACATTTTTAGTTTTTATCGGAAAAAGTGGGTGTTTTTCTGGGTTTCAACAAAGGAAATTCATAACTACCATGGCAACGAGCACAATGCTTTTTTTGTAAAGTGTAAAAAAATCACCTTATAATATCTTCTTTCGCAATACTTTCCTAACTTGTTTTTTTCATCTATTGCTATCTTTCCATCGCAGATGCGATGTGTTATTGACAGCTTACATTTGTGGCAGCATGTACATACTCTTTATCAATTTTTTCCGATTACTTCCCAGCAGCTAATCTTATATATACCAGATTTCTACCATATTTAGCTTTTATATATGCCAACCTATCTTGAAAATTTATCTTCTCCAGACTAAAGGATTCCGGAGATATCGCCCGTACTGACAGGCGGCCGTACGGACGGACAAACAAACAAACCGAATAACGATTGCTTTAGGAAAATAAAGCGCTAAAATTTGATGCAGGCATGCACAAGACAGATTAACATATCTTTTTTCCGGCATTTTTAATCTTTTTATCGCTAACGATTGCCTCCCTTAATTTATTCTCCCTCTCTTGTTTTAATCTTGATTTCAGGTAAAGCTTAACCTAAATTGCTAGAGACCCTAATTAAGTCATACATCTCGTTGAAGAATTAATCCGATCTTAATTTTCCCCAACAGCCCCTTTAAACATATTTTCCTTGACGACCGAACACACTAATGACTAGGTACTCCCGGTCTAATGGAGGTTAAAATCAATAGCCCCATTTCACTCTAATTTTTCTATCTCGAGAGCCTTTCTTTTCGAATCGAATTCCGGTCCACCGTGCTATTTAACGCCATATCTCTTTGAATTTACGCAGCAATACTCCAACCCAAATTTATCTTTTACGTGCTCTTCCCCATTGATTTTTTAAAAGTATGCAACCCGTGGAATCCCATGAAAATATAAATGATAGGACCATTTAGCGTCCCTCGCGTTATTTTTTTATCCTAAAAAAAAATTTCGAAATAAATGACAACTGAAAAATTCATATCCACTCCATGTTAGGGCCGTAAAAATCCGGGCGGGATATACCATCTATATTATTACCGCGGAAACAATAATATATAAATTCTATGGCGGAAATTATATATGTGTATATATACATATATCGTAAAACGATTTTATTGGACCGTTTAGAGAGATTTAACGCAAAAGAGCTGCGAATGCTTTTCCAGGGGCCGCTTCAAGTGAAGGAAGCAGGCGACACCTTAGGCACACCGAAAAATCAATGTTATTGAAGATCCGGCGACACTACAAAATGATCTTTATGTAACTGCGGGGTGATGTAAGAAATGGCAGGTGGGCTCCGAACGTCAATAAAATTCGCCCCGTTGAAAAATAAAACCCTCAGGTTGTAACTTTTTGTTTTTTATTTTGCTTCCCACCATTTGGAGCGTTTAAAAGGTGATGAACCACATGACGCGAGATGACGCTTCGTCAAGAGGGAACGTGACATGAAAAGCTTATCTTTTTTAAAAATATATTTTCCCCCTCCAATGTTTTTTTTTAGCGTTTGAGGCGAAGATAATTTATTTAAAAAAATATTAAATGAGCGGTCCACCCTGACGACGAACGACCCAAAAGGTTGCCTCATTACCTCCGTGATATATCGCCTTCGTGGCCTTCTTTTCGCGGCCCTCTCCCGAGAATGTAAACCTGGTGATTAATTAGATTCCGGGAGTAAGTGCAGTCCGGGCTTTCCTCCCTGTTCCCACGCGAAAGGGGGAAGGTTCAATTAAAGCGACAGCGTCGCAGGCAATGAGAAGAAGAAAAAGAAGAGGGAGGAAAAAACAAAACACGAACGCCGTCGAGAAGGGGCTACGGGAAATTAACTTAACGACAGGGCTTTCCAAATTATGCCCTTTCCAGTTTTTATTTTTAACGTCCAAAATAAAACCAAATGACCGATCGAGCTGTGTGATAGAGTTGGCGCCGAATAAAAAACAGCTTTTTTATTTTATTGGTCGTCTGAGCACACTTTCGCTCCCGTCCTTATTTGCGAGCTGCGTTCTAAATTATTTATTCCTTTGTGTATGTTATGCTTGCCTCTTGAGAAATTAAGGGTAGGTGAGGTTTTCAAATGGATCACTTGTATTTTTCGTCCGTCTGCTGACTCGGCGGCGTGGCCATCGGTATTCAAGAGATCATCCCACGCTGAGAGGCCCACTCAGAACCATGCATAATACAAGGCGGGGAACCTGCAACTGGCGCAGATAATATATCATAAGCGTACAATATCTGGGAACATCCTGTTCGTTTTGTCTGTCCTTCCGTCCGACTTTTCGGGCAATTTTTCTTGAATCCAGTAGCTTGGGTAGCCAGGATATGGGGAGCTGTATGAGAGCTAAACATGTTCAGAATTAGGTGGATCTAGGATTAGCTAGTGGAAGGTAATCGGTGTCCTTTTCTGACCCCTTTGTTTCATTTCTACCCTCTTAATAAGAAAAGCATGAAATCGATGCGTGTCGTCATAAATTTGCATTTTTAAATCAGTTCAACTTAAGATATGTGCACGAGACGCGAACAGTTCTATAATTGAAAGAATGAAGTTTCTGTTTTTAGTAAACAGAATTCAAATCTGCGTCGAATGAGAGTCGGCGATTGTTTTTAATAAAGTATATGTAATATTTTACGGTTTTTAGCAATGGGAAGTATCAACTGCCATGGCAACGAGTCCACTGCTTTTAAATGCGAAGCATATTATTACAAAGCGTTGATATAATGCATTTAATGGGGATTTATCTATAATATATTTTGAAGCCTGTGTTTGTTCATGAAACTCCTCCTAAACGATAAAAGCTAGAATAACCAAATGTGGTACGATTCTTCCTTACATCATAACTTAGTGAATGGTCAAAGTTTGGTCAACCAGGATTAATCAGTGCTTCCAATATAGGCGATTAACATTTTTCCATAAGATATCACGTATGAGACTTGCAAGGTATTCTTCCTTCAAGCATAAAAATATGTAAATATGGACCGATTTTTTTCTTTTTTGCTTTATTCGACGAATAAAACTCCATACTATCTTATTCCTGCGACGTTTACGTGTTACACGGTCGAAGTTTTCAGAAATACGCTATTTGATTCGAAATTTTGTGGATTTTTCGTACTCTTTCCGGGCGTTGCCAAGGCGGCCGTCATTGTTACCTCCGATTCAGTTAGCATCAATGAAGCTAGACGAAAGTTTAGCGTTATTCGCGTCGCACTTTTGTTTAAGCAACGAAACGATCGATGTTTATGGATAGCAAGGTAAATAGATATTGATTATTATTCAGGAAGCGTTTATAACGATTAATGAAAGTAATTGAACCTTCTTTCGTCTATTAAATACTGGAATCTTACATTTTTTGTAAGTAAAATCATTATATTCTACATTATAATGTTTATTAACGTAAACAAGCTCACGTATCTGGTGTACATTTACCAGTCAGAGTTCAATAGCGTGTGCCAAAAATGAAAAAAAATCGAAAATTTATCGCGACAGCCCGTAAAAAGTTTCCTTTTGATGCAAAAACACTCCTTGCAAAATTTGGTGGAAATCCGATTACTTTTAGAGGTCGCTATTTTGTTTCAAAGTTTCAGTTTTCATATTCCTTCATATCTCGTCACCTGTAAGACCTACAGAAAATTTTGTTTAACTTGTAAGGATATTGCAGCCCGCTCCCCCACCCCCCTACCTTTCCCCTTCCCCACCCCTCTCCTTCCGCTCCTCCCTCGTCCGCTGCTTTCCGTCCGTCGGAACTGCAAGTCTGTGCTTGTCCAGCGCTCGCTCTCGCTGCTTCCTGGAAATATCCCTCATGCTAGTAGTATCTCGTGCGCATTTCTGCAGTCGCGCTCAATATGGCTTTTCGGGAGATGGATGGCCTGGAAAATGCACGAAAGAGAGCTTTCATAAGGGAAGGCGATGTGGATATGGATTGTCTGGAGTTCCACGATTTTGCCAGCAAGCCATCACCTGTTTTCTTTGAACGCCTTGGTATTTCTCCTGCATTTATGGACACTGAGCCGACAGAATGGGAGTCACATGATAGCTTTAAGGAAGCTCTTCGCAAGTGCAGCATTTGCGCGTCATGAACGACAGCGCAGAAAGAGGTGTGGGTCTGATGAAAATGTACAGTACCATTCTTACAAAGGGAGAAGAGGATAAACAGGCACTCCTTCAGACTATAGCGGAGCACAGGAAGACCTTTCCAAAGTGTACTATTGCTAAACAGTCGTGAAAATTAGCAAAATATTTTGTGTATTATGTGACATGTTTCACAAGTTTTCCTTACATTTTGCGTTATATTTTTGAACTTCTTGACATTAATTAGCATAAAGCATGTATTAAGTTTCATTTCTTACCAATCCAAAACTCATGTATTGAATAACGGGACTGTTTAAGCTTTCCAGCTGGAAAGTAATGTGTTTCCCCTTTGAGATAGGCAATCGAAAAATCTAAAACACGTCCCTTAAAACCAGTATGGCCACAAAAATAACAATTTACCTTCTCAAGAATTTTATGTAGGCCTTATTGGTGACGAGATATGAAGGAATGTGTGACAATGGTATTCTCACATAAAAACTGAAACTTTGAAACAAAATAGCGATCTCTAAAAGTAATCGGATTTCCACCAAATTTTGCAAGGAGTGTTTTTACATCAAAAGGAAACTTTTTACCGGTTGTCGCGGTGAATTTTCGGAAATTTTTCATTTTTGGCACACCCTATAGTTGGGAGCAGGAACGAAGGCGGGTGAGTCATATTTCCTGCGCAGAGAGAGAGGGAATATGAATTACATTGCTGCCAAACCGCCAGTTAATATACGTACGGAACACAACATACGAATCTAACCAACTCGCCGTTCGCTCTTGACACCTGGCAACATTGCAACCAGCTACGCCCTTTGCTTCACTCGCTTCCTCGGATTCTTTTTTAAAGTACTGATACACTTTATATACCATCTCTCCTGCTTGTTTATGCAAAACCTTGCGTTTACTACCTTCCCACTCCATTCTTGATCACAAAAAGCAGGTAGTATTTAACCCACAATAGAACAAACACAAATTCACACGAGAGCCACTCCGCAAACGTACGAACCGCACACCGTGAACTACTGAAACTGACTGACACGGATTGGTTAAGTGAGAAATCACGTGACACTCCCTCATGCTGCGCATAGACTTTCCACCCGCCTTCGTTCGTGCTCTCTACTCTAGTGTTCAATCATGGACAATTGTACGTTGCTTTTTCACGTGTTTCTTGCTTACAAGACATAAATGGAAACATTTCATAGGCATAATTACACAAGAAATGAAGCTGGATTTAGCGAAAGTGATATATATATATATTTTTTTTTTGGGCAACTAGGTGTTGAAGGAAACCCAGTGACCACTTACCGGAAGTAGTGGTCACTGGGTTTCCTTCAACACCTAGTTGCCCAAAATATCCTTACTTACCTTTCCTCTTCCTTAGTATTTATATATATATGATAGGAAATACAATTACCGTTATATTTTAATGCAATACGTTCGGAAACGGATTGTTACAAGCAAATATGATTAATTGTTAAGAAAAGCTAATTGTAATTTAAAAAGTATCTACTATATAGGTATTTTAAAGAGTTTGTATGTTATGCTGTAATAGCTTCACTAAATTCGTTGAAATTCAACGGGAAATTCTCCTAGTACGCTATATTATGAAGCCTTTGATCTCAACCAAGGAAGTAATGTTGTGATGACGTCATAACCATAAAAAAACAAGAAAAAGTGCATTACGCAATTTGCTCAGCAATTCTTCTCTTAATTGTTTTTCATAGAGTTGAATCGAATACGTCTCAATAACTAAGACAGTAGAAATTTTTTTACCATGCAGGTGTAAAACCATTACTAAAATACGATATAAAATAACCGATCTATGAATTTGGAAAATATTTCTAGGAATTTTCGTCCATAAAACTACTTAATGTATGAAGTTTGATTTTCAATCATCGTCCTTATATTATGGCGATCCGGATGAGCTTGCGAGAAATCAAAGGACAATGACAAAAAGGTCAGTTCTACTAATATTTTGGACAGTTTTGAAACTTGCGTCGCTTTAAATACTTGGGAAGCTTCGAAAAGTCGACATGGAGAAGAATGCTGAAGATAAGATGGACAGATTGGGTGAAAAACGAGGAAATACTACGAAGAACGATTATACAGACTATCAGAGAGGGGAAGGCAAACTGGGTTGGACCTTACCTGAGTGGAGTGTTCATGACTAAAGAGTTCAAAACATAAAAAGTGGATGGAAAATAATGAAAGAGTTAGAAAACGCTTTCAACTGATAAACGACTTGAAAGGGAAGAAGATCTATAAGAGACACGAGGAAAACTGCAGAAAATAGGAGTACGTATAGGGAAAACTAAGTATAACCATGAATAATCACGGACCTATCTATTGATACACTACCTATGATGATGATATTTTAATAAAAAAAGCATCAATTAAAACAGCGTTAAATAATATAATATTATTTATTTTGATATTTGTACGGAAGATTAGCTTAATTTAGAATCCCTGACGATATTTTAAGCAATGTATTTCTTTTTTGAAAATCAATTTCTCGATATGTAGAATATTTGAGGATACAGTCGATTAAATAATATTTGTAAATGTGAAAAGAAAAAGGAAGGAGTGCTGTATCGATATAAAATTTAACTATGTCGAGAAAAAATTTGGGTTGCGTTTTGAATTCGAATATATTTAATTATTTGTAAAATTTAATTAAGAACATCAGTTAAAACAACTTCAAACAACAAGGTCTATATATTATAATATTACTTATAAACACAATGAGGAGAAACTGAATGAAATTAATTCTCCATGACCATTGGATTCGAGCCGCTGACCTTGGAAATCGAGGTCCAACGTGCTAACTTTTACACCACCGGTACCGGAAGTCCAATTCGCGTAACTAATACTTCCGGTATATACGTATGTACATACAAAATCCTTCTTTTCGAATATCTATATATTCCGATTCTTAGATTGACATTATCTTAAAATATTCCTACTAAATTATAATATTTCATTAACTTTTATAATTTGACCTTTTAATCATTTCAAATAGAGATAGGAAACGGAGGAATTATAAAACTGTAACACACTTACATGTAACAAGTGTTAAGTCACAAAGAAGATCCATTGTATATTGAAATTATATGATTTCATTATATTTGTTATTATTTAAAAGGAGAAAGTTAAATCTTTAATGATTTAGCGTAAGTTCTGATAACTTTATATACAAATACACATCGGTAAAACGAAAAAAAAACTTTATTCACCCAACCACGGTTTCGAACTCGGGAGCTTAGCATCCCACGTCCAATACGCCAACCATTACACCAACAGAACCGCAAGTCCTAACTGCGCTGCTTCAACTTCCGGTTAGGTTGGTGTAATGGTTAGCGTATCAGACGTCGAACGCGAAGTTCAGGGGTTCAAAGCTCAAGATAATTTTTTAACATGATTTTTTGCTTTAAATGTATACTTTAATTATAATCTTTTTTAAATTAAGTTTTTGTCCTTAAACCACATTTTCTGTGACTTTTTTATTCTTAGAAAATTCATTTTTGTTAAGTTCCATAGTATGCGTTTATTAACATATATACATACATGTATACGTTCGTACGTAAATGCAAACACCTTCTTTTTCGATATCTATATATTCCGGTTCTTATTAGGTACCTTTGAATACTTAGATTGACATTGCATTAAAATAGTTTTACTGAATAATAATATTTCATTAACTTTAATAATTTGTCCTTTTAATCATTTCAAATATAGAGAGGAATCGGAGAAATTATCGTAATGTTAAAAATTTATACGTAACAAGTGTTAAGTCACAAAGAAAATCCATTATGTATTCAAATTGTATTATTTTTATATTTTGTATTCTTTAATAGGAAAAATAAATAAATAAAAGCTTCTTTGATGATTTACCGTAAGTTATGATCTCTTTATATACAAATACACATCAGTAAAACGAAAAAAAAACTTTATTCACTCCACCACGGTTTCGAACACCGGAAGTCAGCACCCCACCTGCTATGCGTTCACCATTACACCAACAGGACCGGAAGTCCTAACTGCGCTGTTTTAACTTCCGGTTACGTTGGTGTAATGGTTAGCGTATCAGACGTCGAAGGCAAAGTTCAGGGCTTCAAATCTCAAGATAATTTTTTAACATTTTTTTCGCTTTTAATGTGAATTTTTATCTATTATCTTTTCTTAATTAACCTTGCGTGTATAAAGTGACATTTGCAGTGAGGTAGTTATTTTTAAAAAATTAATTTTCATAAATATGCATAATCTGCGTTCATTAACGTATTTACATACATATATACGTACATACAAACTCCTTCTTTTTCGATACATATTAATTTCGATTCCTATTTAGGTATCTTTGAGTACTAAGATGGACATTATCTTAAAAATTTTCTACTAAATAATAATATTTCATTAACTTAAATAATTTCACCTTTTTTCATTTCAAATGAAAATAGGATACGGAGAAATTGACGTACAATAAAATATTTATATGTAAAATGTGTTAAGTCGTAAAGAAAATCCAATATATACGGAAATTATGTGATTTCATTACATTTCGTTTTATTTAAAAAGAGAAAGTTAAATCTTTAATGATTTAGCGTAAGTTCTGATAATTTTATATACAAATACACATCGGTAAAACGAAAAAAAAACTTTATTCACTCGACCACGGTTTCGAACTCGGGAACTTAGCATCCCACGTCCAATGCGCTCACCATTACACCAACAGGACCGGAAGTACTTACTGCGCAGTTTTAACTTCCGGTCACGATGGTGTAGTGGTTAGCGTATCGGACGTCGAACGCGAAGTTCAGGGGTTCAAATCTCAAGAAAATTTTTTAACATTTTTTTCGCATTAAATGTATATTTCTATCTATAATCTTTTTTTAATTAACTAAGTGTCTATAAAGTGACATTTGCAGTGAGGTAGTTATTTTTACAAAATGACTTTTCATATAGTTGCATAATATGCGTTCAGTAACGTATTTACAGACATATATACGTAAATACAAACTCCCTTTACGTTATCTATTTATTCCGATACTTATGTAGGTACCTTTGAGGTCTTACATGCACATTATCATAAAATATTTCTACTAAATAATAATATTACATTAACTTTAGTAATTTGACCTTTTAATTATTTCAAATAAAGATAAGAACGAGAGAAATTGACCGACTATAAAACATTTATATGTAAAATGTGTTAAACCACAAACTCCATCCATTATATATTGATATTATATGATTTCTTTATATTTTGTATTATTTAGAAGGAGAAAGTTTAATTAAAGGATATTTGATTATTGAACGTAAGTTAGTATGACTCTCTGTACAAATACAGATCGTTGAAACGAAAAAGGAATTTATTAACTCAACGACGGTTTCGAACCCCGGAAGTCAGCACCCCACCTGCTATGCTTTCACCATTACGTCAATAGGACCCTAACTCCTAACTGCGCAGTTTTAACTTCCGGTTACGATAGTGTAGTGGTTAGCGTGTCGGTCGTCGAACGCGAAGTTCAGCGGTTTCAAATCTCAAGATAATATTTTAACATTTTTTTTCGCTTTAAATGTATATTTTCATCTATAATCTTTTTTTAATTAACTTTTTGTCTATACAGTGACATTTACAGTGAGGTATTTATCTTTACAAAATTAATTTTCATAAAGTTGCATAATATGCGTTCATTAAAAATATACATACATATATACGTACATACAAACACCTTCTTTATCGATATCTATATATTTCGATTCTTATTTCGGTACCTTTGAGTTCTTAGATTGACATTATCTTAAAATATATATACATACATATATACGTACATACGCACATACAAACTCCCTTTTCGATATCTATTTATTCCGATACTTATGTAGGTACCTTTGAGGTCTTACATGCACATTATCGTAAACTTCTTCTACTAAATAATAATATTACATTAACTTTAGTAATTTGCTCTTTTAATTATTTCAAATAAGGATAAGAACGAGAGAAATTGACCTACTATAAAACATTTATATGTAAGATGTGTTAAGCCACAAAGTCGATTCATTAATTATTGATATTATATGATTTCATTACTTTTCGTATTATTTAAAAAGAGAAAGTTAAATCTTTAATGATTTAGCGTAAGTTCTGATAATTTTATATACAAATACACATCGCTAAAACGAAGAAAAAATATTTATTAACTCAAGGACGGTTTCGAACCCCAGAACTTAACATCCCACGTCCAATGCGCTCACCATTACACCAACAGGACCGGAAGTACTTACTGCGCAGTTTTAACTTCCGGTTACGATAATGTAGTGGTTAGCGTATCGGACGTCGAACGCGAAGTTCAGGGGTTCAAATCTCAAGAAAATTTTTAAACATTTTTTTGCTTATAAAGTGTATTTTTATCTGTAATGTTTTCTTAATTATCTTTGCATATATAAAATGACATTTTCTGCGATGTATTTATCTTTAGAAAGTTAATTTTCATAAAGTTGCAGAATATGCGTTAATTAACATATATACATACATATATACGTACATGCAAACTCCTTCTTTTTCGTTATCTATATATTCCGATACTTATTGAGGTACCTTTGAGTTCTTACGTGGACATTATCTTAAAATATTTCTACGAAATGAGTACATTTCATTAACATTAATAATTTCACCTTTTAATCATTTTATGTAATAATAGCCGTCATCCCTTGGTTGGTTGACCACGCTATGCAAACGCTAATAACTCGAGAAATAATAATGATAGAAACTCGAAATTAGGTAGAGGTGGTTGATTGACACACTTTCAGGTGATGACGTATATAAATCACGAAAAAATTCCTTGGTTCGTCTCCAAGAGAGACATTTCCATTTCCCATTACGTAACATGTAAAACGCGATTTTTCGACGTGTAGGCTTTTATTCATTTGGAAATTGAAAGGAGAAGAAATTAACAGACGACCTTCGGATTTGAACCATTTTGAAGAAAAACTTGTAACGTTTCTTATTCCGTTCGTCTTCTTTCGCCCACAGTTCGAAATATTCCATGTTAAACGTTTAATTTGTATATTTTGTGGAAATCTCGCCATTTTAACTTGATGTTTCTATGTCGACCATTTGCATTGTTAGCTTCAATACGAGAGAGAGAGAGGAAGGAAGGCGAGAGATTGGCGTGTGTTCTGGAAAATAAGTATAATAACGTAAATATAAAAGATTTTAAGTATCAACAGTGTCATTTTCGAAAAATTGAAAATAAATAGCATTCTTAAATTAAATTCTTTGTAAACCATACGTGCTTACGAATTTATATTGTTATTCCTCGAATTAATTTCGTAACAATGGCCGAAGTTTGGAAACGAATATAAATTAAAATTCAATTAAAATTAAAATGACATTTAAAATTGTTAACAGGCAATTTTCGAAGAAACAACAGTGGATCTTTTAATTAATTGATTTCTTTTTATGAAAGGAATTTTGGTGCTTATTTAATACAGAGTAAGTTCTAAGGCTTATAATCCATTTGACTCTAATAACAGTGGCTATTATAGTTTAAAGAAAGAACTTTATTTATTCACTTTACAGAATTAATTAATTTTAGGCTAGCATTGCCTATTATAAAAGGAGTAACATTGGAATTTACAGTATGTAAAGTGGAAGTAGTACTGAATTGACTCAAGTATTTTGGGTACTTTCCTGTTAACGGGAATACCTAAAAAATAAACACGTATTGTTGTGATATGTTACGACGTATTTGTTTGTTAACAATGCGTAATAACGGGGGAATTACTTAAAAATCACACTTTTTGAAACGTATTTATTAATATAAGCAACATAATTACTAATACAATCTAAATTTATGTTACTAGGGGCCAATATGTCTTTATGGCATTTAAAATAGCTGGAAATATGTCGATTTCTTTGTTATGTTGTCGCCACATGAATTCTTCTGCTGATATGCTTTCGCGTTGCATTTCCAAAATATTCTGTCGCAGAAGTAAAGTTTCATAATATGATCCTTCTTGCACATTCGCCCTTTAGATAAAATACCATGGTCTTGAAGCAAAGATACAGCTTCTTCTTCACTCCTCGGCAAGCTCCACAAATTCATTAATAAGGGATCAACGTAAATATCTTAACGAGATTTGTTACGCATTGTTAATAAACAAAATATCACAACATATCACAATACGTGTATATTTTTTGAGGTATTCCCGTTAACAGGAAAGTACCAATTCAAAGCAAAAATCAATTTAAAACTATTGAAAGTGGTTGGTTCGGAAACTGAGAAGTCCAGAGTGGTGAGCGGACGCTAAACGATATTAAGGTACATTATATTCCAAACTTATTTATCAGAGGCAAATGAATATTGAACCAATTTTTTGTAACCGGAATTATGCTTATTTAATGAAATTGAAATCCTAATGCTATAATCAATTTAAAACTAATAACAATAGCTATTTCAGTAGAAAGAAAGGCACTATTTTATTCAGAAGGAATTTCTGTGAGATTTTAGTTAATTACTTAAAACAGACTTATAATATAGAAATATTCGACGGTTAAAACAGTGCACAATTTTATTGCGATTCTTACATGTTGCATTGACGGAAATATAGATTCCTTAAAGCCGTTGAAATTCAACGGGCACTTATGCTAGTTTCAAATAATGATAAGAAACGGAGAAATTGACGTACTATAAAACATTTATAAGTAACATGTGTTAAGTTATAAGGAAAATCCATTACATATAGGAATTATATGATTTCCTTATATTTTGTATTATTTAAAAGCAGAAAGTTTAATTAAAGTATCTTAGATGATTGAGCGTAAGTTATTATGACTTTATGTACAAATACAGATCGTACAATGCGCTAACCATTACACCAACAGGACCGGAATTGCAAACTGCGCAGTTTTAACTTCCGGTTACGATGGTGTAGTGGTTAGCGTATCGGACGCCGAACGCGAAGTTCAGGGGTTCAAATCTCAAGATAATTTTTTAACTTTTTTTCGCTTTAAATGTGTATTTTTATCTTAAATCTTTTTTAATTAACTTTTTCTCTATAAAGTGACTTTTCAGTGAGGTATTTATCTTTAAAAAATTAATTTTCATAATGTTGCGAAAAATGCGTTCGTTAACATATTTACATACTTAAACGTACATACAAACCCCTTCCTTTTCGATATCTATATATTCCGATTCTTATTTAGGTACCTCTAGGTTCATAGATTGACATTGTCTTAAAATGTTGCTAATGAATAATAATATTAAGTTTAATAATTTGTCCTTTTAATCATTTCAAATATAGATAGGAAACGGAGTAATTGACGTACTATAAAACATTTATATGTAATATGTGTTGTCATTAAGACAATCCATTATATATGGAAATTATATGATTTCCTTATATTTTGTATTATTTAAAAAGAGAAAGTTTAATTAAAGCATCTTTCATGATTCAGCGTCGGTTATGATGACTTGAAATACAAATGTACATCGCCAAAAGGAAGAAAAAATATTTATTGACTGAACGACGGTTTCGAACCCCGGAACTTAGTCCAGTGCGCTCACCATTACACCAACAGGACCGGAAGTCCTAACTGCGTTGTTTAAACTTCTTATAAGAAAATATAAGATAAGAAACGGGGGAATCATAAAACTGTAACTCATTTATATGTAACAAGCGTTAAGTTTCAAAAAACATCCATTATATATTGATATTATATGATTTCATTTTATTTCGTATTATTTGAAAGGAGAAAGTTAAATCTTTAATGGTTTAGCGTAAGTTCTGATAACTTTATATACAAACATACGTCGTTAAAACGAAGAAAAAATATTTATTAACTCTACGACGGTTTCGGACCCCGGACCTTAGCATCCCACGTCCAATGCGCTCTCCATTACACCAACGGGACCGGAAATCCTAACAGCGTAGTTTTAATTTCCGGTTACGTTGGTGTAATGGGTCAGGGGCAAATCTCGAGATAACTTCTTAAAATTTCTTTTCACTTTTAATTTCTATTTATATATATATATATATAATTTTCTTAATTATATTTGCGTATATCAAGTGACATATTCTGCGATGTACAGTAAAACTCGTTTATTACGTATTTCAGGGACCGACTCTCACCTTCATTATAAGCGTGACTACGTTATATACGAGAAGCATGGTTTTGGCCTATACACCCCATATAACACGTATACACATACAGTGAAAGATGTGCTATCCGGGTATTTGGAACCGGTCAGCCTTAGATACCGGCAATTACGCAAATACATTTCATTTTTTATTTCTTTTTCTTTTTTTATGAATTTTTGTGTGAATAGTATGTTTAAAATTTCTTAAAATATAATTTGTATATATTACGTATTTACTCCGTATACTTCTGTGGCTGCCGAGTAAGCATAGCGTTTTTGCTTACGTATGCCATTTGCGCTGTCTAGATGTTTTGGTGTACTTCTAGTTTCAAGTTTTATCGCTTCTTATTATTTAAAAAATTACCTCTCCATTGAATATGGCATCAAAATAAATACCTAAAAGCAAGGAACAGGAGAAAAAGATTGGTTTAGCTGGAGCTAATCAAGCGAATAGAAAAAGGAGAAAATAGAGCAGCCATAGCAAAAGAATTCAACATCGGATCTTCCACGCTGTACGATATCAAGGCTAAATTAATAAAATTTGTGTCATCTTCTGAGACGAGTAAATCAATTAACAAACATCATACGCATCATAAGCCAAAAATTGAGGAATTGGATAAAATATTTTATGACTGGTTTTCACAGAAATGTTCAGAAGAATTAAATAATTTCGTCATTTTCTAATAGAGTAAATAAAGATAAATAAGAAAGATATAATCCAATAAATTCAATTTTGGGAACAGGTTCACTGCCGTAATCTCCAAACTTCCCGGACGCCCCAAACTTTTCAATAGTCTTTTTGTTTTGCATGTAAGCATAGCAACGTATTAAATAAGAATGGGTAAAAGTGCCTATATCTAACTACGTGTGGAAGAATTAAAATGGAAAATGCGAACTCCATGCATATTTATGTTTGGGGAGTACGATAGTGAACGTAAGCCCAATTTTGTTTGGTTATTGCTAAATTTGCGATGTCAAAATCGAAAATCGCTCCCCTAACCGGATATTTCTCATAATCTGCGTTCCACAATCTCCAAGATAGCCGGATAACACAGCTTTTGTTGTATTTGCAGTGAGTCGACCTCAATATCGTACTTACATATGCAAAGAGATGCTTATCAACTTCGCGGCATGTAAATGTTCGACTGTTATTACATACGATTTATAAATGGTCAATTATTTTTATTATTATGGTCATTAATTTACATAAACATTTCACATTTTTAATATCAATTTCAAAACAAAGGTTGCGTGGGATTTCGGATGGAAGAAGTAGATGGAGGAAGGGGACCTCTACGAACAAGTGCGCGGTAAACGGGCGGAAACTTTTCATTGCTTATCGCTCTGCTCGCCAAAATTCGTAGTATATGGGCATTTCTTGCCACGGGACCAAACATTTGTTCGTTACAGCCGAGAATTCGTAAAATGCGTGTTCGTTACATCCGAGAAATTTAACCAATGCCCTTATGGAGAAGTTCAAGGGATCGAGACATTTCTTCGTTTTAGCCGAGATTTAGTTTTAGGCGTGATCGTTATAAACGAGTTTTACCGTATTTATCTTTAGAAAATTAATTTTCATAAAGTTGCATAATATGCGTTAATTAACATATTCACATACATATATACGTACATACAAACTCCCTTTTCAATATTTATATATTCCGATTCTTATTTAGGTACTTTTGAGTTCTTAGATTCACATTGTCTTAAAATATTTCTAATGAATAATAATATTTCATTAAGTTTAATAATTTGTCCTTTTAATCATTTCAAATATAGATAGGAAATGGAGAAATTGGCGTACTATAAAATAGTTATGTGTAAAATGTGTTGTCATGAAGACAATCCAATATATATGGAAATAATATGATTTCTTTATATTTTGTAATATTTAAAAAAGAAAAGTTTAATTAAAGCATCTTTGATGATTGAACGTAGGTCATGATGAGTTTATATACTAATACACATCATTAAAACGAAGAAAAAATATTTATTATCAATGACGGTTTCGAACCCCGGAACTTAGCAACCCACGTCCAATGCGTCACCATTACACCAAAAGGACCGGAAGTCCTAACTGCGTAGTTTAAACTTCCGGTTACGTAGGTGTAATGGTCAGCGTATCAGAAGTCGAACGCGAAGTTCAGGGGTTCAAATCAAGATAATTTTATAACATTTTTTTCGCTTTTAATGTGTATCTTACCTATAATCTTTTCTTAATCAACTTTCCGTATATAAAATGGCATCTTCGGCGATGTATTTATCTTTAGAAAATTAATTTTCGTAAAGTTGCATAATATGCGTCAGTTAACATGTATAACTACATATATATGCGTACATGTATACGTACATGTAAACTCATTTTTTTCGTTATCTATATATTTATCTTTAGAAAATTCATTTTCATGAAGTTCCATAATATGCGTTTATTAACATGTATACATACATGTATACGTACATCAGTACATGCAAACACCTTTTTCCATTCCTATATATTGCGGTTCTTATTAAGTACATCTGAATACTTAGATTGACAGTGTCTTAAGATATTTCTACTGAATAGTAATATTTTAATAATTTGGCCTTTTAATCATTTCAAATATAGAGAGGAATCGGGGAAATTATCGTACTGCTAAAAATTTATATGTAACAAGTGGTAATTCACAAAGGACATCCATTATATACTGAAATAATATGATTTCTTTATATTTTGTATTCTTTAAATGGATAAAGTTTAATTAAAGCATCTTTGATGATTTTGCGTAAGTTATGATGTCTTTATGTACATATAAACAGAGTTAAAACGAAGAAAAAATATTTATTAACTCAACGATGGATTCGAACCCCGGAACTTAGCATCCCACGTCTAATACGCTCACCATTACACCAACAGGACCGGAAGTACTTACTGCGCAGTTTTAACTTCCGGTTACGATGGCGTAGTGGTTAGCGTATCGGACGTCGAACGCGAAGTTCAGGGGTTCAAATGTCAAGATAATTTTTTAACTTTTTTTCGCTT
Source organism: Uropetala carovei (assembly GCA_036926305.1). Classification (NCBI taxonomy): domain Eukaryota; kingdom Metazoa; phylum Arthropoda; class Insecta; order Odonata; family Petaluridae; genus Uropetala; species Uropetala carovei. The sequence continues at coordinate 4,467,523 of JAXCHB010000101.1, read as the reverse complement.
TAAATGTGTATTTTTATCTTAAATCTTTTTTAATTAACTTTTTCTCTACAAAGTGACCTTTTCAGTGAGGTATTTATCTTTAAAAAATTAATTTTCATAATGTTGCGAAAAATGCGTTCGTTAACATATTTACATACGTATATACGTACATACAAACCCCTTCCTTTTCGATATCTATATATTCCGATTCTTATTTAGGTACCTCTGAGTTCATAGATTGACATTGTCTTAAAATGTTGCTAATGAATAATAATATTAAGTTTAATAATTTGTCCTTTTAATCATTTCAAATATAGATAGGAAACGGAGTAATTGACGTACTATAAAACATTTATATGTAATATGTGTTGTCATGAAGACAATCCATTATATCTGGAAATTATATGATTTCCTTATATTTTGTATTATTTAAAAAGAGAAAGTTCAATTAAAGCATCTTTCATGATTCAGCGTCGGTTATGATGACTTAAAATACAAATGTACATCGCCAAAAGGAAGAAAAAATATTTATTAACTCAACGACGGTTTCGAACCCCGGAACTTAGCATCCCACGTCCAGTGCGCTCACCATTACACCAACAGGACCGGAAGTCCTAACTGCGTAGTTTAAACTTCCGGTTACGATGGTGTAGTGGTTAGCGTATCGGACGCCGAACGCGAAGTTCAGGGGTTCAAAGCTCAAGATAATTTTTTAACATGATTTTTTGCTTTAAATGTATACTTTAATTATAATCTTTTTTAAATTAAGTTTTTGTCCTTAAACCACATTTTCTGTGACATTTTTATTCTTAGAAAATTCATTTTTGTTAAGTTCCATAGTATGCGTTTATTAACATATATACATAGATGTATACGTTCTTACGTAAATGCAAACACATTCCTTTTCGATACCTATATATTCCGGTTATTATTAAGTACCGTTGAATACTTAGATTTCGTGTGGAAGGAGTAGATGGATGAAGGGGGCCTCTACGAACAAGTGCGCGGTAAACGGGCGGAAACTTTTCATTGCTTATCGCTCTGCTCGCCAAAATTCGTAGTATATGGGCATTTCTTGCCACGGGACCAAACATTTGTTCGTTACAGCCGAGAATTCGTAAAATGCGTGTTCGTTACATCCGAGAAATTTAACCAATGCCCTTAAGGAGAAGTTCAAGGGATCGAGACATTTCTTCGTTTTAGCCGAGATTTAGTTTTAGGCGTGATCGTTATAAACGAGTTTTACCGTATTTAACTTTAGAAAATTTATTTTCATAAAGTTGCATAATATGCGTTAATTAACATATTTACATACATATGTACGTACATACAAACTCCCTTTTTCAATATCTATATATTCCGATTCTTATTTAGGTACTTTTGAGTTCTTAGATTCACATTGTCTTAAAATATTTCTAATGAATAATAATATTTCATTAAGTTTAATAATTTGTCCTTTTAATCATTTCAAATATAGATAGGAAACGGAGAAATTGACGTACTATAAAATAGTTATGTGTAAAATGTTTTGTCATGAAGACAATCCAATATATATGGAAATAATATGATTTCTTTATATATTGTAATATTTAAAAAGGAAAAGTTTAATTAAAGCATCTTTGATGATTGAACGTAGGTCATGATGAGTTTATATACTAATACACATCATTAAAACGAAAAAAAAATATTTATTGTCAATGACGGTTTCGAACCCCGGAACTTAGCAACCCACGTCCAATGCGCTCACCATTACACCAAAAGGACCGGAAGTCCTAACTGCGTAGTTTAAACTTCCGGTTACGTTGGTGTAATGGTTAGCGTATCAGAAGTCGAACACGAAGTTCAGGGGTTCAAATCAAGATAAATTTATAACATTTTTTTCGCCTTTAATGTGTATTTTACCTATAATCTTTTCTTAATTAACTTTCCGTATATAAAATGGCATTTTCTGCGATGTATTTATCTTTAGAAAATTAATTTTCGTAAAGTTGCATAATATGCGTCAGTTAACATGTATAGCTACATATATATGCGTACATATATACGTACATGTAAACTCATTTTTTTCGTTATCTATATATTTATCTTTAGAAAATTCATTTTCATGAAGTTTATTAACATGTATACATACATGTATACGTACATCAGTACATGCAAACACCTTTTTCGATACCTATATATTGTGGTTCTTATTAGGTACATCTGAATACTTAGATTGACAGTGTCTTAAGATATTTCTACTGAATAGTAATATTTTAATAATATGGCCTTTTAATCATTTCAAATATAGAAAAAAATCGGGGAAATTATCGTACTGCTAAAAATTTATATGTAACAAGTGGTAATTCACAAAGGGCATCCATTATATACTGAAATAATATGATTTCTTTATATTTAGTATTCTATAAATGGAGAAAGTTTAATTAAAGCATCTTTGATGATTTTGCGTAAGTTATGATGTCTTTATGTACATATACACAGAGTTAAAACGAAGAAAAAATATTTATTAACTCAACAATGGATTCGAACCCCGGAACTTAGCATCCCACGTCTAATACGCTCATCATTACACCAACAGGACCGGAAGTACTTACTGCGCAGTTTTCACTTCCGGTTACGATGGTGTAGTGGTTAGCGTATCGGACGTCGAACGCGAAGTTCAGGGGTTCAAATGTCAAGATAATTTTTTAACTTTTTTTCGCTTTAAATGTGTATTTTTATCTTAAACCTTTTTTAATTAACTTTTTCTCTACAAAGTGACCTTTTCAGTGAGGTATTTGTCTTTAAAAAATTAATTTTCATAATGTTGCGGAAAATGCGTTCGTTAACATATTTACATACGTATATACGTACATACAAACCCCTTCCTTTTCGATATCTATATATTCCGATTCTTATTTAGGTCCTCTGAGTTCATAGATTGACATTGTCTTAAAATATTTCTAATGAATAATAATATTTCATTAAGTTTAATAATTTGTCCTTTTAATCATTTCAAATATAGATAGGAAACGGAGTAATTGACGTACTATAAAACATTTATATGTAATATGTGTTGTCATGAAGACAATCCATTATATCTGGAAATTATATGATTTCCTTATATTTTGTATTATTTAAAAAGAGAAAGTTCAATTAAAGCATCTTTCATGATTCAGCGTCGGTTATGATGACTTAAAATACAAATGTACATCGCCAAAAGGAAGAAAAAATATTTATTAACTCAACGACGGTTTCGAACCCCGGAACTTAGCATCCCACGTCCAGTGCGCTCACCATTACACCAACAGGACCGGAAGTCCTAACTGCGTAGTTTAAACTTCCGGTTACGATGGTGTAGCGGTTAGCGTATCGGACGCCGAACGCGAAGTTCAGGGGTTCAAATCTCAAGATAATTTTTTAACATGATTTTTTGCTTTAAATGTATACTTTAATTATAATCTTTTTTAAATTAAGTTTTTGTCCTTAAACCACATTTTCTGTGACTTTTTTATTCTTAGAAAATTCATTTTTGTTAAGTTCCATAGTATGCGTTTATTAACATATATACATAGATGTATACGTTCTTACGTAAATGCAAACACATTCTTTTTCGATACCTATATATTCCGGTTATTATTAAGTACCGTTGAATACTTAGATTGACATTGTGTTAAAATATTATTGTTGAATAATAATATTTCATGAAGTCTAACAAGTTGTCCTTTTAATCATTTCAAATATAGAGAGGAATCGGTGAAATTATCGTAATGTAAAGATTTATATCTAGCAAGTGTTAAGTCACAAAGAAGATCCATTATATATTCAAATTGCATTATTTTTTATATTTTGTATTCTTTAAAAGGAGAAAGTTAAATGAAAGCATCTTATAGATTTAGTGTAAGTTATGATGTCTTTATATACAAATATACATCGTTAAAACGATAAAAAAACTTTATTAACTCAACGACGCTTTCATACTCCGGAACGTAGCATATCACGTCCAATAGGCCAACCATTACACCAAAAGGACCGCAAGTCCTAACTGCGCTGCTTCAACTTCCGGTTAAGTTGGTGTAATGGTTAACGTATCAGACGTCGAACGCAAAGTTCAGGGCTTCAAATCTCAAGATAATTTTTTAACATTTTTTTTCGCTTTTAATGTGAATTTATATCTATAATCTTTTCATAATTAACCTTGCGTGTATAAAGTGTTTTTTTGTGCGGAGTCTTTATCTTTAGAAAATTAATTTTCATAATGTTTACATAATATGCGTTCATTAACATATTTACATACATATAAACGTATATAGAAACTCCTTTATCGATAACTATATATTCCGATTCTTATATAGGTACCTTTGATTTCTAAGGTTGACATTATCTTAAAATATTTGTAATAAATAATAATATTTCATTAACTTAAATAATTTCACCTTTTTTTCAATTCAAATAATGATAGGAAAGGGAGAAATTCACGTACCAAAAAATATTTATATGTAAACTGTGTGGTGATAAAGGCAATCCATTATATATGGAAATTATATGATTTCTTTAATATTTTGTATTATTTAGAGGGAGAAAGTTTAATTATACTGCATTGATGATTGACCGTTATTTATGATGACTTTATATACCGATACACATCGTTAAAACGAAAAAAAATTTATTAATTCAGTGACGGTTTCGAACCCGGGAACTCAGCATCCCACGTTCAATGCGCTCACCATTACACCAACAGAACCGGAAGTACTTACTGCGCAGTTTCAACTTCCGGTTACGATGGTGTAGTGGTTAACGTAACGGACGCCGAACGCGAAGTTCAGGGGTTCAAATCTCATGAAAATTTTTTAACATTTCTTTCGCATTAAATGTATATTTCTATCTATAATCTTTTAAAAATTAACTTAATGTCTATAAAGTGACATTTGCAGTGAGGTAGTTATTTTTACAAAATTAATTTTCATAAAGTTGCATAATATGGGTTCCATTAACGTATTTACATACATATATAGGTACATACAAACTCCTTCTTTTTCGATACATATTAATTTCGATTCCTATTTAGGTATCTTTGAGTACTAAGATGGACATTACCTTAAAATTTTTCTACTAATTTATTATATTTCATTTACTTTAATAATTGGTCCTTTTAATCATTTCAAATATAGATAAGAAACGGAGGAATCAGAAAATTGTAAAACATTTATTTATAAAAAGTGTCAAGTCAAAAAGAACATCTACTATATATTGATATTATATGATTTCCTTGTATTTCGTATTATTTAAAAAGAGAAAGTTAAATCTTTAAGGATTTAGCGTATGTTCTGATAACTTTATACTCAAATACACATCGTGAGACCGAAGCAAAAATATTTATTAACTCAAGGACCGTTTCGAACCCCGGAACTTAGCATCCCACGTCCAATGCGCCCACTGTTACACAAACAGGACCGGAAGTACTTACTGCGCAGTTTTAACTTCCGATTACGATGGTGTAGTGGTTAACGTATCAGACGTCGAACGCGAAGTTCAGGGGTTCAAATCTGAAATTAATTTTTAAAAATTTTTTGCGCTTATAAAGTGTATTTTTATCTATAATCTTTTCTAAATGAACTTTGCGTGTATAAAATGACATTTTCTTCCATGTATTTATCTTTAGAAAATTTTTTTTCATAAAGTGGCATAATGTGCGTTTATTAACGTATATGCATACATATATACGTACATTCAAACTCCTACTTTTTCGTTATCTATATATTCCGATTCTTATGTAGGTACCTTTGAGTTCATAGATTGATTTTGTATTAAAATATTTCTAATGAATAATAATATTTCATTAACTTTAATAATTTGTCGTTTTGATCATTACAAATATAGATAGGAAACGGTGTAATTGACGTACTACAAAACATGTATATGTAATATGTGTTGTCATTAAGACAATCCATTATATCTGGAAATTATATGATTTCTTTATATTTTGTATTATTTAAAAAGAGAAAGTTTAATTAAAGCATCTTTGATGATTCAGCGTCCGTTATGATGACTTAAAATACAAATGTACATCGCCAAAAGGAAGAAAAAATATTTATTGACTGAACGACGGTTTCGAACCCCGGAACTTAGCATCCCACGTCCAGTGCGCTCACCATTTCACCAACATGACCGGAGGTCCTAACTGCGTAGTTTAAACTTCCGGTTACGATGGTAGTATGGTTAGCGTATCGGACGCCGAACGCGAAGTTCAGGGGTTCAAATCTCAAGATAATTTTTTGAAATTTTTTTTTGTTTTAAATGTATATTTTTATCTATAATCTTGTTTTAATTAACTTTGTGTCTATAAAGTGACCTTTTCAGTGTGGTATTTATGTTTCCCAAATTAATTTTCATAAAGGTGCATAATATGCGTTCATTAATATATTTACATACATATATGCGTACATACAAAATTCTTCTTTTTCGATACCTATATATTTCGATTCTTATTTAGATATCTTTGAGTTCTTAGATTCACATTACGTAAATTATTTATACTAAATTATAATATTTCATTAACTTTAGTAATTTGTCCTTTTAATCATGTCAAATATAGATAAGAAGCGGGGGAATCATAAAACTGTAACTCATTTATATGTAACAAGCGTTAAGTTTCAAAAAACATCCATTATATATTGATATTATATGATTTCATTTTATTTCGTATTATTTGAAAGGAGAAAGTTAAATCTTTAATGGTTTAGCGTAAGTTCTGATAACTTTATATACAAACATACGTCGTTAAAACGAAGAAAAAATATTTATTAATTCTAGGACGGTTTTGGACCCCGGAACTTAGCATCCCACGTCCAATGCGCTCTCCATTACACCAACAGGAGCGGAAATCCTAACCGCGTAGTTTTAACTTCCGGTTACATTGGTGTAATGGGTCAGGGGTTCAAATCTCAAGATAACTTCTTAAAATGTTTTTTCGCTTTAAAGTCTATTTTTATATATATAATTTTCTTAATTATCTTTGCGTATATAAAATGACATTTTCTGCGATGTACAGTGAAACTCGTTTATTACGTATTTCAGGGACCGACTCTCACCTTTATTATAAGCGTGACTACGTTATATACGAGAAGCATGGTTTTGGCCTATACACCCCATATAACACGTATACACATACAGTGAAAGATGTGCTATCCGGGTATTTGGAACCGGTCAGCCTTAGATACCGGCAATTACGCAAATACATTTCATTTTTTATTTCTTTTTCTTTTTTTATGAATTTTTGTGTGAATAGTATGTTTAAAATTTCTTAAAATATAATTTGTATATATTACGTATTTACTCCGTATACTTCTGTGGCTGCCGAGTAAGCATAGCGTTTTTGCTTACGTATGCCATTTGCGCTGTCTAGATGTTTTGGTGTACTTCTACAGTTTCAAGTTTTATCGCTTCTTATTATTTAAAAAATTACCTCTCCATTGAATATGGCATCAAAATAAATACCTAAAAGCAAGGAACAGGAGAAAAAGATTGGTTTAGCTGGAGCTAATCAAGCGAATAGAAAAAGGAGAAAATAGAGCAGCCATAGCAAAAGAATTCAACATCGGATCTTCCACGCTCTACGATATCAAGGCTAAATTAATAAAATTTGTGTCATCTTCTGAGACGAGTAAATCAATTAACAAACATCATACGCATCATAAGCCAAAAATTGAGGAATTGGATAAAATATTTTATGACTGGTTTTCACAGAAATGTTCAGAAGAATTAAATAATTTCGTCATTTTCTAATAGAGTAAATAAAGATAAATAAGAAAGATATAATCCAATAAATTCAATTTTGGGAACAGGTTCACTGCCGTAATCTCCAAACTTCCCGGACGCCCTAAACTTTTCAATAGTCTTTTTGTTTTGCATGTAAGCATAGCAACGTATTAAATAAGAATGGGTAAAAGTGCCTATATCTAACTACGTGTGGAAGAATTAAAATGGAAAATGCGAACTCCATGCATATCTATGTTTGGGGAGTACGATAGTGAACTTAAGCCGAATTTTCTTTGGTTATTGCTAAATTTGCGATGTCAAAATCGAAAATCGCTCCCCTAAACGGATATTTCTCATAATCTGCTTTCCACATCTCCAAGATAGCCGGATAACACAGCTTTTGTTGTATTTGCGGTGAGTCGACCTCAATATCGTACTTACATATGCAAAGAGCTGCTTATCAACTTCGCGGCATGTAAATGTTCGTCTCTTATTACATACGACTTATAATTGGTCAATTATTTTTATTATTATGGTCATTAATTTACATAAACATTTCACATTTTTAATATCAATTTCAAAACAAAGGTTGCGTGGGAATTCGTATGGAAGGGGTAGATGGAGGAAGGGGACCTCTACGAACAAGTGCGCGGTAAACGGGCGGAAACTTTTCATTGCTTATCGCTCTGCTCGCCAAAATTCGTTATATATGGGCATTTTTTGCCACGGGACCCGACATTTGTTCGTTACAGCCGAGAATTCGTAAAATGCGTTACATCCGAGAAATTTAACTAATGCCCTTATGGAGAAGTTCAAGGGACCGAGACATTTCTTCGTTATAGCCGAGATTTAGTTTTAGGCATGATCGTTATAAACGAGTTTTACTGTATTTATCTTTAGAAAATTAATTTTCATAAAGTTGCATATAATGCGTTAATTAACATATATACATACATATATACGTACATACAAACTCCTTTTTTGTTATCTATATATTCCGATTCTTATTTAGTACCTATGAGTTCTTGCATTGACACTATCTTAAAATATTTCTACTATATGATTATATTTCATTAACGTTAATAATTTCCCCTTTTAATCATTTCAAATAAAGATAAGAAACGGAGAAATTGACGTACTGTAAAACATTTATATGTAAAATGTGTTAAGTCATAAGGAAAATCCATTATATATGGAAATTATATGATTTCCTTATATGTTGTATTATTTACAGGGAGAAAATAAATTAAAGCATCTTTGATGATTGAGCGTAAGTTATTATGACTTCAAGTACAAATCCACACCGTTAAAACGAAACAGAAATTTATTAACTCAACGACGGTTTCGAACCCCGGAACTCAGCATCCCACGTCCAATGCGTTCACCATTACGTCAATAGGACCCTAAGTCCTAACTGAGCAGTTTTAACTTCCGGTTACGATGGTGTAGAAGTTAGCGTATCGGACGCCGAACGCGAAGTTCAGGGGTTCAAATCTCAACTTATTTTTTTAACAGTTTTTTATTCGTTTTAAAAGTTTATTTTCATCTTAAACCTTTTTTAATTAACTTGTTGTCTATAAAGTGACATTTTCACTGAGGTAATTATCTTTAAAAAATTAGTTTTCTTAAAGTTGCAAAAAATGCGTTCATTAATATATTTACATACATATGTACGTTTTCCTTTTCGATATCTATATATTCCGATTCTTATTTAGGTACTTTTGAGTTCTTAGATTCTCATTGTCTTAAAATATTTCTAATAAATAATAATATTTCATTAAGTTTAATAATTTGTCCTTTTAATCATGTCAAATATAGATAGGAAACGGAGAAATTGACGTACTATAAAACATTTACATATATCTAATATGTGTTGTCATGAAGACAATCCATTATATATGGAAATTATATGATTTCTTTATATTTTGTAATATTTAAAAAGGGAAAGTTTAATTAAAGCATCTTTGATGATTGACCGTAAGTCCTGATGAGTTTATATACTAATACACAGCATTAAAACGAAGAAAAAATATTTATTGTCAACGACGGTTTCGAACCTCGGAACTTTGCAACCCACGTCCAATGCGCTCACCATTACACCAACAGGACCGGAAGTCCTAACTGCGTAGTTTAAACTTCCGGTTACGTTGGTGTAATGGTTAGCGTATCAGAAGTGGAACGCGAAGTTCAGGGGTTCAAATCAAGATAATTTTATAACATTTTTTTTCGCTTTTAATGTGTATTTCTATCTATAATCTTTCTTAATTAATTTTGCGTATATAAAATGGCATTTTCTGCGATGTATTTATCTGTAGAAAATTAATTTTCGTAAAGTTGCATAATATGCGTTAGTTAACATGTATAGCTACATATATACGTACATGTAAATTCATTTTTTTCGTTAACTATATATTTATCTTTAGAAAATTCATTTTTATGGAGTTCCATAATTTGCGTTTATTAACATGTATACATACATGTATACGTACATCCGTACATGCAAACACCTCCTTTTTCGATACCTATATATTGCGGTTGTTATTAAGTACATCTGAGTACTTAGATTGACAGCGTCTTAAGATATTTCTACTGAATAGTAATATTTTATTAATTTTAATAATTTGGCCTTTTAATCATTTCAAATATAGAGAGGAATCGGGGAAATTATCGTACTGCTAAAAATTTATATGTAACAAGTGGTAATTCACAAAGAACATGCATTATATACTGAAATAATATGATTTCTTTATATTTTGTATTCTTTAAAAGGAGAAAGTTTAATTAAAGCATCTTTGATGATTTTGCATAAGCTATGATGTCTATATGTACAAATACACAGTGTTAAAACGAAGAAAAAATATTTATTAACTCAACAATGGTTTTGAACCCCGGAACTTAGCATCCCACGTCTAATGTGCTCACCATTACACCAACAGGACCGGAAGTCCTAACTGCGTAGTTTCAACTTCCGTTTACTATGGTGTAGTGGTTAGCGTGTCGGACTCCGAACGCTAAATTCAGAGGTTCAAATCTCAAGATAATTTTTTAACATTTTTTTTCGCTTTAAATGTATATTTTAATATAATCTTTTTTTAATTAAATTTTTTCTATAAAATGACTTTTTCTGTGAATTTTTTATCTTTAGAAAATTAACTTTCATTAAGTTCCTAAGTATGCGTTTATTAACATATATACATACATATACACGTACATACGTACCTGCAAACACCTTCGATGCCTATATACTCCAGTTCTTATTAAGTACCTTTAAATACTTATTGTTAGATTGACATTGTCTTAAAATATTTCTACTGAATAATAATATTTCATAAACTTTAATAATTTGTCCTTTTAATCATTTCAAATATGGAGGGGAGTCAGAGAAATAATCGTACTGTTAAAAATTTATATTCAACAAGTATTAAGTAACAAAGAACATCCATTATATATTAAATTTATATTATTTCTTTTTATTTTGTATTCTTCAAAAGGAGAAAGTTAAATTAAAGCATCTTTGATTATTCAGCTTAAGTTATGATGTCTTTATATACAAATACACATCGTTAAAACGAAAAACATTATTAACTCAACTACCATATCGAACTGCGGAAGTTAGCCTCCCACGTCTAATGCGCTAACCATTAAACCAACAGGACCGGCAGTCCTAACTGCGCTGTTTTAACTTCCGATTACGATGGTGTAATGGTTAGCGTATCAGGCGTCGTACGCGTTTCGTGGGTTCAAATATCACGATAATTTTATAACATTTTTTTTTCGCTTTTTATCTGTATTTTATGTATAATCTTTTCTTAAATAACTTGCGTATATAAAGTGACATTTTCTGCGATTATTTGTAAAATATAATTAAGAACATCAGTTAAAACAACTTCAAACGCTAAGGTCTATATATTATAATATTACTTATAAACACATTGAGGAAAAAAAATTTATTCCATATAACTCTTGGATTCGATCGCCCGATCTTTGAAATCGACGCCCAACGCGCTAAACATTACACCACCGGTACCGGAAGTCCAATTCGCTTAACTAGTACTTCCGGTAACGGTGGTGTAATGGTTAGCGTATTGGATGTCGACTGCAAAGCTCAGGGGTTCGAAACTCGTGAAAATTATTCAATTTTTTTTCCTTTTTATCGTTGATATATTCATCCCGATTGTTATCTTAATTTACGTAGAGTCTCTAATATGCTTTTAAGTAAAGTATTTTTTAAATTAAAAATAAATTTTTCGATATTTAGAATATTTGAGGAATCAGTCGGTTAAAATAATATTAGTAAATGCGAAAACATAAAGGAAGGAGTGCTGCACTGATATAACGTATAACTATCTAGAGAAAAAGTTTGGCTTGTGTGTAAAAGATGAGTATATTTAGATATTTGTAGATTTTAAGGCGGAAGAATTGCAAGGTGAAGAAGAGATCAATTCGGCTTCAGAAAAAATCGAGGAGCCAGAGATGCTATCGGTGTAGTGAGAATCATATCAGAAAGGGCAATAGACTACAGCCATGATTGCTGCGTAGGCTTCGTCGACTGACCGAAGGCCTGTGATAGAGTAAATTGGGTACTGCCTATGAGGATATTAAAGAATATAGGTGTAGACTGGAAAGACAGGAGACTGATCAGGAACCTAAATGTGAATGACGTTGTAAAGGTCAGGTTGGAGAATGTGGACACCAGCGGAGTACATATCGGTAGAGGAGTAAGACAGGGCTGCTGTCTATCGCATTTCCTATTCAATATATATGGAGAGAGGCTAATGCAGGAACCGTTAGAAGGAACGAGAGATTTCAAAATCGGAGGAATGATTATAAGAACAGTAAAATACACAGATGATCAAGTACTTCTAGCAAGAAATGAAATGGAACTCCAGAAAATGATAAATATACTAGTGATAACAGGACGAACATAGTTTATGGAAGTCAATACAGAAAAATCCATAGTCACGCGCATATCACCTAACGACGAAGAAAATTTGACCTTAAGTATCGGAGGAAAGCCTTTAGAATGAGTTTCAGATTTTAAATACTTTGGAAGCATATTAACGAGAGAAGCAAAATGTACCGATGAAATCAGGACTAGAATAACGAAAGCAAAAGTAGCTTTCAGTAGAAAGAAATGCCTTTAACGGGAAATATGCTGCAGGATATCCGTAAGGAATCGATAAAAAGCTAAGTATGGAGTATAGCTTTGCATGGGGAAGAAACAGACGCTGACGAAAAAGTATCTCAAGGAAGTTTTACGGAGGCCACTTGCTTGAAAATCACAAAACATGAAACCACAATTTTCTCTCACTCATCCACCCTTTGGCATGAATAATCCGCGCACTGAAAATATCTCTCATGAATAACCGTTTCAAATGTAGTGCTACTTTCTGTGAACTTTCATTGAAAATTTGACTCTAATACAAAGTTTTAAACATGGGCATCAACCTCTCTCATGATATCGTTTCGGAGATGCTATTCTGTTAACAGCATTTCGAAAAGCGATAAATATTTACAATTCATATTTTACGAGAACAAATATGCGTAATTATCGTACTATTTTTTGTTTTCCATCCCCAAAGTAATAGAAAGGAACAAAAAAAAAGAGCAGACAGGCTTTGTTCTGCGGAGATTTGCTTTCAGCGGAATGAAAATGCCGTGCTTAAGGCAATAAATTAATATTCATCGAATGAATTAAAAATAAAATGCTATTTTTTTCGTAGCGGAGAGAGAATTGGTTGCATTTCGACGGAAAGTTATGTTTTTGGTTGAGGAGCCAAATACGAAAAAAGGAATTGAAATGGACGTGAATTTCTTTTCATGTGAATGTTATTTATACTAGGGGTGAGGCTTATTGTTAGATTTTTTCGAAGCATCGCGAAAACCAGTGAAAGGCCTACCAAATAGCAATTTTTGACCAATTTCCATTTTAGTATGCATCTCTTAAACTTTTCCGGAGTGGATAGACCAGGGATCGACAACCCGGGTCTCGTGAGCCACATGCGGCTCTTTAAGGTATTACTTGCGGCTCCCGACGCCCACTCTCCCGCTTAAAGCGAACCAGACGACAATGACTGTCTCAATTGGTAATAATATAATCGTTTTCAATAGAAGGACCCAGTATGAGTTGTTGAGTAAAAAAATTAATTTTCAATCCCATTTTCATCTATAGTCCTTCGTTTTATCAAAGAATCTCTTTATTTGCTACGTTTGAATACTTATTTATATTTTCATTGAATACTAGAAACTTTTGTAAAATATTCGTTTGTTTCTCAAGTTCTTTCTACGAATTATCTCCAAAACATCATTGTATGGGTATACCTATGTGTGCAGCTTTTAAATAAATAGAAGTCATTTAATATGACTTGACGGTATTTAATACGTTTTATTTTCATTATACATGCTCTGCGGCTCATCTAATGTTGGATTCTATACAAAATTTGAAAAAATGGCTCTTCTTGTCAAACAGGTTGCCCACCTCTTGGATAGACAGTTACAACCTTTTATTGCCTATCTGGTGTGGGTGTATATTAAAAATTGTAAACAAATCGATGTAACCTTATAGGCATTTCGTAATTAACATTGCAATTAAACTCCTTTACTTTGGTGTGGCGTTTTTTCAGGTTAACGAGTTCGTTGCGAGCACTCGACTTTTTTTAATGAAAACGGAAAAGTTAAACGCATAAAAATTTTTGATGAGACCGGACTTAGCCGTTTTAGTTACGATATTCAGATAATGACCTAGAGAGCACTGCGGATCTCGTGGACTCTTTAATAACAAGTTAGGAAAGTGTACAACATATCGTGCAATGGAGTATTAGAAAGAAGTTACATGTACGTAAGGGAAATTGCGTTTTAAAGTTCTTTTCTTCATCACGAATAATCCATTTTCTTCCTATTTAATGATATTACTTACACACGTAAGGAAATTAAACGTTTGTTTGTGAGATTGTTTATGTTAGCAACAATGAAGAAATAACCATGCAAGAAATTTTCAAAGTTCAACTCGAATTAAGGCAGTTTTGTTTGATTTTCTCGATAACGGCTACTCCTACGATAGGAAAAGAAATACTCTTCTTTACCAGTTCTACAACTTCTTTTTGAAAAATATTTTGATATGAGCAATACTTTACGAGATATGACGAAAATTTTTTTTTTCACCAGCAAAGTGGTACCCCTGATTGGCGTACGTGACTCATTTTTGCGATTTTCTTATTATATTTTATTGTAAGTTCTTAATATCAAATTTCATGAAAATCCGTTCTGTAGAAGCCGAGAACGAACATGCGGACGGACGGACAGACCGACGATAATAGGCGCACACGCTGAAAACGAAGCGCGCCTAAAAAATAGGATAGTAAGGTGTTAATGTCGCAACTGGCATAAAATCTTTTTTTTTCAAATCAGTTTTGAAGCAAAAATGTCACGGCACTTTCTGTTTTGTTTTTGCGCGGTAAAATCAGAACTAACTTTTGCGTGCCATAAACAGCGTTCGAAATTGTCGGATTTCCTTACGGGATAAAAAAAATATCCCCGTAGGTGAAGATACTGCAGGGAATTGAAAGTTGTCGGAAACTTGCTGTTCCGATTATCTATACAGAGTCCTTCGTTCCAATGTAAACACCTCTCTTTTTCTTACTTTTGCCGCGCATCAAACAAGGGCATTACAAATCCCTTCAAAAAGAATGCCAAAAAGCTTGGAGAGTAAGCAGCTTAAATGTTACATCTAGGCCTCCGGTTTCTTTTGTGTCGATTTTCTTGGATCCACTAGCGGACGCTCTTTCGTTCATTATTCATATGTAAATATATGAAGCTCTTTTGCACACAAACGTATATTTACGTGCATTCACAAAATGTAATACATCTAGCAGCTCTGTAACTCCTGCGAGATTTTTAAAACAATTTTTATTTTTTAGGAAACTTAATCAGGGTACTATAATCTTATACGGGATATTTTTTTAAAGGAAGCAAATATGTTACTATCACTTGTAATGTGTCCACAGATAGATACGTGAATATAAGTTAAAGAAGTGTTCTGTCCGTGTCTTCCGGTCTTTCGCGATCCTCGTGATTTCAGAATGTCTCGTTTTCATCGTCAGGTCGCATAGAACAGTGTTTCTCAAACTAGGGACCGCAAAATTATTTTGGATGTGAGGTAAAAATGCAAAAAAAAAATAAAATTTTCGCGAATAACAAAATTTTATCAGTGAATTTTAAGAAATACGATGCGATGAAAATTGTTAATTATAGTTGTATGCAATGAAGGAATCCGCATTAAATTTTGTCATTTGTATAAAATCTTTTATATGCGTTCGTCCGATATTTATTTATTTATTTATATTTTTGGGGTAGACCATTTTTTGTTCCCTCATATCTTTTGAATGAATGATGGCATTGTAAAGAGTGTTACATCGTTTGAAAGATTATGGTGTGCAGATGGTTTTCAGCCCATAAACAATTTCGTTTCTCAAATAGAAGTTAAACTGTGAATGTTCAAACTTTCTAAACGTCTCATTTGGTCTCGGTGGCGCTGCTGGTGTCTGGGGGCGTTTTAGTAGCAATAAATTGAACTACTACATAGTCATAGTATTCTTTGCCTCTACGTTAGAAATGATATCGGGAAATACGGATTTCAACGTGAGTTGTCATTTTGACCAATATATGGCGAGAGAATTTATAACGCTTAATTTTCGCTTATTTCTATTATGTCATTTTATATATTCACTATTAGTTTTCAAAATTTGATCTTTTCATAAAACAACTGACATATCGTTATCACTATATGGTTCCTTTGGGAAAGTCTTTTTATTCCTCACGCTGCGGTACATAGCTTCTGGATGTAAAATTATCTTTAAAATTTCAAAACTTGCGAAATGGGGTGCAGTGACGTAATGGCGAGGGAGTTGGCCTGCTACGTTGAGCGTACCCGTTAAAACCTTCGAAAGTGGGATTTTTCAATGGATCTTGCGGTCCCCTATTTACGTGTTTAGGGGAGAGCACGCGAATCAACGCTTCATCCTTCGGAAAGGGCATAAAGCCGTTGGTTCTCCATGATATTTTCGAAAAGCGTACGATAATACCGGTAGCGGGTTTCTCATCTTATTTGCTTTGTGATTTAAAGTGACTAACCTACTAGCGCTAGAATCGTATGAAGTCACAAAGTTCCACAAATCATGAACTTTGACATCAATCATTGTAAGATAGCGATTGAGGTAAATTATTTACGTTCGTTATTTTTCGTTGAATGTTACTCGTTTTTGCTCTTAAAATATGAAAACAAGTAAGAATTTTTAAGAAATTCAAAAATAAAATATCTTTGCTTTACAAAATAGGCGGCCTTAAAAGGATAAAACAAGAAAAATTTCAGGATATTTGTTCGTTATACAGTAGGTTCCGCTTAATATGATCACTGGTTATTGTTATCAGCCACTTATAATCAAAAGTGAAATTCCGAAACAAAACATAGAGTAAGACGTAATTTTCTCCGCCTAATGTGATCACATCCGCCGTTTAGTATTATCAAAACTTTATTTTATCTCACTTTATCAAAAATAATTATATTCATAAAACAGTGATGACTACAAACTATTTTACAAGTTAGAGCAACGCATTGAAATCTAGTTATGAAAGATTTAAAGTAACAGAAATTGAATATTTATTTTAAAATTAATTGACTTTTCAATTATGTGTAGTATTTTGTGCTGCATTTCACATAAAACGTAATTGTAATAATGGAGTTTCAATTAGTGTCACTTATATTGAATAAATGAGTAACTTCAACGTTGTGCATTTTTATTTGCGTTAAATAGGTAATATTAGAGTAAAATTATTATCAGATAATTTTCAATTACGTGATTAAGCATTGTTTATTATAATGTAATCTCACTTTCTGAATCTGTCGTTTGTTGTTATCAGCCGCTTAATGTTATCAATTTCCATGGGGCCAATGAGATCACATTAAGCGGAACCTATTGTACAAGATTTTGGTCTCATATTCTTTTCATTACTATTGCTTTACATATCATTTACGTAATAATCTCAATCCATAAGCTGGAGTAAATGAAGCCTAATACAAAGTTGATAGCAAAACACATTTCCACTTTCTCATATACGAAATACAGAGAACAAGGAGGGTCTTACTAAACCCATCTTGTTCCATTTCTTCAGATGTCATACCTGCCAAAAAAATAAACAAGTCTCTGAAATTGGCACCCTGGATCTCGAGACCCGGGCCAAATGGCCCTCCTGCTTCCCCCCCCCCCCCCCTCTCTCTCTGATTGGCCCTGGTTGTATTAACACTGTTTTATCTTTTATTCTTCTATATAAATGTCGATTATCTGCCTATGTTATGAAGTAATAAAACCAAGATTTTAAAAAAGGCCAACTGTGCTTTTAAATTAATTATTTATCTAGTTTTTAACAAACGATGCTGATGTTTAATAAGCAACGCAAGTTATTAAGATTTAACAATATTTTTTGCTTCAGCCCTTGGTTAATCTTCAATTCATTCAAAAGAAATCAGCCTTTTAACATAATGCGGGAAATTACAAGAATAACTTTTCATTCACCTCGGAGATCGGAAGCGGACGAATAAGACAAAAGTAACGAAGAATTAAAAAAATTGATTTTTCCACTCCTTCAACACTTGGACATTTTTTAAACTCCATAAATAGCGGAATGGTGGCTGTCAGTTTACCAGCGAAATTTATGAGCTCCGAACGAAGGCAAAGGAAGAGAAGGACATATATACCTATATATCTATTTTCCCGAAGAAACAGTCGGCAATATGTCGGAAAATATTCCGCGAAGAAAATGACCCTCCATAGAAATCGGAAATGGCTCTGATAGCAAAATAAAAAATTGCCTTCCGATAAGTGCCTTTCCCTTTCGTTCGATTCGCTGCGGAAAATTGATGTCGTCCATCTTCTCCTCGCTCCCATTCCTTCGCCTTCCATCCTATTCATTTATTAGCGACCGATTCCCTTTTAGTGAATCGTCTGTCCGGAGGTCGGATATTTCTCATCCTCTTCATCCTGACGTGATAAAACGCAAAGAAAGAGTGAGAGAGTTTCGTGAAAAAGTATCAAAGCGTTCGGGGACCTCCCACCCCCCTTTCATCCCTTCTCCTCCCCCCCTCCATTCCCCACCCCCTTGGCGTTCGGGGACCCCTTCACTCCTCTCGTTTTGCCACTTGAGGCCACATCAACGAGAGCGTGAACGCCTCTGTCATTCAAATCCCCCTTCTTCTCTTTCTCTTCCTTTCGCGTCTTATCCCTTTTTAGGCGCGTTTCGCCTCCAGCGTGAGCGCCTATTGTCGTCGGTCTGTCCATCCATCTGTCTGCCTGTCCGTCCGTCCGTCCGTCCACATGTGCGTTCTCGGCTTCTACCTGACAGATTTTCATGAAATTAGATATTAAGGACTTACAATCAAAGATAATAAGAAAATCGCAAAAGTTAATCACGTAAACCAATCGGGGATACCACTTTACTGGTGACAAAAAATCAACTTTCCGTCATACCTCGTAAGGTATTGCTCATATAAAAATATTTTTCAAATAAAACTTGTAGAACTGGTAAATTAAAGTATTTCTTATCCCATACATTTTTTTCGTAGGAGTAGCCGTTATCACGAAAATCAAACAAGAATGTCTTAATTTGAGTTGAACAAATTTCTTGCATGGTTACTTCTTCACTGTTGCTAACGTAAACAATCTCACAAACAAACGTTTATTTTCCCTACGTGTATGCAGTATTTTTAATAGGAAGAAAATGGATTATTTATGATGAAGAAAACTGTAAAATGCTATTTCCCTTACGTACAGGTTTATCATTTCTTTCTAATACTCCATTGCACGAAACGCGCCCATTTGTGATACACTGCACACTTTCCTAACTTCTTTTTTCGTTCCTTCTCCTGACGTGTTCTCGATATCGTTTGCCTCTGTCTCGTTACTTCTGTGTTGTAGCTTTTTTATTTGATGCCATGAGATTGTCATATCAACCGGATATTTTTCGCCTCATTTTCTTTCCGTCTGTAACTCGAGTTTAAAACGTGAGCTGTAAGGCTTTTACACCGGTTTCCTTGCGAGCACAACCATGAATTTTTCTTATTAATTCTTTTTAGAAAGCATATATTGTATATTTCACGGTTTAACTAAAAATGACACTACAGAAATCGTGCATCTTAGTCGCATCGTCCAATTAGGAATGACAGTTTTCGTTGTTGATAATGTGTGGGGTTACAAGAGTAACATCACTTTTCTAAGGCTACTATATTACCAGGGAAAAACTTTACAATTTGGAATCCTTAATTGTGCAATGGAAGTTCAGTTGAGATGTCATTCGGACAAATTTTGGGTTGCAGTGAGATGATACAAATAGGATTGCCTATTCTCTGAGTTTGGGCAAGTCATCTCCGAGTCAGCGAAATTAGGAAAATGTATTTAAAATTTTGTATTCAAAAGCTTATATCAGAAACATATCATTACCAGTTGACTTAGTATGATTGTATTACGAACAAACATGGTGCAATAGGAAGTTTGCAACTCTTAACTCCGTGTTTAGTTAGGTTAGCCAGAAATCCCCGCATTTGATATATCAGTAATAGTTACAGACTTGATGTGTTTTTAAAGGCTATTAGTGTGTGTTTCATTAAAAACTTTATTACTGGTTAATTGTAAGAAAAATTACAATTTGAATTTTTACTTTTTCTATACCCAAAATATAGTTGTTCGATCCATTGCTCTTATATGCCTCCCATCAACTGTGAACTCATCCAGATATTTTAACTACATTATATGTATAATGGATCTCATTTTACTTACATACATATATATGGGTGGCAATTAGATGTCACATAAGGCACAGTGAACATTTATCATTTGGAGAGCCATTGGGGACAGGAGTGTTCCATGATATTTTGAAACCTTGAGCAAGCTCATTAAAAATGCACCTAAATGATTATAAACTGAGATATTTAATAGATATAAGTAAAAACACAGATCCAGCATTTCTTTTACAAAAGAGGTAAACTTTTATGTACAAAGTTTCACTTGGGTATTCAACAAATGTCTTTCCTAGACGTTGATGCAACTTATTGTATATCCACTAAAACATTTCATTTCTCATTTCTGCCTCCAATACATTACAGAAAGTTGCTTTTAGATTGAGATGAAAAATGTATGCAACTAGAGCATTTTCACAATGCAAAATGTTTATAAAAACACCCTCTGGAATATGTTTAATAAGTATCCCAAAAAGAAAGCTTTACAAACATTATTTGTAAAATTGGTAGAAAACAAATTATTTGTGGTTGAGGAAAGTAGTCCAACATATATTTTTGTTAACCAATATGTTGTCCTAGCCATTGTGTGAGGTTTCCTATATTTAACCTTTCAAAAAGAATTATGATGGCAGTATTTGTTATGCTATTTCAATTGATCAGAACAGGAACCAAATTGCTTCTTAACTGAAGAACTGCAATTCCTAGCATTGAATTATTTTGTATTTCAAAATAAGTATTGAAGCAATTTAAAGAATATTTTCTTCATTTGCATGGTAGAAGTGGTTCTTTTTTCATTTTCTATGGAGGATAGTAAGGTTTTACACAATGTCATGGAATTTGTTTCAGTGTGCCACAAAATTCAAGTGAACCTAAAAGTGTGAGTCTTCATTACTGAAAATATCATCAATAATATTCTGTTCAAAAATAGTTACATTGAAGTACAAATTCCACATGCCCTTATTCGCTGCTATCTTCAACTCTTTTCAAACTAAGTTTTTATATCTGAAATAGACAACATGATAGTAAATTCTTATTAACAATGATAATAAAATAAAATTACACTTGTAATACAGGCAGTCCTCGACATTCGTACATGATGCGTTCCTGAAAACATGTCAGAAAGTCAAATGTACGAAATTAGAACATAGATTTACATGTTATAAGGAGGGTTCCGTTCCCAGAGAGCCACAAAACATTATAAAATCTCTAATTATGGTATAAATGTTGAGTTTTTTTGTGCAGGGGCCTTTTAGACACAGTCGTCGATTTTATAATATAGAGAGATAGGGCAAAATGCAATAAAATATTTAAATAAAGGCTGGTGGCTGGCAACCAGCACCACTCGAAATATTCGTTCATTTAGCTGACGCGCGAAAGTGTGATCGGTGCACAAAAGGCAGTTCAGGGATGTCAATCTATGCTATCTTGAGTTCTTGTTCCCTTGAATTATCCTAAGGTTATCACACACATAGTTTAATTGATTATTATCTTTTTATAATTTATCGTTATTTGTTTTTCATTATTCTTTTTTCTCAAGAAATTTTTATTACTGTAACAGTTACATTTATTCATACTGCTTGTAACACAGTGCTTCCATCCTTACCATAATCTAGTTGTTGACTATAGTTATTATATCTTGGTATCAAGTTCCCTTTTTCTTGTTTATGTCTACTTATTTTTTGTATTTTTGGTGAAATTATCTTTGTTTATGGCAGTATCTTTTCTGGCAGAGGTAGAAGTCCAGTTATTGCTGAATCCCAATACCGTTTTACAGGCTGAGTTGGATAAGAAATTACTTTGTGATTAATGAAACTAATTCTGTGATTTGACTACAATGTGATTACCAGCTGTAAATAAATATTATTATTAATGTGCGAGTTGTATGAATATCGAACGCAAGAAAGTCGAGGACCGCCTGAACTGCACATACGAAATCCCTCTTTTTTCATTAAAGCATTTGCTATTTTCATAGTTCTATTGTAATATTGCCTAAACTTGGCCCCAAAGAGAGTGATGATTGAAATGAAAGAAAAGTCAGTAAAAAGGGCAAAAAAAGTGATGAGTTTGGAGAAGAAAATTGAAGTCTTAGATAGGCTTGCGCATAATGAATTTGCTTCATCAGTTGGTAAATTACTTGGTGTGAACGAGCACACAATAAGATCGATTAAGAAAAGTGAAGAAGCGATCAAGAAAGTCCCGCTGAGTTCAATTGTCATTCACGAGAAAGCCAAGCTACTGCACAATCATTATGTCTTAAATTGTTTAAATTTTATAAGGGATATGTTTGGTTTTTAATAACAAATTAAGACTGTTAGTTGAATAACTCGATAAAAAATAAGATCAGACGGCTGAAATTACCAGAGATTAAAAGCGATAAAGAGAGAGACAACCAGAAATATGATATTAGTAATATAGATAAAAAATATAAACAACATGAATACCTACTGTGTTCGATTTATTTGCATTATATTCATATCTTCGTTCATTTCGAGCAAGTTTTAATCTTATTTTCGGTCTTTCAGCCTTTCTGAAAGTGCATATGCATAGAAATTACCGAGGACAACAACGGTAACCATGGAGTCTTATTATTGAAATGTTAAGAAAATTTTACCAAACCTCGAGTATAAATTCAAAATACGAGTGAATTCGAATGAGATTGAGTAGTCGACGGTAAGAATAATAATCGTCATTCATTTTGGCATGTTTCAGTGTAAATTTCGTGTCGATAACTATTTTAAGATATTTTAAAGAGTAAAAGAAAGAAAGTTAGCCGTCAAACCAAAAAGTTGATTTTTACGTGTTACATTATGGGAATCGACATTCATCCCCTGGAGACGAACCCGTGACCTTTTTCAAAATTTTTTTAGTCATAACTTAGAGATTCATTAACACTGAAATCATGAGAAATCTCAGGTATCTATGTTTATTTCTAATCGAGTTATTCACAAAATTAGAGCGTTATTCATCGTGATGACCATTGCGTTTTCATAATATAGAGAGATAACTCCTTGGAAACTTTTAGAAGAAGTGGATAGGATAGAAAACAATAACATTTATTCCAGTAAGGATTGTACAAATGAAATCTTTGCAATAGGAACGTTTTTTATCCTTTGTTCAATAAAAAATTATAAATTTATTTATCTATATATTTTTCCATAATTGCTGTAGAGGATTCAACTTCAATTTTAACGCCCATTTCCTTGATTGGTTGTTTTTATCTGATCTATGTTAATTATTCCACCATTCAACATACTTGGCCGGAATAAATTTACCCAATTAATCTTAATCGTTATCAAATCCGTTGCAGTCAGATTCATTGCAGAAGACCCCGTCTCATGTTCAGCAGTGCTGCAAGGAAATGTTTTTGCTAATTTAGAGAATAACTTTCAATCATCAGAAACAGTGTTTGTGTCAACATATTCTCACATTCCATTGATAGATTTTTCTAGTATTGTAATGAAATCGTTATTTATATTTTATCGATCTCTCTCACCCTGTATTTAATAGATGGATAATCAGGCCAGTAGACCCAACTCAATACCTTGCCTTACCGCAAACTTAGTAACCATCGGCAGGTACTGTAACCATCCGTCTACCAAGCGATGCTTTCAATAATGTGCATATCAGTGATAAATAGATGCTTTTTACGTGGGATATAGAAAGATATAAATGTTTAGGCACTTCTAGAATAACTATAAATCTGAAATTTGACAGGATAATAAAGTACATAAGCTGAAACGTCTGTAGAATACAAGCACCATATACTCGTCTTGCATGAAATATATTTTTAAGAAGTAACCATCGGCAGGTACTGTAACCATCTGTCTACCAAGCGATGCTTTCAATAATGTGCATATCAGTGATAAATAGATGCTTTTTACATGGGATATAGAAAGATATAAATGTTTAGGCACTTCTAGAATAACTATAAATCTGAAATTTGACAGGATAATAAAGTACATAAGCTGAAACGTCTGTAGAATACAAGCACCATATACTCGTCTTGCATGAAATATATTTTTAAGAAGTGTTATATGCATAAGAATGGCCCTAACAAAATAAACCATACAATAATAATACCATTTTGTTTACCACAGACAGTTTTTCCCAATTGTGTGTTATAAAATATTTATATACTCTGCAGGATTCGAACCCCTGATCCTTTCAGTTGGAGCTAGTCACGCCAACCACCTCTCTACCAAGGCTGGAAAATGTTCTTAATTAAACCCCAACCAAGCCGTAGAAATAACCTAGTTTAGTTCAGTATGGTTCCTAGGTTTAGTTTGTAAAATAAAAACTACCAATTGGCACTTGTCATTTCATTTGTGAATCAGACAATGAAATGTGTTAGACAAATAAAGATAGGAAGCGGTTATGGCATGATAGATTTTTGATTACAAGTCACATGTTTCAGCAGTGTCATATAAAACATAAATTAAAAATATATTCCCATATTAAGATTTCTCCATACAATATTTATGAATATTATTTTTATTTAAAAACATTAATGTGTCTCTTTAATACATACACTCCATCGGTTTCAATATAAAATTATGTGCCACTTAAAGATGGCGTTATCTGATCTTTTCAGGAATTGAAGCAGATTTCAATAAAAAACAAGATAATATTGTGAAAAAAATTAAATAAATTCTTATTTTAAATGTATAAATATCAGTAATGACTAGTATATCAAGAATGGTAGCTTTGAATCCACGTTCAATTGCTTGGCTTCTTTCAGATGATAAATTGCTGCACAACACGATCTAGAAAGCACCCTTAAAATGTTGGCATCCCATTATTATCATAACGTAATGTGTCACTAACCTCGGGATTGTATGGAATTTCTGTGGATTGGAAATAACATTTTGCACTTAAAACATTATAGTTTTTTAAAAATTTTATTATAAACACCATTATTACATCATTAATACTATATTATTCAGTAAATGTAAATAGAAAAAAATTAAGAAATTATTACTATTGGTACTGCATTCTCCAACATACTGGTAGTGATAGCTACACTTATTCAACATGCCATTTAAATGAAAAACTGTACAGGACCAGTCTTTAGTAAACATATTCCTAAAACAAGTATATGCAACTCTACATGGAGTTTGGTATTTGATAGAGGTTTAACTGCAACATTTACTTAGAGCAGCATTAATGTTACTAATTTAAATCTTACATATGAATGACTTAATGTTTATGCTGTATTCCAGGAATTAAATGTGTCGCATTGGGTAGGCGAATGATAACATACATGAATGACAGAGAATTTCAATTAATTAACTAATTCTGTGAACAGAAAGCCATGGTTCCATATAATGTATGACTGCCAAAACTAATTACATAATAAGGCATAATTTGAATCAGGTACATACATACTGGTGTGTTAGTCTTATTAAAATTATTCTACTAGCCAGAATCCTCCTGATTCAAAAGATAACTAATTATTTGGCTAACACTTCCTTAATGATAAAGATAGAAACAGATGAAAACTTCATTCATGTTACTAAAAGAGAAACATGCCATGCTCTAAGAAGATTACATCTGTTTCTCTCTATCACTTGGAATAAGAAAATGCAAAGCTAAAATATAATCTTGTAAATGAAAATAAATATGAAACCATGGCAGAAACCCACTCTTATTAAAATGCGTCTTATTCCTTACTACCACATTTAGATTTACATTTGCAAGCAAAGTAAGCATGCCATGAAGGTGATTTCCAAGAAATACATAAGAAACTTGATATCCATCAGAGAATAAATTCACTTGCCAGACAGAGGAGCTGCTTCCAAGTCTTCACATAATATGCCTTCCACCACACACTGTCTGTTGAAAATGAAAGCTGCAGAATGACATAAAGTCTGTGCACGTTTCCAAATGACCCGAATGAGGTAGTGCATTCCTTTCGTTAATCTTTTTTTGAAAGCTTTTCCGCCAATATGATCGAGGCCTATTCCATTCGCGAGGACCCTGCAAAACGATAATAAAAAATTTAGAATTGCATATATGGAAAAGAAATGAAACATTTTCCTCCTACACCTCTGAAAAGAGCGCCATAACAGCAAAATGAGTGGAGAAAGTAATAAATGAATTATGCTTTAGGCACTTTCACACAATGCATGTAAATCTGAAATAATTTCACACAATAATTAAATACATTAGAAACGTCAGTAATAACACATACCAGTCAAAATAAAACGATCAGCATAGACATGAAACATATCACAGCATTACAGGACATAGACAAATAAATTTCTATATATAAAAATTTGTCAGAAAGGCAATTTGTCAACGCAAACACATAAAATACAAAAAACACCAATTCAGTCAACAATGTCATAGAAACACGTTAGACGAACAACACTGAGACACTCGAAATCGATCAAACAGTACAATCAGTCCTGAGCAACAAACGTCTCATCACGCAATGCCATCATAGGACGTCAATGTAAAAGTCACGTGTGCACAGGCCTGTGCGGTCAAACCACATAGCACTATGGATTTTCAGTCAGTAGTATCCAAAGGACAATACCATTTCAGATAGAAACGTGAGTAAATTAAGGAAAAATAATCGCCAAAACAATCGTAAAATGACTCACCAAATAACACCTAGAATTTAACACCGGACATCGTATACCTCAACCTCCGGAGCACCTGTTGCCCATTCCAGCATCCCCGTCGTCCCGTTCCTCAGCAGTGTCTCCTGTGCCGCGTTGCCCTTTATTTCCACGATGATCGGTCCTCCGGTCCCACGGCCCTCTGTCCACTGCACAGATGTACAGTGACGCCTGTAAATCAATTTCTTCCAATTCAACGTTCAACGTAGGTTAGCTTTCTATATCTGAAACTCAGTTCATGAAACGTTCTAGAGCACTATCTGTCCATGCAGGACAAATATGTCACATGTATTAATGAAATTTGGCTGTATTTTTATGTCCCAACAACTTTCCATTATTCGCATTGTTTCGCTATAGCAACGCGGAGGTAAGAATAATGTGAAACAATGCACGTGAAAGAATGACGTAGGGAACATTGCATTTTGAAGAATCATGATTTAAGAGAAATTGAGTTTAAGTTAAAACTCATCCTGCAAATTTTTATCATAACTTCAACACGGATACCCAGAAGTAGGGCCACTTGCATTATTTATTTCTCATTTGCAACGCGAATATACCAACAAGACACGCTGAGGGTAAGTTGTAAGGGAATACATCGTGAAGGGAAATCCAGCTGCTTCCAAGTCTTCACATAATATGCCTTCCACCACACACTGTCTGTTGAAAATGAAAGCTGCGGAATGACTTACAGTTTGTGCACGTTTCCAAATGACCCGAATGGGGTAGTGCACTCCATTCGTTAACCTTTTTTTGAAATGGCGTTTCCCCCGATATGATCGAGGCCTATTCCATTCGCGAGGACCCTGCAAAACGATAATAAAAAATTTAGAATTGCATATATGGAAAAGAAATGAAACATTTTCCTTCTACACCTCTGAAAAAAAACCATAACAGTAAAATGAGTGGAGAAAGTAATAAATAAATTATACATTAGGCACTTTCACACAATGCATGTATATCTGAACTAATTTCACACAAAAATTTAATACATTAGAAAAGTCAGTAATTAAACATACCAGTCCAAATAAAACAGTCAGCATAGGCATAAAACATATCACACCAATACGAGACATAGACAAATAAATTTCTATATGTAAAAATTCGTCAGAAATGCAACTTGTCAACGCAAACACATAAAATACAAAAAACACCAATTCAGTCAACAATGTCATAGAAACACATTAGACAAACAACACTAAAACACTCGAAATCGATCAAACAGTACAATCAGTCCTGAGCAACAAACGTCTCGTCACGCAATGCCATCATAGTACGTCAATGTAAAAGTCAGGTCTGCACAGGCCTGTGCGGTCAAACCACATAGCGCTATGGGTAGTCAGTCAGTAGCATCAAAAGGACAATACTATTTCAGATAGAAATGCGATAAAATTAAGCATAAATAATAAAAATCGTAAAATGTAACCTAGAATTTAACACCGTACATCGTATACCGCAACCTACGGAACACCTGTTACCCATTCCAGCACGACGCAGTAACTGGCGGGCGGCTGCATCCCCGTCGTCCTGTTCCTCAGCAGTGTGTCCTGTGCCGCGTTGCCCTTTGGTCCCACTGCTCAGATGTTGGCACCCTGTCATGGAAAATGGCTCTGGAAAAAGAAATAGCAATTAAAAAGAGAAAATAACCCAATACGGACCAAATAACATCGAAACAGACTTACTGATGAGTGTAGTTGTCTGCGAGTCCTCGTCTTCTTTACCTAAAAAAGAAATTTGCAGCACCTGTCAACGCTATTGAGGAGGAAAGAGGTTAATGGTACATATATAAAGGCAAAAAAATACAATAGAGAATATTCGCAAGTGTATCAATCGCATAGAACATCGACCATGTACGTGTATATTCGCATCGAAGTGTGAGTCGTCGTTAGGGATTTTGTGTGACTGGCCAGTGAGGTCGACCTCCAGGGGAAGGGGACGTTTTAGAGAGCTCTCTGTATGCCACGGCCGGGCATTTGTGTTGAGTAAACACCTTAAAATACTATTGTAATGGGTACATGGCATGCCATAGAAAAATAGATCGAATTGTATACGTAAGCATAGGAAATAAGAAATATCGAGAAATGCATATATGTAATGCGATGGTTGTAAAAAATGGAATTTCAGTGTATACATAAGCAAATAAAGTTAATAAATAACGACAAATGCACAAGTGTAATAATACCATAGGACTAAAAATAGTAAGGAGAAAAGGGAAATGGGTAAAATAAAGGTAGGGTGGAGTTGGGGAAGTTTTGCCTTGTTTTGGAGAGTCCTCTTCTTGACGAGTGCGTAGGAGCCCCTGAAATTAATAGAGATACAACGATATAAGAAAGGCTAGTGTAATTTGGCCTTCAAGAATGACGGTTATACATGAATAAATTAAATTTAAGACGGTTTCCTATTCCCCCTCTCAATCCCCATCGCTATCTCAGCGTATAATAAGCACAATCTTACATATACAATGGCGCTAAAAAAGGAAATCGACGAACAGTAAATGAACACGTAAAATAAGCATAGATACATATGTGGTGTAAGAAGCTGTTTTGTCAACGGTAGTTGCGTACTTAAAATATCAAATAAAGAACGGAAATCGTATACAAAAAGTAAACACACACAAACTTAAACTAATCCCCATATATATTAATACATGATGGATGAAAACTAGTGAGAATTCTTGTACAAATGGTATTCATATTAAAAGGTCCTCAACTGCCACTCATGTAGAGAAAATCTGAAAAACACTTTCAATTTAAAGTCTGAAAAGATTCAGAGTGAATAATCACATTCTGGAAAGGGGGTTACAATATGAAGACACAACGATAAACTATGCCTATTAACATCGCGCCCGAGATGATACGTAGAAAGGCCTAAATTCAGAAGGCATCATTTCCATATATCACTGGAATTTAAATAACTTCTATATTTAGTCATAATGTCGGCTAGAAATCGCGGGGGCTAAGTTGCGAAGCTTGAAAACGAAAAGGGAAGACAGGATTTTGGTCGGCGTACGTTACGATAAAATTCACTCACTGAAATATATGTAAAGTTACAAAAATCGAGAATAAATGGTCGTAGTTTCACTTATGCGACAATTTCGAATATACCTAGACATGATAAGCGAACATTAAAAGAAATGCAGTGAATTTTACACTAACACCATCGCAATGCAAGAAAGTTACTGACCTTCGAAGTGCTAACTTGGACACTCCGAAGTGGACTCGTCGAACATCGGGCGTCGAATGAAAAACCTAAGTTCCGGTAGGAATGGCAGCTTAGCGCGATAGTCATTTGTCTAATAGTAGAGAGTTGAAATTAATTTTTAATGACATTAAATACAGTAAAGTTATTATACAAAATGATTTTTAATATAAAATTGTAATAATATGCTTGCTTTCTTTATTTTAAAATAATATTCTATAATAACAATATTAATGTTGTTTAAATAAACAACAATTTCTTAAAACGACAAAGTGACATCTATTTTTACGTGACAGAAAATGTCGAAATTGAAGTGCGATATGACATAGGGAATAGTGAGCTCTAAAGTAAACGTTATCCCTGAGAATTCTTACATATGACATTATTTTTGTGGTTTTATTTATCAATATAATACCAGCATTAATTACAACCTGCTTAAAAACTCAGCATATCAATGTAAAACGCCAAACCAACAGAACTAACTCTACCGAAACTATAAATACGGAGAAAGGTAATTCTCCAAATTGCTTAATATTACCAATTTCTCGCGTTCTATTTATTTATGTATAAAAGATATTGTAAAATAATCAGCCGATTTTAATTTTGTTACACACCATTCTATTTAACCCTTTCGTTGCGGAATTAATATCCGAACCGTGACAACCATCCAGGTAATATTCAACATCGTCTGGTAGGTGTTTTTCTTTTTACATAGTGGAAATACATCCAAAAAATGTTCAAAATCCACATTTAGAATAATTTATAATAAAGTCATGATTATATTGCAAAATCATAATAATGTTAATACTTTTACAACTCTTTTATAACAAAAAAGTGTTTAAGCATCTATTAGACATATTAAATATAATAAAAATGAGAACAATGCGAGTTAAATTAAATAACTGACTTCAAATCTTCAAAAATTAATGCTAATATAATTACAAGAATACGAAAATTTTCAACAAATATTTACATGGGACAAATGCTGTCCATGTTTACAAACTGAAGAGCATTCAGGGATTGGTGTGTGTTGTTGAGCAGCAATAATAGGAGAAAGTTTTTTTCGGGGCTGTGGGTTAAACTGGAATATCGAAGCGCAGGGGCATAGGGTAATTCGATTATATGTCAAAGCGTAAGGATTAATTCATCACAATTATTAAGATTGTCAGCAACTATGCTGTTAACAAAGGCCACTTACGCTGAGTAAATCAACAACGACCACGAAAGTGCATCTAATGCAAATTTCATCCATCAACTCTGCATCTCGGTGGAAGACATGACAATAATTTTTTATTAACGTGAGAAGTGCGAATGCAATTTGTTGATTTCCATGAATGTCTTTTAAATATAATTTAACTGCATTTGCGGAGATATTGCTTGTGATACCGTGCTGTCATCATATTTAACAGCTCATCGAATTTGCAAGTCTGCGATAACTGCTGTATGCAATGAAACGTACATTCTATACGATGGATTGCCAACTTATGTGTAATAGAAGCAGTGGTGGATCCACGGGAGGGGAAGGGGCGACTGCCCCTCTTCGATAATCCCGTTGTTCTCCACTGGGTTCTTTCTTACATTCATTCCGCGCAGTATTCCTCAATTATACGCCGCAGATCAGGTCTTTATAGCAAGGGAAAGAAATATTCTGAGAGGTGTAGGGATTTTTAAAATATAGGGTCGGTGGAAGGGGCGGATTTGATAGGTGGACGGGTTAACACCCCCCCCCTCCTTTAAGAAGTTTCTGGATCCGCCCCTGAATACTAGACTGCAATAGGTGCGATTACTACTACGCACCAAAAAGGCAATCTAAATAGGAATTTGCTTAAGTCATTTTCTGGTTATTCGAGGTGAAAATCAATTTGAAATTATTTTTGATTATCAATAATTAACTTTAATTAAATATTACATAATTTTATTAATTAAAAATCATGGATAGATTGCGTAATAGAGCCCTGATCGCTACGTAACAAGAATATTAAAGTTCAGAACGTGGCGAATATTCTATGAGGAACCGATTTCTTCTAAAACACAATTACCTGAAAGAGAATATTCTGGCCAACTAAGCTGAATATAAGTTCAACAAGTGTAATGCCGGTTGAAATATCAACGGAGGGATTATAGATAGATAGATAGATAGATTATTATAATTTTCATTTAAAATAAATAATATCCCACTTTCACATATGAAATATTTTGTCATATACAACATATCTAGTGAATATTCTGTTATTGACGCGCTATCTTTAGTTAAACTTAAAATAGTTGCCTCTCTTTCCCCCCCCCCCCCCCCGTTAACACCCTCTCTCCATCTCCCACCCTCTATCTCCTTCCCCCTCCTCATTTCTTCCACACTCCCTCTCTCTTCTCCCCCTTCCCCCCTCTACTTCCCTCTCTCCTGCTCCCTATCGCTCCCCCCTCTACCTCTCTCTCCCCCCTCTCTCTCCCCCCCCTCTCTCTCCCCCCTCTCTCTCCCCCTCTCTCTCCCCCTCTATCTCCCCCCTCTCTCTCGTATTAAAAGCATACAGAGCACGCTTATAGACCCATAAGGATTGATACAACAATAGGATTTTGAGGTCCAACAATATAATTAGTAGCCAAGGCAACATTACGTTAAAATGGCAATATTTCCACAAAATATGTGAATTAAACGTAGAACATGAGCGATTTCGAATTGTATGCGGCAAAAGATAAAAAGAATAAGAGGCTTTGTAATTTTTTCTTCAAAATGGTTCAGATCCGAAGATCGTAGGTTAATTCCTTCTAATTTTAATTTCCAAAACAATAAAAGTCTGCAGGCCAAAAAATTGATTTTAAATGTTACCTTCCGGAAAATGGAAATGTCTTCCTTTAGTCGAACCCAGGACTTATTTGGAGATTTATTTTCGTCATTACGTTAAAATATGTTAATCAAGCATCCTTGCCAAATTCAATCTTCTATCTATTCGGGAAGTTTGTTAAAACGGTCTATATCGGCCATCGTGAAAGCGTGACCAACCAACCAACCAACAGACCTGGGCTATTATAGTATTAAATTAGAAAGTTTATGGAAATAAAAAATTTTTAACGCCGCGTTAAACGGTCAAACGATCAAAAGTGTATTTTCCGTGGCGAGGAGTTAGAGAAGGGGATTTTTATTCTATTGCCTACCTGAAAATGTGGGCGTGCCTGCCTTTGCGCACCTTTATCACTATGACCAGTGATAAGGAGTTAGGGATCTGCATTCCATTCCGCTTAAATGGAAATTATCCCGACTCGCAGGTGTTTACGAAGTGCAAGAGCATTTTCTCACGAGCGAGAGTGATCGAAAAGTCTTCTTTTTTCCTTTCTCGTAATTCCATTTTAAAATATTTTTTTGCATTGATTAAGCTTCGATATCAGTATCCTTTCTATATTTTTTATTTTCACAAATTAAACATTAGAAAATTTACAGCATTTATCAACCTTTATGCGTATGCTGCATTGAGTGCTTTATATAATTAAACATGAAGTGATAAAATTAGAGAGGAGAAAAATTATGCATCGCGAGAACTGATGAATTCGTACATACATAAAAGCCCAAGGTACTCATTTGAATAGAATAGAACATAATACGTGTACATTGCTCATCCTGTTGCCCATTATTCCCTTTGAAAAAGCATCCATTTGAAAACGAAAAGTTTCCATTCGACGGGACAGTCTGAAAAAAGTCCTTCGACCACCAGTCGCCCGTGCTCTGCCCGATACGTCACAACTGGCGCCCCTTTCCCTTCTGGTTAGGAGAAAAACAAGTCTCGAAATTGTTCCTTATCTTATCCGAATACCTTCGCGATTTTACCCGTCAATTCTTATAATAGCTGTTTGCTTTTACCGAAGCTTTGTTAAACGAGTGTAAAGCGTATGCACTATACATTTTATACATCGATAGACTTCTAGACCTCTTTTAACATTACAGAAATGCGGCGGGACATGCGTTTGCTCTCCTCCTTCCTCAACTCCCCCCGCCCGCGGCGAAGGATTTATAGGTATGTGGAGTAGGTGCAGAAGTAGGGTCCCGTGCGGCTGAGGGGCCCCCAAAATAACTTTTCGTTTCATCTCCGGCGATGAAAACTGTTACGGTTTAATCCAATAATGCAATCTAAACTGGCGAATGTGTGTGCTGTCTGCTAATGGTGGTATAGTACAGTGTGTGATGCGTTGTTTCACCGTTCATTAGTGTAGCTGGGATCGAGAGAGTGACATGCATTCGGTCAGGGGGCCCAGCATGACTCTAATTTCTGGCCGTACTTTCTGTGTTGACAAATTTAATTTTAAATTGTAATTAATTTCAATTTAATTTTATGCCAAGTTTTAATTGGTACATTTCGACATTGCCCATTCGTGGCTGGGTTGGGTTCTTTCCTGATGATGTTTCAGGTATTGCCATTACTTCACTAATCTTCTCCAAATTTGGTACGATTTTTCTTACATCCTAACTTAGTGAATGGTCAGGTGTTCTTGCTTACAAGACACAAAAGTGAACATTTCAGAAAGGCATAATTACACCGAAATGAAAGTGGATTACGCGAAAGTGATATGATCTATGTACATAATATGAAATTCTGTATTTTTTTGTCCGTTGTCGATATCCACAACGTTGAAGGTTTCGTCAAAACTTCGCATAGTTATATAATTTTACCCTTCGAGTAACGTAAGATATATGACGAGAAAAAATTTGGGGGGAAGGGATGCTTAATTCAATAATTATTTCCCAATAACTTTACACGTAATTTTCGGTTTTTCAGAGTGCAAGTTTTTTTTCTTCATTCATCGAAATTCCTAATTATGGACCGATTTTCTTCGGTTTTGCTTTATTCGACGGATACAACCGGGAGTGCACCGTCCATGTGCAATGCACACGGGTGGTCAAACAACGGGGCCGGTCCATTTATCGTCAGACACGTACAGTATTTTTAACATTAATGCGGATTACATTATAATATGCCGTATATTCTTTCATATTTATTGGCTACGGAAATTTATCAAACCATGAGGCTTTTTTTTATTTTTGTAAAGAACACCTAAAAATGGCGGTAATGGGAGACTTGCACAGGGGCGGCGAATGAGAGACTTGCACACGGGCGGCCGTGAGGTTACAACTACATATGTATTCTTTTATTCTATCAATGTTTAATGTTATACGGTCGAAGTTTTAGGTTCATTACATCCGTGAAATACAACGGGCACTTCCGCTAGTATCTAATATAATATTTAGGTTTTTACATATTTTCTGATGGGGGCAACTGCCCCCCCACCCCCTTTCCCCCCCTGCCAACGCCCATGGGCTAGAATACGATAAGTCTCGAGGTAGAAGTTACGTTAATATTGTCGGTGCTCATATAAACACAGAACCATCTAACCCAATCTTTGGCATCGTTAAGGCATGCTTACTCGTACCAAGCTTTGAATGGGTTTGAACACTTGAAATCAGAGTCAGCTAAATGGGAGTGTCAACGGTGTGAATGTCAAGGTGGATAATTTACTTTCAACCCCTTCTAACTCCTCCTAGCTAAAGGATACTTATATAAGTTGATGAGGAAGAGTGTTATTAGTCGCATTCTCACCCCTATAAAGACTATCCACCCTCCTCCATATACCTCTCACCTCCTCTACTTCTCCAACTCCTCCCTTTCACTCCCCAATCATTTCTGCTTCCATGTATTAAATATCGCATTCCGCCGGCATTATTTTAATCGAAAGAAATGAATTACGCTTATCTGAATGAATTATCCGAGTCGTCAGAATCCGGAATAAATGTCTCTCTATTGCGCCTTGGCATTTACCCGAGATATTGGATAGCAATTACCATTCGCTTTAAGGAGACCAGAGAAATAACGGCCTCGGGTAACACTGTAAGATTTTCATGCAGCGCGGTATGCAGACGAGTGGATGTTCTTACGTCTGCTTGGTAGGTGCTGGCGATACGATAGAATACAGAATTGAGAAAGCTACAAACTCACCGTTTGGTGTACAGTATGCGAAAGCACCCTCACTTACCGTATTCACAGGGGTGTCCTGACAGAGATGGATTCACAAGGCAGTGGGTGTCGTGCGCCCATCACCGCTGCACTGTTGCACACTCCTTAGGTCGATGCAGACTCGGACAAAACACACGCTGACAAATAACTGCGATAATTTGCCTTTGTGTATGTTCCGACTATCTGTTAATCACGCACCAGAAATCACTTCTTTAGAAAACGCTCGCTTTTCCATCATCTCTTCGTAAGAATATTATTCCTCTTAAAACGACTATGGATAAACTAGTCACTCTCGGTTCGTTCGTCAACGGTTTAATTATTGTGGATCAATATGGTGAGCAATGTGGAGGGATCAAATTATCATTGCAATTAACGAAGAAACTCGTGCGATTAGCAGTTAATCCAGTAGGACATGACATGACACTATCCTCTTCGTTTCTTATCCATAACGCTAAATCCTTCCTATAGAAAACCAACCGTTTTCTTTGCTTGTAGTACGTACGCGTGGAACTAATGTGTTCAACCAACGAATTCACTCACTTTCAATGCTATGCCTTCAGGGAAGAGGAGGTCGGAGGTATGAGGGGCGGAGCGAAAAAGGGGGAGAGGAAAGGGGGAGGGTGGAAGGAAACACGGAAATACGGATAACTACACAGGGTCAACAAGGCCTTTTAGCTGAGGTCAGCGATCGAAAAACTTTCAAAGTAAAACAAGAAATAGTTTTTTGGTTTTTGTCTAATTCGAAAAACATTTGGGTCCGGAACAGCGCGAAATATATAATTATAAAATATAATAAGAATGACAATATTCCTTCATAAAAGCTGATAGAAAATTAAAATGCATCAATGAAAAATTATTACTAACTTAATTACTCTACTGTTTCTCTTTCATGAGGGAAGGTGTCGTTATTTGATTGGCAGCATCTGTCTGATTAGAGGTGTATGTTGCATTTTTCATCAGTCAGCTTCCGGCTTTGTTCGACGCTTTTTTTTGTTCGGATGTTCACATAGATAACTACTGTATTAACAGGCACCTTCATGAGACTTAAGCAGTGAATCACCATATAACCAGGGGCAGGGCCGGTTTCAGGCGTACGCGACGTAAGCGGTCGCTAACAGGCACCACTTTAGAGGGGCGGAAAAATCAATATTTCGGATTTTTACATTTTCATTATTTTAAGCATTGAGATCGCGTTACCTGATCTTTGCGGGAATGAGAAGGGATTTCGATAAAATACAAGATAATATTTTAAAAACAATTAATTTCTTATTTTAAATGTTGAAATATTATTAATGACTAATATATCAAGGGTGGTAACTAGGAATAAGCACATTCCATGTACAGTTGTTTGGCGTCTTTCAGATACCTAATATATTGCTCAATAACACAATCTATAAAGCGCCCTTAAAGTTTTGGCATCCCATTATTATCAGACCCTGGGCCGACCCTAGGGGGTTGCGGGGCCCGGGACGATCAGCATTTGCGGGGTCCCTTAACAATCTAAAATTATCGAGGTATAATTCGCGCACTAAAAATTAAATTTATAAAATATTTCATATTTTTAGATATGTATATTCCTGTATTATAGATATTATTATTATTAATTGTATATTCCCATATTATTGATATTATTATATTATATATGTATACTCCCGTATTATAGATATTATTATATTATATATATATATTCCCGTATTATAGACGTAGAACGCACTCGAGATATCAAAAGAAAAACATTAAATTCAGCAACGATATTTTGGTATTTACGTCAGATAAGAATATCGAAATATTTTATTTGTCTACGATATCGACACTAAAAGTTTTCGAATGCGACTGACTGATAGCATCAGCAATTACGTCACATTTTCTATGTGGCATGTAAGAAATTTATCCTACGCGACAATGTATTAAATCAACAGTATACATTGTAATTTGAACCGATGAATGACGGCTAACATGGAGCGAGGGCGATAAATATAAGAGCGCTTAGCGATTCGCTCAATTTTCAAGTGTGAT
Source organism: Uropetala carovei (assembly GCA_036926305.1). Lineage (NCBI taxonomy): Eukaryota > Metazoa > Arthropoda > Insecta > Odonata > Petaluridae > Uropetala > Uropetala carovei. The sequence goes on along the minus strand of JAXCHB010000101.1, from coordinate 4,429,193 downwards.
TATTTGTGAAAATTCGGGGCAAGCGGAACAAATTGTACGAATGCGAAACATTTTCCGGGACTCCTCACCATGCCTTACAAACTATCGAAATCGGGGACTGTCCGCCTAATCCGGGAAGATTCGCTGGCTTAAGATAACTCCGTTCTTCAGGAAAGTACTGCTTATGTTTACACACAGGTTGCTTATTTTGTGCAATAACAGTAATAATTATGTAGGTGTATTCAGACGTTATACGTTTCATTCCTGTGTTTCATACAAGATACAGTAATATACGCTTGGTTGTGAATATCGTTCATATAATTATTTTATTTGATTCTGCATATTTCATTTTATCTCATATTTAATACAGGTATTTTTTGTTTGTGACATGTGCGAACCGCAAAGTGCGGGGCCCGGGTCAGAGACCCCGCTTTCCCGGGTCAAAGGGCGCCACTGATCAGACCGTTATGCGTCGCTAACCTCCGGATAATATGGAATGCTTAGCTCCACAACCGGATCGCAGACTGTCAAAAAATGTTAACAAAGGGCTCACTTGAGCCAAAGGGAGCCGGCTCACAGTGGTACGAAATGCGAATCTGGCGGAATAAAAGTCAATTTTGAAAGTAAGTGTCAGTGATACGAAACATTCTTAAACTGCAAATAAAGGTCCAGTAGATAAGGAAAAAGGTATTCATGTCATATGCGGTCTACAACAGTATATCCTCTTGACTGTTGTGCCGCAAATTGAGAGGATATATCGTAGTCGTCTCCGGGCGCTACCGCGCCCTTCGCCTCGCCCGGAACCAAAGAAACCCTCCACATTGTCCGGAGATTGGGTTTGTAAATGTCGAGACCGGCCAATCAGTTTCTGTTAATGTTGTTTTTAAAATAAAATGTCGTAAATCCAACAATACGTCAAAATTAAATTTAATAAACCCAATATTTTAAACATAATTTATTTAATTGAATAATATTTAGCTTCTATAAACTGTTTGCATTAACAGAAACTGATTGGCTGGTCTCGACATTTACAAACCCAATCACCGGACAACGGGGAGGGATAGTTTGGTTCCTGGTGAGGCGAAGGGCGCGGCAGCGCCCGGAGACGACTACCCATTAAAACAAAGCGAGCCGAAGGCTCGTTAATATATCCTTTCAGTGTTATATCCTCTCAGTTTGCGGCGCAACAGTCAAACAAGATATAATTTCCCGTAGACCGCATACTGCATGTTGATTTCGGCTGTAGACCGTATACGACATGAATACCAGGAAAAACATATATTAGCCCCCGTTGAACTGTAATTTGGGTCATGTAGACTGTACAATTTGAGCCACACACTTCATCTCATTTTCCACTGAATTTGACGCATGTAATTTTAGAATTCTTGTTGTCACACAGGTGTGGTTTTTATCCTCTCTAATGACTCATTTGCCTTCCAAAAGAGCTCTACCACACATACAAAAATTTATTTTACGTACACTGTGACTGCATTGGTGCTAGTTAGCATTAGCAGGAGTATGCCACAGCCGCGGCTGTGGCATACTCCTGCTAATGTAGTTCCTGGAGAAATACTTTCAGCCGTTCATGATCACATATCACTGTATCCTACAAAATTATCTCATTACACTGGGAACGAAATTCGCTTCCTTGATGCCACACTTAACACTAAAATAATGTATGAGATGTTTAAGTTTAAGTACCACAGTTTCATATCAAAAACCTTTTGGAAGTACTTTAAAGGAAAATTTCACTTTGAAATTCGGCCGTCCACAAAAAGACACGTGCGTTACCTGCGAGGAACTTGGAATTAAAATTAAGAGCACGCATTTAAATGACGGCCGAAAGGGCTGCGGCAGCAGAAATGATTGTGCATAAAAGGAGAAGCCAGAAATTCTACAATGCAATGAAAGCAGCAGCTGACAAAAAAGATGAAGATACAGCTGCTGTTTCCATTGATTTCATGGCAAATGTTTCATTACCGATCGTACCTGTGCAATATCTTTATTATTACTACTATAAGAAGACGTGCTTGAGTACCTCCTCGTATGGGTAAGCTATTCCCAAAGATGGAAAACAAACTTTCCAAATATCAACATATCACTATTTTAAATGTGAAACTTCTCAACCAGAGGTTGTAGAATGTAGAAATTACATTGGGGGACTAGCAGTACAGAAATTCAAACTGCGGAAATTAGATGGACCATCAGTGGAGCTGCCCACATCAAAGGCATACTCAGGGAAAAAACCTTTGATGAAAAACAAAGTTGAAGATATAAAAAAAATGATGAAATACATCGATGAAGAGCGCAAAGAATTATTTTGGAATGAAATAATCACAAAATGGCCTACTACTGAAAGAGACGATGAAAATGATGATTCCTGATCATGTTTGAATTTTTTTACAAAATAATCACAAACGTTCAGCATGTAGAGTATTTTTATATTTTGTAATTAAACTTCATATTCATAAAGCATTTTACATAATTCGTGTTTATTAATAAAATCATTTCTCCAAATTTATCCAGTTTAAATTTAGTTAATTGTAGAAAGGGGACATCTGCACAACATGTAATCATGATTTTAAACATTTATGATTTTTTTAGTGTTTACTACGGCATGTGTTACATCTGATAGACTTTACAAAGATGTATTCCAAAAACGAAAGGCGAATGTGCTCCATATTTTTAGTTATTCAGTTTTTGTCTTTCCTGAAAAATTTGAAAAAGTGTAGATGACCCCTATCTGCATTTAGTGATTCATATATGGACTCTTCTTCTGTATAGGATACAGGAGGATATAAATGTTTTGGTACATCTAGATGTGCTATAAATCTGAAAGCGATGGGCGAATCAGAGGATGGCTAATAGCAACGCTCAGTTGGGTTTTTTATGGGCCTTTGCCCATAAAAAAACTCAACGGTACTTATGAAAAGGGAAAAAACTTAATCCTTAAACTTTTTTACTTTCACCTCAAGATTTTAGTTTAATTTATAAATAGCAATTGTACCTGGTGTCACTCATGCTCTTAAATCAATGGAAAAAATCGGTACAACATACATAGTACAAACTTTCTCATATATTAATGCGTCGTATAGTTATCTTTAGAAAATGAAAATCGTATCAGTCGGTTTTTGAAAATCCAACTTTTGTTAAAGTTACTCAAGAATAAACTAGCCTTATATTCATTCATTGAGAAGAAAGAAATATGTAGTATTATTGCATACGTATACTCAAGTAACTACGAAATTTTTCCAAAATCGTTCGAGCCGTTTTTGAGAAAATCAAATTATTGTTCAAGTTGCCTAGAATAAACTAGCCATATATTCATTTTTTTGAGAAATATGAACTATTTGGTATTATTGAAGAATTGCGAAAAACAACTTCTTCGGTCTCAGCTACACCTAAAACGTATATTTCCGTCAAAATCTCGAGGTCGAATTTTTTCGCGATAACAATACTTTCTCAATATACTTCGTATATGAGAAAGTAAAAACAGACATATTTAGTCGTTAACTTTCCTTGATCCAATTAGCTAGGGACCGGTTTAGTAATGAAGCAATGTATCGTATTATTTCTGGGATTCGGTATCCATATTTATACTAGTATATAGCCCATCAGAAATGAAGGGAATAAAGAAACTTCAAAAATATGTTATCATACCAAAATTTCCAAAGTGAGACAAATATATCTTAAACTTAAAATAGTTGCATATATTCTTCTACAAAGAGAATGAAGATACAGTGAACCATCGGTATATCGGACCTTGATAGAACGGACTTCAGATATAACGGATAGATTTTCCAAATGCTATTTTCTCCCAAATTTCCATCAGGGTCGGGAAAAATCTAAATTTTCGAAAAAGTATCACAAGTTCGATTCCTTGGAATAATTCCGTTTCAAATAAGATATATAGGATAATCAATTTTCATTTCGCAACTCCGAAATTAAACAATTTTCGAGCGATTTAGTAATAAATGCGAAATCCTTTGATATGGATAAAAAATTTTACTCATTTATTCATAGTATAGTATACACATCGCATAGATAGCTTAATTATATCACCTTCAAAAAAGCTAATAAAAAGTCCTGCACTGTGAATTCTAGGCATTCACATGGTGTTCAAATGGAAAACAAAAATAATTATTTCAACCTTTCAACCAGCAAATTTCGGTGTGAAAAAGAGCGCATTCGACTAGTTTAAGCAGCAGGATAGTTTATGCAAAACTGCAGGTTATCGCTAAGTATGACTTTATACGGAACAAACACACACTTCAAAATATTTATGTAGATATATGGGAAAATATTTATTTAAAGTGATAGAGTACACGTTACCTGGCAGATTACGTTTTACCTGAGGTATTGTTTGGGCACGGTCCACCCTGCCTGCAGGTACAGTAGACTCTAGATAATAAGATACCGATAGAGTCCACCCTGCCCCATACACCGGCCTGCAACTACATATGAATTATTTTATTCTTTCGATGTTTAGATGTTATACGGTCGAAGTTTTAGATTCACAAAATCCGTTGAAATTCAACAGGCACTTCTGCTAGTATCCAATAAAATATTTAGATTTTTACACATATCCAGGGGGGGGAGCAACTGCCCCCCCTGCCGACATCCATGCATATATATATATATACGTATGAGTGATAGCTAATGCTGCTGTATTTCAAGATTTACATTGTCATCTTTGGCATGTGAATGACAACAACAAGAAGGATATATAAATCGAGTCAATTAACAAATGCTCGACACTTACAGTACAAATGATCCTTTAATGTCCCATCATTAACCCTAATTCATTTTATTTCCTATTTTTCAACTTTAAAAAGAACATTGATATGCATGTCTCAAAGTTAGCCTTTAAAGTAACTGCATCGATAATAACCAATTCTAAGTTCTCCCATGCATAACTGTACTAAGCAATTCTCTCATTTTTATCCAAACAGACATCCTTTCTGTGAAAAGACTAGTTACATTGGTTTCATGTAATATATGATTTCATAAACTCGTAAGGCAAAATTAGATTCAGGTATATTCTGGTTATGTTAATGTTATTAGAAATCGTTTATTAACCAGAATTTCCCTGAATACTATAAAGGTAATTAATTAACTGTTCACCCAACACCAAATTTCTGATAAACATAGAAACAGAAATAAACTGAAAAAATGTTAGAAGAAGAGAAACATGCGATGGTCTATGAAGACTACAGCCCACATCCGGTTGTATGTCTTACTTTAGACAAAAAATTGCCAAACAAAAATGTAATTTTCTAACTAAACATGAATATGATACCAAGGCAGAAACAATTTTCAATAAAATGTAAGACTTACTTAATACTGCATTGTAATTTCAATTTGCAAGCTATACAAGTAAAACCCAAAAAACCACTTAATGTTGTTTCAGAATATGCAATTAAACGTGAATGAATGGAACAGAAGTTAATGTAGCCTTTTTACTTTCAACCTCTAAGTCAGTGAAAGGACATTTCTATATTCTAAAATAATGAATTTAATGAAGATAACATTTTAATCTTTATTAAGCTTTTAACATGATTAAAATACAATTTAGTTTTTCACGAATGACAGCAAGCTATTAGAAATACATAAGCTCAATGATTTCAAAGAAATTCATAAAACATTAGAAAAAATCACTTTCCAGAGAGATGAGCTCGTTCCCAGTCTTCAAATAGTAGGAATTCCACCACGCTCTCTTAATTGATGATGCAAATCACTGGAGGATTTCAAATTTGTGCCCGTTTCCGAATGACACAAGAGGTAGAGCACCCCATTCGTTAACCTTTCTTTTATATGGCATTTCCCCCGATATAATCGAGGCCTATTCCATTGATGCAACAACTCCTGCAAGAGGATAATCGAAAAACATGAAATGACATATACTCATTGCATTAAATGATACAGAAATCAAGATTTTTCACCCAAAATCACTGAAAAATAAATTACCAACACATTAAGAAGATTCGTAGAATTAAAAAATAAATCATTAATTAAGCACAATCACAAAATGGATATAAAACTAATATGAGTACTCGAAATAAAATAAATAAACCCAAAATTAACACACAGCAATTCCAAATCAATATGCAAACCTACAAAATATGAAAACAAGTCGCTAGTAAACAAAAATATGATATAGTAAAATAGCATAGTCATAAAATAATCTAATAGGTACAAATGTTAATACAAGACACCAATAAATAAATTCGATTATAAACAAATAGGCAATAACACAAATTATCAAAACAAGTAAATACAACGAGACACCGATTCATTCAATATGGCAGCCGAATCAATCAATACCATGAAAAAACAATAGGTAAATGCGAGTAAATTAGGCGTTAACACATCGATAACAAATCGTTACACGACTCACCAAAAATCACCCAGAATACCACACCGTAGGTGAAATACCTCATCCACCGAAGCACCTCCTGCCTGCAATACCTTATCCTCGGTCACTGCAGACTGCTCCTCAGCGACGTGTCACTCGTAGTCGTCTCTCGCTGCCGCAGCTGTCGGCATTTGGCTCCTCGGTGCTCAGCCCGTCGGCGGTCTGTCCCATGGCGTCGTCGCTGATGCGCAGTTGCGCACTGTAAGCCATTCCATTAATTTTATTTCGTGAAATTGAATGCCCATCGTCGTTTAATAACCAGCTGGTATTCGAAAAGAAATTCATGGAACGTTCGGGAGAGCGTTTCTATGCGAACAGACACGCGTACTTAAATGATTTCATTTACACTGATACATTTAGCTGGATATTTAAAAAATCAAATCCACAAAGGCGATCAACGTTCTGTTATAGGCTGCATCTTTACATAAGTAAAACCCGAAGAAAACAAGACAAAATTCAAAGAATGCACATTAAAGTAATATTTAAGCAATATTTCATGGTGAAGAATCACGATTTCAGCAAAATAGTGACAATACATATTCAATGTGTATTTTCGTATCTCATCCACACGGATACTTTGAAGTAGGATTCCTTGCATAAATTCCCTATAGTAACACGAATATAAAATCAAACCAATTCGAGGGTAAGTTGTAGGGGATGAAAAATTCCGTTGACTTACCGATCTTGTTTTCCGTCAGCACAAATGGTCCACTGGCTGACCGCCACGAATCCCGATTCGCCGACTGTCCCTACCAGCAATCTCTACTTACTGTCGAAACGATACTGTCTCTCTCTGAGAGCAGATTGCCCCGGACCCATATATTTAGAAAAACCCACCTATGTAATCAAAAATCTATTGGAGAGGCTGAAAGTTTAATTTACCACTTAAAAAATTTAGAAATGAAAACATAAGTACAGATGCAAAGCGCCCAAGGTTAGTTGGTTAGAAACTACACTACACTACTATGGACACTTTGCATCCGTGTAGTAATATGTAAAACTGCAAATTGAAATCTAATACCGATAGAATCATCGGCCTAACACGGAATTCATATCCAAGTGAAACGTAGTATTGACTTCCCCTAGGAAGAAGTCGTATCTTTGCCTCGTTCGCTGTTATTACGAACACTTGGAAAGCGTACTCCAGTGAAAGGCGATGATTCATCCTACAGAATTGAAAGAACTGAACAAGAAAATTCACGACTTCAAAAACTCCTTGATGAGGCAAATTTAGAAACAGGTACACTCTGGTGTGTTAGTATTAGTAAAGATATTCTACGCTAATAACCAGAATGCACCTGATTCTAAATGTAATTAATAACTCTGCGCCTAACTGTAACTGAATGAAAACACATAGAAACAGAGGCGACTGCAGTGTTAGTGTTGCTAAAAGAGAAGAGTGCAGAACACTTCCATTTCTATGCGTTACTTGGTGTGAAAAAATGCAAATATAAGGTTACATATAAATGAAAATAAATATGAATCCAGGGCAACTGTTCTCCAAGCCTAGGTTAGCAAATCGTCACATAGTGACTTAAACTTTTAGAGGTGAACGTAACTAAACTAAGAAATTGAATAGTTGAAAGCTACCTAATTCGGGATTAGGTGGTGGTGATTTGACCTTTGAGAGCACCGCCGGATTTTTCTGGAAGTCGCGATCGTGTCTAACGAACTGAGGGAAAGAAAAGACGTCCTACTCCGACCAAGGTAGAACTGCAACAGTAGAAAAACACGCCATCTATCGGTCCATATCACAGGCTATTTCTGGGATCGAAATGTAAAATAATTGAGATTGACTTTTCTCGGTGATATAAAGGAATATTTCTTAGTTGATTAAATAAAAAAGGATTTCTTGGATAATTACTAATGTTTTAAAAATTCTTTTCGAGAAAAAGTTTTCAAAGAAATCATTATAAAGCAGTGTAACCAACCGTAAGTGTGAAATGTTATTTTACGATGAATGCATAACTTTATTTATGGATCAATACATCTGCAATAATTAAATGTTGAGGACTCATATATCTATGTAGAAATTTTCATAAGAGCAATAAATTTATCGTACTTGATCCGTCCTTCGAAGACTATCTGGTAGGTAATTAGTAATTGAGTTCAAGTTAGATTTATTCATTTAGCAAGGCATGTTCCACTTTAAAATAAGTTCCTTAGAGTGCAATGCATTTATGTGAGTGTACGTGCCGTGACTGAAGGGCGTGATTGAGGGGAATTTTTAGAGGATGGTTCAGAGTACATATATGCTACAGGAACTAAAATGTTTCATAATTCTCGTAGGTTGGTTCAGGCGATACGAGAGTACAAGAGAATTGGGGGAACTATCAACTCACCATTTGTTGTGTCATAAGTATAAGGCACTCGGCGAAAACACCCGCACCCAACGTATTCTACAGGTGTGTCCGAAGAATTGATGAATCCATGACGGCGTGCGCCCATCGCTGCTGTGTCGATGCACGTCCTACTGTCGAGCGCATACGCACCATCGTGGACACATTAAATTATGCATACGCACCAAATTAAGACGACACTTTATCTTGGAGTAACGCCGACTAACTGTAAAACATGCACCCGTTACCACTCTTTTAACAAACGAACGCTTTTTCATCCTTTCCTCCTGAGAATGTTTTCCTTGGCAAACGACAATTGGATTTCCATGGAGAGCAATGTGGGAGAATCAAAAATCATTACCATTCACTTAGAAACTCCCGTGCGACAATAATTAAGCCGATATCACATTTAATGACACGATCGTCTTCGCTTGGTGGCCACAAGGCTCAATCTTTCCCGTAGAAAGTCTTCTTTGCTACTCAATGAGGTGCCAGTGCGAGCAACCATCGACTCCGCCCCCCTCTAGGGTCATGCCGTCAGACAAGGAGGAATGAGAGAGGGATTTTTGAGGGGGTGAGTAAAAAAAAGGGTGAAATAGAAATGGGGTGGAAGCAAAATCGGAAATGGGGAATGTGAAAAGCGATGGTTTGACCATAGACGTGGTAAATGCATTTCAAGGAGCACGCGAAAGACCTACGTGAAGACCTTGAAAAAACTTAGTCCTGTGACCTGTGAGAAGGTAATTTTTTGAACATAGTGAAAGTTACACGGTTTTCGTCTCTTCGTAGATATTCTAAATAAACGGTTCCATTGATAGTTATATATAAAAAGAAAGGTCATATTATTCAATAATAAGAAACAAAGAAATTTATAAACATAAATGTTCGTGATCAATTACTGTGTAGCATTAATATCCTCTCTAATATGACTTAAAAAGCAGATTTCTTACTGTCTTATGGGTTCTTCTCCCGAATGGAAGTGGAAAAGAGACAGAAGACTTAACACACAAGCTCTTAAACAGAGCTGTAAAGATATGCTCTATTTTTGCCACGAATCTCACGGGTTTAAACCGGACAGCAGTCAGGGGCAGAGCCCTTTACTTAAAGAAACCTCTAAAGGAAAAAATTGAATTGAGTTATATGATGGTACGAGGTGAGTCCATGGTCCGATAATATTATCTACTAAAAAGAATACGTCAATTTTTTTGTATGCATAGAAAGGCAAATATTTACGGATAATTATTCAGTAAACAGCGTATGGGAAGCGTTTCTAACGATCGATTCAAAGAAGGTGAATCTTCATTTCATCGTTTGATTGCTGGTATCATATATTTTATTAAGTAGAACCATTATATTATACATCAACAATGCTTATTAACGCAAATAGTCTCACGCATAAAATTGAAATTAGATGAGAATAAGGACATACGTATGTTTTTGACCCATGTATATAAACTGATCTTACCATTTCAGTTACCCTTTTATTTTCCACTTGAATTCCAGTATTACATGCATTAAACGTTTAAATTGAGCTATTTCGAACTGTAGGCGGATTATGATGAACAGAATAAGAAACTTTATAATGTTTTATTCAAAATGGTTCATAACCGAAGATTGTAGGTCAATATTTGATTATGTTAATCTCAAAAAGAATGAAAATCTGCAGGTCGAGAATTCCAGTTTTACGTGTTATTTTATGGGAAATGAAAAAGTTCCGTATCAGTTACTGCGTAGCAATAATTTTCTCTCTAATATGAAATTTAAAATGTAGATTTCGGACTGACTTCGCATAATAAATTGTCAATACGCAAACACAGCCGTGCCCTCAGCGAGATTCGAACTGGCGAACCTTACCAATATGTACATGGAAAACACATCAATATAGTTAAATGTGAATGATTGAGATCAGCTTTTTTTACACAGTACTTAATTTTTGATAAATTAATTTTAAAAAACGCGCAAACATAGCGCGGGTTCAACTAGTATCTATAAAAGGCTTAGGATGTGCAGGCTTTTATTCATTTTCTCATATAAATTCGAACTATTGTAATCTGAGCTTCGGACCTGGATCGTGTTAAAGAAAGAAGTCCTATTGTTGACAAATCGTATGTAGCTTACTAGCGTAAAGTGAACGTTTTTGGTAAGCCGTTTAAATGAAGAGAGGGTAAGGGGAAGAGGAGAGGGGCGAGAGAGGGAGGGGGAAGGAGAGAGGGGAGAGAGTGAGGGGGAAAGAGAGGTGAAAGGGAGGTAGGAGAAAGGGGGGAGAAGGAGGGGGAAGCAGGAGAGAAGGGGATAGGTAGTGGGAGGAGAGAGAGAGGAAGATGGGAAATAGGAGAGAAGAAGGGTAATGCAAGAATGTAGTAATAGAGGGTTAAGGGAGAAGATGACAGGGTGAGAGGGGGAAAGTTAAGAGGTGGAAGGGAGAGAGGGGAAAGAGGAGGGACAAGGAGGGGGAGGGGGGAGAGGTGGGGTATGGAGAGAGAGGGAGATGCATCAATAATGCAAGAATATAGTAAAATACGTCTTTAATGGAATATTTCTCTATGGGGATGTCATTTGCACCATTAATTGTTTCACATAATTATTAATAAATTAATTGAAAGAAATCCGTGTAAACATTACGTGGGTACAGCTCCAGCCAGAATGCCTCCTCATGAACTGAATCTTAAAGTATGAGCCGTTATCATGTTCCTTAGAAATGTAATGCATTTGAGAGGACTATGTACTGGTGAAAGACTTACTGTCACTCAGATACAAACACACATGATCAAAGCAAAATTGTTCGGTGCAGCAAACTCAGACACGGTACTTATTCCCAGAATCTCACTCATTCCATCAGATACAAATTTACCATTCATTTTCAAATGAAAACAGTTATCTGCATGATTGGCTTTTTCAATAACAATCATTAAGTCAAGAGGCCAAACATTTGATAAAATGCCTTTACCTACCTAAGCCTGTTTTTAGTGGTGGACAATTATATGTTGCTCTATTAAGAGTCAGATCGTTTGATTCACTTACTGTAGTGCGAGGAAAGAACCCAGAAATTGGCAGTTCTGTCTTAAGAGAAAACTTTGATTAAAAAATATTAGTTAAAAAAAATGCCTGAATGTTTAATGAAGACATTTAATACCTGATAGATCAGCATATGTTATGTGGGGCACAGGTTGTTGTTTATTTATTTTGCGAAAAATATTAAAAAATTTTGATGGAAAGTGAATTTCATTTCAATAACATGTAAGACCCATTACTTACTACTGCCTTGTAATTTCAATTTGCAAGCTATACTAGTAAAACCCAAAAAACCACTTAATGTTGTTTCAGAATATGCAATTAAACGTGAATGAATGGAACAGAAGTTAATGTAGCCTTTTTACCTTCAACCTCTAAGTCAGTGAAAGGACATTTCTATATTCTAAAATAATGAATTTAATGAAGATAACATTTTAATCTTTATTAAGCATTTAACATGATTAAAATACAATTTAGTTTTTCACGAATGACAGCAAGCTATTAGAAATACATAAGCTCAATGATTTCAAAGAAATTCATAAAACATTGGAAAAAATCACTTTCCAGAGAGATGAGCTCGTTCCCAGTCTTCAAGTAGTAGGAATTCCACCACGCTCTCTTAATTGATGATGCAAGTCACTGGAGGATTTCAAATTTGTGCCCGTTTCCGAATGACCCAAGAGGTAGAGCACCCCATTCGTTAACCTTTCTTTTATATGGCATTTCCCCCGATATAATCGAGGCCTATTCCATTGATGCAACAACTCCTGCAAGAGGATAATCGAAAAACATGAAATGACATATACTCATTGCATTAAATGATACAGAAATCAAGATTTTTCACCCAAAATCACTGAAAAATAAATTACCAACACATTAAGAAGATTCGTAGAATTAAAAAATAAATCATTAATTAAGCACAATCACAAAATGGATATAAAACTAATATGAGTACTCGAAATAAAATAAATAAACCCAAAATTAACACATAGCAATTCCAAATCAATATGCAAACATACAAAATATGAAAACAAGTCGCTAGTAAACAAAAATATGATATAGTAAAATAGCATAGTCATAAAATAATCTAATAGGTACAAATGTTAATACAAGACACCAATAAATAAATTCGATTATAAACAAATAGGCAATAACACAAATTATCAAAACAAGTAAATACAACGAGACACCGATTCATTCAATATGGCAGTCGAATCACACCAAAAAAACAGCAGTAATACACTAGAAATCGATCAAATAATCCAATCAGTCGTAAGCATTAAGCGTCTCGTCTCGTCAGACGATAGACATCGTAAACAATGTCCCATGTCTGCACAGGCCTGTGCTGTCAAACCACATAGCGCTATGGGTTGTCAGTCATACAACAACATAAGATAACACATGTGAATAGATACAGTCAGTCTTTAAAGCACTATGCGAACAAAACCTCATTTCAATACCATGAAAAAACAATAGGTAAATGCGAGTAAATTAGGCGTAAACACATCGATAACAAATCGTTACACGACTCACCAAAAATCACCCAGAATACCACACCGTAGGTGAAATACCTCATCCTCCGAAGCACCTCTTGCCTGCAATACCTTATCCGCGGTCACTGCAGGCTGCTCCTCAGCGACGTGTCACTCGTAGTCGTCTCTCGCTGCCGCAGCTGTCGGCATTTGGCTCCTCGGTGCTCAGCCCGTCGGCGGTCTGTCCCATGGCGTCGTCGCTGATGCGCAGTTGCGCACTGTAAACCATTCCATTAATTTTATTTCGTGAAATTGAATGCCCATCGTCGTTTAATAACCAGCTGGTATTCGAAAAGAAATTCATGGAACGTTCGGGAGAGCGTTTCTATGCGAACAGACACGCGTACTTAAATGATTTCATTTACACTGATACATTTAGCTGGATATTTAAAAAATCAAATCCACAAAGGCGATCAACGTTCTGTTATAGGCTGCATCTTTACATAAGTAAAACCCGAAGAAAACAAGACAAAATTCAAAGAATGCACATTAAGGTAATATTTAAGCAATATTTCATGGTGAAGAATCACGATTTCAGCAAAATAGTGACAATACATATTCAATGTGTATTTTCGTATCTCATCCACACGGATACTTTGAAGTAGGATTCCTTGCATAAATTCCCTATAGTAACACGAATATACAATCAAACCAATTCGAGGGTAAGTTGTAGGGGATGAAAAATTCCGTTGACTTACCGATCTTGTTTTCCGTCAGCACAAATGGTCCACTGGCTGACCGCCACGAATCCCGATTCGCCGACTGTCCCTACCAGCAATCTCTACTTACTGTCGAAACGATACTGTCTCTCTCTGAGAGCAGATTGCCCCGGACCCATATATTTAGAAAAACCCACCTATGTAATCAAAAATCTAACGGAGAGGCTGAAAGTTTAATTTACCACTTAAAAAATTTAGAAATGAAATCATAAGTACAGATGCAAAGCGCCCAAGGTTAGTTGGTTAGAAACTACACTACACTACTATGGACACTTTGCATCCGTGTAGTAATATGTAAAACTGCAAATTGAAATCTAATACCGATAGAATCATCGGCCTAACACGGAATTCATATCCAAGTGAAACGTAGTATTGACTTCCCCTAGGAAGAAGTCGTATCTTTGCCTCGTTCGCTGTTATTACGAACACTTGGAAAGCGTACTCCAGTGAAAGGCGATGATTCATCCTACAGAATTGAAAGAACTGAACAAGAAAATTCACGACTTCAAAAACTCCTTGATGAGGCAAATTTAGAAACAGGTACACTCTGGTGTGTTAGTATTAGTAAAGATATTCTACGCTAATAACCAGAATGCACCTGATTCTAAATGTAATTAATAACTCTGCGCCTAACTGTAACTGAATGAAAACACATAGAAACAGAGGCGACTGCAGTGTTAGTGTTGCTAAAAGAGAAGAGTGCAGAACACTTCCATTTCTATGCGTTACTTGGTGTGAAAAAATGCAAATATAAGGTTACATATAAATGAAAATAAATATGAATCCAGGGCAACTGTTCTCCAAGCCTAGGTTAGCAAATCGTCACATAGTGACTTAAACTTTTAGAGGTGAACGTAACTAAACTAAGAAATTGAATAGTTGAAAGCTACCTAATTCGGGATTAGGTGGTGGTGATTTGACCTTTGAGAGCACCGCCGGATTTTTCTGGAAGTCGCGATCGTGTCTAACGAACTGAGGGAAAGAAAAGACGTCCTACTCCGACCAAGGTAGAACTGCAACAGTAGAAAAACACGCCATCTATCGGTCCATATCACAGGCTATTTCTGGGATCGAAATGTAAAATAATTGAGATTGACTTTTCTCGGTGATATAAAGGAATATTTCTTAGTTGATTAAATAAAAAAGGATTTCTTGGATAATTACTAATGTTTTAAAAATTCTTTTTCGAGAAAAAGTTTTCAAAGAAATCATTATAAAGCAGTGTAACCAACCGTAAGTGTGAAATGTTATTTTACGATGAATGCATAACTTCATTTATGGATCAATACATCTGCAATAATTAAATGTTGAGGACTCACATATTTATGTAGAAATTTTCATAAGAGCAATAAATTTATCGTACTTGATCCGTCCTTCGAAGACTATCCGGTAGGTAATTAGTAATTGAGTTCAAGTTAGATTTATTCATTTAGCAAGGCATGTTCCACTTTAAAATAACTTCCTTTGAGTGCAATGCATTTATGTGAGTGTACGTGCCGTGACTGAAGGGCGTGATTGAGGGGAATTTTTAGAGGATGGTTCAGAGTACATATATGCTACAGGAACTAAAATGTTTCATAATTCTCGTAGGTTGGTTCAGGCGATACGAGAGTACAAGAGAATTGGGGGAACTATCAACTCACCATTTGTTGTGTCATAAGTATAAGGCACTCGGCGAAAACACCCGCACCCAACGTATTCTACAGGTGTGTCCGAAGGATTGATGAGTCCATGACGGCGTGCGCCCATCGCTGCTGTGTCGATGCACGTCCTACTGTCGAGCGCATACGCACCATCGTGGACACATTAAATTATGCATACGCACCAAATTAAGACGACACTTTATCTTGGAGTAACGCCGACTAACTGTAAAACATGCACCCGTTACCACTCTTTTAACAAACGAACGCTTTTTCATCCTTTCCTCCTGAGAATGTTTTTCCTTGGCAAACAACAATTGGATTTCCATGGAGAGCAATGTGGGAGAATCAAAAATCATTACCATTCACTTAGAAACTCCCGTGCGACAATAATGAAGCCGATATCACATTTAATGACACGATCGTCCTCGCTTGGTGGACACAAGGCTCAATCTTTCCCGTAGAAAGTCTTCTTTGCTACTCAATGAGGTGCCAGTGCGAGCAACCATCGACTCCGCCCCCCTCTAGGGTCATGCCGTCAGACAAGGAGGAATGAGAGAGGGATTTTTGAGGGGGTGAGTAAAAAAAAGGGTGAAATAGAAATGGGGTGGAAGCAAAATCGGAAATGGGGAATGTGAAAAGCGATGGTTTGACCATAGACGTGGTAAATGCATTTCAAGTAGCACGCGAAAGACCTACGTGAAGACCTTGAAAAAACTTAGTCCTGTGACCTGTGAGAAGGTAATTTTTTGAACATATTGAAAGTTACACGGTTTTCGTCTCTTCGTAGATATTCTAAATAAACGGTTCCATTGATAGTTATATATAAAAAGAAAGGTCATATTATTCAATAATAAGAAACAAAGAAATTTATAAACATAAATGTTCGTGATCAATTACTGTGTAGCAATAATATCCTCTCTAATATGACTTAAAAAGCAGATTTCTTACTGTCTTATGGGTTCTTCTCCCGAATGGATGTGGAAAAGAGACAGAAGACTTAACACACAAGCTCTTAAACAGAGCTGTAAAGATATGCTCTATTTTTGCCACCAATCTCACGGGTTTAAACCGGACAGCAGTCAGGGGCAGAGCCCTTTACTTAAAGAAACCTCTAAAGGAAAAAATTGAATTGAGTTATACGATGGTACGAGGTGAGTGCATGGTCCGATAATATTATCTACTAAAAAGAATACGTCAAATTTTTTGTATGCATAGAAAGGCAAATATTTACGGATAATTATTCAGTAAACAGTAACGATCGATTCAAAGAAGGTGCATCTTCATTTCATCGTTTGATTGCTGGTATCATATATTTTACTAAGTAGAACCATTATATTATACATCAACAATGCTTATTAACGCAAATAGTCTCACGCATAAAATTGAAATTAGATGAGAATAAGGACATACGTATGTTTTTGACCCATGTATATAAACTGATCTTACCATTTCAGTTACCCTTTTATTTTCCACTTGAATTCCAGTATTACATGCATTAAACGTTTAAATTGAGCTATTTCGAACTGTAGGCGGATTATGATGAACAGAATAAGAAACTTTATAATGTTTTATTCAAAATGGTTCATAACCGAAGATTGTAGGTCAATATTTGCTTATTTTAATCTCAAAAAGGATGAAAATCTGCAGGTCGAGAATTCCATTTTTACGTGTTATTTTATGGGAAATGAAAAAGTTCGGAATCATTTACTGCGTAGCAATAATTTTCTCTCTAATATGAAATTAAAAATGTAGATTTCGGACTGACTTCGCATAATAAATTGTCAATACGCAAACACAGCCGTGCCCTCAGCGAGATTCGAACTGGCGAACCTTACCAATATGTATATGGAAAACGTATCAATATAGTTAAATGTGAATGAGATCAGCTTTTTTTACACAGTACTTAATTTTTGATAAATTAATTTTAAAAAAACGCGCAAACTAGTATCGATAAAAGGCTTAGGATGTCTGCACCAACTCGACTTTTCGATGTGCATGCTTTTATTCATATTCTCATATAAATTCGAACTATTGTAATCTGAGCTTCGGACCTGGATCGTGTTAAAGAAAGAAGTCCTTTTGTTGTAAAATCGTATATAGCTTACTAGCGTAAAGTGAACGTTTTTGGTAAGCCGTTTAAATGAAGAGAGGGTAAGGGGAAGAGGAGAGGGGCGAGAGAGGGAGGGGGAAGGAGAGAGGGGAGAGAGTGAGGGGGAAAGAGAGGTGAAAGGGAGGTAGGAGAAAGGGTGGAGAAGGAGGGGGAAGCAGGAGAGAAGGGGATAGGTAGTGGGAGGAGAGAGAGAGGAAGATGGGAAATAGGAGAGAAGAAGGGTAATGCAAGAATGTAGTAATAGAGGGTTAAGGGAGAAGATGACAGGGTGAGAGGGGGAAAGTTAAGAGGTGGAAGGGAGAGAGGGGAAAGAGGAGGGACAAAGAGGGGGAGGGGGGAGATGTGGGGTATGGAGAGAGAGGGAGATGTATCAATAATGCAAGAATGTAGTAAAATACGTCTTTAATGGAATATTTTTCTATGGGGATGTCATTTGCACCATTAATTGTTTCCCATAATTATTAATAAATTAATTGAAAGAAATCCGTGTAAACATTGCGTGGGTACAGCTCCAGCCGGAATGCCTCCTCATGAACTGAAGCTTAAAGTAGGAGCCGTTATCATGTTCCTTAGAAATGTAATGCATTTGAGAGGACTATGTACTGGTGAAAGACTTACTGTCACTCAGATACAAACACACATAATCAAAGCAAAATTGTTCGGTGCAGCAAACTCAGACACGGTACTTATTCCCAGAATCTCACTCATTCCATCAGATACAAATTTACCATTCAGTTTCAAATGAAAACAATTATCTGCATGATTGGCTTTTTCAATAACTGTTAACAAAGGCCACTTACGCTGAGTAAATCAACAACGACCACAAAAGTGCATCTCATGCAAATTTCATCCATCAACTCTGCATCTCGATAGAAGACATGACAATAATTTTTTATTAACGTGAGAAGTGCGAATGCAATTAGTTGATTTCCATGAATGTCTTTTAAATTTAATTTAACGGCATTTGCGGAGATATTGCTTGTGATACCGTCCTGTCATATTTAACAGCTCATCGAATTTGCAAGTCTGCAATAACTGCTGTTTGCAATGAAACCTACATTCTATACGATGGATTGCCAACTTATGTGTAATAGAAGCAGTGGTGGATCCACGGGAGGGGAGGGGGCGACTGCCCCTCTTCGATTATCCCGTTGTTCTCCACTGGGTTCTTTCTTGCATTAATTCCGCGCAGTATTCCTCAATTATACGCCGTAGATCAGGTCTTTATAGCAAGGGAAAGAAATATTCTGAGAGGTGTAGGGATTTTCAAAATATAGGGTCGGTGGAAGGGGCGGATTTGATAGGTGGACGGGTTAACACCCCCCCCCCCCCCCCCCCCCTCCTTTAAGAAGTTTCTGGATCCGCCCCTGATTACTAGACTGCAATAGGTGCGGTTACTACTACGCGCCAAAAAGGCAGTCTAAATAGGAATTTGCTTAAGTTATTTTCTGGTTATTCGAGGTGAAAATCAATTTGAAATTATTTTTGATTATCAATAATTAACTTTAATTAAATATTACATAATTTTATTAATTAAAAATCATGGGTAGATTCCGTAATAGAGCCCTGATCGCTACGTAACAAGAATATTAAAGTTCAGAACGTGGCGAATATCTTATGAGGAACCGATTTCTTCTAAAAGACAATTACCTGAAAGAGAATATTCTGGCCACTAAGCTGAATATAAGTTCAACAAGTGTAATGCCGGTTGAAATATCAACGGAGGGATTATAGATAGATAGATAGATTATTATAATTTTCATTTAAAATAAATAATATCCCACTTTCACATATGAAATATTTTGTCATATACAACATATCTAGTGAATATTCTGTTGTTGACGGGCTATCTTTAGTTAAACTTAAAATAGTTGCCTCTCTTTCCCTCCCTTCCCCCCTCGTTAACACCCTCTCTCCATCTCCCACCCTCTATCTCCTTCCCCCTCCTCATTTCTTCCACTCCCCCTCTCTCTTCTCCCCCTTCCCCCCTCTACTTCCCTCTCTCCTGCTCCCTATCGCTCCCCCCTCTACCTCTCTCTCCCCCCTCTCTCTCGTATTAAAAGCATACAGAGCACACTTATAGACCCATAAGGATTGATACAACAATAGGATTTTGAGGTCCAACAATATAATTAGTAGCCAAGGCAACATTACGTTAAAATGGCAATATTTCCACAAAATATGTGAATTAAACGTAGAACTTGAGCGATTTCGAATTGTATGCGGCAAAAGATAAAAAGAATAAGTGGCTTTGTAATTTTTTCTTCAAAATGGTTCAGATCCGAAGATCGGAGGTTAATTCCTTCTAATTTTAATTCAAAAACGATAAAAGTCTGCAGGCCAAAAATTGATTTTAAATGTTACCTTCCGGAAAATGGAAATGTCTTCCTTTAGTCGAACCCAGGACTTATTTGGAGATTTATTTTCGTCATTACGTTAAAATATGTTAATCAAGCATCCTTGCCAAATTTCAATCTTCTATCTATTCGGGAAGTTTGTTAAAACGCTCTATATCGGCCATCGTGAAAGCGTGACCAACCAACGAACCAACAGACCTGGGCTATTATAGTATTAAATTAGAAGGTTTATGGAAATATAAAATTTTTAACGCCGCGTTAAACGGTCAAACGATCAAAAGTGTATTTTCCGTGGCGAGGAATTAGAGAAGGGGATTTTTATTCTATTGCCTACCTGAAAATTTGGGCGTGCCTGCCTTTGTGCACCTTTATCACTATGACCAGTGATAAGGAGTTAGGGATCTGCATTCCATTCCGCTTCAATGGAAATTATCCCGACTCGCAGGTGTTTACGAAGTGCAAGAGCATTTTCTCACGAGCGAGAGTGATCGAAAAGTCTTCTTTTTTCCTTTCTCGTAATTCCATTTTAAAATATTTTTTTGCATTGATTAAGCTTCGATATCAGTATCCTTTCTATATTTTTTATTTTCACAAATTAAACATTACAAAATCTACAGCATTTATCAAGCTTTATGCGTATGCTGCATTGAATGCTTTATATAATTAAACATGAAGTGATAAAATTAGAGAGGAGAAACATTATGCATCGCGAGAAATGATGAATTCGTACATGCATAAAAGCCCAAGGTACTCATTTGAATAGAATAGAACATAATACGTCTACATTGCTCATCCTGTTGCCCATTATTCCATCCATTTGAAAACGAAAAGTTTCCATTCGACGGGACAGTCTGAAAAAAGTCCTTCGACCACCAGTCGCCCGTGCTCTGCCCGATACGTCACAACTGGCGCCCCTTTCCCTTCTGGTTAGGAGAAAAACAAGTCTCGAAATTGTTCCTTATCTTATCCGAATACCTTCGCGATTTTACCCGTCAATTCTTATAATAGCTGTTTGCTTTTACCGAAGCTTTGTTAAACGAGTGTAAAGCGTATGTACTATACATTTTATACATCGATAGACTTCTAGACCTCTTTTAACATTACAGAAATGCGGCGGGACATGCGTTTGCTCTCCTCCTTCCTCAACTCCCCCCGCCCGCGGCGAAGGATTTATAGGTATGTGCAGTAGGTGCAGAAGTAGGGTCCCGTGCGGCTGAGGGACCCCCAAAATAACTTTTCGTTTCATCTCCGGCGATGAAAACTGTTACGGTTTAATCCAATAATGCAATCTAAACTGGCGAATGTGTGTGCTGTCTGCTAATGGTGGTATAGTACAGTGTGTGATGCGTTGTTTCACCGTTCATTAGTGTAGCTGGGATCGAGAGAGTGACATGCATTCGGTCAGGGGGCCCAGCATGACTCTAATTTCTGGCCGTACTTTCTGTGTTGACAAATTTAATTTTAAATTGTAATTAATTTCAATTTAATTTTATGCCAAGTTTTAATTGGTACATTTCGACATTGCCCATTCGTGGCTGGGTTGGGTTCTTTCCTGATGATGTTTCAGGTATTGCCATTACTTCACTAATCTTCTCCAAATTTGGCACGATTTTTCTTACATCCTAACTTAGTGAATGGTCAGGTGTTCTTGCTTACAAGACACAAAAGTGAACATTTCAGAAAGGCATAATTACACCGAAATGAAGCTGGATTACGCGAAAGTGATATGATCTATGTACATAATATGAAATTCTGTATTTTTTTGTCCGTTGTCGATATCCACAACGTTGAAGTTTCGTCAAAACTTCGCATAGTTATATAATTTTACCCTTCGAGTAACGTAAGATATATGACGAGAAAAAATTTGGGGGGAAGGGATGCTTAATTCAATAATTATTTCCCAATAACTTTACACGTAATTTTCGGTTTTTCAGAGTGCAAGTTTTTTTTCTTCATTCATCGAAATTCCTAATTATGGACCGATTTTCTTCGGTTTTGCTTTATTCGACGGATACAACCGGGAGTGCACCGTCCATGTGCAATGCACACGGGTGGTCAAACAACGGGGCCGGTCCATTTATCGTCAGACACGTACAGTATTTTTAACATTAATGCGGATTACATTATAATATGCCGTATATTCTTTCATATTTATTGGCTACGGAAATTTATCAAACCATGAGGCGTTTTTTTATTTTTGTAAAGAACACCTAAAAATGGCGGTAATGGGAGACTTGCACAGGGGCGGCGAATGAGAGACTTGCACACGGGCGGCCGTGAGGTTACAACTACATATGTATTCTTTTATTCTATCAATGTTTAATGTTATACGGTCGAAGTTTTAGGTTCATTACATCCGTGAAATACAACGGGCACTTCCGCTAGTATCTAATATAATATTTAGGTTTTTACATATTTTCTGATGGGGGCAACTGCCCCCCCACCCCCTTTCCCCCCCTGCCAACGCCCATGGGCTAGAATACGATAAGTCTCGAGGTAGAAGTTACGTTAATATTGTCGGTGCTCATATAAACACAGAACCATCTAACCCAATCTTTGGCATCGTTAAGGCATGCTTACTCGTACCAAGCTTTGAATGGGTTTGAACACTTGAAATCAGAGTCAGCTAAATGGGAGTGTCAACGGTGTGAATGTCAAGGTGGATAATTTACTTTCAACCCCTTCTAACTCCTCCTAGCTAAAGGATACTTATATAAGTTGATGAGGAAGAGTGTTATTAGTCGCATTCTCACCCCTATAAAGACTATCCACCCTCCTCCATATACCTCTCACCTCCTCTACTTCTCCAACTCCTCCCTTTCACTCCCCAATCATTTCTGCTTCCATGTATTAAATATCGCATTCCGCCGGCATTATTTTAATCGAAAGAAATGAATTACGCTTATCTGAATGAATTATCCGAGTCGTCAGAATCCGGAATAAATGTCTCTCTATTGCGCCTTGGCATTTACCCGAGATATTGGATAGCAATTACCATTCGCTTTAAGGAGACCAGAGAAATAACGGCCTCGGGTAACACTGTAAGATTTTCATGCAGCGCGGTATGCAGATGAGTGGATGTTCTTACGTCTGCTTGGTAGGTGCTGGCGATACGATAGAATACAGAATTGAGAAAGCTACAAACTCACCGTTTGGTGTACAGTATGCGAAAGCACCCTCACTTACCGTATTCACAGGGGTGTCCTGACAGAGATGGATTCACAAGGCAGTGGGTGTCGTGCGCCCATCACCGCTGCACTGTTGCACACTCCTTAGGTCGATGCAGACTCGGACAAAACACGCTGACAAATAACTGCGATAATTTGCCTTTGTGTATGTTCCGACTATCTGTTAATCACGCACCAGAAATCACTTCTTTAGAAAACGCTCGCTTTTCCATCATCTCTTCGTAAGAATATTATTCCTCTTAAAACGACTATGGATCGGTTCGTTCGTCAACGGTTTAATTATTGTGGATCAATATGGAGAGCAATGTGGAGGGATCAAATTATCATTGCAATTAACGAAGAAACTCGTGCGATTAGCAGTTAATCCAATAGGACATGACATGACACTATCCTCTTCGTTTCTTATCCATAACGCTAAATCCTTCCTATAGAAAACCAACCGTTTTCTTTGCTTGTAGTACATACGCGTGGAACTAATGTGTTCAACCAACGAATTCACTCACTTTCAATGCTATGCCTTCAGGGAAGAGGAGGTCGGAGGTATGAGGGGTGGAGCGAAAAAGGGGGAGAGGAAAGGAGGAGGGTGGAAGGAAATACGGAGGATGAGACGCGAAGTTTTTCCCCGCTCTCTTGTTCAATAACTACACAGGGTCAACAAGGCCTTTTAGCTGAGGTCAGCGATCGAAAAACTTTCAAAGTAAAACAAGAAATAGTTTTTTGGTTTTTGTCTGATTCGAAAAACATTTGGGTCCGGAACAGCGCGAAATATATAATTATAAAATATAATAAGAATGACAATATTCCTTCATAAAAGCTGATAGAAAATTAAAATGCATCAATGAAAAATTATTACTAACTTAATTACTCTACTGTTTCTCTTTCATGAGGGAAGGTGTCGTTATTTGATTGGCAGCATCTGTCTGATTAGAGGTGTATGTTGCATTTTTCATCAGTCAGCTTCAGGCTTTGTTCGACGCTTTTTTTTGTTCGGATGTTCACATAGATAACTACTGTATTAACAGGCACCTTCATGAGACTTAAGCAGTGAATCACCATATAACCAGGGGCAGGGCCGGTTTCAGGCGTGCGCGACGTAAGCGGTCGCTAACAGGCACCACTTTAGAGGGGCGGCAAAATCAATATTTCGGATTTTTACATTTTCATTATTTTAAGCATTGAGATCGCGTTACCTGATCTTTGCGGGAATGAGAAGGGATTTCGATAAAATACAAGATAATATTTTAAAAACAATTAATTTCTTATTTTAAATGTTGAAATATTATTAATGACTAATATATCAAGGGTGGTAACTTGGAATAAGCACATTCCATGTACAGTTGTTTGGCGTCTTTCAGATACCTAATATATTTCTCAATAACACAATCTATAAAGCGCCCTTAAAGTTTTGGCATCCCATTATTATTAGACCCTGGGCCGACCCTAGGGGGTTGCGGGGCCCGGGACGATCAGCATTTGCGGGGTCCCTTAACAATCTAAAATTATCGAGGTGTAATTCGCGCACTAAAAATTAAATTTATAAAATATTTCATATTTTTAGATATGTATATTCCTGTATTATAGATATTATTATTATTAATTGTATATTCCCATATTATTGATATTATTATATTATATATGTATATTCCCGTATTATAGATATTATTATATCATATATATATATTCCCGTATTATAGACGTAGAACGCACTCGAGATATCAAAAGAAAAACATTAAATTCAGCAACGATATTTTGGTATTTACGTCAGATAGGAATATCGAAATATTTTACTTGTCTACGATATCGACACTAAAAGTTTTCGAATGCGACTGACTGATAGCATCAGCAATTACGTCACATTTTCTATGTGGCATGTAAGAAATTTATCCTACGCGACAATGTATTAAATCAACAGTATACATTGTAATTTGAACCGATGAATGACGGCTAACATGGAGCGAGGGCGATAAATATAAGAGCGCTTAGCGATTCGCTCAATTTTCAAGTGTGATTATTTGTGAAAATTCGGGGCAAGCGGAACAAATTGTACGAATGCGAAACATTTTCCGGGACTCCTCACCATGCCTTACAAACTATCGAAATCGGGGACTGTCCGCCTAATCCGGGAAGATTCGCTGGCTTAAGATAACTCCGTTCTTCAGGAAAGTACTCCTTATGTTTACACACATAGGTTGCTTATTTTGTGCAATAACAGTAATAATTATGTAGGTGTATTCAGACGTTATACGTTTCATTCCTGTGTTTCATACAAGATACAGTAATATACGCTTGGTTGTGAATATCGTTCATATAATTATTTTATTTGATTTTGCATATTTCATTTTATCTCTTATTTAATACAGGTATTTTTTGTTTGTGACATGTGCGAGCCGCCAAAGCGCGGAGCCCGGGTCAGAGGCCCCGCTTGCCCGGGTCAAAGGGCGCCACTGATCAGACCGTTATGCGTCGCTAACCTCCGGATAATATGGAATGCTTAGCTCCACAACCGGATCGCAGACTGTCAAAACATGTTAACAAAGGGCTCACTTGAGCCAAAGGGAGCCGGCTCACAGTGGTACGAAATGCGAATCTGGCGGAACAAAAGTCAATTTTGAAATTAACTGTCAGTGAGACGAAACATTCTTAAACTGCAAGTAAAGGTCCAGTAGATAAGGAAAAAAGTATTCATGTCATATGCGGTCTACAACAGTATATCCTCTTGACTGTTGTGCCGCAAATTGAGAGGATATATCGACGAGCCTTCGGCTCGCTTTGTCCTAATGGGTAGTGGTCTCCGGGCGCTACCGCGCTCTTCGCCTCGCCCGGAACCAAAGAAACCCTCCACATTGTCCGGAGATTGGGTTTGTAAATGTCGAGACCGGCCAATCAGTTTCTGTTAATGTTGTTTTTAAAATAAAATGTCGTAAATCCAACAATACGTCAAAATTAAATTTAATAAACCCAATATTTTAAACATAATTTATTTAATTGAATAATATTTAGCTTCTATAAACTGTTTGCATTAACAGAAACTGATTGGCTGGTCTCGACATTTACAAACCCAATCACCGGACAACGGGGAGGGATAGTTTGGTTCCTGGCGAGGCGAAGGGCGCGGTGGCGCCCGGAGATGACTACCCATTAAAACAAAGCTAGCCGAAGGCTCGTTAATATATCCTTTCAGTGTTATATCCTCTCAGTTTGCGGCGCAACAGTCAAACGAGATATAATTTCCCGTAGACCGCATACTGCATGTTGATTTCGGCTGTAGACCGTATACGACATGAATACCAGGAAAAACATATATTAGCCCCGTTGAACAGTAATTTGGGTCATGTAGACTGTACAATTTGAGCCACACACTTCATCTCATTTTCCACTGAATTTGACGCATGTAATTTTAGAATTCTTGTTGTCACACAGGTGTGGTTTTTATCCTCTCTAATGACTCATTTGCCTTCCAAAAGAGCTCTACCACACATACAAAAATTTATTTTACGTACACTGTGACTGCATTGGTGCTAGTTAGCATTAGCAGGAGTATGCCACAGCCGCGGCTGTGGCATACTCCTGCTAATGCAGTTCCTGGAGAAATACTTTCAGCCGTTCATGATCACATATCACTGTATCCTACAAAATTATCTCATTACACCGGGAACGAAATTCGCTTCCTTGATGCCACACTTAACACTAAAATAATGTATGAGATGTTTAAGGTTAAGTACCACAGTTTCATATCAAAAACCTTTTGGAAGTACTTTAAAGAAAATTTCACTTTGAAATTCGGCTGTCCACAAATAGACACGTGCGTTACCTGCGAGGAACTTGGAATTAAAATTAAGAGCACGCATTTAAATGACGGCTAAAAGGGCTGCGGCAGCAGAAATGATTGTGCATAAAAGGAGAAGCCAGAAATACTACAATGCAATGAAAGCAGCAGCTGACAAAAAAGATGAAGATACAGCTGCTGTTTCCATTGATTTCATGGCAAATGTTTCATTACCGATCGTACCTGTGCAATATCTTTATTATTACCTTAAATTGACAGTTAACACTTTCGGAATCCATGATTTGAAAAAAAACATAGTTTGTTACGTCTACCATGAAGGCGAAGGAGGAAAAGGCACGAATGAAGCATGCACCCTCTTGAAACATTACATTGAATATGTAATGCGACCGCACATAAAGAAAGTTATTATTTTTGCCGACAACTGCATTGGCCAAAATAAAAATCATGCGTTGAGTTGAGTTGAAAAAATTGGAGTGCATTGAATTGTTTTTCCCCATAAGGGGTCATTCTTTAATGCCGTGTGATCGGGATTTCGCAATCATTAAGAGAAAGCTTAGAAGGGTGGATAGACTTTTCACGATAGAAGAATACATCGACCTCATCTTGAAGGCGTCGAAAATTCCCTCAAAATTTACTGTTTACCTAATCAGGCATGAGGAATTTTTAAATTTTAATGACTGGTGGAGTCCATACTATAAGAAGACGTGCTTGAGTACCTCCTCGTATGGGAAAGCTATTCCCAAAGATGGAAAACAAACTTTCCAAATATCAACATATCACTATTTTAAATGTGAAACGTCTCAACCAGAGGTTGTAGAATGTAGAAATTACATTGGGGGACTAGCAGTACAGAAATTCAAACTGCGGAAATTAGATGGACCATCAGTGGAGCTGCCCACATCAAAGGCATACTCAGGGAAAAAACCTTTGATGAAAAACAAAGTTGAAGATATAAAAAAATGATGAAATATATCGATGAAGAGCACAAAGAATTATTTTGGAATGAAATAATCACAACATGGCCTACTACTGAAAGAGACGATGAAAATGATGATTCCTGATCATGTTTGAATTTTTTTACAAAATAATCACAAACGTTCAGCATGTAGAGTATTTTTATATTTTGTAATTAAACTTCGTATTAATAAAGCATTTTACATAATTCGTGTTTATTAATAAAATCATTTCTCCAAATTTATCCAGTTTAAATTTAGTTAATTGTAGAAAGGGGACATCTGCACAACATGTAATCATGATTTTAAACATTTATGATTTTTTTAGTGTTTACTACGGCATGTGTTACATCTGATAGACTTTACAAAGATGTATTCCAAAAACGAAAGGCTAAGGTGCTCCATATTTTTAGTTATTCAGTTTTTTGTCTCTCCTGAAAAATTTGAAAAAGTGTAGATGTCCCCTTTCTGCATTTAGCGATTCATATATGGACTCTTCTTCTGTATAGGATACAGTAGGATATAAATGTTTTGGTACATCTAGATGTGCTATAAATCTGAAAGCGATGGGCGAAACAGAGGATGGCTAATAGCAATGCTCAGTTGGGTTTTTATGGGCCTTTGCCCATAAAAAAAACTCAACGGTACTTACGAAAAGGGAAAAAACTTAATCCTTAAACTTTTTTACTTTCACCTCAAGATTTTAGTTGAATTTATAAATAGCAATTGTACCCGGTGTCACTCATGCTCTTAAATCAATGGAAAAAATCGGTACAACATACATAGTACAAACTTTCTCATATATTAATGCGTCGTATAGTTATCTTTAGAAAATGAAAATCGTATCAGTCGGTTTTTAGAAAATCCAACTTTTGTTAAAGTTACTCAAGAATAAACTAGCATTATATTCATTCATTGAGAAGAAAGAAATATGTAGTATTATTGCATACGTATACTCAAGTAACTACTAAATTTTTCCAAAATCGTTCGAGCCGTTTTTGAGAAAATCAAATTATTGTTCAAGTTGCCTAGAATAAACTAGCCATATATTCATTTTTTTGAGAAATATGAACTATTTGGTATTGTTGAAGAATTGCGAAAAACAACTTCTTCGGTCTCAGCTACACCTAAAACGTATATTTCCGTCAAAATCTCGAGGTCGAATTTTTTCGCGATAACAATACTTTCTCAATATACTTCGTATATGAGAAAGTAAAAACAGACATATTTAGTCGTTAACTTTCCTTGATCCAATTAGCTAGGGACCGGTTTAGTAATGAAGCAATGTATCGTATTATTTCTGGGATTCGGTATCCATATTTATACTAGTATATAGCCCATCAGAAATGAAGGGAATAAAGAAACTTCAAAAATATGTTATCATACCAAAATTTCCAAAGTGAGACAAATATATCTTAAACTTAAAATAGTTGCATATATTCTTCTACAAAGAGAATGAAGATACAGTGAACCATCGGTATATCGGACCTTGATAGAACGGACTTCAGATATAACGGATAGATTTTCCAAATGCTATTTTCTCCCATATTTCCATCAGGGTCGGGAAAAATCTAAATTTTCGAAAAAGTATCCCAAGTTCGATTCCTTGGAATAATTCCGTTTCAAATAAGATATATAGGAAAATCAATTTTCATTTCGCAACTCCGAAATTAAACAATTTTCGAGCGATTTAGTAATAAATGCGAAATCTTTTGACATGGATAAAAAATTTTACTCATTTATTCATAGTATAGTATACACATCGCATAGATAGCTTAATTATATCACCTTCAAAAAAGCTAATAAAAAGTCCTGCACTGTGAATTCGAGGCATTCACATGGTATTCAAATGGAAAACAAAAATAATTATTTCAACCTTTCAACCAGCAAATTTCGGTGTGAAAAAGAGCGCATTCGACTAGTTTAAGCAGCAGGATAGTTTATGCAAAACTGCAGGTTATCGCTAAGTATGACTTTATACGGAACAAACACACACTTCAAAATATTTATGTAGATATATGTGAAAATATTTATTTAAAGTGATAGAGTACACGTTACCTGGCAGATTACGTTTTACCTGAGGTATTGTTTGGGCACGGTCCACCCTGCCTGCAGGTACAGTGGACTCTAGATAATAAGATGCCGATAGAGTCCACCCTGCCCCATACACCGGCCTGCAACTACATATGAATTATTTTATTCTTTCGATGTTTAGATGTTATACGGTCGAAGTTTTAGATTCACAAAATCCGTTGAAAGTCAACAGGCACTTCTGCTAGTATCCAATAAAATATTTAGGTTTTTACACATATCCAGGGGGGGGAGCACTGCCCCCCCCTGCCGACATCCATGCATATATATATATATACGTATGAGTGATAGCTAATGCTGCTGTATTTCAAGATTTACATTGTCATCTTTGGCATGTGAATGACAACAACAAGAAGGATATATAAATCGAGTCAATTAACAAATGCTCGACACTTACAGTACAAATGATCCTTTAATGTCCCATCATTAACCCTAATTCATTTATTTCCTATTTTTCAAATTTAAAAAGAACATTGATATGCATGTCTCAAAGTTAGCCTTTAAAGTAACTGCATCGATAATGACCAATTCTAAGTTCTCCCATGCATAACTGTACTAAGCAATTCTCTCATTTTTATCCAAACAGACATCCTTTCTGTGAAAAGACTAGTTACATTGGTTTCATGTAATATATGATTTCATAAACTCGTAAGGCAAAATTAGATTCAGGTATACTCTGGTTATGTTAATGTTATTAGAAATCGTTTATTAACCAGAATTTCCCTGAATACTATAAAGGTAATTAATTAACTGTTCACCCAACACCAAATTTCTGATAAACATAGAAACAGAAATAAACTGAAAAAATGTTAGAAGAAGAGAAACATGAGATGGTCTATGAAGACTACAGCCCAGATCCGGTTGTATGTCTTACTTTAGACAAAAAATTGCCAAACAAAAATGTAATTTTCTAACTAAACATGAATATGATACCAAGGCAGAAACAATTTTCAATAAAATGTAAGACTTACTTAATACTGCATTGTAATTTCAATTTGCAAGCTATACAAGTAAAACCCAAAAAACCACTTAATGTTGTTTCAGAATATGCAATTAAACGTGAATGAATGGAACAGAAGTTAATGTAGCCTTTTTACCTTCAACCTCTAAGTCAGTGAAAGGACATTTCTATATTCTAAAATAATGAATTTAATGAAGATAACATTTTAATCTTTATTAAGCATTTAACATGATTAAAATACAATTTAGTTTTTCACGAATGACAGCAAGCTATTAGAAATACATAACCTCAATGATTTCAAAGAAATTCATAAAACATTGGAAAAAATCACTTTCCAGAGAGATGAGCTCGTTCCCAGTCTTCAAGTAGTAGGAATTCCAGCACGCTCTCTTAATTGATGATGCAAGTCACTGGAGGATTTCAAATTTGTGCCCGTTTCCGAATGACCCAAGAGGTAGAGCACCCCATTCGTTAACCTTTCTTTTATATGGCATTTCCCCCGATATAATCGAGGCCTATTCCATTGATGCAACAACTCCTGCAAGAGGATAATCGAAAAACATGAAATGACATATACTCATTGCATTAAATGATACAGAAATCAAGATTTTTCACCCAAAATCACTGAAAAATAAATTACCAACACATTAAGAAGATTCGTAGAATTAAAAAATAAATCATTAATTAAGCACAATCACAAAATGGATATAAAACTAATATGAGTACTCGAAATAAAATAAATAAACCCAAAATTAACACATAGCAATTCCAAATCAATATGCAAACATACAAAATATGAAAACAAGTCGCTAGTAAACAAAAATATGATATAGTAAAATAGCATAGTCATAAAATAATCTAATAGGTACAAATGTTAATACAAGACACCAATAAATAAATTCGATTATAAACAAATAGGCAATAACACAAATTATCAAAACAAGTAAATAAAACGAGACACCGATTCATTCAATATGGCAGTCGAATCACACCAAAAAAACAGCAGTAATACACTAGAAATCGATCAAATAATCCAATCAGTCGTAAGCATTAAGCGTCTCGTCTCGTCAGACGATAGACATCGTAAACAATGTCCCATGTCTGCACAGGCCTGTGCTGTCAAACCACATAGCGCTATGGGTTGTCAGTCATACAACAACATAAGATAACACATGTGAATAGATACAGTCAGTCTTTAAAGCACTATGAGAACAAAACCTCATTTCAATACCATGAAAAAACAATAGGTAAATGCGAGTAAATTAGGCGTAAACACATCGATAACAAATCGTTACACGACTCACCAAAAATCACCCAGAATACCACACCGTAGGTGAAATACCTCATCCTCCGAAGCACCTCTTGCCTGCAATACCTTATCCACGGTCACTGCAGGCTGCTCCTCAGCGACGTGTCACTCGTAGTCGTCTCTCGCTGCCGCAGCTGTCGGCATTTGGCTCCTCGGTGCTAAGCCCGTCGGCGGTCTGTCCCATGGCGTCGTCGCTGATGCGCAGTTGCGCACTGTAAACCATTCCATTAATTTTATTTCGTGAAATTGAATGCCCATCGTCGTTTAATAACCAGCTGGTATTCGAAAAGAAATTCATGGAACGTTCGGGAGAGCGTTTCTATGCGAACAGACACGCGTACTTAAATGATTTCATTTACACTGATACATTTAGCTGGATATTTAAAAAATCAAATCCACAAAGGCGATCAACGTTCTGTTATAGGCTGCATCTTTACACAAATAAAACCCGAAGAAAACAAAACAAAATTCAAAGAATGCACATTAAGGTAATATTTAAGCAATATTTCATGGTGAAGAATCACGATTTCAGCAAAATAGTGACAATACATATTCAATGTGTATTTTCGTATCTCATCCACACGGATACTTTGAAGTAGGATTCCTTGCATAAATTCCCTATAGTAACACGAATATAAAATCAAACCAACTCGAGGGTAAGTTGTAGGGGATGAAAAATTCCGTTGACATACCGATCTTGTTTTCCGTCAGCACAAATGGTCCACTGGCTAACCGCCACGAATCCCGATTCGCCGACTGTCCCTACCAGCAATCTCTACTTACTGTCGAAACGATACTGTCTCTCTCTGAGAGCAGATTGCCCCGGACCCATATATTTAGAAAAACCCACCTATGTAATCAAAAATCTATTGGAGAGGCTGAAAGTTTAATTTACCACTTAAAAAATTTAGAAATGAAAACATAAGTACAGATGCAAAGCGCCCAAGGTTAGTTGGTTAGAAACTACACTACACTACTATGGACACTTTGCATCCGTGTAGTAATATGTAAAACTGCAAATTGAAATCTAATACCGATAGAATCATCGGCCTAACACGGAATTCATA
Organism: Uropetala carovei; assembly: GCA_036926305.1. Taxonomy (NCBI): domain Eukaryota; kingdom Metazoa; phylum Arthropoda; class Insecta; order Odonata; family Petaluridae; genus Uropetala; species Uropetala carovei. The sequence goes on along the minus strand of JAXCHB010000101.1, from coordinate 4,395,731 downwards.
TCCAAGTGAAACGTAGTATTGACTTCCCCTAGGAAGAAGTCGTATCTTTGCCTCGTTCGCTGTTATTACGAACACTTGGAAAGCGTACTCCAGTGAAAGGCGATGATTCATCCTACAGAATAGAAAGAACTGAACAAGAAAATTCACGACTTCAAAAACTCCTTGATGAGGCAAATTTAGAAACAGGTACACTCTGGTGTGTTAGTATTAGTAAAGATATTCTACGCTAATAACCAGAATGCACCTGATTCTAAATGTAATTAATAACTCTGCGCCTAACTGTAACTGAATGAAAACACATAGAAACAGAGGCGACTGCAGTGTTAGTGTTGCTAAAAGAGAAGAGTGCAGAACACTTCCATTTCTATGCGTTACTTGGTGTGAAAAAATGCAAATATAAGGTTACATATAAATGAAAATAAATATGAATCCAGGGCAACTGTTCTCCAAGCCTAGGTTAGCAAATCGTCACATAGTGACTTAAACTTTTAGAGGTGAACGTAACTAAACTAAGAAATTGAATAGTTGAAAGCTACCTAATTCGGGATTAGGTGGTGGTGATTTGACCTTTGAGAGCACCGCCGGATTTTTCTGGAAGTCGCGATCGTGTCTAACGAACTGAGGGAAAGAAAAGACGTCCTACTCCGACCAAGGTAGAACTGCAACAGTAGAAAAACACGCCATCTATCGGTCCATATCACAGGCTATTTCTGGGATCGAAATGTTAAATAATTGAGATTGACTTTTCTCGGTGATATAAAGGAATATTTCTTAGTTGATTAAATAAAAAAGGATTTCTTGGATAATTACTAATGTTATAAAAATTCTTTTTCGAGAAAAAGTTTTCAAAGATATCATTATAAAGCAGTGTAACCAACCGTAAGTGTGTAATGTTATTTTACGATGAATGCATAACCTTATTTATGGATCAATACATCTGCAATAATTAAATGTTGAGGACTCATATATCTATGTAGAAATTTTCATAAGAGCAATAAATTTATCGTACTTGATCCGTCCTTCGAAGACTATCCGGTAGGTAATTAGTAATTGAGTTCACGTAAGATTTATTCATTTAGCAACGCATGTTCCACTTTAAAATAACTTCCTTAGAGTGCAATGCATTTATGTGAGTGTACGTGCCGTGACTGAAGGGCGTGATTGAGGGGAATTTTTAGAGGATGGTTCAGAGTACATATATGCTACAGGAACTAAAATGTTTCATAATTCTCGTAGGTTGGTTCAGGCGATACGAGAGTACAAGAGAATTGGGGGAACTATCAACTCACCATTTGTTGTGTCATAAGTATAAGGCACTCGGCGAAAACACCCGCACCCAACGTATTCTACAGGTGTGTCCGAAGGATTGATGAGTCCATGACGGCGTGCGCCCATCGCTGCTGTGTCGATGCACGTCCTACTGTCGAGCGCATACGCACCATCGTGGACACATTAAATTATGCATACGCACCAAATTAAGACGACACTTTATCTTGGAGTAACGCCGACTAACTGTAAAACATGCACCCGTTACCACTCTTTTAACAAACGAACGCTTTTTCATCCTTTCCTCCTGAGAATGTTTTTCCTTGGCAAACGACAATTGGATTTCCATGGAGAGCAATGTGGGAGAATCAAAAATCATTACCATTCACTTAGAAACTCCCGTGCGACAATAATGAAGCCGATATCACATTTAATGACACGATCGTCTTCGCTTGGTGGCCACAAGGCTCAATCTTTCCCGTAGAAAGTCTTCTTTGCTACTCAATGAGGTGCCAGTGCGAGCAACCAACGACTCCGCCCCCCTCTAGGGTTATGCCGTCAGACAAGGAGGAATGAGAGAGGGATTTTTGAGGGGGGTGAGTAAAAAAAAGGGTGAAATACAAATGGGGTGGAAGCAAAATCCGAAATGTGGAATGTGAAAAGCGATGGTTTGACCGTAGACGTGGTAAATGCATTTCAAGGAGCACGCGAAAGACCTACGTGAAGACCTTGAAAAAACTTAGTCCTGTGACCTGTGAGAAGGTAATTTTTTGAACATATTGAAAGTTACACGGTTTTCGCCTCTTCGTAGATATTCTAAATAAACGGTTGCATTGATTGTTATATATAAAAAGAAAGGTCATATTATTCAATAATAAGAAACAAAGAAATTTATAAACATAAATGTTCGTGATCAATTACTGTGTAGCATTAATATCCTCTCTAATATGACTTAAAAAGCAGATTTCTTACTGTCTTATGGGTTCTTCTTCCGAATGGAAGTGGAAAAGAGACAGAAGACTTAACACACAAGCTCTTAAACAGAGCTGTAAAGATATGCTCTATTTTTGCCACCAATCTCACGGGTTTAAACCGGACAGCAGTCAGGGGCAGAGCCCTTTACTTAAAGAAACCTCTGAAGGAAAAAATTGAATTGAGTTATATGATGGTACGAGGTGAGTCCATGGTCCGATAATATTATCTACTAAAAAGAATACGTCAAATTTTTTGTATGCATAGAAAGGCAAATATTTACGGATAATTATTCAGTAAACAGCGTATGGGAAGCGTTTCTAACGATCGATTCAAAGAAGGTGAATCTTCATTTCATCGTTTGATTGCTGGTATCATATATTTTATTAAGTAGAACCATTATATTATACATCAACAATGCTTATTAACGCAAATAGTCTCACGCATAAAATTGAAATTAGATGAGAATAAGGACATACGTATGTTTTTGACCCATGTATATAAACTGATCTTACCATTTCAGTTACCCTTTTATTTTCCACTTGAATTCCAGTATTACATGCATTAAACGTTTAAATTGAGCTATTTCGAACTGTAGGCGGATTATGATGAACAGAATAAGAAACTTTATAATGTTTTATTCAAAATGGTTCATAACCGAAGATTGTAGGTCAATATTTGATTATTTTAATCTCAAAAAGGATGAAAATCTGCAGGTCGAGAATTCCATTTTTACGTGTTATTTTATGGGAAATGAAAAAGTTCGGAATCAGTTACTGCGTAGCAATAATTTTCTCTCTAATATGAAATTAAAAATGTAGATTTCGGACTGACTTCGCATAATAAATTGTCAATACGCAAACACAGCCGTGCCCTCAGCGAGATTCGAACCCGCGAACCTTACCAATATGTACATGGAAAACGCATCAATATAGTTAAATGTGAATGATTGAGATCAGCTTTTTTTACACAGTACTTAATTTTTGATAAATTAATTTTAAAAAAGCGCAAACATAGCGCGGGTTCAACTAGTATCTATAAAAGGCTTAGGATGTCTGCACCAACTCGACTTTTCGATGTGCAGGCTTTTATTCATATTCTCATATAAATTCGAACTATTGTAATCTGAGCTTCGGACCTGGATCGTGTTAAAGAAAGAAGTCCTATTGTTGTAAAATCGTATATAGCTTACTAGCGTAAAGTGAACGTTTTTGGTAAGCCGTTTAAATGAAGAGAGGGTAAGGGGAAGAGGAGAGGGGCGAGAGAGGGAGGGGTGAAGGAGAGAGGGGAGAGAGTGAGGGGGAAAGAGAGGTGAAAGGGAGGTAGGAGAAAGGGTGGAGAAGGAGGGGGAAGCAGGAGAGAAGGGGATAGGTAGTGGGAGGAGGGAGAGAGGAAGATGGGAAATAGGAGAGAAGAAGGGTAATGCAAGAATGTAGTAATAGAGGGTTGAGGGAAAAGATGACAGGGTGAGAGGGGGAAAGTTAAGAGGTGGAAGGGAGAGAGGGGAAAGATGAGGGACAAAGAGGGGGAGGGGGGAGAGGTGGGGTATGGAGAGAGAGGGAGATGTATCAATAATGCAAGAATATAGTAAAATACGTCTTTAATGGAATATTTTTCTATGGGGATGTCATTTGCACCATTAATTGTTTCACATAATTATTAATAAATTAATTGAAAGAAATCCGTGTAAACATTACGTGGGTACAGCTCCAGCCGGAATGCCTCCTCATGAACTGAATCTTAAAGTATGAGCCGTTATCATGTTCCTTAGAAATGTAATGCATTTGAGAGGACTATGTACTGGTGAAAGACTTACTGTCACTCAGATACAAACACACATAATCAAAGCAAAATTGTTCGGTGCAGCAAACTCAGACACGGTACTTATTCCCAGAATCTCACTCATTCCATCAGATACAAATTTACCATTCATTTTCAAATGAAAACAATTATCTGCATGATTGGCTTTTTCAATAACAAACATTAAGTCAAGAGGCCAAACATTTGATAAAATGCCTTTACCTACCTAAGCCTGTTTTTATTGGTGGACAATTATATGTTGCTCTATTAAGAGTCAGATCGTTTGATTCACTTACTGTAGTGCGAGGAAAGAACCCAGAAATAGGCAGTTCTGTCTTTAGAGAAAACTTTGATTAAAAAATATTAGTTAAAAAAAATGCCTGAATGTTTAATGAAGACATTTAAGACCTGATAGATCAGCATATGTTATGTGGGGCACAGGTTGTTGTTTATTTATTTTGCGAAAAATATTAAAATATTTTGATGGAAAGTGAATTTCATTTCAATAACATGTAAGACCTATTACTTACTACTGCATTGTAATTTCAATTTGCAAGCTATACAAGTAAAACCCAAAAAACCACTTAATGTTGTTTCAGAATATGCAATTAATCGTGAATGAATGGAACAGAAGTTAATGTAGCCTTTTTACCTTCAACCTCTAAGTCAGTGAAAGGACATTTCTATATTCTAAAATAATGAATTTAATGAAGATAACATTTTAATCTTTATTAAGCATTTAACATGATTAAAATACAATTTAGTTTTTCACGAATGACAGCAAGCTATTAGAAATACATAACCTCAATGATTTCAAAGAAATTCATAAAACATTGGAAAAAATCACTTTCCAGAGAGATGAGCTCGTTCCCAGTCTTCAAGTAGTAGGAATTCCACCACGCTCTCTTAATTGATGATGCAAGTCACTGGAGGATTTCAAATTTGTGCCCGTTTCCGAATGACCCAAGAGGTAAGAGCACCCCATTCGTTAACCTTTCTTTTATATGGCATTTCCCCCGATATAATCGAGGCCTATTCCATTGATGCAACAACTCCTGCAAGAGGATAATCGAAAAACATGAAATGACATATACTCATTGCATTAAATGATACAGAAATCAAGATTTTTCACCCAAAATCACTGAAAAATAAATTACCAACACATTAAGAAGATTCGTAGAATTAAAAAATAAATCATTAATTAAGCACAATCACAAAATGGATATAAAACTAATATGAGTACTCGAAATAAAATAAATAAACCCAAAATTAACACATAGCAATTCCAAATCAATATGCAAACATACAAAATATGAAAACAAGTCGCTAGTAAACAAAAATATGATATAGTAAAATAGCATAGTCATAAAATAATCTAATAGGTACAAATGTTAATACAAGACACCAATAAATAAATTCGATTATAAACAAATAGGCAATAACACAAATTATCAAAACAAGTAAATACAACGAGACACCGATTCATTCAATATGGCAGTCGAATCACACCAAAAAAACAGCAGTAATACACTAGAAATCGATCAAATAATCCAATCAGTCGTAAGCATTAAGCGTCTCGTCTCGTCAGACGATAGACATCGTAAACAATGTCCCATGTCTGCACAGGCCTGTGCTGTCAAACCACATAGCGCTATGGGTTGTCAGTCATACAACAACATAAGATAACACATGTGAATAGATACAGTCAGTCTTTAAAGCACTATGCGAACAAAACCTCATTTCAATACCATGAAAAAACAATAGGTAAATGCGAGTAAATTAGGCGTAAACACATCGATAACAAATCGTTACACGACTCACCAAAAATCACCCAGAATACCACACCGTAGGTGAAATACCTCATCCTCCGAAGCACCTCTTGCCTGCAATACCTTATCCGCGGTCACTGCAGGCTGCTCCTCAGCGACGTGTCACTCGTAGTCGTCTCTCGCTGCCGCAGCTGTCGGCATTTGGCTCCTCGGTGCTCAGCCCGTCGGCGGTCTGTCCCATGGCGTCGTCGCTGATGCGCAGTTGCGCACTGTAAACCATTCCATTAATTTTATTTCGTGAAATTGAATGCCCATCGTCGTTTAATAACCAGCTGGTATTCGAAAAGAAATTCATGGAACGTTCGGGAGAGCGTTTCTATGCGAACAGACACGCGTACTTAAATGATTTCATTTACACTGATACATTTAGCTGGATATTTAAAAAATCAAATCCACAAAGGCGATCAACGTTCTGTTATAGGCTGCATCTTTACACAAATAAAACCCGAAGAAAACAAAACAAAATTCAAAGAATGCACATTAAGGTAATATTTAAGCAATATTTCATGGTGAAGAATCACGATTTCAGCAAAATAGTGACAATACATATTCAATGTGTATTTTCGTATCTCATCCACACGGATACTTTGAAGTAGGATTCCTTGCATAAATTCCCTATAGTAACACGAATATAAAATCAAACCAATTCGAGGGTAAGTTGTAGGGGATGAAAAATTCCGTTGACTTACCGATCTTGTTTTCCGTCAGCACAAATGGTCCGCTGGCTAACCGCCACGAATCCCGATTCGCCGACTGTCCCTACCAGCAATCTCTACTTACTGTCGAAACGATACTGTCTCTCTCTGAGAGCAGATTGCCCCGGACCCATATATTTAGAAAAACCCACCTATGTAATCAAAAATCTATTGGAGAGGCTGAAAGTTTAATTTACCACTTAAAAAATTTAGAAATGAAAACATAAGTACAGATGCAAAGCGCCCAAGGTTAGTTGGTTAGAAACTACACTACACTACTATGGACACTTTGCATCCGTGTAGTAATATGTAAAACTGCAAATTGAAATCTAATACCGATAGAATCATCGGCCTAACACGGAATTCATATCCAAGTGAAACGTAGTATTGACTTCCCCTAGGAAGAAGTCGTATCTTTGCCTCGTTCGCTGTTATTACGAACACTTGGAAAGCGTACTCCAGTGAAAGGCGATGATTCATCCTACAGAATAGAAAGAACTGAACAAGAAAATTCACGACTTCAAAAACTCCTTGATGAGGCAAATTTAGAAACAGGTACACTCTGGTGTGTTAGTATTAGTAAAGATATTCTACGCTAATAACCAGAATGCACCTGATTCTAAATGTAATTAATAACTCTGCGCCTAACTGTAACTGAATGAAAACACATAGAAACAGAGGCGACTGCAGTGTTAGTGTTGCTAAAAGAGAAGAGTGCAGAACACTTCCATTTCTATGCGTTACTTGGTGTGAAAAAATGCAAATATAAGGTTACATATAAATGAAAATAAATATGAATCCAGGGCAACTGTTCTCCAAGCCTAGGTTAGCAAATCGTCACATAGTGACTTAAACTTTTAGAGGTGAACGTAACTAAACTAAGAAATTGAATAGTTGAAAGCTACCTAATTCGGGATTAGGTGGTGGTGATTTGACCTTTGAGAGCACCGCCGGATTTTTCTGGAAGTCGCGATCGTGTCTAACGAACTGAGGGAAAGAAAAGACGTCCTACTCCGACCAAGGTAGAACTGCAACAGTAGAAAAACACGCCATCTATCGGTCCATATCACAGGCTATTTCTGGGATCGAAATGTAAAATAATTGAGATTGACTTTTCTCGGTGATATAAAGGAATATTTCTTAGTTGATTAAATAAAAAAGGATTTCTTGGATAATTACTAATGTTTTAAAAATTCTTTTTCGAGAAAAAGTTTTCAAAGAAATCATTATAAAGCAGTGTAACCAACCGTAAGTGTGAAATGTTATTTTACGATGAATGCATAACTTCATTTATGGATCAATACATCTGCAATAATTAAATGTTGAGGACTCACATATTTATGTAGAAATTTTCATAAGAGCAATAAATTTATCGTACTTGATCCGTCCTTCGAAGACTATCCGGTAGGTAATTAGTAATTGAGTTCAAGTTAGATTTATTCATTTAGCAAGGCATGTTCCACTTTAAAATAACTTCCTTTGAGTGCAATGCATTTATGTGAGTGTACGTGCCGTGACTGAAGGGCGTGATTGAGGGGAATTTTTAGAGGATGGTTCAGAGTACATATATGCTACAGGAACTAAAATGTTTCATAATTCTCGTAGGTTGGTTCAGGCGATACGAGAGTACAAGAGAATTGGGGGAACTATCAACTCACCATTTGTTGTGTCATAAGTATAAGGCACTCGGCGAAAACACCCGCACCCAACGTATTCTACAGGTGTGTCCGAAGGATTGATGAGTCCATGACGGCGTGCGCCCATCGCTGCTGTGTCGATGCACGTCCTACTGTCGAGCGCATACGCACCATCGTGGACACATTAAATTATGCATACGCACCAAATTAAGACGACACTTTATCTTGGAGTAACGCCGACTAACTGTAAAACATGCACCCGTTACCACTCTTTTAACAAACGAACGCTTTTTCATCCTTTCCTCCTGAGAATGTTTTTCCTTGGCAAACAACAATTGGATTTCCATGGAGAGCAATGTGGGAGAATCAAAAATCATTACCATTCACTTAGAAACTCCCGTGCGACAATAATGAAGCCGATATCACATTTAATGACACGATCGTCCTCGCTTGGTGGACACAAGGCTCAATCTTTCCCGTAGAAAGTCTTCTTTGCTACTCAATGAGGTGCCAGTGCGAGCAACCATCGACTCCGCCCCCCTCTAGGGTCATGCCGTCAGACAAGGAGGAATGAGAGAGGGATTTTTGAGGGGGTGAGTAAAAAAAAGGGTGAAATAGAAATGGGGTGGAAGCAAAATCGGAAATGGGGAATGTGAAAAGCGATGGTTTGACCATAGACGTGGTAAATGCATTTCAAGTAGCACGCGAAAGACCTACGTGAAGACCTTGAAAAAACTTAGTCCTGTGACCTGTGAGAAGGTAATTTTTTGAACATATTGAAAGTTACACGGTTTTCGCCTCTTCGTAGATATTCTAAATAAACGGTTCCATTGATAGTTATATATAAAAAGAAAGGTCATATTATTCAATAATAAGAAACAAAGAAATTTATAAACATAAATGTTCGTGATCAATTACTGTGTAGCAATAATATCCTCTCTAATATGACTTAAAAAGCAGATTTCTTACTGTCTTATGGGTTCTTCTCCCGAATGGATGTGGAAAAGAGACAGAAGACTTAACACACAAGCTCTTAAACAGAGCTGTAAAGATATGCTCTATTTTTGCCACCAATCTCACGGGTTTAAACCGGACAGTAGTCAGGGGCAGAGCCCTTTACTTAAAGAAACCTCTAAAGGAAAAAATTGAATTGAGTTATACGATGGTACGAGGTGAGTGCATGGTCCGATAATATTATCTACTAAAAAGAATACGTCAAATTTTTTGTATGCATAGAAAGGCAAATATTTACGGATAATTATTCAGTAAACAGTAACGATCGATTCAAAGAAGGTGCATCTTCATTTCATCGTTTGATTGCTGGTATCATATATTTTACTAAGTAGAACCATTATATTATACATCAACAATGCTTATTAACGCAAATAGTCTCACGCATAAAATTGAAATTAGATGAGAATAAGGACATACGTATGTTTTTGACCCATGTATATAAACTGATCTTACCATTTCAGTTACCCTTTTATTTTCCACTTGAATTCCAGTATTACATGCATTAAACGTTTAAATTGAGCTATTTCGAACTGTAGGCGGATTATGATGAACAGAATAAGAAACTTTATAATGTTTTATTCAAAATGGTTCATAACCGAAGATTGTAGGTCAATATTTGCTTATTTTAATCTCAAAAAGGATGAAAATCTGCAGGTCGAGAATTCCATTTTTACGTGTTATTTTATGGGAAATGAAAAAGTTCGGAATCATTTACTGCGTAGCAATAATTTTCTCTCTAATATGAAATTAAAAATGTAGATTTCGGACTGACTTCGCATAATAAATTGTCAATACGCAAACACAGCCGTGCCCTCAGCGAGATTCGAACTGGCGAACCTTACCAATATGTATATGGAAAACGTATCAATATAGTTAAATGTGAATGAGATCAGCTTTTTTTACACAGTACTTAATTTTTGATAAATTAATTTTAAAAAAACGCGCAAACTAGTATCGATAAAAGGCTTAGGATGTCTGCACCAACTCGACTTTTCGATGTGCATGCTTTTATTCATATTCTCATATAAATTCGAACTATTGTAATCTGAGCTTCGGACCTGGATCGTGTTAAAGAAAGAAGTCCTTTTGTTGTAAAATCGTATATAGCTTACTAGCGTAAAGTGAACGTTTTTGGTAAGCCGTTTAAATGAAGAGAGGGTAAGGGGAAGAGGAGAGGGGCGAGAGAGGGAGGGGGAAGGAGAGAGGGGAGAGAGTGAGGGGGAAAGAGAGGTGAAAGGGAGGTAGGAGAAAGGGTGGAGAAGGAGGGGGAAGCAGGAGAGAAGGGGATAGGTAGTGGGAGGAGAGAGAGAGGAAGATGGGAAATAGGAGAGAAGAAGGGTAATGCAAGAATGTAGTAATAGAGGGTTAAGGGAGAAGATGACAGGGTGAGAGGGGGAAAGTTAAGAGGTGGAAGGGAGAGAGGGGAAAGAGGAGGGACAAAGAGGGGGAGGGGGGAGATGTGGGGTATGGAGAGAGAGGGAGATGTATCAATAATGCAAGAATGTAGTAAAATACGTCTTTAATGGAATATTTTTCTATGGGGATGTCATTTGCACCATTTATTGTTTCCCATAATTATTAATAAATTAATTGAAAGAAATCCGTGTAAACATTGCGTGGGTACAGCTCCAGCCGGAATGCCTCCTCATGAACTGAAGCTTAAAGTAGGAGCCGTTATCATGTTCCTTAGAAATGTAATGCATTTGAGAGGACTATGTACTGGTGAAAGACTTACTGTCACTCAGATACAAACACACATAATCAAAGCAAAATTGTTCGGTGCAGCAAACTCAGACACGGTACTTATTCCCAGAATCTCACTCATTCCATCAGATACAAATTTACCATTCAGTTTCAAATGAAAACAATTATCTGCATGATTGGCTTTTTCAATAACTGTTAACAAAGGCCACTTACGCTGAGTAAATCAACAACGACCACAAAAGTGCATCTCATGCAAATTTCATCCATCAACTCTGCATCTCGATAGAAGACATGACAATAATTTTTTATTAACGTGAGAAGTGCGAATGCAATTAGTTGATTTCCATGAATGTCTTTTAAATTTAATTTAACGGCATTTGCGGAGATATTGCTTGTGATACCGTCCTGTCATATTTAACAGCTCATCGAATTTGCAAGTCTGCAATAACTGCTGTTTGCAATGAAACCTACATTCTATACGATGGATTGCCAACTTATGTGTAATAGAAGCAGTGGTGGATCCACGGGAGGGGAGGGGGCGACTGCCCCTCTTCGATTATCCCGTTGTTCTCCACTGGGTTCTTTCTTGCATTAATTCCGCGCAGTATTCCTCAATTATACGCCGTAGATCAGGTCTTTATAGCAAAGAAATATTCTGAGAGGTGTAGGGATTTTCAAAATATAGGGTCGGTGGAAGGGGCGGATTTGATAGGTGGACGGGTTAACACCCCCCCCCCCCCCCCTCCTTTAAGAAGTTTCTGGATCCGCCCCTGATTACTAGACTGCAATAGGTGCGGTTACTACTACGCGCCAAAAAGGCAGTCTAAATAGGAATTTGCTTAAGTTATTTTCTGGTTATTCGAGGTGAAAATCAATTTGAAATTATTTTTGATTATCAATAATTAACTTTAATTAAATATTACATAATTTTATTAATTAAAAATCATGGGTAGATTCCGTAATAGAGCCCTGATCGCTACGTAACAAGAATATTAAAGTTCAGAACGTGGCGAATATCTTATGAGGAACCGATTTCTTCTAAAAGACAATTACCTGAAAGAGAATATTCTGGCCACTAAGCTGAATATAAGTTCAACAAGTGTAATGCCGGTTGAAATATCAACGGAGGGATTATAGATAGATAGATAGATTATTATAATTTTCATTTAAAATAAATAATATCCCACTTTCACATATGAAATATTTTGTCATATACAACATATCTAGTGAATATTCTGTTGTTGACGGGCTATCTTTAGTTAAACTTAAAATAGTTGCCTCTCTTTCCCTCCCTTCCCCCCTCGTTAACACCCTCTCTCCATCTCCCACCCTCTATCTCCTTCCCCCTCCTCATTTCTTCCACTCCCCCTCTCTCTTCTCCCCCTTCCCCCCTCTACTTCCCTCTCTCCTGCTCCCTATCGCTCCCCCCTCTACCTCTCTCTCCCCCCTCTCTCTCGTATTAAAAGCATACAGAGCACACTTATAGACCCATAAGGATTGATACAACAATAGGATTTTGAGGTCCAACAATATAATTAGTAGCCAAGGCAACATTACGTTAAAATGGCAATATTTCCACAAAATATGTGAATTAAACGTAGAACTTGAGCGATTTCGAATTGTATGCGGCAAAAGATAAAAAGAATAAGTGGCTTTGTAATTTTTTCTTCAAAATGGTTCAGATCCGAAGATCGGAGGTTAATTCCTTCTAATTTTAATTCAAAAACGATAAAAGTCTGCAGGCCAAAAATTGATTTTAAATGTTACCTTCCGGAAAATGGAAATGTCTTCCTTTAGTCGAACCCAGGACTTATTTGGAGATTTATTTTCGTCATTACGTTAAAATATGTTAATCAAGCATCCTTGCCAAATTTCAATCTTCTATCTATTCGGGAAGTTTGTTAAAACGCTCTATATCGGCCATCGTGAAAGCGTGACCAACCAACGAACCAACAGACCTGGGCTATTATAGTATTAAATTAGAAGGTTTATGGAAATATAAAATTTTTAACGCCGCGTTAAACGGTCAAACGATCAAAAGTGTATTTTCCGTGGCGAGGAATTAGAGAAGGGGATTTTTATTCTATTGCCTACCTGAAAATTTGGGCGTGCCTGCCTTTGTGCACCTTTATCACTATGACCAGTGATAAGGAGTTAGGGATCTGCATTCCATTCCGCTTCAATGGAAATTATCCCGACTCGCAGGTGTTTACGAAGTGCAAGAGCATTTTCTCACGAGCGAGAGTGATCGAAAAGTCTTCTTTTTTCCTTTCTCGTAATTCCATTTTAAAATATTTTTTTGCATTGATTAAGCTTCGATATCAGTATCCTTTCTATATTTTTTATTTTCACAAATTAAACATTACAAAATCTACAGCATTTATCAAGCTTTATGCGTATGCTGCATTGAATGCTTTATATAATTAAACATGAAGTGATAAAATTAGAGAGGAGAAACATTATGCATCGCGAGAAATGATGAATTCGTACATGCATAAAAGCCCAAGGTACTCATTTGAATAGAATAGAACATAATACGTCTACATTGCTCATCCTGTTGCCCATTATTCCATCCATTTGAAAACGAAAAGTTTCCATTCGACGGGACAGTCTGAAAAAAGTCCTTCGACCACCAGTCGCCCGTGCTCTGCCCGATACGTCACAACTGGCGCCCCTTTCCCTTCTGGTTAGGAGAAAAACAAGTCTCGAAATTGTTCCTTATCTTATCCGAATACCTTCGCGATTTTACCCGTCAATTCTTATAATAGCTGTTTGCTTTTACCGAAGCTTTGTTAAACGAGTGTAAAGCGTATGTACTATACATTTTATACATCGATAGACTTCTAAACCTCTTTTAACATTACAGAAATGCGGCGGGACATGCGTTTGCTCTCCTCCTTCCTCAACTCCCCCCGCCCGCGGCGAAGGATTTATAGGTATGTGCAGTAGGTGCAGAAGTAGGGTCCCGTGCGGCTGAGGGACCCCCAAAATAACTTTTCGTTTCATCTCCGGCGATGAAAACTGTTACGGTTTAATCCAATAATGCAATCTAAACTGGCGAATGTGTGTGCTGTCTGCTAATGGTGGTATAGTACAGTGTGTGATGCGTTGTTTCACCGTTCATTAGTGTAGCTGGGATCGAGAGAGTGACATGCATTCGGTCAGGGGGCCCAGCATGACTCTAATTTCTGGCCGTACTTTCTGTGTTGACAAATTTAATTTTAAATTGTAATTAATTTCAATTTAATTTTATGCCAAGTTTTAATTGGTACATTTCGACATTGCCCATTCGTGGCTGGGTTGGGTTCTTTCCTGATGATGTTTCAGGTATTGCCATTACTTCACTAATCTTCTCCAAATTTGGCACGATTTTTCTTACATCCTAACTTAGTGAATGGTCAGGTGTTCTTGCTTACAAGACACAAAAGTGAACATTTCAGAAAGGCATAATTACACCGAAATGAAGCTGGATTACGCGAAAGTGATATGATCTATGTACATAATATGAAATTCTGTATTTTTTTGTCCGTTGTCGATATCCACAACGTTGAAGTTTCGTCAAAACTTCGCATAGTTATATAATTTTACCCTTCGAGTAACGTAAGATATATGACGAGAAAAAATTTGGGGGGAAGGGATGCTTAATTCAATAATTATTTCCCAATAACTTTACACGTAATTTTCGGTTTTTCAGAGTGCAAGTTTTTTTTCTTCATTCATCGAAATTCCTAATTATGGACCGATTTTCTTCGGTTTTGCTTTATTCGACGGATACAACCGGGAGTGCACCGTCCATGTGCAATGCACACGGGTGGTCAAACAACGGGGCCGGTCCATTTATCGTCAGACACGTACAGTATTTTTAACATTAATGCGGATTACATTATAATATGCCGTATATTCTTTCATATTTATTGGCTACGGAAATTTATCAAACCATGAGGCGTTTTTTTATTTTTGTAAAGAACACCTAAAAATGGCGGTAATGGGAGACTTGCACAGGGGCGGCGAATGAGAGACTTGCACACGGGCGGCCGTGAGGTTACAACTACATATGTATTCTTTTATTCTATCAATGTTTAATGTTATACGGTCGAAGTTTTAGGTTCATTACATCCGTGAAATACAACGGGCACTTCCGCTAGTATCTAATATAATATTTAGGTTTTTACATATTTTCTGATGGGGGCAACTGCCCCCCCACCCCCTTTCCCCCCCTGCCAACGCCCATGGGCTAGAATACGATAAGTCTCGAGGTAGAAGTTACGTTAATATTGTCGGTGCTCATATAAACACAGAACCATCTAACCCAATCTTTGGCATCGTTAAGGCATGCTTACTCGTACCAAGCTTTGAATGGGTTTGAACACTTGAAATCAGAGTCAGCTAAATGGGAGTGTCAACGGTGTGAATGTCAAGGTGGATAATTTACTTTCAACCCCTTCTAACTCCTCCTAGCTAAAGGATACTTATATAAGTTGATGAGGAAGAGTGTTATTAGTCGCATTCTCACCCCTATAAAGACTATCCACCCTCCTCCATATACCTCTCACCTCCTCTACTTCTCCAACTCCTCCCTTTCAGTCCCCAATCATTTCTGCTTCCATGTATTAAATATCGCATTCCGCCAGCATTATTTTAATCGAAAGAAATGAATTACGCTTATCTGAATGAATTATCCGAGTCGTCAGAATCCGGAATAAATGTCTCTCTATTGCGCCTTGGCATTTACCCGAGATATTGGATAGCAATTACCATTCGCTTTAAGGAGACCAGAGAAATAACGGCCTCGGGTAACACTGTAAGATTTTCATGCAGCGCGGTATGCAGATGAGTGGATGTTCTTACGTCTGCTTGGTAGGTGCTGGCGATACGATAGAATACAGAATTGAGAAAGCTACAAACTCACCGTTTGGTGTACAGTATGCGAAAGCACCCTCACTTACCGTATTCACAGGGGTGTCCTGACAGAGATGGATTCACAAGGCAGTGGGTGTCGTGCGCCCATCACCGCTGCACTGTTGCACACTCCTTAGGTCGATGCAGACTCGGACAAAACACGCTGACAAATAACTGCGATAATTTGCCTTTGTGTATGTTCCGACTATCTGTTAATCACGCACCAGAAATCACTTCTTTAGAAAACGCTCGCTTTTCCATCATCTCTTCGTAAGAATATTATTCCTCTTAAAACGACTATGGATCGGTTCGTTCGTCAACGGTTTAATTATTGTGGATCAATATGGAGAGCAATGTGGAGGGATCAAATTATCATTGCAATTAACGAAGAAACTCGTGCGATTAGCAGTTAATCCAATAGGACATGACATGACACTATCCTCTTCGTTTCTTATCCATAACGCTAAATCCTTCCTATAGAAAACCAACCGTTTTCTTTGCTTGTAGTACATACGCGTGGAACTAATGTGTTCAACCAACGAATTCACTCACTTTCAATGCTATGCCTTCAGGGAAGAGGAGGTCGGAGGTATGAGGGGTGGAGCGAAAAAGGGGGAGAGGAAAGGAGGAGGGTGGAAGGAAATACGGAGGATGAGACGCGAAGTTTTTCCCCGCTCTCTTGTTCAATAACTACACAGGGTCAACAAGGCCTTTTAGCTGAGGTCAGCGATCGAAAAACTTTCAAAGTAAAACAAGAAATAGTTTTTTGGTTTTTGTCTGATTCGAAAAACATTTGGGTCCGGAACAGCGCGAAATATATAATTATAAAATATAATAAGAATGACAATATTCCTTCATAAAAGCTGATAGAAAATTAAAATGCATCAATGAAAAATTATTACTAACTTAATTACTCTACTGTTTCTCTTTCATGAGGGAAGGTGTCGTTATTTGATTGGCAGCATCTGTCTGATTAGAGGTGTATGTTGCATTTTTCATCAGTCAGCTTCAGGCTTTGTTCGACGCTTTTTTTTGTTCGGATGTTCACATAGATAACTACTGTATTAACAGGCACCTTCATGAGACTTAAGCAGTGAATCACCATATAACCAGGGGCAGGGCCGGTTTCAGGCGTGCGCGACGTAAGCGGTCGCTAACAGGCACCACTTTAGAGGGGCGGCAAAATCAATATTTCGGATTTTTACATTTTCATTATTTTAAGCATTGAGATCGCGTTACCTGATCTTTGCGGGAATGAGAAGGGATTTCGATAAAATACAAGATAATATTTTAAAAACAATTAATTTCTTATTTTAAATGTTGAAATATTATTAATGACTAATATATCAAGGGTGGTAACTTGGAATAAGCACATTCCATGTACAGTTGTTTGGCGTCTTTCAGATACCTAATATATTTCTCAATAACACAATCTATAAAGCGCCCTTAAAGTTTTGGCATCCCATTATTATTAGACCCTGGGCCGACCCTAGGGGGTTGCGGGGCCCGGGACGATCAGCATTTGCGGGGTCCCTTAACAATCTAAAATTATCGAGGTATAATTCGCGCACTAAAAATAAAATTTATAAAATATTTCATATTTTTAGATATGTATATTCCTGTATTATAGATATTATTATTATTAATTGTATATTCCCATATTATTGATATTATTATATTATATATGTATACTCCCGTATTATAGATATTATTATATTATATATATATATTCCCGTATTATAGACGTAGAACGCACTCGAGATATCAAAAGAAAAACATTAAGTTCAGCAACGATATTTTGGTATTTACGTCAGATAGGAATATCGAAATATTTTACTTGTCTACGATATCGACACTAAAAGTTTTCGAATGCGACTGACTGATAGCATCAGCAATTACGTCACATTTTCTATGTGGCAATGTATGAAATTTATCCTACGCGACAATGTATTAAATCAACAGTATACATTGTAATTTGAACCGATGAATGACGGCTAACATGGAGCGAGGGCGATAAATATAAGAGCGCTTAGCGATTCGCTCAATTTTCAAGTGTGATTATTTGTGAAAATTCGGGGCAAGCGGAACAAATTGTACGAATGCGAAACATTTTCCGGGACTCCTCACCATGCCTTACAAACTATCGAAATCGGGGACTGTCCGCCTAATCCGGGAAGATTCGCTGGCTTAAGATAACTCCGTTCTTCAGGAAAGTACTCCTTATGTTTACACACATAGGTTGCTTATTTTGTGCAATAACAGTAATAATTATGTAGGTGTATTCAGACGTTATACGTTTCATTCCTGTGTTTCATACAAGATACAGTAATATACGCTTGGTTGTGAATATCGTTCATATAATTATTTTATTTGATTTTGCATATTTCATTTTATCTCTTATTTAATACAGGTATTTTTTGTTTGTGACATGTGCGAGCCGCCAAAGCGCGGAGCCCGGGTCAGAGGCCCCGCTTGCCCGGGTCAAAGGGCGCCACTGATCAGACCGTTATGCGTCGCTAACCTCCGGATAATATGGAATGCTTAGCTCCACAACCGGATCGCAGACTGTCAAAACATGTTAACAAAGGGCTCACTTGAGCCAAAGGGAGCCGGCTCACAGTGGTACGAAATGCGAATCTGGCGGAACAAAAGTCAATTTTGAAATTAACTGTCAGTGAGACGAAACATTCTTAAACTGCAAGTAAAGGTCCAGTAGATAAGGAAAAAAGTATTCATGTCATATGCGGTCTACAACAGTATATCCTCTTGACTGTTGTGCCGCAAATTGAGAGGATATATCGACGAGCCTTCGGCTCGCTTTGTCCTAATGGGTAGTGGTCTCCGGGCGCTACCGCGCCCTTCGCCTCGCCCGGAACCAAAGAAACCCTCCACATTGTCCGGAGATTGGGTTTGTAAATGTCGAGACCGGCCAATCAGTTTCTGTTAATGTTGTTTTTAAAATAAAATGTCGTAAATCCAACAATACGTCAAAATTAAATTTAATAAACCCAATATTTTAAACATAATTTATTTAATTGAATAATATTTAGCTTCTATAAACTGTTTGCATTAACAGAAACTGATTGGCTGGTCTCGACATTTACAAACCCAATCACCGGACAACGGGGAGGGATAGTTTGGTTCCTGGCGAGGCGAAGGGCGCGGTGGCGCCCGGAGATGACTACCCATTAAAACAAAGCGAGCCAAAGGCTCGTTAATATATCCTTTCAGTGTTATATCCTCTCAGTTTGCGGCGCAACAGTCAAACGAGATATAATTTCCCGTAGACCGCATACTGCATGTTGATTTCGGCTGTAGACCGTATACGACATGAATACCAGGAAAAACATATATTAGCCCCGTTGAACAGTAATTTGGGTCATGTAGACTGTACAATTTGAGCCACACACTTCATCTCATTTTCCACTGAATTTGACGCATGTAATTTTAGAATTCTTGTTGTCACACAGGTGTGGTTTTTATCCTCTCTAATGACTCATTTGCCTTCCAAAAGAGCTCTACCACACATACAAAAATTTATTTTACGTACACTGTGACTGCATTGGTGCTAGTTAGCATTAGCAGGAGTATGCCACAGCCGCGGCTGTGGCATACTCCTGCTAATGCAGTTCCTGGAGAAATACTTTCAGCCGTTCATGATCACATATCACTGTATCCTACAAAATTATCTCATTACACCGGGAACGAAATTCGCTTCCTTGATGCCACACTTAACACTAAAATAATGTATGAGATGTTTAAGGTTAAGTACCACAGTTTCATATCAAAAACCTTTTGGAAGTACTTTAAAGAAAATTTCACTTTGAAATTCGGCTGTCCACAAATAGACACGTGCGTTACCTGCGAGGAACTTGGAATTAAAATTAAGAGCACGCATTTAAATGACGGCTAAAAGGGCTGCGGCAGCAGAAATGATTGTGCATAAAAGGAGAAGCCAGAAATACTACAATGCAATGAAAGCAGCAGCTGACAAAAAAGATGAAGATACAGCTGCTGTTTCCATTGATTTCATGGCAAATGTTTCATTACCGATCGTACCTGTGCAATATCTTTATTATTACCTTAAATTGACAGTTAACACTTTCGGAATCCATGATTTGAAAAAAAACATAGTTTGTTACGTCTACCATGAAGGCGAAGGAGGAAAAGGCACGAATGAAGCATGCACCCTCTTGAAACATTACATTGAATATGTAATGCGACCGCACATAAAGAAAGTTATTATTTTTGCCGACAACTGCATTGGCCAAAATAAAAATCATGCGTTGAGTTGAGTTGAAAAAATTGGAGTGCATTGAATTGTTTTTCCCCATAAGGGGTCATTCTTTAATGCCGTGTGATCGGGATTTCGCAATCATTAAGAGAAAGCTTAGAAGGGTGGATAGACTTTTCACGATAGAAGAATACATCGACCTCATCTTGAAGGCGTCGAAAATTCCCTCAAAATTTACTGTTTACCTAATCAGGCATGAGGAATTTTTAAATTTTAATGACTGGTGGAGTCCATACTATAAGAAGACGTGCTTGAGTACCTCCTCGTATGGGAAAGCTATTCCCAAAGATGGAAAACAAACTTTCCAAATATCAACATATCACTATTTTAAATGTGAAACGTCTCAACCAGAGGTTGTAGAATGTAGAAATTACATTGGGGGACTAGCAGTACAGAAATTCAAACTGCGGAAATTAGATGGACCATCAGTGGAGCTGCCCACATCAAAGGCATACTCAGGGAAAAAACCTTTGATGAAAAACAAAGTTGAAGATATAAAAAAATGATGAAATATATCGATGAAGAGCACAAAGAATTATTTTGGAATGAAATAATCACAACATGGCCTACTACTGAAAGAGACGATGAAAATGATGATTCCTGATCATGTTTGAATTTTTTTACAAAATAATCACAAACGTTCAGCATGTAGAGTATTTTTATATTTTGTAATTAAACTTCGTATTAATAAAGCATTTTACATAATTCGTGTTTATTAATAAAATCATTTCTCCAAATTTATCCAGTTTAAATTTAGTTAATTGTAGAAAGGGGACATCTGCACAACATGTAATCATGATTTTAAACATTTATGATTTTTTTAGTGTTTACTACGGCATGTGTTACATCTGATAGACTTTACAAAGATGTATTCCAAAAACGAAAGGCTAAGGTGCTCCATATTTTTAGTTATTCAGTTTTTTGTCTCTCCTGAAAAATTTGAAAAAGTGTAGATGTCCCCTTTCTGCATTTAGCGATTCATATATGGACTCTTCTTCTGTATAGGATACAGTAGGATATAAATGTTTTGGTACATCTAGATGTGCTATAAATCTGAAAGCGATGGGCGAAACAGAGGATGGCTAATAGCAATGCTCAGTTGGGTTTTTATGGGCCTTTGCCCATAAAAAAAACTCAACGGTACTTACGAAAAGGGAAAAAACTTAATCCTTAAACTTTTTTACTTTCACCTCAAGATTTTAGTTGAATTTATAAATAGCAATTGTACCCGGTGTCACTCATGCTCTTAAATCAATGGAAAAAATCGGTACAACATACATAGTACAAACTTTCTCATATATTAATGCGTCGTATAGTTATCTTTAGAAAATGAAAATCGTATCAGTCGGTTTTTAGAAAATCCAACTTTTGTTAAAGTTACTCAAGAATAAACTAGCATTATATTCATTCATTGAGAAGAAAGAAATATGTAGTATTATTGCATACGTATACTCAAGTAACTACTAAATTTTTCCAAAATCGTTCGAGCCGTTTTTGAGAAAATCAAATTATTGTTCAAGTTGCCTAGAATAAACTAGCCATATATTCATTTTTTTGAGAAATATGAACTATTTGGTATTGTTGAAGAATTGCGAAAAACAACTTCTTCGGTCTCAGCTACACCTAAAACGTATATTTCCGTCAAAATCTCGAGGTCGAATTTTTTCGCGATAACAATACTTTCTCAATATACTTCGTATATGAGAAAGTAAAAACAGACATATTTAGTCGTTAACTTTCCTTGATCCAATTAGCTAGGGACCGGTTTAGTAATGAAGCAATGTATCGTATTATTTCTGGGATTCGGTATCCATATTTATACTAGTATATAGCCCATCAGAAATGAAGGGAATAAAGAAACTTCAAAAATATGTTATCATACCAAAATTTCCAAAGTGAGACAAATATATCTTAAACTTAAAATAGTTGCATATATTCTTCTACAAAGAGAATGAAGATACAGTGAACCATCGGTATATCGGACCTTGATAGAACGGACTTCAGATATAACGGATAGATTTTCCAAATGCTATTTTCTCCCATATTTCCATCAGGGTCGGGAAAAATCTAAATTTTCGAAAAAGTATCCCAAGTTCGATTCCTTGGAATAATTCCGTTTCAAATAAGATATATAGGAAAATCAATTTTCATTTCGCAACTCCGAAATTAAACAATTTTCGAGCGATTTAGTAATAAATGCGAAATCTTTTGACATGGATAAAAAATTTTACTCATTTATTCATAGTATAGTATACACATCGCATAGATAGCTTAATTATATCACCTTCAAAAAAGCTAATAAAAAGTCCTGCACTGTGAATTCGAGGCATTCACATGGTATTCAAATGGAAAACAAAAATAATTATTTCAACCTTTCAACCAGCAAATTTCGGTGTGAAAAAGAGCGCATTCGACTAGTTTAAGCAGCAGGATAGTTTATGCAAAACTGCAGGTTATCGCTAAGTATGACTTTATACGGAACAAACACACACTTCAAAATATTTATGTAGATATATGTGAAAATATTTATTTAAAGTGATAGAGTACACGTTACCTGGCAGATTACGTTTTACCTGAGGTATTGTTTGGGCACGGTCCACCCTGCCTGCAGGTACAGTGGACTCTAGATAATAAGATGCCGATAGAGTCCACCCTGCCCCATACACCGGCCTGCAACTACATATGAATTATTTTATTCTTTCGATGTTTAGATGTTATACGGTCGAAGTTTTAGATTCACAAAATCCGTTGAAAGTCAACAGGCACTTCTGCTAGTATCCAATAAAATATTTAGGTTTTTACACATATCCAGGGGGGGGAGCACTGCCCCCCCCTGCCGACATCCATGCATATATATATATATACGTATGAGTGATAGCTAATGCTGCTGTATTTCAAGATTTACATTGTCATCTTTGGCATGTGAATGACAACAACAAGAAGGATATATAAATCGAGTCAATTAACAAATGCTCGACACTTACAGTACAAATGATCCTTTAATGTCCCATCATTAACCCTAATTCATTTATTTCCTATTTTTCAAATTTAAAAAGAACATTGATATGCATGTCTCAAAGTTAGCCTTTAAAGTAACTGCATCGATAATGACCAATTCTAAGTTCTCCCATGCATAACTGTACTAAGCAATTCTCTCATTTTTATCCAAACAGACATCCTTTCTGTGAAAAGACTAGTTACATTGGTTTCATGTAATATATGATTTCATAAACTCGTAAGGCAAAATTAGATTCAGGTATACTCTGGTTATGTTAATGTTATTAGAAATCGTTTATTAACCAGAATTTCCCTGAATACTATAAAGGTAATTAATTAACTGTTCACCCAACACCAAATTTCTGATAAACATAGAAACAGAAATAAACTGAAAAAATGTTAGAAGAAGAGAAACATGAGATGGTCTATGAAGACTACAGCCCAGATCCGGTTGTATGTCTTACTTTAGACAAAAAATTGCCAAACAAAAATGTAATTTTCTAACTAAACATGAATATGATACCAAGGCAGAAACAATTTTCAATAAAATGTAAGACTTACTTAATACTGCATTGTAATTTCAATTTGCAAGCTATACAAGTAAAACCCAAAAAACCACTTAATGTTGTTTCAGAATATGCAATTAAACGTGAATGAATGGAACAGAAGTTAATGTAGCCTTTTTACCTTCAACCTCTAAGTCAGTGAAAGGACATTTCTATATTCTAAAATAATGAATTTAATGAAGATAACATTTTAATCTTTATTAAGCATTTAACATGATTAAAATACAATTTAGTTTTTCACGAATGACAGCAAGCTATTAGAAATACATAACCTCAATGATTTCAAAGAAATTCATAAAACATTGGAAAAAATCACTTTCCAGAGAGATGAGCTCGTTCCCAGTCTTCAAGTAGTAGGAATTCCAGCACGCTCTCTTAATTGATGATGCAAGTCACTGGAGGATTTCAAATTTGTGCCCGTTTCCGAATGACCCAAGAGGTAGAGCACCCCATTCGTTAACCTTTCTTTTATATGGCATTTCCCCCGATATAATCGAGGCCTATTCCATTGATGCAACAACTCCTGCAAGAGGATAATCGAAAAACATGAAATGACATATACTCATTGCATTAAATGATACAGAAATCAAGATTTTTCACCCAAAATCACTGAAAAATAAATTACCAACACATTAAGAAGATTCGTAGAATTAAAAAATAAATCATTAATTAAGCACAATCACAAAATGGATATAAAACTAATATGAGTACTCGAAATAAAATAAATAAACCCAAAATTAACACATAGCAATTCCAAATCAATATGCAAACATACAAAATATGAAAACAAGTCGCTAGTAAACAAAAATATGATATAGTAAAATAGCATAGTCATAAAATAATCTAATAGGTACAAATGTTAATACAAGACACCAATAAATAAATTCGATTATAAACAAATAGGCAATAACACAAATTATCAAAACAAGTAAATAAAACGAGACACCGATTCATTCAATATGGCAGTCGAATCACACCAAAAAAACAGCAGTAATACACTAGAAATCGATCAAATAATCCAATCAGTCGTAAGCATTAAGCGTCTCGTCTCGTCAGACGATAGACATCGTAAACAATGTCCCATGTCTGCACAGGCCTGTGCTGTCAAACCACATAGCGCTATGGGTTGTCAGTCATACAACAACATAAGATAACACATGTGAATAGATACAGTCAGTCTTTAAAGCACTATGAGAACAAAACCTCATTTCAATACCATGAAAAAACAATAGGTAAATGCGAGTAAATTAGGCGTAAACACATCGATAACAAATCGTTACACGACTCACCAAAAATCACCCAGAATACCACACCGTAGGTGAAATACCTCATCCTCCGAAGCACCTCTTGCCTGCAATACCTTATCCACGGTCACTGCAGGCTGCTCCTCAGCGACGTGTCACTCGTAGTCGTCTCTCGCTGCCGCAGCTGTCGGCATTTGGCTCCTCGGTGCTAAGCCCGTCGGCGGTCTGTCCCATGGCGTCGTCGCTGATGCGCAGTTGCGCACTGTAAACCATTCCATTAATTTTATTTCGTGAAATTGAATGCCCATCGTCGTTTAATAACCAGCTGGTATTCGAAAAGAAATTCATGGAACGTTCGGGAGAGCGTTTCTATGCGAACAGACACGCGTACTTAAATGATTTCATTTACACTGATACATTTAGCTGGATATTTAAAAAATCAAATCCACAAAGGCGATCAACGTTCTGTTATAGGCTGCATCTTTACACAAATAAAACCCGAAGAAAACAAAACAAAATTCAAAGAATGCACATTAAGGTAATATTTAAGCAATATTTCATGGTGAAGAATCACGATTTCAGCAAAATAGTGACAATACATATTCAATGTGTATTTTCGTATCTCATCCACACGGATACTTTGAAGTAGGATTCCTTGCATAAATTCCCTATAGTAACACGAATATAAAATCAAACCAACTCGAGGGTAAGTTGTAGGGGATGAAAAATTCCGTTGACATACCGATCTTGTTTTCCGTCAGCACAAATGGTCCACTGGCTAACCGCCACGAATCCCGATTCGCCGACTGTCCCTACCAGCAATCTCTACTTACTGTCGAAACGATACTGTCTCTCTCTGAGAGCAGATTGCCCCGGACCCATATATTTAGAAAAACCCACCTATGTAATCAAAAATCTATTGGAGAGGCTGAAAGTTTAATTTACCACTTAAAAAATTTAGAAATGAAAACATAAGTACAGATGCAAAGCGCCCAAGGTTAGTTGGTTAGAAACTACACTACACTACTATGGACACTTTGCATCCGTGTAGTAATATGTAAAACTGCAAATTGAAATCTAATACCGATAGAATCATCGGCCTAACACGGAATTCATATCCAAGTGAAACGTAGTATTGACTTCCCCTAGGAAGAAGTCGTATCTTTGCCTCGTTCGCTGTTATTACGAACACTTGGAAAGCGTACTCCAGTGAAAGGCGATGATTCATCCTACAGAATAGAAAGAACTGAACAAGAAAATTCACGACTTCAAAAACTCCTTGATGAGGCAAATTTAGAAACAGGTACACTCTGGTGTGTTAGTATTAGTAAAGATATTCTACGCTAATAACCAGAATGCACCTGATTCTAAATGTAATTAATAACTCTGCGCCTAACTGTAACTGAATGAAAACACATAGAAACAGAGGCGACTGCAGTGTTAGTGTTGCTAAAAGAGAAGAGTGCAGAACACTTCCATTTCTATGCGTTACTTGGTGTGAAAAAATGCAAATATAAGGTTACATATAAATGAAAATAAATATGAATCCAGGGCAACTGTTCTCCAAGCCTAGGTTAGCAAATCGTCACATAGTGACTTAAACTTTTAGAGGTGAACGTAACTAAACTAAGAAATTGAATAGTTGAAAGCTACCTAATTCGGGATTAGGTGGTGGTGATTTGACCTTTGAGAGCACCGCCGGATTTTTCTGGAAGTCGCGATCGTGTCTAACGAACTGAGGGAAAGAAAAGACGTCCTACTCCGACCAAGGTAGAACTGCAACAGTAGAAAAACACGCCATCTATCGGTCCATATCACAGGCTATTTCTGGGATCGAAATGTTAAATAATTGAGATTGACTTTTCTCGGTGATATAAAGGAATATTTCTTAGTTGATTAAATAAAAAAGGATTTCTTGGATAATTACTAATGTTATAAAAATTCTTTTTCGAGAAAAAGTTTTCAAAGATATCATTATAAAGCAGTGTAACCAACCGTAAGTGTGTAATGTTATTTTACGATGAATGCATAACCTTATTTATGGATCAATACATCTGCAATAATTAAATGTTGAGGACTCATATATCTATGTAGAAATTTTCATAAGAGCAATAAATTTATCGTACTTGATCCGTCCTTCGAAGACTATCCGGTAGGTAATTAGTAATTGAGTTCACGTAAGATTTATTCATTTAGCAACGCATGTTCCACTTTAAAATAACTTCCTTAGAGTGCAATGCATTTATGTGAGTGTACGTGCCGTGACTGAAGGGCGTGATTGAGGGGAATTTTTAGAGGATGGTTCAGAGTACATATATGCTACAGGAACTAAAATGTTTCATAATTCTCGTAGGTTGGTTCAGGCGATACGAGAGTACAAGAGAATTGGGGGAACTATCAACTCACCATTTGTTGTGTCATAAGTATAAGGCACTCGGCGAAAACACCCGCACCCAACGTATTCTACAGGTGTGTCCGAAGGATTGATGAGTCCATGACGGCGTGCGCCCATCGCTGCTGTGTCGATGCACGTCCTACTGTCGAGCGCATACGCACCATCGTGGACACATTAAATTATGCATACGCACCAAATTAAGACGACACTTTATCTTGGAGTAACGCCGACTAACTGTAAAACATGCACCCGTTACCACTCTTTTAACAAACGAACGCTTTTTCATCCTTTCCTCCTGAGAATGTTTTTCCTTGGCAAACGACAATTGGATTTCCATGGAGATCAATGTGGGAGAATCAAAAATCATTACCATTCACTTAGAAACTCCCGTGCGACAATAATGAAGCCGATATCACATTTAATGACACGATCGTCTTCGCTTGGTGGCCACAAGGCTCAATCTTTCCCGTAGAAAGTCTTCTTTGCTACTCAATGAGGTGCCAGTGCGAGCAACCAACGACTCCGCCCCCCTCTAGGGTTATGCCGTCAGACAAGGAGGAATGAGAGAGGGATTTTTGAGGGGGGTGAGTAAAAAAAAGGGTGAAATACAAATGGGGTGGAAGCAAAATCCGAAATGTGGAATGTGAAAAGCGATGGTTTGACCGTAGACGTGGTAAATGCATTTCAAGGAGCACGCGAAAGACCTACGTGAAGACCTTGAAAAAACTTAGTCCTGTGACCTGTGAGAAGGTAATTTTTTGAACATATTGAAAGTTACACGGTTTTCGCCTCTTCGTAGATATTCTAAATAAACGGTTGCATTGATTGTTATATATAAAAAGAAAGGTCATATTATTCAATAATAAGAAACAAAGAAATTTATAAACATAAATGTTCGTGATCAATTACTGTGTAGCATTAATATCCTCTCTAATATGACTTAAAAAGCAGATTTCTTACTGTCTTATGGGTTCTTCTTCCGAATGGAAGTGGAAAAGAGACAGAAGACTTAACACACAAGCTCTTAAACAGAGCTGTAAAGATATGCTCTATTTTTGCCACCAATCTCACGGGTTTAAACCGGACAGCAGTCAGGGGCAGAGCCCTTTACTTAAAGAAACCTCTGAAGGAAAAAATTGAATTGAGTTATATGATGGTACGAGGTGAGTCCATGGTCCGATAATATTATCTACTAAAAAGAATACGTCAAATTTTTTGTATGCATAGAAAGGCAAATATTTACGGATAATTATTCAGTAAACAGCGTATGGGAAGCGTTTCTAACGATCGATTCAAAGAAGGTGAATCTTCATTTCATCGTTTGATTGCTGGTATCATATATTTTATTAAGTAGAACCATTATATTATACATCAACAATGCTTATTAACGCAAATAGTCTCACGCATAAAATTGAAATTAGATGAGAATAAGGACATACGTATGTTTTTGACCCATGTATATAAACTGATCTTACCATTTCAGTTACCCTTTTATTTTCCACTTGAATTCCAGTATTACATGCATTAAACGTTTAAATTGAGCTATTTCGAACTGTAGGCGGATTATGATGAACAGAATAAGAAACTTTATAATGTTTTATTCAAAATGGTTCATAACCGAAGATTGTAGGTCAATATTTGATTATTTTAATCTCAAAAAGGATGAAAATCTGCAGGTCGAGAATTCCATTTTTACGTGTTATTTTATGGGAAATGAAAAAGTTCGGAATCAGTTACTGCGTAGCAATAATTTTCTCTCTAATATGAAATTAAAAATGTAGATTTCGGACTGACTTCGCATAATAAATTGTCAATACGCAAACACAGCCGTGCCCTCAGCGAGATTCGAACCCGCGAACCTTACCAATATGTACATGGAAAACGCATCAATATAGTTAAATGTGAATGATTGAGATCAGCTTTTTTTACACAGTACTTAATTTTTGATAAATTAATTTTAAAAAAGCGCAAACATAGCGCGGGTTCAACTAGTATCTATAAAAGGCTTAGGATGTCTGCACCAACTCGACTTTTCGATGTGCAGGCTTTTATTCATATTCTCATATAAATTCGAACTATTGTAATCTGAGCTTCGGACCTGGATCGTGTTAAAGAAAGAAGTCCTATTGTTGTAAAATCGTATATAGCTTACTAGCGTAAAGTGAACGTTTTTGGTAAGCCGTTTAAATGAAGAGAGGGTAAGGGGAAGAGGAGAGGGGCGAGAGAGGGAGGGGTGAAGGAGAGAGGGGAGAGAGTGAGGGGGAAAGAGAGGTGAAAGGGAGGTAGGAGAAAGGGTGGAGAAGGAGGGGGAAGCAGGAGAGAAGGGGATAGGTAGTGGGAGGAGGGAGAGAGGAAGATGGGAAATAGGAGAGAAGAAGGGTAATGCAAGAATGTAGTAATAGAGGGTTGAGGGAAAAGATGACAGGGTGAGAGGGGGAAAGTTAAGAGGTGGAAGGGAGAGAGGGGAAAGATGAGGGACAAAGAGGGGGAGGGGGGAGAGGTGGGGTATGGAGAGAGAGGGAGATGTATCAATAATGCAAGAATATAGTAAAATACGTCTTTAATGGAATATTTTTCTATGGGGATGTCATTTGCACCATTAATTGTTTCACATAATTATTAATAAATTAATTGAAAGAAATCCGTGTAAACATTACGTGGGTACAGCTCCAGCCGGAATGCCTCCTCATGAACTGAATCTTAAAGTATGAGCCGTTATCATGTTCCTTAGAAATGTAATGCATTTGAGAGGACTATGTACTGGTGAAAGACTTACTGTCACTCAGATACAAACACACATAATCAAAGCAAAATTGTTCGGTGCAGCAAACTCAGACACGGTACTTATTCCCAGAATCTCACTCATTCCATCAGATACAAATTTACCATTCATTTTCAAATGAAAACAATTATCTGCATGATTGGCTTTTTCAATAACAATCATTAAGTCAAGAGGCCAAACATTTGATAAAATGCCTTTACCTACCTAAGCCTGTTTTTATTGGTGGACAATTATATGTTGCTCTATTAAGAGTCAGATCGTTTGATTCACTTACTGTAGTGCGAGGAAAGAACCCAGAAATAGGCAGTTCTGTCTTTAGAGAAAACTTTGATTAAAAAATATTAGTTAAAAAAAATGCCTGAATGTTTAATGAAGACATTTAAGACCTGATAGATCAGCATATGTTATGTGGGGCACAGGTTGTTGTTTATTTATTTTGCGAAAAATATTAAAATATTTTGATGGAAAGTGAATTTCATTTCAATAACATGTAAGACCTATTACTTACTACTGCATTGTAATTTCAATTTGCAAGCTATACAAGTAAAACCCAAAAAACCACTTAATGTTGTTTCAGAATATGCAATTAATCGTGAATGAATGGAACAGAAGTTAATGTAGCCTTTTTACCTTCAACCTCTAAGTCAGTGAAAGGACATTTCTATATTCTAAAATAATGAATTTAATGAAGATAACATTTTAATCTTTATTAAGCATTTAACATGATTAAAATACAATTTAGTTTTTCACGAATGACAGCAAGCTATTAGAAATACATAACCTCAATGATTTCAAAGAAATTCATAAAACATTGGAAAAAATCACTTTCCAGAGAGATGAGCTCGTTCCCAGTCTTCAAGTAGTAGGAATTCCACCACGCTCTCTTAATTGATGATGCAAGTCACTGGAGGATTTCAAATTTGTGCCCGTTTCCGAATGACCCAAGAGGTAAGAGCACCCCATTCGTTAACCTTTCTTTTATATGGCATTTCCCCCGATATAATCGAGGCCTATTCCATTGATGCAACAACTCCTGCAAGAGGATAATCGAAAAACATGAAATGACATATACTCATTGCATTAAATGATACAGAAATCAAGATTTTTCACCCAAAATCACTGAAAAATAAATTACCAACACATTAAGAAGATTCGTAGAATTAAAAAATAAATCATTAATTAAGCACAATCACAAAATGGATATAAAACTAATATGAGTACTCGAAATAAAATAAATAAACCCAAAATTAACACATAGCAATTCCAAATCAATATGCAAACATACAAAATATGAAAACAAGTCGCTAGTAAACAAAAATATGATATAGTAAAATAGCATAGTCATAAAATAATCTAATAGGTACAAATGTTAATACAAGACACCAATAAATAAATTCGATTATAAACAAATAGGCAATAACACAAATTATCAAAACAAGTAAATACAACGAGACACCGATTCATTCAATATGGCAGTCGAATCACACCAAAAAAACAGCAGTAATACACTAGAAATCGATCAAATAATCCAATCAGTCGTAAGCATTAAGCGTCTCGTCTCGTCAGACGATAGACATCGTAAACAATGTCCCATGTCTGCACAGGCCTGTGCTGTCAAACCACATAGCGCTATGGGTTGTCAGTCATACAACAACATAAGATAACACATGTGAATAGATACAGTCAGTCTTTAAAGCACTATGCGAACAAAACCTCATTTCAATACCATGAAAAAACAATAGGTAAATGCGAGTAAATTAGGCGTAAACACATCGATAACAAATCGTTACACGACTCACCAAAAATCACCCAGAATACCACACCGTAGGTGAAATACCTCATCCTCCGAAGCACCTCTTGCCTGCAATACCTTATCCGCGGTCACTGCAGGCTGCTCCTCAGCGACGTGTCACTCGTAGTCGTCTCTCGCTGCCGCAGCTGTCGGCATTTGGCTCCTCGGTGCTCAGCCCGTCGGCGGTCTGTCCCATGGCGTCGTCGCTGATGCGCAGTTGCGCACTGTAAACCATTCCATTAATTTTATTTCGTGAAATTGAATGCCCATCGTCGTTTAATAACCAGCTGGTATTCGAAAAGAAATTCATGGAACGTTCGGGAGAGCGTTTCTATGCGAACAGACACGCGTACTTAAATGATTTCATTTACACTGATACATTTAGCTGGATATTTAAAAAATCAAATCCACAAAGGCGATCAACGTTCTGTTATAGGCTGCATCTTTACACAAATAAAACCCGAAGAAAACAAAACAAAATTCAAAGAATGCACATTAAGGTAATATTTAAGCAATATTTCATGGTGAAGAATCACGATTTCAGCAAAATAGTGACAATACATATTCAAGGTGTATTTTCGTATCTCATCCACACGGATACTTTGAAGTAGGATTCCTTGCATAAATTCCCTATAGTAACACGAATATAAAATCAAACCAATTCGAGGGTAAGTTGTAGGGGATGAAAAATTCCGTTGACTTACCGATCTTGTTTTCCGTCAGCACAAATGGTCCACTGGCTAACCGCCACGAATCCCGATTCGCCGACTGTCCCTACCAGCAATCTCTACTTACTGTCGAAACGATACTGTCTCTCTCTGAGAGCAGATTGCCCCGGACCCATATATTTAGAAAAACCCACCTATGTAATCAAAAATCTATTGGAGAGGCTGAAAGTTTAATTTACCACTTAAAAAATTTAGAAATGAAAACATAAGTACAGATGCAAAGCGCCCAAGGTTAGTTGGTTAGAAACTACACTACACTACTATGGACACTTTGCATCCGTGTAGTAATATGTAAAACTGCAAATTGAAATCTAATACCGATAGAATCATCGGCCTAACACGGAATTCATATCCAAGTGAAACGTAGTATTGACTTCCCCTAGGAAGAAGTCGTATCTTTGCCTCGTTCGCTGTTATTACGAACACTTGGAAAGCGTACTCCAGTGAAAGGCGATGATTCATCCTACAGAATAGAAAGAACTGAACAAGAAAATTCACGACTTCAAAAACTCCTTGATGAGGCAAATTTAGAAACAGGTACACTCTGGTGTGTTAGTATTAGTAAAGATATTCTACGCTAATAACCAGAATGCACCTGATTCTAAATGTAATTAATAACTCTGCGCCTAACTGTAACTGAATGAAAACACATAGAAACAGAGGCGACTGCAGTGTTAGTGTTGCTAAAAGAGAAGAGTGCAGAACACTTCCATTTCTATGCGTTACTTGGTGTGAAAAAATGCAAATATAAGGTTACATATAAATGAAAATAAATATGAATCCAGGGCAACTGTTCTCCAAGCCTAGGTTAGCAAATCGTCACATAGTGACTTAAACTTTTAGAGGTGAACGTAACTAAACTAAGAAATTGAATAGTTGAAAGCTACCTAATTCGGGATTAGGTGGTGGTGATTTGACCTTTGAGAGCACCGCCGGATTTTTCTGGAAGTCGCGATCGTGTCTAACGAACTGAGGGAAAGAAAAGACGTCCTACTCCGACCAAGGTAGAACTGCAACAGTAGAAAAACACGCCATCTATCGGTCCATATCACAGGCTATTTCTGGGATCGAAATGTTAAATAATTGAGATTGACTTTTCTCGGTGATATAAAGGAATATTTCTTAGTTGATTAAATAAAAAAGGATTTCTTGGATAATTACTAATGTTTTAAAAATTCTTTTTCGAGAAAAAGTTTTCAAAGAAATCATTATAAAGCAGTGTAACCAACCGTAAGTGTGAAATGTTATTTTACGATGAATGCATAACTTCATTTATGGATCAATACATCTGCAATAATTAAATGTTGAGGACTCACATATTTATGTAGAAATTTTCATAAGAGCAATAAATTTATCGTACTTGATCCGTCCTTCGAAGACTATCCGGTAGGTAATTAGTAATTGAGTTCAAGTTAGATTTATTCATTTAGCAAGGCATGTTCCACTTTAAAATAACTTCCTTTGAGTGCAATGCATTTATGTGAGTGTACGTGCCGTGACTGAAGGGCGTGATTGAGGGGAATTTTTAGAGGATGGTTCAGAGTACATATATGCTACAGGAACTAAAATGTTTCATAATTCTCGTAGGTTGGTTCAGGCGATACGAGAGTACAAGAGAATTGGGGGAACTATCAACTCACCATTTGTTGTGTCATAAGTATAAGGCACTCGGCGAAAACACCCGCACCCAACGTATTCTACAGGTGTGTCCGAAGGATTGATGAGTCCATGACGGCGTGCGCCCATCGCTGCTGTGTCGATGCACGTCCTACTGTCGAGCGCATACGCACCATCGTGGACACATTAAATTATGCATACGCACCAAATTAAGACGACACTTTATCTTGGAGTAACGCCGACTAACTGTAAAACATGCACCCGTTACCACTCTTTTAACAAACGAACGCTTTTTCATCCTTTCCTCCTGAGAATGTTTTTCCTTGGCAAACGACAATTGGATTTCCATGGAGAGCAATGTGGGAGAATCAAAAATCATTACCATTCACTTAGAAACTCCCGTGCGACAATAATTAAGCCGATATCACATTTAATGACACGATCGTCCTCGCTTGGTGGACACAAGGCTCAATCTTTCCCGTAGAAAGTCTTCTTTGCTACTCAATGAGGTGCCAGTGCGAGCAACCATCGACTCCGCCCCCCTCTAGGGTCATGCCGTCAGACAAGGAGGAATGAGAGAGGGATTTTTGAGGGGGTGAGTAAAAAAAAGGGTGAAATAGAAATGGGGTGGAAGCAAAATCGGAAATGGGGAATGTGAAAAGCGATGGTTTGACCATAGACGTGGTAAATGCATTTCAAGGAGCACGCGAAAGACCTAGGTGAAGACCTTGAAAGAATTTAGTCCTGTGACCTGTGAGAAGGTAATTTTTTGAACATATTGAAAGTTACACGGTTTTCGTCTCTTCGTAGATATTCTAAATAAACGGTTGCATTGATTGTTATATATAAAAAGAAAGGTCATATTATTCAATAATAAGAAACAAAGAAATTTATAAACCTAAATGTTCGTGATCAATTACCGTGTAGCATTAATATCCTCTCTAATATGACTTAAAAAGCAGATTTCTTACTGTCTTATGGGTTCTTCTCCCGAATGGATGTGGAAAAGAGACAAGACTTAACACACAAGCTCTTAAACAGAGCTGTAAAGATATGCTCTATTTTTGCCACCAATCTCACGGGTTTAAACCGGACAGCAGTCAGGGGCAGAGCCCTTTACTTAAAGAAACCTCTAAAGGAAAAAATTGAATTGAGTTATACGATGGTACGAGGTGAGTGCATGGTCCGATAATATTATCTACTAAAAAGAATACGTCAAATTTTTTGTATGCATAGAAAGGCAAATATTTACGGATAATTATTCAGTAAACAGTAACGATCGATTCAAAGAAGGTGCATCTTCATTTCATCGTTTGATTGCTGGTATCATATATTTTACTAAGTAGAACCATTATATTATACATCAACAATGCTTATTAACGCAAATAGTCTCACGCATAAAATTGAAATTAGATGAGAATAAGGACATACGTATGTTTTTGACCCATGTATATAAACTGATCTTACCATTTCAGTTACCCTTTTATTTTCCACTTGAATTCCAGTATTACATGCATTAAACGTTTAAATTGAGCTATTTCGAACTGTAGGCGGATTATGATGAACAGAATAAGAAACTTTATAATGTTTTATTCAAAATGGTTCATAACCGAAGATTGTAGGTCAATATTTGCTTATTTTAATCTCAAAAAGGATGAAAATCTGCAGGTCGAGAATTCCATTTTTACGTGTTATTTTATGGGAAATGAAAAAGTTCGGAATCATTTACTGCGTAGCAATAATTTTCTCTCTAATATGAAATTAAAAATGTAGATTTCGGACTGACTTCGCATAATAAATTGTCAATACGCAAACACAGCCGTGCCCTCAGCGAGATTCGAACTGGCGAACCTTACCAATATGTATATGGAAAACGTATCAATATAGTTAAATGTGAATGAGATCAGCTTTTTTTACACAGTACTTAATTTTTGATAAATTAATTTTAAAAAAACGCGCAAACTAGTATCGATAAAAGGCTTAGGATGTCTGCACCAACTCGACTTTTCGATGTGCATGCTTTTATTCATATTCTCATATAAATTCGAACTATTGTAATCTGAGCTTCGGACCTGGATCGTGTTAAAGAAAGAAGTCCTTTTGTTGTAAAATCGTATATAGCTTACTAGCGTAAAGTGAACGTTTTTGGTAAGCCGTTTAAATGAAGAGAGGGTAAGGGGAAGAGGAGAGGGGCGAGAGAGGGAGGGGGAAGGAGAGAGGGGAGAGAGTGAGGGGGAAAGAGAGGTGAAAGGGAGGTAGGAGAAAGGGTGGAGAAGGAGGGGGAAGCAGGAGAGAAGGGGATAGGTAGTGGGAGGAGAGAGAGAGGAAGATGGGAAATAGGAGAGAAGAAGGGTAATGCAAGAATGTAGTAATAGAGGGTTAAGGGAGAAGATGACAGGGTGAGAGGGGGAAAGTTAAGAGGTGGAAGGGAGAGAGGGGAAAGAGGAGGGACAAAGAGGGGGAGGGGGGAGATGTGGGGTATGGAGAGAGAGGGAGATGTATCAATAATGCAAGAATGTAGTAAAATACGTCTTTAATGGAATATTTTTCTATGGGGATGTCATTTGCACCATTTATTGTTTCCCATAATTATTAATAAATTAATTGAAAGAAATCCGTGTAAACATTGCGTGGGTACAGCTCCAGCCGGAATGCCTCCTCATGAACTGAAGCTTAAAGTAGGAGCCGTTATCATGTTCCTTAGAAATGTAATGCATTTGAGAGGACTATGTACTGGTGAAAGACTTACTGTCACTCAGATACAAACACACATAATCAAAGCAAAATTGTTCGGTGCAGCAAACTCAGACACGGTACTTATTCCCAGAATCTCACTCATTCCATCAGATACAAATTTACCATTCAGTTTCAAATGAAAACAATTATCTGCATGATTGGCTTTTTCAATAACTGTTAACAAAGGCCACTTACGCTGAGTAAATCAACAACGACCACAAAAGTGCATCTCATGCAAATTTCATCCATCAACTCTGCATCTCGATAGAAGACATGACAATAATTTTTTATTAACGTGAGAAGTGCGAATGCAATTAGTTGATTTCCATGAATGTCTTTTAAATTTAATTTAACGGCATTTGCGGAGATATTGCTTGTGATACCGTCCTGTCATATTTAACAGCTCATCGAATTTGCAAGTCTGCAATAACTGCTGTTTGCAATGAAACCTACATTCTATACGATGGATTGCCAACTTATGTGTAATAGAAGCAGTGGTGGATCCACGGGAGGGGAGGGGGCGACTGCCCCTCTTCGATTATCCCGTTGTTCTCCACTGGGTTCTTTCTTGCATTAATTCCGCGCAGTATTCCTCAATTATACGCCGTAGATCAGGTCTTTATAGCAAGGGAAAGAAATATTCTGAGAGGTGTAGGGATTTTCAAAATATAGGGTCGGTGGAAGGGGCGGATTTGATAGGTGGACGGGTTAACACCCCCCCCCCCCCCCTCCTTTAAGAAGTTTCTGGATCCGCCCCTGATTACTAGACTGCAATAGGTGCGGTTACTACTACGCGCCAAAAAGGCAGTCTAAATAGGAATTTGCTTAAGTTATTTTCTGGTTATTCGAGGTGAAAATCAATTTGAAATTATTTTTGATTATCAATAATTAACTTTAATTAAATATTACATAATTTTATTAATTAAAAATCATGGGTAGATTCCGTAATAGAGCCCTGATCGCTACGTAACAAGAATATTAAAGTTCAGAACGTGGCGAATATCTTATGAGGAACCGATTTCTTCTAAAAGACAATTACCTGAAAGAGAATATTCTGGCCACTAAGCTGAATATAAGTTCAACAAGTGTAATGCCGGTTGAAATATCAACGGAGGGATTATAGATAGATAGATAGATTATTATAATTTTCATTTAAAATAAATAATATCCCACTTTCACATATGAAATATTTTGTCATATACAACATATCTAGTGAATATTCTGTTGTTGACGGGCTATCTTTAGTTAAACTTAAAATAGTTGCCTCTCTTTCCCTCCCTTCCCCCCTCGTTAACACCCTCTCTCCATCTCCCACCCTCTATCTCCTTCCCCCTCCTCATTTCTTCCACTCCCCCTCTCTCTTCTCCCCCTTCCCCCCTCTACTTCCCTCTCTCCTGCTCCCTATCGCTCCCCCCTCTACCTCTCTCTCCCCCCTCTCTCTCGTATTAAAAGCATACAGAGCACACTTATAGACCCATAAGGATTGATACAACAATAGGATTTTGAGGTCCAACAATATAATTAGTAGCCAAGGCAACATTACGTTAAAATGGCAATATTTCCACAAAATATGTGAATTAAACGTAGAACTTGAGCGATTTCGAATTGTATGCGGCAAAAGATAAAAAGAATAAGTGGCTTTGTAATTTTTTCTTCAAAATGGTTCAGATCCGAAGATCGGAGGTTAATTCCTTCTAATTTTAATTCAAAAACGATAAAAGTCTGCAGGCCAAAAATTGATTTTAAATGTTACCTTCCGGAAAATGGAAATGTCTTCCTTTAGTCGAACCCAGGACTTATTTGGAGATTTATTTTCGTCATTACGTTAAAATATGTTAATCAAGCATCCTTGCCAAATTTCAATCTTCTATCTATTCGGGAAGTTTGTTAAAACGCTCTATATCGGCCATCGTGAAAGCGTGACCAACCAACGAACCAACAGACCTGGGCTATTATAGTATTAAATTAGAAGGTTTATGGAAATATAAAATTTTTAACGCCGCGTTAAACGGTCAAACGATCAAAAGTGTATTTTCCGTGGCGAGGAATTAGAGAAGGGGATTTTTATTCTATTGCCTACCTGAAAATTTGGGCGTGCCTGCCTTTGTGCACCTTTATCACTATGACCAGTGATAAGGAGTTAGGGATCTGCATTCCATTCCGCTTCAATGGAAATTATCCCGACTCGCAGGTGTTTACGAAGTGCAAGAGCATTTTCTCACGAGCGAGAGTGATCGAAAAGTCTTCTTTTTTCCTTTCTCGTAATTCCATTTTAAAATATTTTTTTGCATTGATTAAGCTTCGATATCAGTATCCTTTCTATATTTTTTATTTTCACAAATTAAACATTACAAAATCTACAGCATTTATCAAGCTTTATGCGTATGCTGCATTGAATGCTTTATATAATTAAACATGAAGTGATAAAATTAGAGAGGAGAAACATTATGCATCGCGAGAAATGATGAATTCGTACATGCATAAAAGCCCAAGGTACTCATTTGAATAGAATAGAACATAATACGTCTACATTGCTCATCCTGTTGCCCATTATTCCATCCATTTGAAAACGAAAAGTTTCCATTCGACGGGACAGTCTGAAAAAAGTCCTTCGACCACCAGTCGCCCGTGCTCTGCCCGATACGTCACAACTGGCGCCCCTTTCCCTTCTGGTTAGGAGAAAAACAAGTCTCGAAATTGTTCCTTATCTTATCCGAATACCTTCGCGATTTTACCCGTCAATTCTTATAATAGCTGTTTGCTTTTACCGAAGCTTTGTTAAACGAGTGTAAAGCGTATGTACTATACATTTTATACATCGATAGACTTCTAGACCTCTTTTAACATTACAGAAATGCGGCGGGACATGCGTTTGCTCTCCTCCTTCCTCAACTCCCCCCGCCCGCGGCGAAGGATTTATAGGTATGTGCAGTAGGTGCAGAAGTAGGGTCCCGTGCGGCTGAGGGACCCCCAAAATAACTTTTCGTTTCATCTCCGGCGATGAAAACTGTTACGGTTTAATCCAATAATGCAATCTAAACTGGCGAATGTGTGTGCTGTCTGCTAATGGTGGTATAGTACAGTGTGTGATGCGTTGTTTCACCGTTCATTAGTGTAGCTGGGATCGAGAGAGTGACATGCATTCGGTCAGGGGGCCCAGCATGACTCTAATTTCTGGCCGTACTTTCTGTGTTGACAAATTTAATTTTAAATTGTAATTAATTTCAATTTAATTTTATGCCAAGTTTTAATTGGTACATTTCGACATTGCCCATTCGTGGCTGGGTTGGGTTCTTTCCTGATGATGTTTCAGGTATTGCCATTACTTCACTAATCTTCTCCAAATTTGGCACGATTTTTCTTACATCCTAACTTAGTGAATGGTCAGGTGTTCTTGCTTACAAGACACAAAAGTGAACATTTCAGAAAGGCATAATTACACCGAAATGAAGCTGGATTACGCGAAAGTGATATGATCTATGTACATAATATGAAATTCTGTATTTTTTTGTCCGTTGTCGATATCCACAACGTTGAAGTTTCGTCAAAACTTCGCATAGTTATATAATTTTACCCTTCGAGTAACGTAAGATATATGACGAGAAAAAATTTGGGGGGAAGGGATGCTTAATTCAATAATTATTTCCCAATAACTTTACACGTAATTTTCGGTTTTTCAGAGTGCAAGTTTTTTTTCTTCATTCATCGAAATTCCTAATTATGGACCGATTTTCTTCGGTTTTGCTTTATTCGACGGATACAACCGGGAGTGCACCGTCCATGTGCAATGCACACGGGTGGTCAAACAACGGGGCCGGTCCATTTATCGTCAGACACGTACAGTATTTTTAACATTAATGCGGATTACATTATAATATGCCGTATATTCTTTCATATTTATTGGCTACGGAAATTTATCAAACCATGAGGCGTTTTTTTATTTTTGTAAAGAACACCTAAAAATGGCGGTAATGGGAGACTTGCACAGGGGCGGCGAATGAGAGACTTGCACACGGGCGGCCGTGAGGTTACAACTACATATGTATTCTTTTATTCTATCAATGTTTAATGTTATACGGTCGAAGTTTTAGGTTCATTACATCCGTGAAATACAACGGGCACTTCCGCTAGTATCTAATATAATATTTAGGTTTTTACATATTTTCTGATGGGGGCAACTGCCCCCCCACCCCCTTTCCCCCCCTGCCAACGCCCATGGGCTAGAATACGATAAGTCTCGAGGTAGAAGTTACGTTAATATTGTCGGTGCTCATATAAACACAGAACCATCTAACCCAATCTTTGGCATCGTTAAGGCATGCTTACTCGTACCAAGCTTTGAATGGGTTTGAACACTTGAAATCAGAGTCAGCTAAATGGGAGTGTCAACGGTGTGAATGTCAAGGTGGATAATTTACTTTCAACCCCTTCTAACTCCTCCTAGCTAAAGGATACTTATATAAGTTGATGAGGAAGAGTGTTATTAGTCGCATTCTCACCCCTATAAAGACTATCCACCCTCCTCCATATACCTCTCACCTCCTCTACTTCTCCAACTCCTCCCTTTCAGTCCCCAATCATTTCTGCTTCCATGTATTAAATATCGCATTCCGCCGGCATTATTTTAATCGAAAGAAATGAATTACGCTTATCTGAATGAATTATCCGAGTCGTCAGAATCCGGAATAAATGTCTCTCTATTGCGCCTTGGCATTTACCCGAGATATTGGATAGCAATTACCATTCGCTTTAAGGAGACCAGAGAAATAACGGCCTCGGGTAACACTGTAAGATTTTCATGCAGCGCGGTATGCAGACGAGTGGATGTTCTTACGTCTGCTTGGTAGGTGCTGGCGATACGATAGAATACAGAATTGAGAAAGCTACAAACTCACCGTTTGGTGTACAGTATGCGAAAGCACCCTCACTTACCGTATTCACAGGGGTGTCCTGACAGAGATGGATTCACAAGGCAGTGGGTGTCGTGCGCCCATCACCGCTGCACTGTTGCACACTCCTTAGGTCGATGCAGACTCGGACAAAACACGCTGACAAATAACTGCGATAATTTGCCTTTGTGTATGTTCCGACTATCTGTTAATCACGCACCAGAAATCACTTCTTTAGAAAACGCTCGCTTTTCCATCATCTCTTCGTAAGAATATTATTCCTCTTAAAACGACTATGGATCGGTTCGTTCGTCAACGGTTTAATTATTGTGGATCAATATGGAGAGCAATGTGGAGGGATCAAATTATCATTGCAATTAACGAAGAAACTCGTGCGATTAGCAGTTAATCCAATAGGACATGACATGACACTATCCTCTTCGTTTCTTATCCATAACGCTAAATCCTTCCTATAGAAAACCAACCGTTTTCTTTGCTTGTAGTACATACGCGTGGAACTAATGTGTTCAACCAACGAATTCACTCACTTTCAATGCTATGCCTTCAGGGAAGAGGAGGTCGGAGGTATGAGGGGTGGAGCGAAAAAGGGGGAGAGGAAAGGAG
Source organism: Uropetala carovei (assembly GCA_036926305.1). Taxonomy (NCBI): domain Eukaryota; kingdom Metazoa; phylum Arthropoda; class Insecta; order Odonata; family Petaluridae; genus Uropetala; species Uropetala carovei. The sequence continues at coordinate 4,353,251 of JAXCHB010000101.1, read as the reverse complement.
GAGGGTGGAAGGAAATACGGAGGATGAGACGCGAAGTTTTTCCCCGCTCTCTTGTTCAATAACTACACAGGGTCAACAAGGCCTTTTAGCTGAGGTCAGCGATCGAAAAACTTTCAAAGTAAAACAAGAAATAGTTTTTTGGTTTTTGTCTGATTCGAAAAACATTTGGGTCCGGAACAGCGCGAAATATATAATTATAAAATATAATAAGAATGACAATATTCCTTCATAAAAGCTGATAGAAAATTAAAATGCATCAATGAAAAATTATTACTAACTTAATTACTCTACTGTTTCTCTTTCATGAGGGAAGGTGTCGTTATTTGATTGGCAGCATCTGTCTGATTAGAGGTGTATGTTGCATTTTTCATCAGTCAGCTTCAGGCTTTGTTCGACGCTTTTTTTTGTTCGGATGTTCACATAGATAACTACTGTATTAACAGGCACCTTCATGAGACTTAAGCAGTGAATCACCATATAACCAGGGGCAGGGCCGGTTTCAGGCGTGCGCGACGTAAGCGGTCGCTAACAGGCACCACTTTAGAGGGGCGGCAAAATCAATATTTCGGATTTTTACATTTTCATTATTTTAAGCATTGAGATCGCGTTACCTGATCTTTGCGGGAATGAGAAGGGATTTCGATAAAATACAAGATAATATTTTAAAAACAATTAATTTCTTATTTTAAATGTTGAAATATTATTAATGACTAATATATCAAGGGTGGTAACTTGGAATAAGCACATTCCATGTACAGTTGTTTGGCGTCTTTCAGATACCTAATATATTTCTCAATAACACAATCTATAAAGCGCCCTTAAAGTTTTGGCATCCCATTATTATTAGACCCTGGGCCGACCCTAGGGGGTTGCGGGGCCCGGGACGATCAGCATTTGCGGGGTCCCTTAACAATCTAAAATTATCGAGGTATAATTCGCGCACTAAAAATAAAATTTATAAAATATTTCATATTTTTAGATATGTATATTCCTGTATTATAGATATTATTATTATTAATTGTATATTCCCATATTATTGATATTATTATATTATATATGTATACTCCCGTATTATAGATATTATTATATTATATATATATATTCCCGTATTATAGACGTAGAACGCACTCGAGATATCAAAAGAAAAACATTAAGTTCAGCAACGATATTTTGGTATTTACGTCAGATAGGAATATCGAAATATTTTACTTGTCTACGATATCGACACTAAAAGTTTTCGAATGCGACTGACTGATAGCATCAGCAATTACGTCACATTTTCTATGTGGCAATGTATGAAATTTATCCTACGCGACAATGTATTAAATCAACAGTATACATTGTAATTTGAACCGATGAATGACGGCTAACATGGAGCGAGGGCGATAAATATAAGAGCGCTTAGCGATTCGCTCAATTTTCAAGTGTGATTATTTGTGAAAATTCGGGGCAAGCGGAACAAATTGTACGAATGCGAAACATTTTCCGGGACTCCTCACCATGCCTTACAAACTATCGAAATCGGGGACTGTCCGCCTAATCCGGGAAGATTCGCTGGCTTAAGATAACTCCGTTCTTCAGGAAAGTACTCCTTATGTTTACACACATAGGTTGCTTATTTTGTGCAATAACAGTAATAATTATGTAGGTGTATTCAGACGTTATACGTTTCATTCCTGTGTTTCATACAAGATACAGTAATATACGCTTGGTTGTGAATATCGTTCATATAATTATTTTATTTGATTTTGCATATTTCATTTTATCTCTTATTTAATACAGGTATTTTTTGTTTGTGACATGTGCGAGCCGCCAAAGCGCGGAGCCCGGGTCAGAGGCCCCGCTTGCCCGGGTCAAAGGGCGCCACTGATCAGACCGTTATGCGTCGCTAACCTCCGGATAATATGGAATGCTTAGCTCCACAACCGGATCGCAGACTGTCAAAACATGTTAACAAAGGGCTCACTTGAGCCAAAGGGAGCCGGCTCACAGTGGTACGAAATGCGAATCTGGCGGAACAAAAGTCAATTTTGAAATTAACTGTCAGTGAGACGAAACATTCTTAAACTGCAAGTAAAGGTCCAGTAGATAAGGAAAAAAGTATTCATGTCATATGCGGTCTACAACAGTATATCCTCTTGACTGTTGTGCCGCAAATTGAGAGGATATATCGACGAGCCTTCGGCTCGCTTTGTCCTAATGGGTAGTGGTCTCCGGGCGCTACCGCGCCCTTCGCCTCGCCCGGAACCAAAGAAACCCTCCACATTGTCCGGAGATTGGGTTTGTAAATGTCGAGACCGGCCAATCAGTTTCTGTTAATGTTGTTTTTAAAATAAAATGTCGTAAATCCAACAATACGTCAAAATTAAATTTAATAAACCCAATATTTTAAACATAATTTATTTAATTGAATAATATTTAGCTTCTATAAACTGTTTGCATTAACAGAAACTGATTGGCTGGTCTCGACATTTACAAACCCAATCACCGGACAACGGGGAGGGATAGTTTGGTTCCTGGCGAGGCGAAGGGCGCGGTGGCGCCCGGAGATGACTACCCATTAAAACAAAGCGAGCCAAAGGCTCGTTAATATATCCTTTCAGTGTTATATCCTCTCAGTTTGCGGCGCAACAGTCAAACGAGATATAATTTCCCGTAGACCGCATACTGCATGTTGATTTCGGCTGTAGACCGTATACGACATGAATACCAGGAAAAACATATATTAGCCCCGTTGAACAGTAATTTGGGTCATGTAGACTGTACAATTTGAGCCACACACTTCATCTCATTTTCCACTGAATTTGACGCATGTAATTTTAGAATTCTTGTTGTCACACAGGTGTGGTTTTTATCCTCTCTAATGACTCATTTGCCTTCCAAAAGAGCTCTACCACACATACAAAAATTTATTTTACGTACACTGTGACTGCATTGGTGCTAGTTAGCATTAGCAGGAGTATGCCACAGCCGCGGCTGTGGCATACTCCTGCTAATGCAGTTCCTGGAGAAATACTTTCAGCCGTTCATGATCACATATCACTGTATCCTACAAAATTATCTCATTACACCGGGAACGAAATTCGCTTCCTTGATGCCACACTTAACACTAAAATAATGTATGAGATGTTTAAGGTTAAGTACCACAGTTTCATATCAAAAACCTTTTGGAAGTACTTTAAAGAAAATTTCACTTTGAAATTCGGCTGTCCACAAATAGACACGTGCGTTACCTGCGAGGAACTTGGAATTAAAATTAAGAGCACGCATTTAAATGACGGCTAAAAGGGCTGCGGCAGCAGAAATGATTGTGCATAAAAGGAGAAGCCAGAAATACTACAATGCAATGAAAGCAGCAGCTGACAAAAAAGATGAAGATACAGCTGCTGTTTCCATTGATTTCATGGCAAATGTTTCATTACCGATCGTACCTGTGCAATATCTTTATTATTACCTTAAATTGACAGTTAACACTTTCGGAATCCATGATTTGAAAAAAAACATAGTTTGTTACGTCTACCATGAAGGCGAAGGAGGAAAAGGCACGAATGAAGCATGCACCCTCTTGAAACATTACATTGAATATGTAATGCGACCGCACATAAAGAAAGTTATTATTTTTGCCGACAACTGCATTGGCCAAAATAAAAATCATGCGTTGAGTTGAGTTGAAAAAATTGGAGTGCATTGAATTGTTTTTCCCCATAAGGGGTCATTCTTTAATGCCGTGTGATCGGGATTTCGCAATCATTAAGAGAAAGCTTAGAAGGGTGGATAGACTTTTCACGATAGAAGAATACATCGACCTCATCTTGAAGGCGTCGAAAATTCCCTCAAAATTTACTGTTTACCTAATCAGGCATGAGGAATTTTTAAATTTTAATGACTGGTGGAGTCCATACTATAAGAAGACGTGCTTGAGTACCTCCTCGTATGGGAAAGCTATTCCCAAAGATGGAAAACAAACTTTCCAAATATCAACATATCACTATTTTAAATGTGAAACGTCTCAACCAGAGGTTGTAGAATGTAGAAATTACATTGGGGGACTAGCAGTACAGAAATTCAAACTGCGGAAATTAGATGGACCATCAGTGGAGCTGCCCACATCAAAGGCATACTCAGGGAAAAAACCTTTGATGAAAAACAAAGTTGAAGATATAAAAAAATGATGAAATATATCGATGAAGAGCACAAAGAATTATTTTGGAATGAAATAATCACAACATGGCCTACTACTGAAAGAGACGATGAAAATGATGATTCCTGATCATGTTTGAATTTTTTTACAAAATAATCACAAACGTTCAGCATGTAGAGTATTTTTATATTTTGTAATTAAACTTCGTATTAATAAAGCATTTTACATAATTCGTGTTTATTAATAAAATCATTTCTCCAAATTTATCCAGTTTAAATTTAGTTAATTGTAGAAAGGGGACATCTGCACAACATGTAATCATGATTTTAAACATTTATGATTTTTTTAGTGTTTACTACGGCATGTGTTACATCTGATAGACTTTACAAAGATGTATTCCAAAAACGAAAGGCTAAGGTGCTCCATATTTTTAGTTATTCAGTTTTTTGTCTCTCCTGAAAAATTTGAAAAAGTGTAGATGTCCCCTTTCTGCATTTAGCGATTCATATATGGACTCTTCTTCTGTATAGGATACAGTAGGATATAAATGTTTTGGTACATCTAGATGTGCTATAAATCTGAAAGCGATGGGCGAAACAGAGGATGGCTAATAGCAATGCTCAGTTGGGTTTTTATGGGCCTTTGCCCATAAAAAAAACTCAACGGTACTTACGAAAAGGGAAAAAACTTAATCCTTAAACTTTTTTACTTTCACCTCAAGATTTTAGTTGAATTTATAAATAGCAATTGTACCCGGTGTCACTCATGCTCTTAAATCAATGGAAAAAATCGGTACAACATACATAGTACAAACTTTCTCATATATTAATGCGTCGTATAGTTATCTTTAGAAAATGAAAATCGTATCAGTCGGTTTTTAGAAAATCCAACTTTTGTTAAAGTTACTCAAGAATAAACTAGCATTATATTCATTCATTGAGAAGAAAGAAATATGTAGTATTATTGCATACGTATACTCAAGTAACTACTAAATTTTTCCAAAATCGTTCGAGCCGTTTTTGAGAAAATCAAATTATTGTTCAAGTTGCCTAGAATAAACTAGCCATATATTCATTTTTTTGAGAAATATGAACTATTTGGTATTGTTGAAGAATTGCGAAAAACAACTTCTTCGGTCTCAGCTACACCTAAAACGTATATTTCCGTCAAAATCTCGAGGTCGAATTTTTTCGCGATAACAATACTTTCTCAATATACTTCGTATATGAGAAAGTAAAAACAGACATATTTAGTCGTTAACTTTCCTTGATCCAATTAGCTAGGGACCGGTTTAGTAATGAAGCAATGTATCGTATTATTTCTGGGATTCGGTATCCATATTTATACTAGTATATAGCCCATCAGAAATGAAGGGAATAAAGAAACTTCAAAAATATGTTATCATACCAAAATTTCCAAAGTGAGACAAATATATCTTAAACTTAAAATAGTTGCATATATTCTTCTACAAAGAGAATGAAGATACAGTGAACCATCGGTATATCGGACCTTGATAGAACGGACTTCAGATATAACGGATAGATTTTCCAAATGCTATTTTCTCCCATATTTCCATCAGGGTCGGGAAAAATCTAAATTTTCGAAAAAGTATCCCAAGTTCGATTCCTTGGAATAATTCCGTTTCAAATAAGATATATAGGAAAATCAATTTTCATTTCGCAACTCCGAAATTAAACAATTTTCGAGCGATTTAGTAATAAATGCGAAATCTTTTGACATGGATAAAAAATTTTACTCATTTATTCATAGTATAGTATACACATCGCATAGATAGCTTAATTATATCACCTTCAAAAAAGCTAATAAAAAGTCCTGCACTGTGAATTCGAGGCATTCACATGGTATTCAAATGGAAAACAAAAATAATTATTTCAACCTTTCAACCAGCAAATTTCGGTGTGAAAAAGAGCGCATTCGACTAGTTTAAGCAGCAGGATAGTTTATGCAAAACTGCAGGTTATCGCTAAGTATGACTTTATACGGAACAAACACACACTTCAAAATATTTATGTAGATATATGTGAAAATATTTATTTAAAGTGATAGAGTACACGTTACCTGGCAGATTACGTTTTACCTGAGGTATTGTTTGGGCACGGTCCACCCTGCCTGCAGGTACAGTGGACTCTAGATAATAAGATGCCGATAGAGTCCACCCTGCCCCATACACCGGCCTGCAACTACATATGAATTATTTTATTCTTTCGATGTTTAGATGTTATACGGTCGAAGTTTTAGATTCACAAAATCCGTTGAAAGTCAACAGGCACTTCTGCTAGTATCCAATAAAATATTTAGGTTTTTACACATATCCAGGGGGGGGAGCACTGCCCCCCCCTGCCGACATCCATGCATATATATATATATACGTATGAGTGATAGCTAATGCTGCTGTATTTCAAGATTTACATTGTCATCTTTGGCATGTGAATGACAACAACAAGAAGGATATATAAATCGAGTCAATTAACAAATGCTCGACACTTACAGTACAAATGATCCTTTAATGTCCCATCATTAACCCTAATTCATTTATTTCCTATTTTTCAAATTTAAAAAGAACATTGATATGCATGTCTCAAAGTTAGCCTTTAAAGTAACTGCATCGATAATGACCAATTCTAAGTTCTCCCATGCATAACTGTACTAAGCAATTCTCTCATTTTTATCCAAACAGACATCCTTTCTGTGAAAAGACTAGTTACATTGGTTTCATGTAATATATGATTTCATAAACTCGTAAGGCAAAATTAGATTCAGGTATACTCTGGTTATGTTAATGTTATTAGAAATCGTTTATTAACCAGAATTTCCCTGAATACTATAAAGGTAATTAATTAACTGTTCACCCAACACCAAATTTCTGATAAACATAGAAACAGAAATAAACTGAAAAAATGTTAGAAGAAGAGAAACATGAGATGGTCTATGAAGACTACAGCCCAGATCCGGTTGTATGTCTTACTTTAGACAAAAAATTGCCAAACAAAAATGTAATTTTCTAACTAAACATGAATATGATACCAAGGCAGAAACAATTTTCAATAAAATGTAAGACTTACTTAATACTGCATTGTAATTTCAATTTGCAAGCTATACAAGTAAAACCCAAAAAACCACTTAATGTTGTTTCAGAATATGCAATTAAACGTGAATGAATGGAACAGAAGTTAATGTAGCCTTTTTACCTTCAACCTCTAAGTCAGTGAAAGGACATTTCTATATTCTAAAATAATGAATTTAATGAAGATAACATTTTAATCTTTATTAAGCATTTAACATGATTAAAATACAATTTAGTTTTTCACGAATGACAGCAAGCTATTAGAAATACATAACCTCAATGATTTCAAAGAAATTCATAAAACATTGGAAAAAATCACTTTCCAGAGAGATGAGCTCGTTCCCAGTCTTCAAGTAGTAGGAATTCCAGCACGCTCTCTTAATTGATGATGCAAGTCACTGGAGGATTTCAAATTTGTGCCCGTTTCCGAATGACCCAAGAGGTAGAGCACCCCATTCGTTAACCTTTCTTTTATATGGCATTTCCCCCGATATAATCGAGGCCTATTCCATTGATGCAACAACTCCTGCAAGAGGATAATCGAAAAACATGAAATGACATATACTCATTGCATTAAATGATACAGAAATCAAGATTTTTCACCCAAAATCACTGAAAAATAAATTACCAACACATTAAGAAGATTCGTAGAATTAAAAAATAAATCATTAATTAAGCACAATCACAAAATGGATATAAAACTAATATGAGTACTCGAAATAAAATAAATAAACCCAAAATTAACACATAGCAATTCCAAATCAATATGCAAACATACAAAATATGAAAACAAGTCGCTAGTAAACAAAAATATGATATAGTAAAATAGCATAGTCATAAAATAATCTAATAGGTACAAATGTTAATACAAGACACCAATAAATAAATTCGATTATAAACAAATAGGCAATAACACAAATTATCAAAACAAGTAAATAAAACGAGACACCGATTCATTCAATATGGCAGTCGAATCACACCAAAAAAACAGCAGTAATACACTAGAAATCGATCAAATAATCCAATCAGTCGTAAGCATTAAGCGTCTCGTCTCGTCAGACGATAGACATCGTAAACAATGTCCCATGTCTGCACAGGCCTGTGCTGTCAAACCACATAGCGCTATGGGTTGTCAGTCATACAACAACATAAGATAACACATGTGAATAGATACAGTCAGTCTTTAAAGCACTATGAGAACAAAACCTCATTTCAATACCATGAAAAAACAATAGGTAAATGCGAGTAAATTAGGCGTAAACACATCGATAACAAATCGTTACACGACTCACCAAAAATCACCCAGAATACCACACCGTAGGTGAAATACCTCATCCTCCGAAGCACCTCTTGCCTGCAATACCTTATCCACGGTCACTGCAGGCTGCTCCTCAGCGACGTGTCACTCGTAGTCGTCTCTCGCTGCCGCAGCTGTCGGCATTTGGCTCCTCGGTGCTAAGCCCGTCGGCGGTCTGTCCCATGGCGTCGTCGCTGATGCGCAGTTGCGCACTGTAAACCATTCCATTAATTTTATTTCGTGAAATTGAATGCCCATCGTCGTTTAATAACCAGCTGGTATTCGAAAAGAAATTCATGGAACGTTCGGGAGAGCGTTTCTATGCGAACAGACACGCGTACTTAAATGATTTCATTTACACTGATACATTTAGCTGGATATTTAAAAAATCAAATCCACAAAGGCGATCAACGTTCTGTTATAGGCTGCATCTTTACACAAATAAAACCCGAAGAAAACAAAACAAAATTCAAAGAATGCACATTAAGGTAATATTTAAGCAATATTTCATGGTGAAGAATCACGATTTCAGCAAAATAGTGACAATACATATTCAATGTGTATTTTCGTATCTCATCCACACGGATACTTTGAAGTAGGATTCCTTGCATAAATTCCCTATAGTAACACGAATATAAAATCAAACCAACTCGAGGGTAAGTTGTAGGGGATGAAAAATTCCGTTGACATACCGATCTTGTTTTCCGTCAGCACAAATGGTCCACTGGCTAACCGCCACGAATCCCGATTCGCCGACTGTCCCTACCAGCAATCTCTACTTACTGTCGAAACGATACTGTCTCTCTCTGAGAGCAGATTGCCCCGGACCCATATATTTAGAAAAACCCACCTATGTAATCAAAAATCTATTGGAGAGGCTGAAAGTTTAATTTACCACTTAAAAAATTTAGAAATGAAAACATAAGTACAGATGCAAAGCGCCCAAGGTTAGTTGGTTAGAAACTACACTACACTACTATGGACACTTTGCATCCGTGTAGTAATATGTAAAACTGCAAATTGAAATCTAATACCGATAGAATCATCGGCCTAACACGGAATTCATATCCAAGTGAAACGTAGTATTGACTTCCCCTAGGAAGAAGTCGTATCTTTGCCTCGTTCGCTGTTATTACGAACACTTGGAAAGCGTACTCCAGTGAAAGGCGATGATTCATCCTACAGAATAGAAAGAACTGAACAAGAAAATTCACGACTTCAAAAACTCCTTGATGAGGCAAATTTAGAAACAGGTACACTCTGGTGTGTTAGTATTAGTAAAGATATTCTACGCTAATAACCAGAATGCACCTGATTCTAAATGTAATTAATAACTCTGCGCCTAACTGTAACTGAATGAAAACACATAGAAACAGAGGCGACTGCAGTGTTAGTGTTGCTAAAAGAGAAGAGTGCAGAACACTTCCATTTCTATGCGTTACTTGGTGTGAAAAAATGCAAATATAAGGTTACATATAAATGAAAATAAATATGAATCCAGGGCAACTGTTCTCCAAGCCTAGGTTAGCAAATCGTCACATAGTGACTTAAACTTTTAGAGGTGAACGTAACTAAACTAAGAAATTGAATAGTTGAAAGCTACCTAATTCGGGATTAGGTGGTGGTGATTTGACCTTTGAGAGCACCGCCGGATTTTTCTGGAAGTCGCGATCGTGTCTAACGAACTGAGGGAAAGAAAAGACGTCCTACTCCGACCAAGGTAGAACTGCAACAGTAGAAAAACACGCCATCTATCGGTCCATATCACAGGCTATTTCTGGGATCGAAATGTTAAATAATTGAGATTGACTTTTCTCGGTGATATAAAGGAATATTTCTTAGTTGATTAAATAAAAAAGGATTTCTTGGATAATTACTAATGTTATAAAAATTCTTTTTCGAGAAAAAGTTTTCAAAGATATCATTATAAAGCAGTGTAACCAACCGTAAGTGTGTAATGTTATTTTACGATGAATGCATAACCTTATTTATGGATCAATACATCTGCAATAATTAAATGTTGAGGACTCATATATCTATGTAGAAATTTTCATAAGAGCAATAAATTTATCGTACTTGATCCGTCCTTCGAAGACTATCCGGTAGGTAATTAGTAATTGAGTTCACGTAAGATTTATTCATTTAGCAACGCATGTTCCACTTTAAAATAACTTCCTTAGAGTGCAATGCATTTATGTGAGTGTACGTGCCGTGACTGAAGGGCGTGATTGAGGGGAATTTTTAGAGGATGGTTCAGAGTACATATATGCTACAGGAACTAAAATGTTTCATAATTCTCGTAGGTTGGTTCAGGCGATACGAGAGTACAAGAGAATTGGGGGAACTATCAACTCACCATTTGTTGTGTCATAAGTATAAGGCACTCGGCGAAAACACCCGCACCCAACGTATTCTACAGGTGTGTCCGAAGGATTGATGAGTCCATGACGGCGTGCGCCCATCGCTGCTGTGTCGATGCACGTCCTACTGTCGAGCGCATACGCACCATCGTGGACACATTAAATTATGCATACGCACCAAATTAAGACGACACTTTATCTTGGAGTAACGCCGACTAACTGTAAAACATGCACCCGTTACCACTCTTTTAACAAACGAACGCTTTTTCATCCTTTCCTCCTGAGAATGTTTTTCCTTGGCAAACGACAATTGGATTTCCATGGAGAGCAATGTGGGAGAATCAAAAATCATTACCATTCACTTAGAAACTCCCGTGCGACAATAATGAAGCCGATATCACATTTAATGACACGATCGTCTTCGCTTGGTGGCCACAAGGCTCAATCTTTCCCGTAGAAAGTCTTCTTTGCTACTCAATGAGGTGCCAGTGCGAGCAACCAACGACTCCGCCCCCCTCTAGGGTTATGCCGTCAGACAAGGAGGAATGAGAGAGGGATTTTTGAGGGGGGTGAGTAAAAAAAAGGGTGAAATACAAATGGGGTGGAAGCAAAATCCGAAATGTGGAATGTGAAAAGCGATGGTTTGACCGTAGACGTGGTAAATGCATTTCAAGGAGCACGCGAAAGACCTACGTGAAGACCTTGAAAAAACTTAGTCCTGTGACCTGTGAGAAGGTAATTTTTTGAACATATTGAAAGTTACACGGTTTTCGCCTCTTCGTAGATATTCTAAATAAACGGTTGCATTGATTGTTATATATAAAAAGAAAGGTCATATTATTCAATAATAAGAAACAAAGAAATTTATAAACATAAATGTTCGTGATCAATTACTGTGTAGCATTAATATCCTCTCTAATATGACTTAAAAAGCAGATTTCTTACTGTCTTATGGGTTCTTCTTCCGAATGGAAGTGGAAAAGAGACAGAAGACTTAACACACAAGCTCTTAAACAGAGCTGTAAAGATATGCTCTATTTTTGCCACCAATCTCACGGGTTTAAACCGGACAGCAGTCAGGGGCAGAGCCCTTTACTTAAAGAAACCTCTGAAGGAAAAAATTGAATTGAGTTATATGATGGTACGAGGTGAGTCCATGGTCCGATAATATTATCTACTAAAAAGAATACGTCAAATTTTTTGTATGCATAGAAAGGCAAATATTTACGGATAATTATTCAGTAAACAGCGTATGGGAAGCGTTTCTAACGATCGATTCAAAGAAGGTGAATCTTCATTTCATCGTTTGATTGCTGGTATCATATATTTTATTAAGTAGAACCATTATATTATACATCAACAATGCTTATTAACGCAAATAGTCTCACGCATAAAATTGAAATTAGATGAGAATAAGGACATACGTATGTTTTTGACCCATGTATATAAACTGATCTTACCATTTCAGTTACCCTTTTATTTTCCACTTGAATTCCAGTATTACATGCATTAAACGTTTAAATTGAGCTATTTCGAACTGTAGGCGGATTATGATGAACAGAATAAGAAACTTTATAATGTTTTATTCAAAATGGTTCATAACCGAAGATTGTAGGTCAATATTTGATTATTTTAATCTCAAAAAGGATGAAAATCTGCAGGTCGAGAATTCCATTTTTACGTGTTATTTTATGGGAAATGAAAAAGTTCGGAATCAGTTACTGCGTAGCAATAATTTTCTCTCTAATATGAAATTAAAAATGTAGATTTCGGACTGACTTCGCATAATAAATTGTCAATACGCAAACACAGCCGTGCCCTCAGCGAGATTCGAACCCGCGAACCTTACCAATATGTACATGGAAAACGCATCAATATAGTTAAATGTGAATGATTGAGATCAGCTTTTTTTACACAGTACTTAATTTTTGATAAATTAATTTTAAAAAAGCGCAAACATAGCGCGGGTTCAACTAGTATCTATAAAAGGCTTAGGATGTCTGCACCAACTCGACTTTTCGATGTGCAGGCTTTTATTCATATTCTCATATAAATTCGAACTATTGTAATCTGAGCTTCGGACCTGGATCGTGTTAAAGAAAGAAGTCCTATTGTTGTAAAATCGTATATAGCTTACTAGCGTAAAGTGAACGTTTTTGGTAAGCCGTTTAAATGAAGAGAGGGTAAGGGGAAGAGGAGAGGGGCGAGAGAGGGAGGGGGAAGGAGAGAGGGGAGAGAGTGAGGGGGAAAGAGAGGTGAAAGGGAGGTAGGAGAAAGGGTGGAGAAGGAGGGGGAAGCAGGAGAGAAGGGGATAGGTAGTGGGAGGAGGGAGAGAGGAAGATGGGAAATAGGAGAGAAGAAGGGTAATGCAAGAATGTAGTAATAGAGGGTTGAGGGAAAAGATGACAGGGTGAGAGGGGGAAAGTTAAGAGGTGGAAGGGAGAGAGGGGAAAGATGAGGGACAAAGAGGGGGAGGGGGGAGAGGTGGGGTATGGAGAGAGAGGGAGATGTATCAATAATGCAAGAATATAGTAAAATACGTCTTTAATGGAATATTTTTCTATGGGGATGTCATTTGCACCATTAATTGTTTCACATAATTATTAATAAATTAATTGAAAGAAATCCGTGTAAACATTACGTGGGTACAGCTCCAGCCGGAATGCCTCCTCATGAACTGAAGCTTAAAGTAGGAGCCGTTATCATGTTCCTTAGAAATGTAATGCACTTGAGAGGACTATGTACTGGTGAAAGACTTACTGTCACTCAGATACAAACACACATAATCAAAGCAAAATTGTTCGGTGCAGCAAACTCAGACACGGTACTTATTCCCAGAATCTCACTCATTCCATCAGATACAAATTTACCATTCAGTTTCAAATGAAAACAATTATCTGCATGATTGGCTTTTTCAATAACTGTTAACAAAGGCCACTTACGCTGAGTAAATCAACAACGACCACAAAAGTGCATCTCATGCAAATTTCATCCATCAACTCTGCATCTCGATAGAAGACATGACAATAATTTTTTATTAACGTGAGAAGTGCGAATGCAATTTGTTGATTTCCATGAATGTCTTTTAAATATAATTTAACGGCATTTGCGGAGATATTGCTTGTGATACCGTCCTGTCATATTTAACAGCTCATCGAATTTGCAAGTCTGCAATAACTGCTGTTTGCAATGAAACCTACATTCTATACGATGGATTGCCAACTTATGTGTAATAGAAGCAGTGGTGGATCCACGGGAGGGGAGGGGGCGACTGCCCCTCTTCGATAATCCCGTTGTTCTCCACTGGGTTCTTTCTTGCATTCATTCCGCGCAGTATTCCTCAATTATACGCCGCAGATCAGGTCTTTATAGCAAGGGAAAGAAATATTCTGAGAGGTGTAGGGATTTTCAAAATATAGGGTCGGTGGAAGGGGCGGATTTGATAGGTGGACGGGTTAACACCCCCCCCCCCCCCTCCTTTAAGAAGTTTCTGGATCCGCCCCTGATTACTAGACTGCAATAGGTGCGGTTACTACTACGCGACAAAAAGGCAGTCTAAATAGGAATTTGCTTAAGTTATTTTCTGGTTATTCGAGGTGAAAATCAATTTGAAATTATTTTTGATTATCAATAATTATCTTTAATTAAATATTACATAATTTTATTAATTAAAAATCATGGGTAGATTCCGTAATAGAGCCCTGATCGCTACGTAACAAGAATATTAAAGTTCAGAACGTGGCGAATATCCTATGAGGAACCGATTTCTTCTAAAAGACAATTACCTGAAAGAGAATATTCTGGCCAACTAAGCTGAATATAAGTTCAACAAGTGTAATGCCGGTTGAAATATCAACGGAGGGATTATAGATAGATAGATAGATTATTATAATTTTCATTTAAAATAAATAAAATCCCACTTTCACATATGAAATATTTTGTCATATACAACATATCTAGTGAATATTCTGTTGTTGATGGGCTATCTTTAGTTAAACTTAAAATAGTTGCCTCTCTTTCCCTCCCTTCCCCCCCCCCGTTAACACCCTCTCTCCATCTCCCACCCTCTATCTCCTTCCCCCTCCTCATTTCTTCCACTCCCCCTCTCTCTTCTCCCCCTTCCCCCCTCTACTTCCCTCTCTCCTGCTCCCTATCGCTCCCCCCTCTACCTCTCTCTCCCCCCTCTCTCTCGTATTAAAAGCATACAGAGCACGCTTATAGACCCATAAGGATTGATACAACAATAGGATTTTGAGGTCCAACAATATAATTAGTAGCCAAGGCAACATTACGTTAAAATGGCAATATTTCCACAAAATATGTGAATTAAACGTAGAACTTGAGCGATTTCGAATTGTATGCGGCAAAAGATAAAAAGAATAAGTGGCTTTGTAATTTTTTCTTCAAAATGGTTCAGATCCGAAGATCGGAGGTTAATTCCTTCTAATTTTAATTCAAAAACGATAAAAGTCTGCAGGCCAAAAAATTGATTTTAAATGTTACCTTCCGGAAAATGGAAATGTCTTCCTTTAGTCGAACCCAGGACTTATTTGGAGATTTATTTTCGTCATTACGTTAAAATATGTTAATCAAGCATCCTTGCCAAATTTCAATCTTCTATCTATTCGGGAAGTTTGTTAAAACGCTCTATATCGGCCACCGTGAAAGCGTGACCAACCAACGAACCAACAGACCTGGGCTATTATAGTATTAAATTAGAAAGTTTATGGAAATATAAAATTTTTAACGCCGCGTTAAACGGTCAAACGATCAAAAGTGTATTTTCCGTGGCGAGGAGTTAGAGAAGGGGATTTTTATTCTATTGCCTACCTGAAAATTTGGGCGTGCCTGCCTTTGTGCACCTTTATCACTATGACCAGTGATAAGGAGTTAGGGATCTGCATTCCATTCCGTTTCAATGGAAATTATCCCGACTCGCAGGTGTTTACGAAGTGCAAGAGCATTTTCTCACGAGCGAGAGTGATCGAAAAGTCTTCTTTTTTCCTTTCTCGTAATTCCATTTTAAAATATTTTTTTGCATTGATTAAGCTTCGATATCAGTATCCTTTCTATATTTTTTATTTTCACAAATTAAACATTACAAAATTTACAGCATTTATCAAGCTTTATGCGTATGCTGCATTGAGTGCTTTATATAATTAAACATGAAGTGATAAAATTAGAGAGGAGAAAAATTATGCATCGCGAGAACTGATGAATTCGTACATACATAAAAGCCCAAGGTACTCATTTGAATAGAATAGAACATAATACGTCTACATTGCTCATCCTGTTGCCCATTATTCCCTTTTAAAAAGCATCCATTTGAAAAGGAAAAGTTTCCATTCGACGGGACAGTCTGAAAAAAGTCCTTCGACCACCAGTCGCCCGTGCTCTGCCCGATACGTCACAACTGGCGCCCCTTTCCCTTCTGGTTAGGAGAAAAACAAGTCTCGAAATTGTTCCTTATCTTATCCGAATACCTTCGCGATTTTACCCGTCAATTCCTATAATAGCTGTTTGCTTTTACCGAAGCTTTGTTAAACGAGTGTAAAGCGTATGTACTATACATTTTATACATCGATAGACTTCTAGACCTCTTTTAACATTACAGAAATGCGGCGGGACATGCGTTTGCTCTCCTCCTTCCTCAACTCCCCCCGCCCGCGGCGAAGGATTTATAGGTATGTGCAGTAGGTGCAGAAGTAGGGTCCCGTGCGGCTGAGGGACCCCCAAAATAACTTTTCGTTTCATCTCCGGCGATGAAAACTGTTACGGTTTAATCCAATAATGCAATCTAAACTGGCGAATGTGTGTGCTGTCTGCTAATGGTGGTATAGTACAGTGTGTGATGCGTTGTTTCACCGTTCATTAGTGTAGCTGGGATCGAGTGAGTGACATGCATTCGGTCAGGAGGCCCAGCATGACTCTAATTTCTGGCCGTACTTTCTGTGTTGACAAATTTAATTTTAAATTGTAATTAATTTCCATTTAATTTTATGCCAAGTTTTAATTGGTACATTTCGACATTGCCCATTCGTGGCTGGGTTGGGTTCTTTCCTGATGATGTTTCAGGTATTGCCATTACTTCACTAATCTTCTCCAAATTTGGTACGATTCTTTCTTACATCCTAACTTAGTGAATGGTCAGGTGTTCTTGCTTACAAGACACAAAAGTGAACATTTCAGAAAGGCATAATTACACCGAAATGAAGCTGGATTACGCGAAAGTGATATGATCTATGTACATAATATGAAATTCTGTATTTTTTTGTCCGTTGTCGATATCCACAACGTTGAAGGTTTCGTCAAAACTTCGCATAGGTATATAATTTTACCCTTCGAGTAACGTAAGATATATGACGAGAAAAAATTTGGGGGGAAGGGGTGCTTAATTCAATAATTATTTCCCAATAACTTTACACGTAATTTTCGGTTTTTCAGAGTGCAAGTTTTTTTTCTTCATTCATCGAAATACCTAATTATGGACCGATTTTCTTCGGTTTTGCTTTATTCGACGGATACAACCGGGAGTGCACCGTCCATGTGCAATGCACACGGGTGGTCAAACAACGGGGCCGGTCCATTTATCGTCAGACACGTACAGTATTTTTAACATTAATGCGGATTATATTATAATATGCCGTATATTCTTTCATATTTATTGGCTACGGAAATTTATCAAACCATGAGGCGCTTTTTTATTTTTGTAAAGAACACCTAAAAATGGCGGTAATGGGAGACTTGCACAGGGGCGGCGAATGAGAGACTTGCACACGGGCGGCCGTGAGGATACAACTACATATGTATTCTTTTATTCTATCAATGTTTAATGTTATACGGTCGAAGTTTTAGGTTCATTACATCCGTGAAATACAACGGGCACTTCCGCTAGTATCTAATATAATATTTAGGTTTTTACATATTTTCTGATGGGGGCAACTGCCCCCCCCACCCCCTTTCCCCCCCTGCCAACGCCCATGGGCTAGAATACGATAAGTCTCGAGGTAGAAGTTACGTTAATATTGTCGGTGCTCATATAAACACAGAACCATCTAACCCAATCTTTGGCATCGTTAAGGCATGCTTACTCGTAACAAGCTTTGAATGGGTTTGAACACTTGAAATCAGAGTCAGCTAAATGGGAGTGTCAACGGTGTGAATGTCAAGGTGGATAATTTACTTTCAACCCCTTCTAACTCCTCCTAGCTAAAGGATACTTATATAAGTTGATGGAGAAGAGTGTTATTAGTCGCATTCTCACCCCTATAAAGACTATCCACCCTCCTCCATATACCTCTCACCTCCTCTACTTCTCCAACTCCTCCCTTTCACTCCCCAATCATTTCTGCTTCCATGTATTAAATATCGCATTCCGCCAGCATTAATTTATTCGAAAGAAATGAATTACGCTTATCTGAATGAATTATCCGAGTCGTCAGAATCTGGAATAAATGTCTCTCTATTGCGCCTTGGCATTTACCCGAGATATTGGATAGCAATTACCATTCGCTTTAAGGAGACCAGAGAAATAACGGCCTCGGGTAACACTGTAAGATTTTCATGCAGCGCGGTATGCAGACGAGTGGATGTTCTTACGTCTGCTTGGTAGGTGCTGGCGATACGATAGAATACAGAATTGAGAAAGCTACAAACTCACAGTTTGGTGTACAGTATGCGAAAGCACCCTCACTTACCGTATTCACAGGGGTGTCCTGACAGAGATGGATTCACAAGGCAGTGGGTGTCGTGCGCCCATCACCGCTGCACTGTTGCACACTCCTTAGGTCGATGCAGACTCGGACAAAACACGCTGACAAATAACTGCGATAATTTGCCTTTGTGTATGTTCCGACTATCTGTTAATCACGCACCAGAAATCACTTCTTTAGAAAACGCTCGCTTTTCCATCATCTCTTCGTAAGAATATTATTCCTCTTAAAACGACTATGGATCGGTTCGTTCGTCAACGGTTTAATTATTGTGGATCAATATGGAGAGCAATGTGGAGGGATCAAATTATCATTGCAATTAACGAAGAAACTCGTGCGATTAGCAGTTAATCCAATAGGACATGACATGACACTATCCTCTTCGTTTCTTATCCATAACGCTAAATCCTTCCTATAGAAAACCAACCGTTTTCTTTGCTTGTAGTACGTACGCGTGGAACTAATGTGTTCAACCAACGTATTCACTCACTTTCAATGCTATGCCTTCAGGGAAGAGGAGGTCGGAGGTATGAGGGGTGGAGCGAAAAAGGGGGAGAGGAAAGGAGGAGGGTGGAAGGAAATACGGAGGATGAGACGCGAAGTTTTTCCCCGCTCTCTTGTTCAATAACTACACAGGGTCAACAAGGCCTTTTAGCTGAGGTCAGCGATCGAAAAACTTTCAAAGTAAAACAAGAAATAGTTTTTTGGTTTTTGTCTAATTCGAAAAACATTTGGGTCCGGAACAGCGCGAAATATATAATTATAAAATATAATAAGAATGACAATATTCCTTCATAAAAGCTGATAGAAAATTAAAATGCATCAATGAAAAATTATTACTAACTTAATTACTCTACTGTTTCTCTTTCATGAGGGAAGGTGTCGCTATTTGATTGACAGCATCTGTCTGATTAGAGGTGTATGTTGCATTTTTCATCAGTCAGCTTCCGGCTTTGTTCGACGCTTTTTTTTGTTCGGATGTTCACATAGATAACTACTGTATTAACAGGCACCTTCATGAGACTTAAGCAGTGAATCACCATATAACCAGGGGCAGGGCCGGTTTCAGGCGTGCGCGACGTAAGCGGTCGCTAACAGGCACCACTTTAGAGGGGCGGCAAAATCAATATTTCGGATTTTTACATTTTCATTATTTTAAGCATTGAGATCGCGTTACCTGATCTTTGCGGGAATGAGAAGGGATTTCGATAAAATACAAGATAATATTTTAAAAACAATTAATTTCTTATTTTAAATGTTGAAATATTATTAATGACTAATATATCAAGGGTGGTAACTTGGAATAAGCACATTCCATGTACAGTTGTTTGGCGTCTTTCAGATACCTAATATATTTCTCAATAACACAATCTATAAAGCGCCCTTAAAGTTTTGGCATCCCATTATTATCAGACCCTGGGCCGATCCTAGGGGGTTGCGGGGCCCGGGACGATCAGCATTTGCGGGGTCCCTTAACAATCTAAAATTATCGAGGTGTAATTCGCGCACTAAAAATTAAATTTATAAAATATTTCATATTTTTAGATATGTATATTCCTGTATTATAGATATTATTATTATTAATTGTATATTCCCATATTATTGATATTATTATATTATATATGTATATTCCCGTATTATAGATATTATTATATCATATATATATATTCCCGTATTATAGACGTAGAACGCACTCGAGATATCAAAAGAAAAACATTAAATTCAGCAACGATATTTTGGTATTTACGTCAGATAGGAATATCGAAATATTTTACTTGTCTACGATATCGACACTAAAAGTTTTCGAATGCGACTGACTGATAGCATCAGCAATTACGTCACATTTTCTATGTGGCATGTAAGAAATTTATCCTACGCGACAATGTATTAAATCAACAGTATACATTGTAATTTGAACCGATGAATGACGGCTAACATGGAGCGAGGGCGATAAATATAAGAGCGCTTAGCGATTCGCTCAATTTTCAAGTGTGATTATTTGTGAAAATTCGGGGCAAGCGGAACAAATTGTACGAATGCGAAACATTTTCCGGGACTCCTCACCATTCCTTACAAACTATCGAAATCGGGGACTGTCCGCCTAATCCGGGAAGATTCGCTGGCTTAAGATAACTCCGTTCTTCAGGAAAGTACTCCTTATGTTTACACACATAGGTTGCTTATTTTGTGCAATAACAGTAATAATTATGTAGGTGTATTCAGACGTTAAACGTTTCATTCCTGTGTTTCATACAAGATACAGTAATATACGCTTGGTTGTGAATATCGTTCATATAATTATTTTATTTGATTCTGCATATTTCATTTTATCTCATATTTAATACAGGTATTTTTTGTTTGTGACATGTGCGAACCGCCAAAGCGCGGGGCCCGGGTCAGAGACCCCGCTTGCCCGGGTCAAAGGGCGCCACTGATCAGACCGTTATGCGTCGCTAACCTCCGGATAATATGGAATGCTTAGCTCCACAACCGGATCGCAGACTGTCAAAAAATGTTAACAAAGGGCTCACTTGAGCCAAAGGGAGCCGGCTCACAGTGGTACGAAATGCGAATCTGGCGGAACAAAAGTCAATTTTGAAAGTAAGTGTCAGTGATACGAAACATTCTTAAACTGCAAGTAAAGGTCCAGTAGATAAGGAAAAAGGTATTCATGTCATATGCGGTCTACAACAGTATATCCCCTTGACTGTTGTGCCGCAAATTGAGAGGATATATCGACGAGCCTTCGGCTCGCTTTGTCCTAATGGGTAGTGGTCTCCGGGCGCTACCGCGCCCTTCGCCTCGCCCGGAACCAAAGAAACCCTCCACATTGTCCGGAGATTGGGTTTGTAAATGTCGAGACCGGCCAATCAGTTTCTGTTAATGTTGTTTTTAAAATAAAATGTCGTAAATCCAACAATACGTCAAAATTAAATTTAATAAACCCAATATTTTAAACATAATTTATTTAATTGAATAATATTTAGCTTCTATAAACTGTTTGCATTAACAGAAACTGATTGGCTGGTCTCGACATTTACAAAGCCAATCACCGGACAACGGGGAGGGATAGTTTGGTTCCTGGCGAGGCGAAGGGCGCGGCAGCGCCCGGAGACGACTACCCATTAAAACAAAGCGAGCCGAAGGCTCGTTAATATATCCTTTCAGTGTTATATCCTCTCAGTTTGCGGCGCAACAGTCAAACAAGATATAATTTCCCGTAGACCGCATACTGCATGTTGATTTCGGCTGTAGACCGTATACGACATGAATACCAGGAAAAACATATATTAGCCCCCGTTGAACAGTAATTTGGGTCATGTAGACTGTACAATTTGAGCCACACACTTCATCTCATTTTCCACTGAATTTGACGCATGTAATTTTAGAATTCTTGTTGTCACACTGGTGTGGTTTTTATCCTCTCTAATGACTCATTTGCCTTCCAAAAGAGCTCTACCACATATACAAAAATTTATTTTACGTACACTGTGACTGCATTGGTGCTAGTTAGCATTAGCAGGAGTATGCCACAGCCGCGGCTGTGGCATACTCCTGCTAATGCAGTTCCTGGAGAAATACTTTCAGCCGTTCATGATCACATATCACTGTATCCTACAAAATTATCTCATTACACTGGGAACGAAATTCGCTTCCTTGATGCCACACTTAACACTAAAATAATGTATGAGATGTTTAAGGTTAAGTACCACAGTTTCATATCAAAAACGTTTTGGAAGTACTTTAAAGGAAAATTTCACTTTGAAATTCGGCCGTCCACAAAAAGACACGTGCGTTACCTGCGAGGAACTTGGAATTAAAATTTAGAGCACGCATTTAAATGACGGCCGAAAGGGCTGTGGCAGCAGAAATGATTGTGCATAAAAGGAGAAGCCAGAAATTCTACAATGCAATGAAAGCAGCAGCTGACAAAAAAGATGAAGATACAGCTGCTGTTTCCATTGATTTCATGGCAAATGTTTCATTACCGATCGTACCTGTGCAATATCTTTATTATTACTACTATAAGAAGACGTGCTTGAGTACCTCCTCTTATGGGTAAGCTATTCCCAAAGATGGAAAACAAACTTTCCAAATATCAACATATCACTATTTTAAATGTGAAACGTCTCTACCAGAGGTTGTAGAATGTAGAAATTACATTGGGGGACTAGCAGTACAGAAATTCAAACTGCGGAAATTAGATGGACCATCAGTGGAGCTGCCCACATCAAAGGCATACTCAGGGAAAAAACCTTTGATGAAAAACAAAGTTGAAGATATAAAAAAAATGATGAAATACATCGATGAAGAGCGCAAAGAATTATTTTGGAATGAAATAATCACAACATTGCCTACTACTGAAAGAGACGATGAAAATG
Source organism: Uropetala carovei (assembly GCA_036926305.1). Classification (NCBI taxonomy): domain Eukaryota; kingdom Metazoa; phylum Arthropoda; class Insecta; order Odonata; family Petaluridae; genus Uropetala; species Uropetala carovei. Next base: position 4,330,274 of record JAXCHB010000101.1, on the reverse strand, counting down.
ATGATTCCTGATCATGTTTGAATTTTTTTACAAAATAATCACAAACGTTCAGCATGTAGAGTATTTTTATATTTTGTAATTAAACTTCATATTAATAAAGCATTTTACATAATTCGTGTTTATTAATAAAATCATTTCTCCAAATTTATCCAGTTTAAATTTAGTTAATTGTAGAAAGGGGACATCTGCACAACATGTAATCATGATTTTAAACATTTATGATTTTTTTAGTGTTTACTACGGCATGTGTTACATCTGATAGACTTTTCAAAGATGTATTCCAAAAACGAAAGGCGAATGTGCTCCATATTTTTAGTTATTCAGTTTTTTGTCTCTCCTGAAAAATTTGAAAAAGTGTAGATGTCCCCTATCTGCATTTAGTGATTCATATATGGACTCTTCTTCTGTATAGGATACAGGAGGATATAAATGTTTTGGTACATCTAGATGTGCTATAAATCTGAAAGCGATGGGCGAAACAGAGGATGGCTAATAGCAATGCTCAGTTGGGTTTTTATGGGCCTTTGCCCATAAAAAAAACTCAACGGTACTTACGAAAAGGGAAAAAACTTAATCCTTAAACTTTTTTACTTTCACCTCAAGATTTTAGTTGAATTTATAAATAGCAATTGTACCCGGTGTCACTCATGCTCTTAAATCAATGGAAAAAATCGGTACAACATACATAGTACAAACTTTCTCATATATTAATGCGTCGTATAGTTATCTTTAGAAAATGAAAATCGTATCAGTCGGTTTTTAGAAAATCCAACTTTTGTTAAAGTTACTCAAGAATAAACTAGCCTTATATTCATTCATTGAGAAGAATGAAATATGTAGTATTATTGCATACGTATACTCAAGTAACTACGAAATTTTTCCAAAATCATTCGAGCCGTTTTTGAGATAATCAAATTATTGTTCAAGTTGCCTAGAATAAACTAGCCATATATTCATTTTTTTGAGAAATATGAACTGTTTGGTATTATTGCAGAATTGTGAAAACAACTTCTTCGGTCTCAGCTACACCTAAAACGTATATTTCCGTCAAAATCTCGAGGTCGAATTTTTTCGTGATAAAAATACTTTCACAATATACTTCGTATATGAGAAAGTAAAAACAGACATATTTAGTCGTTAACTTTCCTTGATCCAATTAGCTAGGGACCGGTTTAGTAATGAAGCAATGTATCGTATTATTTCTGGGATTCGGTATCCATATTTATACTAGTATATAGCCCATCAGAAATGAAGGGAATAAAGAAACTTCAAAAATATGTTATACCGAAATTTCCAAAGTGAGACAAATATATCTTAAACTTAAAATAGTTGCATATATTCTTCTACAAAGAGAATGAATGTACAGTGAACCATCGGTATATCGGACCTTGATAGAACGGACATCGGATATAACGGATAGATTTTCCAAATGCTATTTTCTCCCAAATTTCCATCAGGGTCGGGAAAAATCTAAATTTTCGAAAAAGTATCCCAAGTTCAATTTCTTGGAATAATTCCGTTTCAAATAAGATATATAGGAAAATCAATTTTCATTTCGCAACTCCGAAATTAAACAATTTTCGAGCGATTTAGTAATAAATGCGAAATCTTTTGACATGGATAAAAAACTTTACTCATTTATTTATAGGATGGTATACACTTTGCGTAGATAGCTTAATTATATCACCTTCAAAAAAGCTAATAAAAAGTCCTGCACTGTGAATTCGAGGCATTCACATGGTATTCAAATGGAAAACAAAAATAATTATTTCAACCTTTCAACCAACAAATTTCAGTGTGAAAAAGAGCGCATTCGACTAGTTTAAGCAGCAGGATAGTTTATGCAAAACTGTAGGTTATCGCTAAGTATGACTTTATACGGAACAAACACACACTTCAAAATATTTATGTAGATATATGTGAAAATATTTATTTAAAGTGATAGAGTACACGTTACCTGGCAGATTACGTTTTACCTGAGGTATTGTTTGGGCACGGTCCACCCTGCCTGCAGGTACAGTGGACTCTAGATAATAAGATGCCGATAGAGTCCACCTTGCCCCATACACCGGCCCTGCAACTACATATGAATTATTTTATTCTTTCGATGTTTAGATGTTATACGGTCGAAGTTTTAGATTCACCAAATCCGTTGAAATTCAACAGGCACTTCTGCTAGTATCCAATAAAATATTTAGATTTTTACTCATATCCAGGGGGCGGGAGCAACTGCCCCCCCTGCCGACATCCATGCATATATATATATACGTATGAGTGATAGCTAATGCTGCTGTATTTCAAGATTTACATTGTCATCTTTGGCATGTGAATGACAACAACAAGAAGGATATATAAATCGAGTCAATTAACAAATGCTCGACACTTACAGTACAAATGATCCTTTAATGTCCCATCATTAACCCTAATTCATTTTATTTCCCATTTTTCAAATTTAAAAAGAACATTGATATGCATGTCTCAAAGTTAGCCTTTAAAGTAACTGCATCGATAATGACCAATTCTAGGTTCTCCCATGCATCTCTGTACTAAGCAATTCTCTCATTTTTATCCAAACAGACATTTTTTCTGTGAAAAGACTAGGTACATTGGTTTCATGTAATATATGATTTCATAAACTCATAAGGCAAAATTAGATTCAGGTATATTCTGGTTATGTTAATGTTATTAGAAATCGTTTATTAACCAGAATTTCCCTGAATACTATAAAGGTAATTAATTAACTGTTCATCCAACACCAAATTTCTGATAAACATAGAAACAGAAGCAAACTGAAAAAATGTTAGAAGAAGAGAAACATGCGATGGTCTATGAAGACTACAACACACATCCGGTTGTATGTTTTACATTAGACAAAAAATTGCCAAGCTAAAATGTAATTTTCTAACTAAACAGAATATGATACCAAGGCAGAAACAAATTTCAATAAAATGTGAGACCTATCACTTACTACTGCATTGTAATTTCAATTTTCAAGCTATACAAGTAAAACCCAAAAAACCACTTAATGTTGTTTCAGAATATGCAATTAAACGTGAATGCATGGAACAGAAGTTAATGTAGCCTTTTTACCTTCAACCTCTAAGTCAGTGAAAGGACATTTCTATATTCTAAAATAATGAATTTAATGAAGATAACATTTTAATCTTTATTAAGCATTTAACATGATTAAAATACAATTTAGTTTTTCACGAATGACAGCAAGCTATTAGAAATACATAACCTCAATGATTTCAAAGAAATTCATAAAACATTGGAAAAAATCACTTTCCAGAGAGATGAGCTCGTTCCCAGTCTTCAAGTAGTAGGAATTCCACCACGCTCTCTTAATTGATGATGCAAGTCACTGGAGGATTTCAAATTTGTGCCCGTTTCCGAATGACCCAAGAGGTAGAGCACCCCATTCGTTAACCTTTCTTTTATATGGCATTTCCCCCGATATAATCGAGGCCTATTCCATTGATGCAACAACTCCTGCAAGAGGATAATCGAAAAACATGAAATGACATATACTCATTGCATTAAATGATACAGAAATCAAGATTTTTCACCCAAAATCACTGAAAAATAAATTACCAACACATTAAGAAGATTCGTAGAATTAAAAAATAAATCATTAATTAAGCACAATCACAAAATGGATATAAAACTAATATGAGTACTCGAAATAAAATAAATAAACCCAAAATTAACACATAGCAATTCCAAATCAATATGCAAACATACAAAATATGAAAACAAGTCGCTAGTAAACAAAAATATGATATAGTAAAATAGCATAGTCATAAAATAATCTAATAGGTACAAATGTTAATACAAGACACCAATAAATAAATTCGATTATAAACAAATAGGCAATAACACAAATTATCAAAACAAGTAAATACAACGAGACACCGATTCATTCAATATGGCAGTCGAATCACACCAAAAAAACAGCAGTAATACACTAGAAATCGATCAAATAATCCAATCAGTCGTAAGCATTAAGCGTCTCGTCTCGTCAGACGATAGACATCGTAAACAATGTCCCATGTCTGCACAGGCCTGTGCTGTCAAACCACATAGCGCTATGGGTTGTCAGTCATACAACAACATAAGATAACACATGTGAATAGATACAGTCAGTCTTTAAAGCACTATGCGAACAAAACCTCATTTCAATACCATGAAAAAACAATAGGTAAATGCGTGTAAATTAGGCGTAAACACATCGATAACAAATCGTTACACGACTCACCAAAAATCACCCAGAATACCACACCGTAGGTGAAATACCTCATCCTCCGAAGCACCTCTTGCCTGCAATACCTTATCCACGGTCACTGCAGGCTGCTCCTCAGCGACGTGTCACTCGTAGTCGTCTCTCGCTGCCGCAGCTGTCGGCATTTGGCTCCTCGGTGCTCAGCCCGTCGGCGGTCTGTCCCATGGCGTCGTCGCTGATGCGCAGTTGCGCACTGTAAACCATTCCATTAATTTTATTTCGTGAAATTGAATGCCCATCGTCGTTTAATAACCAGCTGGTATTCGAAAAGAAATTCATGGAACGTTCGGGAGAGCGTTTCTATGCGAACAGACACGCGTACTTAAATGATTTCATTTACACTGATACATTTAGCTGGATATTTAAAAAATCAAATCCACAAAGGCGATCAACGTTCTGTTATAGGCTGCATCTTTACACAAATAAAACCCGAAGAAAACAAAACAAAATTCAAAGAATGCACATTAAGGTAATATTTAAGCAATATTTCATGGTGAAGAATCACGATTTCAGCAAAATAGTGACAATACATATTCAATGTGTATTTTCGTATCTCATCCACACGGATACTTTGAAGTAGGATTCCTTGCATAAATTCCCTATAGTAACACGAATATAAAATCAAACCAATTCGAGGGTAAGTTGTAGGGGATGAAAAATTCCGTTGACTTACCGATCTTGTTTTCCGTCAGCACAAATGGTCCACTGGCTAACCGCCACGAATCCCGATTCGCCGACTGTCCCTACCAGCAATCTCTACTTACTGTCGAAACGATACTGTCTCTCTCTGAGAGCAGATTGCCCCGGACCCATATATTTAGAAAAACCCACCTATGTAATCAAAAATCTATTGGAGAGGCTGAAAGTTTAATTTACCACTTAAAAAATTTAGAAATGAAAACATAAGTACAGATGCAAAGCGCCCAAGGTTAGTTGGTTAGAAACTACACTACACTACTATGGACACTTTGCATCCGTGTAGTAATATGTAAAACTGCAAATTGAAATCTAATACCGATAGAATCATCGGCCTAACACGGAATTCATATCCAAGTGAAACGTAGTATTGACTTCCCCTAGGAAGAAGTCGTATCTTTGCCTCGTTCGCTGTTATTACGAACACTTGGAAAGCGTACTCCAGTGAAAGGCGATGATTCATCCTACAGAATAGAAAGAACTGAACAAGAAAATTCACGACTTCAAAAACTCCTTGATGAGGCAAATTTAGAAACAGGTACACTCTGGTGTGTTAGTATTAGTAAAGATATTCTACGCTAATAACCAGAATGCACCTGATTCTAAATGTAATTAATAACTCTGCGCCTAACTGTAACTGAATGAAAACACATAGAAACAGAGGCGACTGCAGTGTTAGTGTTGCTAAAAGAGAAGAGTGCAGAACACTTCCATTTCTATGCGTTACTTGGTGTGAAAAAATGCAAATATAAGGTTACATATAAATGAAAATAAATATGAATCCAGGGCAACTGTTCTCCAAGCCTAGGTTAGCAAATCGTCACATAGTTACTTAAACTTTTAGAGGTGAACGTAACTAAACTAAGAAATTGAATAGTTGAAAGCTACCTAATTCGGGATTAGGTGGTGGTGATTTGACCTTTGAGAGCACCGCCGGATTTTTCTGGAAGTCGCGATCGTGTCTAACGAACTGAGGGAAAGAAAAGACGTCCTACTCCGACCAAGGTAGAACTGCAACAGTAGAAAAACACGCCATCTATCGGTCCATATCACAGGCTATTTCTGGGATCGAAATGTTAAATAATTGAGATTGACTTTTCTCGGTGATATAAAGGAATATTTCTTAGTTGATTAAATAAAAAAGGATTTCTTGGATAATTACTAATGATTTAAAAATTCTTTTTCGAGAAAAAGTTTTCAAAGATATCATTATAAAGCAGTGTAACCAACCGTAAGTGTGTAATGTTATTTTACGATGAATGCATAACCTTATTTATGGATCAATACATCTGCAATAATTAAATGTTGAGGACTCATATATCTATGTAGAAATTTTCATAAGAGCAATAAATTTATCGTACTTGATCCGTCCTTCGAAGACTATCCGGTAGGTAATTAGTAATTGAGTTCACGTAAGATTTATTCATTTAGCAACGCATGTTCCACTTTAAAATAACTTCCTTAGAGTGCAATGCATTTATGTGAGTGTACGTGCCGTGACTGAAGGGCGTGATTGGGGGGAATTTTTAGAGGATGGTTCAGAGTACATATATGCTACAGGAACTAAAATGTTTCATAATTCTCGTAGGTTGGTTCAGGCGATACGAGAGTACAAGAGAATTGGGGGAACTATCAACTCACCATTTGTTGTGTCATAAGTATAAGGCACTCGGCGAAAACACCCGCACCCAACGTATTCTACAGGTGTGTCCGAAGGATTGATGAGTCCATGACGGCGTGCGCCCATCGCTGCTGTGTCGATGCACGTCCTACTGTCGAGCGCATACGCACCATCGTGGACACATTAAATTATGCATACGCACCAAATTAAGACGACACTTTATCTTGGAGTAACGCCGACTAACTGTAAAACATGCACCCGTTACCACTCTTTTAACAAACGAACGCTTTTTCATCCTTTCCTCCTGAGAATGTTTTTCCTTGGCAAACGACAATTGGATTTCCATGGAGAGCAATGTGGGAGAATCAAAAATCATTACCATTCACTTAGAAACTCCCGTGCGACAATAATGAAGCCGATATCACATTTAATGACACGATCGTCTTCGCTTGGTGCCCACAAGGCTCAATCTTTCCCGTAGAAAGTCTTCTTTGCTACTCAATGAGGTGCCAGTGCGAGCAACCAACGACTCCGCCCCCCTCTAGGGTTATGCCGTCAGACAAGGTGGAATGAGAGAGGGATTTTTGAGGGGGGTGAGTAAAAAAAAGTGTCAAATACAAATGGGGTGGAAGCAAAATCCGAAATGGGGAATGTGAAAAGCGATGGTTTGACCATAGACGTGGTAAATGCATTTCAAGGAGCACGCGAAAGACCTACGTGAAGACCTTGAAAAAACTTAGTCCTGTGACCTGTGAGAAGGTAATTTTTTGAACATATTGAAAGTTACACGGTTTTCGCCTCTTCGTAGATATTCTAAATAAACGGTTGCATTGATTGTTATATATAAAAAGAAAGGTCATATTATTCAATAATAAGAAACAAAGAAATTTATAAACATAAATGTTCGTGATCAATTACTGTGTAGCATTAATATCCTCTCTAATATGACTTAAAAAGCAGATTTCTTACTGTCTTATGGGTTCTTCTCCCGAATGGAAGTGGAAAAGAGACAGAAGACTTAACACACAAGCTCTTAAACAGAGCTGTAAAGATATGCTCTATTTTTGCCACCAATCTCACGGGTTTAAACCGGACAGCAGTCAGGGGCAGAGCCCTTTACTTAAAGAAACCTCTGAAGGAAAAAATTGAATTGAGTTATATGATGGTACGAGGTGAGTCCATGGTCCGATAATATTATCTACTAAAAAGAATACGTCAAATTTTTTGTATGCATAGAAAGGCAAATATTTACGGATAATTATTCAGTAAACAGCGTATGGGAAGCGTTTCTAACGATCGATTCAAAGAAGGTGAATCTTCATTTCATCGTTTGATTGCTGGTATCATATATTTTATTAAGTAGAACCATTATATTATACATCAACAATGCTTATTAACGCAAATAGTCTCACGCATAAAATTGAAATTAGATGAGAATAAGGACATACGTATGTTTTTGACCCATGTATATAAACTGATCTTACCATTTCAGTTACCCTTTTATTTTCCACTTGAATTCCAGTATTACATGCATTAAACGTTTAAATTGAGCTATTTCGAACTGTAGGCGGATTATGATGAACAGAATAAGAAACTTTATAATGTTTTATTCAAAATGGTTCATAACCGAAGATTGTAGGTCAATATTTGATTATTTTAATCTCAAAAAGGATGAAAATCTGCAGGTCGAGAATTCCATTTTTACGTGTTATTTTATGGGAAATGAAAAAGTTCGGAATCAGTTACTGCGTAGCAATAATTTTCTCTCTAATATGAAATTAAAAATGTAGATTTCGGACTGACTTCGCATAATAAATTGTCAATACGCAAACACAGCCGTGCCCTCAGCGAGATTCGAACCAGCGAACCTTACCAATATGTACATGGAAAACGCATCAATATAGTTAAATGTGAATGATTGAGATCAGCTTTTTTTACACAGTACTTAATTTTTGATAAATTAATTTTAAAAAAGCGCAAACATAGCGCGGGTTCAACTAGTATCTATAAAAGGCTTAGGATGTCTGCACCAACTCGACTTTTCGATGTGCAGGCTTTTATTCATATTCTCATATAAATTCGAACTATTGTAATCCGAGCTTCGGACCTGGATCGTGTTAAAGAAAGAAGTCCTATTGTTGTAAAATCGTATATAGCTTACTAGCGTAAAGTGAACGTTTTTGGTAAGCCGTTTAAATGAAGAGAGTATAAGGGGAAGAGGAGAGGGGCGAGAGAGGGAGGGGTGAAGGAGAGGGGCGAGAGAGGGAGGGGTGAAGGAGAGAGGGGAGAGAGTGAGGGGGAAAGAGAGGTGAAAGGGAGGTAGGAGAAAGGGGGGAGAAGGAGGGGGAAGCAGGAGAGAAGGGGATAGGTAGTGGGAGGAGAGAGAGAGGAAGATGGGAAATAGGAGAGAAGAAGGGTAATGCAAGAATGTAGTAATAGAGGGTTAAGGGAGAAGATGACAGGGTGAGAGGGGGAAAGTTAAGAGGTGGAAGGGAGAGAGGGGAAAGATGAGGGACAAAGAGGGGGAGGGGGGAGAGGTGGGGTATGGAGAGAGAGGGAGATGTATCAATAATGCAAGAATATAGTAAAATACGTCTTTAATGGAATATTTTTCTATGGGGATGTCATTTGCACCATTAATTGTTTCACATAATTATTAATAAATTAATTTAAAGAAATCCGTGTAAACATTACGTGGGTACAGCTCCAGCCGGAATGCCTCCTCATGAACTGAATCTTAAAGTATGAGCCGTTATCATGTTCCTTAGAAATGTAATGCATTTGAGAGGACTATGTACTGGTGAAAGACTTACTGTCACTCAGATACAAACACACATAATCAAAGCAAAATTGTTCGGTGCAGCAAACTCAGACACGGTACTTATTCCCAGAATCACACTCATTCCATCAGATACAAATTTACCATTCATTTTCAAATGAAAACAATTATCTGCATGATTGGCTTTTTCAATAACAATCATTAAGTCAAGAGGCCAAACATTTGATAAAATGCCTTTACCTACCTAAGCCTGTTTTTATTGGTGGACAATTATATGTTGCTCTATTAAGAGTCAGATCGTTTGATTCACTTACTGTAGTGCGAGGAAAGAACCCAGAAATTGGCAGTTCTGTCTTTAGAGAAAACTTTGATTAAAAAATATTAGTTAAAAAAAATGCCTGAATGTTTAATGAAGACATTTAAGACCTGATAGATCAGCATATGATATGTGGGGCACAGGTTGTTGTTTATTTATTTTGCGAAATATATTAAAATATTTTGATGGAAAGTGAATTTCATTTCAATAACATGTAAGACCTATTACTTACTACTGCATTGTAATTTCAATTTGCAAGCTATACAAGTAAAACCCAAAAAACCACTTAATGTTGTTTCAGAATATGCAATTAAACGTGAATGAATGGAACAGAAGTTAATGTAGCCTTTTTACCTTCAACCTCTAAGTCAGTGAAAGGACATTTCTATATTCTAAAATAATGAATTTAATGAAGATAACATTTTAATCTTTATTTAGCATTTAACATGATTAAAATACAATTTAGTTTTTCACGAATGACAGCAAGCTATTAGAAATACATAACCTCAATGATTTCAAAGAAATTCATAAAACATTGGAAAAAATCACTTTCCAGAGAGATGAGCTCGTTCCCAGTCTTCAAGTAGTAGGAATTCCACCACGCTCTCTTAATTGATGATGCAAGTCACTGGAGGATTTCAAATTTGTGCCCGTTTCCGAATGACCCAAGAGGTAGAGCACCCCATTCGTTAACCTTTCTTTTATATGGCATTTCCCCCGATATAATCGAGGCCTATTCCATTGATGCAACTCCTGCAAGAGGATAATCGAAAAACATGAAATGACATATACTCATTGCATTAAATGATACAGAAATCAAGATTTTTCACCCAAAATCACTGAAAAATAAATTACCAACACATTAAGAAGATTCGTAGAATTAAAAAATAAATCATTAATGAAGCACAATCACAAAATGGATATAAAACTAATATGAGTACTCGAAATAAAATAAATAAACCCAAAATTAACACATAGCAATTCCAAATCAATATGCAAACATACAAAATATGAAAACAAGTCGCTAGTAAACAAAAATATGATATAGTAAAATAGCATAGTCATAAAATAATCTAATAGGTACAAATGTTAATACAAGACACCAATAAATAAATTCGATTATAAACAAATAGGCAATAACACAAATTATCAAAACAAGTAAATACAACGAGACACCGATTCATTCAATATGGCAGTCGAATCACACCAAAAAAACAGCAGTAATACACTAGAAATCGATCAAATAATCCAATCAGTCGTAAGCATTAAGCGTCTCGTCTCGTCAGACGATAGACATCGTAAACAATGTCCCATGTCTGCACAGGCCTGTGCTGTCAAACCACATAGCGCTATGGGTTGTCAGTCATACAACAACATAAGATAACACATGTGAATAGATACAGTCAGTCTTTAAAGCACTATGCGAACAAAACCTCATTTCAATACCATGAAAAAACAATAGGTAAATGCGAGTAAATTAGGCGTAAACACATCGATAACAAATCGTTACACGACTCACCAAAAATCACCCAGAATACCACACCGTAGGTGAAATACCTCATCCTCCGAAGCACCTCTTGCCTGCAATACCTTATCCACGGTCACTGCAGGCTGCTCCTCAGCGACGTGTCACTCGTAGTCGTCTCTCGCTGCCGCAGCTGTCGGCATTTGGCTCCTCGGTGCTCAGCCCGTCGGCGGTCTGTCCCATGGCGTCGTCGCTGATGCGCAGTTGCGCACTGTAAACCATTCCATTAATTTTATTTCGTGAAATTGAATGCCCATCGTCGTTTAATAACCAGCTGGTATTCGAAAAGAAATTCATGGAACGTTCGGGAGAGCGTTTCTATGCGAACAGACACGCGTACTTAAATGATTTCATTTACACTGATACATTTAGCTGGATATTTAAAAAATCAAATCCACAAAGGCGATCAACGTTCTGTTATAGGCTGCATCTTTACACAAATAAAACCCGAAGAAAACAAAACAAAATTCAAAGAATGCACATTAAGGTAATATTTAAGCAATATTTCATGGTGAAGATTCACGATTTCAGCAAAATAGTGACAATACATATTCAATGTGTATTTTCGTATCTCATCCACACGGATACTTTGAAGTAGGATTCCTTGCATAAATTCCCTATAGTAACACGAATATAAAATCAAACCAATTCGAGGGTAAGTTGTAGGGGATGAAAAATTCCGTTGACTTACCGATCTTGTTTTCCGTCAGCACAAATGGTCCACTGGCTAACCGCCACGAATCCCGATTCGCCGACTGTCCCTACCAGCAATCTCTACTTACTGTCGAAACGATACTGTCTCTCTCTGACAGCAGATTGCCCCGGACCCATATATTTAGAAAAACCCACCTATGTAATCAAAAATCTATTGGAGAGGCTGAAAGTTTAATTTACCACTTAAAAAATTTAGAAATGAAAACATAAGTACAGATGCAAAGCGCCCAAGGTTAGTTTGTTAGAAACTACACTACACTACTATGGACACTTTGCATCCGTGTAGTAATATGTAAAACTGCAAATTGAAATCTAATACCGATAGAATCATCGGCCTAACACGGAATTCATATCCAAGTGAAACGTAGTATTGACTTCCCCTAGGAAGAAGTCGTATCTTTGCCTCGTTCGCTGTTATTACGAACACTTGGAAAGCGTACTCCAGTGAAAGGCGATGATTCATCCTACAGAATTGAAAGAACTGAACAAGAAAATTCACGACTTCAAAAACTCCTTGATGAGGCAAATTTAGAAACAGGTACACTCTGGTGTGTTAGTATTAGTAAAGATATTCTACGCTAATAACCAGAATGCACCTGATTCTAAATGTAATTAATAACTCTGCGCCTAACTGTAACTGAATGAAAACACATAGAAACAGAGGCGACTGCAGTGTTAGTGTTGCTAAAAGAGAAGAGTGCAGAACACTTCCATTTCTATGCGTTACTTGGTGTGAAAAAATGCAAATATAAGGTTACATATAAATGAAAATAAATATGAATCCAGGGCAACTGTTCTCCAAGCCTAGGTTAGCAAATCGTCACATAGTGACTTAAACTTTTAGAGGTGAACGTAACTAAACTAAGAAATTGAATAGTTGAAAGCTACCTAATTCGGGATTAGGTGGTGGTGATTTGACCTTTGAGAGCACCGCCGGATTTTTCTGGAAGTCGCGATCGTGTCTAACGAACTGAGGGAAAGAAAAGACGTCCTACTCCGACCAAGGTAGAACTGCAACAGTAGAAAAACACGCCATCTATCGGTCCATATCACAGGCTATTTCTGGGATCGAAATGTTAAATAATTGAGATTGACTTTTCTCGGTGATATAAAGGAATATTTCTTAGTTGATTAAATAAAAAAGGATTTCTTGGATAATTACTAATGATTTAAAAATTCTTTTTCGAGAAAAAGTTTTCAAAGATATCATTATAAAGCAGTGTAACCAACCGTAAGTGTGTAATGTTATTTTACGATGAATGCATAACCTTATTTATGGATCAATACATCTGCAATAATTAAATGTTGAGGACTCATATATCTATGTAGAAATTTTCATAAGAGCAATAAATTTATCGTACTTGATCCGTCCTTCGAAGACTATCCGGTAGGTAATTAGTAATTGAGTTCACGTAAGATTTATTCATTTAGCAACGCATGTTCCACTTTAAAATAACTTCCTTAGAGTGCAATGCATTTATGTGAGTGTACGTGCCGTGACTGAAGGGCGTGATTGGGGGGAATTTTTAGAGGATGGTTCAGAGTACATATATGCTACAGGAACTAAAATGTTTCATAATTCTCGTAGGTTGGTTCAGGCGATACGAGAGTACAAGAGAATTGGGGGAACTATCAACTCACCATTTGTTGTGTCATAAGTATAAGGCACTCGGCGAAAACACCCGCACCCAACGTATTCTACAGGTGTGTCCGAAGGATTGATGAGTCCATGACGGCGTGCGCCCATCGCTGCTGTGTCGATGCACGTCCTACTGTCGAGCGCATACGCACCATCGTGGACACATTAAATTATGCATACGCACCAAATTAAGACGACACTTTATCTTGGAGTAACGCCGACTAACTGTAAAACATGCATCCGTTACCACTCTTTTAACAAACGAACGCTTTTTCATCCTTTCCTCCTGAGAATGTTTTTCCTTGGCAAACGACAATTGGATTTCCATGGAGAGCAATGTGGGAGAATCAAAAATCATTACCATTCACTTAGAAACTCCCGTGCGACAATAATGAAGCCGATATCACATTTAATGACACGATCGTCTTCGCTTGGTGGCCACAAGGCTCAATCTTTCCCGTAGAAGGTCTTCTTTGCTACTCAATGAGGTGCCAGTGCGAGCAACCATCGACTCCGCCCCCCTCTAGGGTTATGCCGTCAGACAAGGAGGGATGAGAGAGGGATTTTTGAGGGGGGTGAGTAAAAAAAAGGGGGAAATACAAATGGGGTGGAAGCAAAATCCGAAATGGGGAATGTGAAAAGCGATGGTTTGACCATAGACGTGGTAAATGCATTTCAAGGAGCACGCGAAAGACCTAGGTGAAGACCTTGAAAAAACTTAGTCCTGTGACCTGTGAGAAGGTAATTTTTTGAACATATTGAAAGTTACACGGTTTTCGTCTCTTCGTAGATATTCTAAATAAACGGTTGCATTGATTGTTATATATAAAAAGAAAGGTCATATTATTCAATAATAAGAAACAAAGAAATTTATAAACCTAAATGTTCGTGATCAATTACCGTGTAGCATTAATATCCTCTCTAATATGACTTAAAAAGCAGATTTCTTACTGTCTTATGGGTTCTTCTCCCGAATGGATGTGGAAAAGAGACAAGACTTAACACACAAGCTCTTAAACAGAGCTGTAAAGATATGCTCTATTTTTGCCACCAATCTCACGGGTTTAAACCGGACAGCAGTCAGGGGCAGAGCCCTTTACTTAAAGAAACCTCTGAAGGAAAAAATTGAATTGAGTTATATGATGGTACGAGGTGAGTCCATGGTCCGATAATATTATCTACTAAAAAGAATACGTCAAATTTTTTGTATGCATAGAAAGGCAAATATTTACGGATAATTATTCAGTAAACAGCGTATGGGAAGCGTTTCTAACGATCGATTCAAAGAAGGTGAATCTTCATTTCATCGTTTGATTGCTGGTATCATATATTTTACTAAGTAGAACCATTATATTATACATCAACAATGCTTATTAACGCAAATAGTCTCACGCATAAAATTGAAATTAGATGAGAATAAGGACATACGTATGTTTTTGACCCATGTATATAAACTGATCTTACCATTTCAGTTACCCTTTTATTTTCCACTTGAATTCCAGTATTACATGCATTAAACGTTTAAATTGAGCTATTTCGAACTGTAGGCGGATTATGATGAACAGAATAAGAAACTTTATAATGTTTTATTCAAAATGGTTCATAACCGAAGATTGTAGGTCAATATTTGATTATTTTAATTTCAAAAAGAATGAAAATCTGCAGGTCGAGAATTCCATTTTTACGTGTTATTTTATGGGAAATGAATAAGTTCGGAATCAGGTACTGCGTAGCAATAATTTTCTCTCTAATATGAAATAAAAAATGTAGATTTCGGACTGACTTCGCATAATAAATTGTCAATACGCAAACACAGCCGTGCCCTCAGCGAGATTCGAACCCGCGAACCTTACCAATATGTACATGGAAAACGCATCAATATAGTTAAATGTGAATGATTGAGATCAGCTTTTTTTACACAGTACTTAATTTTTGATAAATTAATTTTAAAAAAACGCGCAAACATAGCGCGGGTTCAACTAGTATCGATAAAAGGCTTAGGATGTCTGCACCAACTCGACTTTTCGATGTGCAGGCTTTTATTCATTTTCTCATATAAATTCGAACTATTGTAATCTGAGCTTCGGACCTGGATCGTGTTAAAGAAAGAAGTCCTATTGTTGTAAAATCGTATATAGCTTACTAGCGTAAAGTGAACGTTTTTGGTAAGCCGTTTAAATGAAGAGAGGGTAAGGGGAAGAGGAGAGGGGCGAGAGAGGGAGGGGTGAAGGAGAGAGGGGAGAGAGTGAGGGGGAAATAGAGGTGAAAGGGAGGTAGGAGAAAGGGTGGAGAAGGAGGGGGAAGCAGGAGAGAAGGGGATAGGTAGTGGGAGGAGGGAGAGAGGAAGATGGGAAATAGGAGAGAAGAAGGGTAATGCAAGAATGTAGTAATAGAGGGTTGAGGGAAAAGATGACAGGGTGAGAGAGGGTGAAAGTTAAGAGGTGGAAGGGAGAGAGGGGAAAGAGAGGGACAAAGAGGGGAGGGGGGAGAGGTGGGGTATGGAGAGAGAGGGAGATGTATCAATAATGCAAGAATATAGTAAAATACGTCTTTAATGGAATATTTTTCTATGGGGATGTCATTTGCACCATTAATTGTTTCACATAATTATTAATAAATTAATTGAAAGAAATCCGTGTAAACATTACGTGGGTACTGCTCCAGCCGGAATGCCTCCTCATGAACTGAAGCTTAAAGTAGGAGCCGTTATCATGTTCCTTAGAAATGTAATGCACTTGAGAGGACTATGTACTGGTGAAAGACTTACTGTCACTCAGATACAAACACACATAATCAAAGCAAAATTGTTCGGTGCAGCAAACTCAGACACGGTACTTATTCCCAGAATCTCACTCATTCCATCAGATACAAATTTACCATTCAGTTTCAAATGAAAACAATTATCTGCATGATTGGCTTTTTCAATAACTGTTAACAAAGGCCACTTACGCTGAGTAAATCAACAACGACCACAAAAGTGC
This sequence comes from Uropetala carovei, assembly GCA_036926305.1. NCBI lineage: Eukaryota > Metazoa > Arthropoda > Insecta > Odonata > Petaluridae > Uropetala > Uropetala carovei. The sequence goes on along the minus strand of JAXCHB010000101.1, from coordinate 4,313,721 downwards.
ATCTCATGCAAATTTCATCCATCAACTCTGCATCTCGATAGAAGACATGACAATAATTTTTTATTAACGTGAGAAGTGCGAATGCAATTTGTTGATTTCCATGAATGTCTTTTAAATATAATTTAACGGCATTTGCGGAGATATTGCTTGTGATACCGTCCTGTCATATTTAACAGCTCATCGAATTTGCAAGTCTGCAATAACTGCTGTTTGCAATGAAACCTACATTCTATACGATGGATTGCCAACTTATGTGTAATAGAAGCAGTGGTGGATCCACGGGAGGGGAGGGGGCGACTGCCCCTCTTCGATAATCCCGTTGTTCTCCACTGGGTTCTTTCTTGCATTCATTCCGCGCAGTATTCCTCAATTATACGCCGCAGATCAGGTCTTTATAGCAAGGGAAAGAAATATTCTGAGAGGTGTAGGGATTTTCAAAATATAGGGTCGGTGGAAGGGGCGGATTTGATAGGTGGACGGGTTAACACCCCCCCCCTCCTTTAAGAAGTTTCTGGATCCGCCCCTGATTACTAGACTGCAATAGGTGCGGTTACTACTACGCGCCAAAAAGGCAGTCTAAATAGGAATTTGCTTAAGTTATTTTCTGGTTATTCGAGGTGAAAATCAATTTGAAATTATTTTTGATTATCAATAATTAACTTTAATTAAATATTACATAATTTTATTAATTAAAAATCATGGGTAGATTCCGTAATAGAGCCCTGATCGCTACGTAACAAGAATATTAAAGTTCAGAACGTGGCGAATATCCTATGAGGAACCGATTTCTTCTAAAAGACAATTACCTGAAAGAGAATATTCTGGCCAACTAAGCTGAATATAAGTTCAACAAGTGTAATGCCGGTTGAAATATCAACGGAGGGATTATAGATAGATAGATAGATTATTATAATTTTCATTTAAAATAAATAATATCCCACTTTCACATATGAAATATTTTGTCATATACAACATATCTAGTGAATATTCTGTTGTTGACGGGCTATCTTTAGTTAAACTTAAAATAGTTGCCTCTCTTTCCCTCCCTTCCCCCCCCCCCCGTTAACACCCTCTCTCCATCTCCCACCCTCTATCTCCTTCCCCCTCCTCATTTCTTCCACTCCCCCTCTCTCTTCTCCCCCTTCCCCCCTCTACTTCCCTCTCTCCTGCTCCCTATCGCTCCCCCCTCTACCTCTCTCTCCCCCCTCTCTCTCGTATTAAAAGCATACAGAGCACGCTTATAGACCCATAAGGATTGATACAACAATAGGATTTTGAGGTCCAACAATATAATTAGTAGCCAAGGCAACATTACGTTAAAATGGCAATATTTCCACAAAATATGTGAATTAAACGTAGAACTTGAGCGATTTCGAATTGTATGCGGCAAAAGATAAAAAGAATAAGAGGCTTTGTAATTTTTTCTTCAAAATGGTTCAGATCCGAAGATCGGAGGTTAATTCCTTCTAATTTTAATTCAAAAACGATAAAAGTCTGCAGGCCAAAAAATTGATTTTAAATGTTACCTTCCGGAAAATGGAAATGTCTTCCTTTAGTCGAACCCAGGACTTATTTGGAGATTTATTTTCGTCATTACGTTAAAATATGTTAATCAAGCATCCTTGCCAAATTTCAATCTTCTATCTATTCAGGAAGTTTGTTAAAACGCTCTATATCGGCCATCGTGAAAGCGTGACCAACTAACGAACCAACAGACCTGGGCTATTATAGTATTAAATTAGAAAGTTTATGGAAATATAAAATTTTTAACGCCGTGTTAAACGGTCAAACGATCAAAAGTGTATTTTCCGTGGCGAGGAGTTAGAGAAGGGGATTTTTATTCTATTGCCTACCTGAAAATTTGGGCGTGCCTGCCTTTGTGCACCTTTATCACTATGACCAGTGATAAGGAGTTAGGGATCTGCATTCCATTCCGTTTCAATGGAAATTATCCCGACTCGCAGGTGTTTACGAAGTGCAAGAGCATTTTCTCACGAGCGAGAGTGATCGAAAAGTCTTCTTTTTTCCTTTCTCGTAATTCCATTTTAAAATATTTTTTTGCATTGATTAAGCTTCGATATCAGTATCCTTTCTATATTTTTTATTTTCACAAATTAAACATTACAAAATTTACAGCATTTATCAAGCTTTATGCGTATGCTGCTTTGAGTGCTTTATATAATTAAACATGAAGTGATAAAATTAGAGAGGAGAAAAATTATGCATCGCGAGAACTGATGAATTCGTACATACATAAAAGCCCAAGGAACTCATTTGAATAGAATAGAACATAATACGTCTACATTGCTCATCCTGTTGCCCATTATTCCCTTTGAAAAAGCATCCATTTGAAAACGAAAAGTTTCCATTCGACGGGACAGTCTGAAAAAAGTCCTTCGACCACCAGTCGCCCGTGCTCTGCCCGATACGTCACAACTGGCGCCCCTTTCCCTTCTGGTTAGGAGAAAAACAAGTCTCGAAATTGTTCCTTATCTTATCCGAATACCTTCGGGATTTTACCCGTCAATTCCTATAATAGCTGTTTGCTTTTACCGAAGCTTTGTTAAACGAGTGTAAAGCGTATGTACTATACATTTTATACATCGATAGACTTCTAGACCTCTTTTAACATTACAGAAATGCGGCGGGACATGCGTTTGCTCTCCTCCTTCCTCAACTCCCCCCGCCCGCGGCGAAGGATTTATAGGTATGTGCAGTAGGTGCAGAAGTAGGGTCCCGTGCGGCTGAGGGACCCCCAAAATAACTTTTCGTTTCATCTCCGGCGATGAAAACTGTTACGGTTTAATCCAATAATGCAATCTAAACTGGCGAATGTGTGTGCTGTCTGCTAATGGTGGTATATTACAGTGTGTGATGCGTTGTTTCACCGTTCATTAGTGTAGCTGGGATCGAGAGAGTGACATGCATTCGGTCAGGGGGCCCAGCATGACTCTAATTTCTGGCCGTACTTTCTGTGTTGACAAATTTAATTTTAAATTGTAATTAATTTCAATTTAATTTTATGCCAAGTTTTAATTGGTACATTTCGACAATGCCCATTCGTGGCTGGGTTGGGTTCTTTCCTGATGATGTTTCAGGTATTGCCATTACTTCACTAATCTTCTCCAAATTTGGTACGATTTTTCTTACATCCTAACTTAGTGAATGGTCAGGTGTTCTTGCTTACAAGACACAAAAGTGAACATTTCAGAAAGGCACAATTACACCGAAAAGAAGCTGGATTACGCGAAAGTGATATGATCTATGTACATAAAATGAAATTCTGTATTTTTTTGTCCGTTGTCGATATCTTTGCATCATGGTGGTCAGGATCCGCAGGAGCGGTCCTGTAGTCAGGCTGCCAGCAGCGCTATAAGCCTGTCTGGGTTTGCATAATGTCAGGTAGATAATGACAGGTTTTGCGGAGGCTCACCAGGATGGTTACCTCCGCAGCCGTTTAGAAGGTGGGTGGAAGTGAGGGCCGAGTGATGCGATGGGTCGTTTATGGCGATCCCAAGGCATCACCCGGATATTGGCGAGGCAGCTAATTTGTCCGTGCTGGGAGATGGAGCACTTCCGAAAGAAGGTACGGGCTCTGATTTTAAGGACTTCTGGGAGAGGGAGCACCCCAGAAGCCGAGTGCAGTTCAGACGTACGAACGAAGTGGAGCCTCGTCACTCTGAGGAGGAGTCGCAACGCAGAGTTCTGGACGATCGAGATCTGGCTAATGTGGCGAGGTGCTGCACCTGACCACACCGGCGAGGCATATAGCAAAGTAGGCAGTACGCAGGACTTGTAGATCCTCACCCTGGTCTCCAGAGAGACTTCTCTGGAGCACAGAATGGGAGCCAGCCTGCGTACTGCAAGGGACCCGCGAGATTTTAGGGCCTTAAGGTGGGGTGCCCAGGTGAGACCCGTGTCTAGGGTGACTCCGAGGTACACCGCCTGAGGGGACCAAGGAATGGCGTGGCCTCCTACTGTAATGTTCGCCGGTGGGGGGCGCTGATGACCCTTACGGAACAGCACCGTCACCGTCTTGGTGGCATTGACAGCAATCCTCCATTTGGAGTACCACTCGTGGATGGTGTCGAGGGCGCGCTGTAAGTACTTGATGGACTGAGCCACATTAGCCGATCGTGCCAGCACAGCAGCATCATCAGCGAAAAGGCCAATGGCGATGTTTGGATCCGGGTTCCGAGGGAAGTCGTGAGTATAGATGTTGAACAGGGTCGGTCCAAGGACCGAACCCTGTGGGACCCCGGCATTAATGGAGTGGGTTGCTGAGCGCTCCCCGCCCCAGCAAACCCAGAATCGCCTACCCTCCAAGTAGGAGCGGATCAGGGCTATTAGGGGTCTTGGAACCTGGACCCATAGCAGCTTGGCCAGTAGGGCTTGGTGCCAGACCCTATCAAACGCTTTGCTGATGTCCAGAAATGCTGCTGCCGTCTTGCGTTTGGTGTTAAACCCCTCGGTGACGAAGCTCGTCATTCGCACGAGCTGCTGAGTGGTGGAGTGGTTGCGGCGGAAGCCGAACTGCTCCCCGGGGAGGACGTTACCGGCTGCCAGATGTCCCTGGAGCACTGGCAGCAAGAGGCGCTCGAAGACTTTCCCGAAGACGTTGAGGAGTGAAATCGGACGAAAATTCTCAACAGCATCCGTCGGCTTATTAGCCTTCGGAATGCCTACTATCTTCGCCCTCTTCCACTCCTCAGGAAAGTACCCGAGTTTTTGACAGCCGTTGTAGATGGCAGTCAAGTAGTCGACTGCCGCCACTGGTAGCTGCCGGACTACTAGGTTGTTGATACCGTCATCCCCTGGGGATCGGCGGGGGGAAAGCCACCGCATAACTTCCACCACGTCCCTCGCTCGGATGGCCGGGAGGGCCTGCAGGGAGGGAGGCACGCTGTGGGAGAGTTCGAAGGATGCCGAAAGGATTGACCTCTCAGAGGCAGCTGAAGCCGGGTTTGGGGGGTTGGGGTGGAAGGCCCCTTCCAAGTGCCTGGCGTAGGCTTCAGCCTTCTCCCGGGCCGTGATGGCCAGCCCGGAGGTGGTTTGGATGGGCATGTCCCGACGCTGCGCTGACCGCAACGACCGACAGACATGCCACATGGGCTTGTCATGCATGGAGGCCTCTGAGAGGTATTCCTCCCAGGCGTCGGATTTAATCTCCTGGATGGCAGTCCGGACCTCCCTATTCAGGTGGTCCAGCTGACCACGGAGGTCTGGGGTCCGATGTCGCTGCCAGAGGCGCCGAACCTTGTTCCGGTGAGAGACAAGGCGGCGCACCGGTTCCGGGAGCCGACGAGAGAGAATCCTGGGCGCCTGTTTCCAGGGGATGTTGTTGTTCATGGCCCTGCTGATGGTGGAGGTGAGAGTGGAGACCATATGGTCAGCCTCCTCCCGGGAGGCTGGTTCCCGCGGCTCGACCGGCAGGGCAGAGGCGATGTCCAGGCGAAGATTCCCCCAGCGTGCCTTGGCAAAGTCCCTGCGGGGCAGAGGAGGAAGACGAACAGGAAGATTCCCATAGTGGAGTAGGAGAGGGAGATGGTCGGAGGAGAGCTCATTTAGTACCGTCACGTTGAGCGACGCCTGGACAGCGTTAGCTAAGACGATGTCCAGGACGTCGTCAGATGGAAGGAAGGTAGGAGAGGTGGGAGCCAGGATCGTGAGGTCCTCTGCAGCCGCAAGGTCCCTCAGAAGATGTCCCCTCCTGTTACAGACGGCGGAGTTCCAGTCTGTGTGCTTGGCGTTAAAGTCACCAAGCACAACAGTCGGGATGTCATCGGTTGGGAAGAGGGCCCGGATATCCTCATCCTCGAACCTGCGCCCAGGTGGATAGTAGGCGGCAATGACACGTAGCTTGCCTCCGACCATGGTGACTTCAATCGCGACCGCCTCCAAGACAGATAGTCTGGGTAGTGGGTAGAGGTGGTGTTTCACGGAGGAGTGAACGAGCAGTGCAACCCCCCCGCCAGGTCGTAACTCCCTGTCTACCCGATGCACCACCCAGTTGGGGATGCGTAAGGCAGCTGGTGGCGAAAGCTTGGTTTCGCAGACGGCCGCGATGGAGGCACCCAAGTCGTGTAGGAGTGGAAGGAGCTCATCGACCCGATTGCGCAGGCCGTTCGCGTTCCACCCTACAATGGTGAAGCATCCTCTCCTACGACGAGGCTCCATTGGGAATCTTCGCCGCAGCAAGTTCCTCCAGCAGGGAGAGAAGCAAAAGCCCCTGCTGGCTGGTGACGTGACGCCGGAGGACGCGAGCAATGGAAGAGATGGTGCTCCATAGCTCGCGATCCTCGGCAGAAGCGTCGGCAGAAGAAGAAGAAGTAGCCGAGGCTGCGGATGTAGAAGGTGGGGGAAGGGCAACAGTTAATCCTTCCGAAGGGGAAGAGGCAGGAGTCACCGGGCTGACTCTCTCCCCTCCACGAGCAGCTGCATCAGGAGCGGTGGAGGCAGGGGTTTTGGGTTTCCCCTTGCGGCGAGAGGAGGACGCAGCTGGAGGTGCCGGGATAGCGGGCTCTGCCCTTTGCAGAAGCACCGGATCAACAGGGGACACCAAGGGAGAAGAAGGAGAAGAAGAAGGCTTTCCCTGTACGGCGCCCGAGAATGACAATGTTCCCCGGACAGTTGTCGATGGGCGGGAAGAAGAGGCGGTAGGGACAACGTCCCGCGCCTTCTGCGAGGAGCGTTGCACCGCCTCGTTTTGTCGACTGGCAGCAAGGGTTCTCTCCATAGCCCTGAGGTAGGCAGGGCACTGCCGAAAGGTGGCTGGGTGACCCCCATTGCAATTGCAGCATTTCCTGGGGGCTGATGCAGGAGCAGTGCAAAAACGGGAGCGGTGCGCCCCAGCACATTTGTAGCACCGGGGCTGCATTTTGCAGCCGGTGGCAGTGTGCCCAAATCTCTGGCAGTTGTAACAAACCAGAGGCGCCGCCGCTCTCTTGAAATAACTCATTTCAACCCGACAGTGGGAGAGATGGGTGACCTTGTGAAGAGGGGGGAGGCCCGGCGCCTTATCGACCGTGGCGATAAAGCGTCGAGTGGGGGTCATCCTCTGCCCTGCCTCTTCAGAGTGAACAAACTGCCTGACAGAGAGCACCGTGAAGCCAAGAACAGCCAGACCTGAAGCGACCCTGTCCGTGGACATATTGGCGGACAGTCCCTTGATAAGGATGGTGGCAGTCCGGGAATGGTCCAGAGGGCGAGAGAAGAATTGGAGATCCGCCTTCTCCAATAGCTCGACTAGCTTACGCAAGGCCTCGGGGGATGAAACAAAGATCTGGGTGGAGACATCCCGGATGTTAAGTTCGAACTCCGGGCCCAGTGACTCCTCAAGGAGGTCAATGAGCCCAGAGTGATCGGAGATCCCATAGACCGTGACCGGCTTGGGCTTGGGCCCCGGCGCAGAAGTACCATTAGGGCAGGGAGCCACAGGTTTGGCTTTAGAGCCCCTTTTGCGCTTCACCTCCTGAAAGGGCTCATCAGAAACAAGCAAGGCCTCCTGGGTATCAGGCACCAGGGGCAGTAGAGGGGCAGCGGGGTCCTCCTCGGAAGCAGGGAGTTTCCGCTTAAGAGAGGAGCAAGAGTTTTCTGACTCCATCTCCTCAACAGCGGAGGAGACTGGAGCAGAAGAAGGAGCAGAGGAAGAGGAAGCAGAGGAAGATGATGAACCAGCCTGAGAAGGCGGAGGGGCGGAAGCAGCGACCGGAGCAGCCACGGGCGTTGCGGGAGTTGCCCCCCGCTTGGGAGCAGGAGAAGGCGGTCGAGATTTCTTTCCCTTCTTCTTTCTGCCCAAGAGTGAAGCAGAAGAGGAAGAAGGGACAGATGGTTTCTCCCGAGTGGCCCCTAGAGGGGAAACACCCAGGGTAGATGCAGGCGCTGAGGCCGTAGCAGCAGCAGGTTGTAAATGAGTCGACCCATGAGCCGACACGGGCGTCACTGGTGCAGGATCAGTAGAAGGCGCAAGAGAGAGAGGAAGAGGAGAATGCGCCGGGGCAGTTACTGATTGGGCCGGCGAGCCAAGCATGACCCGAAGCTGCTCCTTGGTCATGCGGACAATCTGCCCTTCAGGATTTTTGAAGGCGATGAGCCCGTCACAAGACGAGCTCCTACGCCGCTGGTCTTCCCGGAGAAGAAGCCTAGGGGAAATAAATCCCCGTTCCCCAGACATGACGAGGCAAAGGAGGCGGAGAGTCTCTCCTTACAAGAGGGAGTGGAGGGGCCCTTGATGGGCAGTGGCAAGACCCAGGGATCCCAGGGGAGAGTAGCCCTTAACAGGGTTAACCCAAGGGGAGAGAGAGGGCCAGCGGCCCCCAATAGTAAAGACAGGAGTGGAGAGAAGAGAAGGCCCCAGCGGCCCACGGAAGAGAAAGGTCCGCAAGGACCGAGAGCAGTAGGGGTGAGAAGAAGGAACTTAGTTAGCCTTCCCCCGCTACGCAGAACCGGGTTAGTAAGGTGACGGATAAACGTCAAGTGGAGCAGGAAAACCGATCGGTTTAAAGGGTGACGAAAAATCATCAAGTGGAGTAGGAGAACCGATGGCTGATAGGACATCCACCAAGGCACCAAGGTTCTCATGCTCTCAGCGAGCTCTAATATCCACAACGTTGAAGGTTTCGTCAAAACTTCGCATGGGTATATAATTTTACCCTTCGAGTAACGTAAGATATGTGACGAGAAAAAATTTGGGGGGAAGGGGTGCTTAATTCAATAATTATTTCCCAATAACTTTACACGTAATTTTCGGTTTTTCAGAGTGCAAGTTTTTTTTTCTTCATTCATCGAAATACCTAATTATGGACCGATTTTCTTCGGTTTTGCTTTATTCGACGGATACAACCGGGAGTGCACCGTCCATGTATGCGACAGTGCAATGCACACGGGTGGTCAAACAACGGGGCCGGTCCATTTATCGTCAGACACGTACAGTATTTTTAACATTAATGTGGATTATATTATAATATGCCGTATATTCTTTCATATTTATTGGCTACGGAAATTTATCAAACCATGAGGCGTTTTTTTATTTTTGTAAAGAACACCTAAAAATGGCGGTAATGGGAGAGTTGCACAGGGGCGGCGAATGAGAGACTTGCACACGGGCGGCCGTGAGGTTACAACTACATATGTATTCTTTTATTCTATCAATGTTTAATGTTATACGGTCGAAGTTTTAGGTTCATTACATCCGTGAAATACAACGGGCACTTCCGCTAGTATCTAATATAATATTAAGGTTTTTACATAGTTTCTGATGGGGAAACTGCCCCCCCCCCCCTTTCCCCCCCTGCCAACGGCCATGGGCTAGAATACGATAAGTCTCGAGGTAGAAGTTATGTTAATATTGTCGGTGCTCATATAAACACAGAACCGTCTAACCCAATCATTGGCATCGTTAAGGCATGCTTACTCGTACCAAGCTTTGAATGGGTTTGAACACTTGAAATCAGAGTCAGCTAAATGGGAGTGTCAACGGTGTGAATGTCAAGGTGGATAATTTACTTTCAACCCCTTCTAACTCCTCCTAGCTAAAGGATTCTTATATAAGTTGATGGAGGAAGAGTGTTATTAGTCGCATTCTCACCCCTATAAAGACTATCCACCCTCCTCCATATACCTCTCACCTCCTCTACTTCTCCAACTCCTCCCTTTCACTCCCCAATCATTTCTGCTTCCATGTATTAAATATCGCATTCCGCCAGCATTATTTTAATCGAAAGAAATGAATTACGCTTATCTGAATGAATTATCCGAGTCGTCAGAATCCGGAATAAATGTCTCTCTATTGCGCCTTGGCATTTACCCGAGATATTGGATAGCAATTACCATTCGCTTTAAGGAGACCCGAGAAATAACGGCCTCGGGTAACGCTGTAAGATTTTCATGCAGCGCGGTATGCAGACGAGTGGATGTTCTTACGTCTTCTTGGTAGGTGCTGGCGATACGATAGAATACAGAATTGAGAAAGCTACAAACTCACCGTTTAATGTACAGTATGCGAAAGCACCCTCACTTACCGTATTCACAGGGGTGTCCTGACAGAGATGGATTCACAAGGCAGTGGGTGTCGTGCGCCCATCACCGCTGCACTGTTGCACACTCCTTAGGTCGATGCAGACTCGGACAAAACACGCTGACAAATAACTGCGATAATTTGCCTTTGTGTATGTTCCGACTATCTGTTAATCACGCACCAGAAATCACTTCTTTAGAAAACGCTCGCTTTTCCATCATCTCTTCGTAAGAATATTATTCCTCTTAAAACAACTATGGATCGGTTCGTTCGTCAACGGTTTAATTATTGTGGATCAATATGGAGAGCAATGTGGAGGGATCAAATTATCATTGCAATTAACGAAGAAACTCGTGCGATTAGCAGTTAATCCAATAGGACATGACATGACACTATCCTCTTCGTTTCTTATCCATAACGCTAAATCCTTCCTATAGAAAACCAACCGTTTTCTTTGCTTGTAGTACATACGCGTGGAACTAATGTGTTCAACCAACGAATTCACTCACTTTCAATGCTATGCCTTCAGGGAAGAGGAGGTCAGAGGTATGAGGGGTGGAGCGAAAAAGGGGGAGAGGAAAGGAGGAGGGTGGAAGGAAACACGGAGGATGAGACGCGAAGTTTTTCCCCGCTCTCTTGTTCAATAACTACACAGGGTCAACAAGGCCTTTTAGCTGAGGTCAGCGATCGAAAAACTTTCAAAGTAAAACAAGAAATAGTTTTTTGGTTTTTGTCTGATTCGAAAAACATTTGGGTCCGGAACAGCGCGAAATATATAATTATAAAATATAATAATACTGACAATATTCCTTCATAAAAGCTGATAGAAAATTAAAATGCATCAATGAAAAATTATTACTAACTTAATTACTCTACTGTTTCTCTTTCATGAGGGAAAGTGTCGTTATTTGATTGACAGCATCTGTCTGATTAGAGGTGCATGTTGCATTTTTCATCAGTCAGCTTCCGGCTTTGTTCGACGCTTTTTTTTGTTCGGATGTTCACATTGATAACTACTGTATTAACAGGCACCTTCATGAGACTTAAGCAGTGAATCACCATATAACCAGGGGCAGGGCCGGTTTCAGGCGTACGCGACGTAAGCGGTCGCTAACAGGCACCACTGTAGAGGGGCGGCAAAATCAATATTTCGGATTTTTACATTTTCATTATTTTAAGCATTGAGATCGCGTTACCTGATCTTTGCGGGAATTTCTTATTTTAAATGTTGAAATATTATTAATGACTAATATATCAAGGGTGGTAACTTGGAATAAGCACATTCCATGTACAGTTGTTTGGCGTCTTTCAGATACCTAATATATTGCTCAATAACACAATCTATAAAGCGCCCTTAAAGTTTTGGCATCCCATTATTATCAGACCCTGGGCCGACCCTAGGGGGTTGCGGGGCCCCGGACGATCACAATCTAAAATTATCGAGGTGTAATTCACGCACTAAAAATTAAATTTATAAAATATTTCATATTTTTAGATATGTATATTCCTGTATTATAGATATTATTATTATTAATTGTATATTCCCATATTATTGATATTATTATATTATATATGTATACTCCCGTATTATAGATATTATTATATTATATATATATATATATATATATATTCCCGTATTATAGACGTAGAACGCAGTCGAGATATCAAAAGAAAAACATTAAATTCAGCAACGATATTTTGGTATTTACGTCAGATAGGAATATCGAAATATTTTACTTGTCTACGATATCGACACTAAAAGTTTTCGAATGCGACTGACTGATAGCATCAGCAATTACGTCACATTTTCTATGTGGCAATGTAAGAAATTTATCCTACGCGACAATGTATTAAATCAACAGTATACATTGTAATTTGAACCGATGAATGACGCTAACATGGAGCGAGGGCGATAAATATAAGAGCGCTTAGCGATTCGCTCAATTTTCAAGTGTGATTATTTGTGAAAATTCGGGGCAAGCGGAACAAATTGTACGAATGCGAAACATTTTCCGGGACTCCTCACCATGCCTTACAAACTATCGAAATCGGGGACTGTCCGCCTAATCCGGCTTAAGATAACTCCGTTCTTAAGGAAAGTACTCCTTATGTTTACACACATAGGTTGCTTATTTTGTGCAATAACAGTAATAATTATGTAGGTGTATCAGACGTTATACGTTTCATTCCTGTGTTTCATACAAGATACAGTAATATACGCTTGGTTGTGAATATCGTTCATATAATTATTTTATTTGATTCTGCATATTTCATTTTATCTCATATTTAATACAGGTATTTTTTGTTTGTGACATGTGCGAACCGCCAAAGCGCGGGGCCCGGGTCAGAGACCCCGCTTGCCCGGGTCAAAGGGCGCCACTGATCAGACCGTTATGCGTCGCTAACCTCCGGATAATATGGAATGCTTAGCTCCACAACCGGATCGCAGACTGTCAAAAAATGTTAAGAAAGGGCTCGCTTGAGCCAAAGGGAGCCGGCTCACAGTGGTACGAAATGCGAATCTGGCGGAACAAAAGTCAATTTTGAAAGTAAGTGTCAGTGATACGAAACATTCTTAAACTGCAAGTAAAGGTCCAGTAGATAAGGAAAAAGGTATTCATGTCATATGCGGTCTACAACAGTATATCCTCTTGACTGTTGTGCCGCAAATTGAGAGGATATATCGACGAGCCTTCGGCTCGCTTTGTCCTAATGGGTAGTCGTCTCCGGGCGCTTCCGCGCCCTTCGCCTCGCCCGGAACCAAAGAAACCCTCCACATTGTCCGGAGATTGGGTTTGTAAATGTCGAGACCGGCCAATCAGTTTCTGTTAATGTTGTTTTTAAAATAAAATATCGTAAATCCAACAATACGTCAAAATTAAATTTTATAAACCCAATATTTTAAACATAATGTATTTAATTGAATAATATTTAGCTTCTATAAACTGTTTGCATTAACAGAAAGTGATTGGCTGGTCTCGACATTTACAAACCCAATCACCGGACAACGGGGAGGGATAGTTTGGTTCCTGGCGAGGCGAAGGGCGCGGTGGCGCCCGGAGACGACTACCCATTAAAACAAAGCTAGCCGAAGGCTCGTTAATATATCCTTTCAGTGTTATATCCTCTCAGTTTGCGGCGCAACAGTCAAACGAGATATAATTTCCCGTAGACCGCATACTGCATGTTGATTTCGGCTGTAGACCGTATACGACATGAATACCAGGAAAAACATATATTAGCCCCCGTTGAACAGTAATTTGGGTCATGTAGACTGTACAATTTGAGCCACACACTTCATCTCATTTTCCACTGAATTTGACGCATGTAATTTTAGAATTCTTGTTGTCACACAGGTGTGGTTTTTATCCTCTCTAATGACTCATTTGGCTTCCAAAAGAGCTCTACCACACATACAAAAATTTATTTTACGTACACTGTGACTGCATTGGTGCTAGTTAGCATTAGCAGGAGTATGCCACAGCCGCGGCTGTGGCATACTCCTGCTAATGCAGTTCCTGGAGAAAATTAAGAGCACGCATTTAAATGACGGCCGAAAGGGCTGCGGCAGCAGAAATGATTGTTCATAAAAGGAGAAGCCAGAAATTCTACAATGCAATGAAAGCAGCAGCTGACAAAAAAGATGAAGATACAGCTGCTGTTTCCATTGATTTCATGGCAAATGTTTCATTACCGATCGTACCTGTGCAATATCTTTATTATTACCGTAAATTGACAGTTAACACTTTCGGAATCCATGATTTGAAAAAGAAACATAGTTTGTTACGTCTACCATGAAGGCGAAGGAGGAAAAGGCACGAATGAAGCATGCACCCTCTTGAAACATTACATTGAATATGAAATGGGACCGCACATAAAGAAAGTTATTATTTTTGTCGACAACTGCGCTGGCCAAAATAAAAATCATGCGTTAATGAGGTTTTTAATGTCCCTAGTGGAGTTGAAAAAATTGGAGTGCCTTGAATTGTTTTTCCCCATAAGGGGCCATTCTTTAATGCCGTGTGATCGGGATTTCGCAATCATTAAGAGAAAGCTTAGAAGGGTGGATAGACTTTTCACGATAGAAGAATACATCGACCTCATCTTGAAGGCGTCGAAAATTCCCTCAAAATTTACTGTTTACCTAATCAGGCATGAGGAATTTTTAAATTTTAATGACTGGTGGAGTCCATACTATAAGAAGATGTGCTTGAGTACCTCCTCGTATGGGAAAGCTATTCCCAAAGATGGAAAACAAACTTTCCAAATATCAACATATCACTATTTAAAATGTGTAACGTCTCAACCAGAGGTTGTAGAATGTAGAAATTACATAGGGGGACTAGCAGTACAAAAATTCAAACTGCGGAAATTAGATGAACCATCAGTGGAGCTGCCCACATCAAAGGCATACTCAGGGAAAAAACCTTTGATGAAAAACAAAGTTGAAGATATAAAAAAAATGATGAAATACATCGATGAAGAGCGCAAAGAATTATTTTGGAATGAAATAATCACAACATGGCCTACTGCTGAAAGAGACGATGAAAATGATGATTCCTGATCATGTTTGAATTTTTTTACAAAATAATCGCAAACGTTCAGCATGTAGAGTATTTTTATATTTTGTAATTAAACTTCGTATTAATAAAGCATTTACATAATTCGTGTTTATTAATAAAATCATTTCTCCAAATTTATCCAGTTTAAATTTAGTTAATTGTAGAAAGGGGACATCTGCACAACATGTAATCATTATTTTAAACATTTATGATTTTTTTAGTGTTTACTATGGCATGTGTTACATCTGATAGACTTTACAAAGATATATTCCAAAAACGAAAGGCTAAGGTGCTCCATATTTTTAGTTATTCAGTTTTTTGTCTCTCCTGAAAAATTTGAAAAAGTGTAGATGTCCCCTTTCTGCATTTAGCGATTCATATATACGGTACTTAATTATTGCAGATGTATTGATCCATAAATAAAGTTATGCATTCATCGTAAAGTAACAATACACACTTACGGTTGGTTACACTGCTTTATAATGATATATATATACGGTACTTATGAAAAGGGAAAAAACTTAATCCTGAAACTTTTTTACTTTCACCTCAAGATTTTAGTTTAATTTATAAATAGCAATTGTACCCGGTGTCACTCATGCTCTTAAATCAAGGGAAAAAATCGGTACAACATACATAGTACAAACTTTCTCATATATTAATGCGTCGTATAGTTATCTTTAGAAAATGAAAATCGTATCAGTCGGTTTTTAGAAAATCCAACTTTTGTTAAAGTTACTCAAGAATAAACTAGCCTTGTATTCATTCATTGAGAAGAAAGAAATATGTAGTATTATTGCATATGTATACTCAAGTAACTACGAAATTTTTCCAAAATCGTTCGAGCCGTTTTTGAGAAAATCAAATTATTGTTCAAGTTACCTAGAATAAACTAGCCATATATTAATTTTTTTGAGAAATATGAACTATTTGGTATTATTGAAGAATTGCGAAAACAACTTCTTCGGACTCAGCTACACCTAAAACGTATATTTCCTTCAAAATCTCGAGGTCGAATTTTTTCGTGATAACAATACTTTCTCAATATACTTCGTATATGAGAAAGTAAAAACAGACATATTTAGTCGTTAACTTTCCTTGATCCAATTAGCTAGGGACCGGTTTAGTAATGAAGCAATGTATCGTATTATTTCTGGGATTCGGTATCCATATTTATACTAGTATATAACCCATCAGAAATGAAGGGAATAAAGAAACTTCAAAAATATGTTATCATACCAAAATTTCCAAAGTGAGACAAATATATCTTAAACTTAAAATAGTTGCATATATTCTTCTACAAAGAGAATGAATGTATAGTGAACCATCGGTATATCGGACCTTGATAGAGTCAATTAACAAATGCTCGACACTTACAGTACAAATGATCCTTTAATGTGCCATCGTTAATCCTAATTCATTTTATTTCCTATTTTTCAAATTTAAAAAGAACATTGATATGCATGTCTCAAAGTTAGCCTTTAAAGTAACTGCATCGATAATGACCAATTCTAAGTTCTCCCATCCATCACTGTACTAAGCAATTCTCTCATTTTTATCCAAACAGACATCCTTTCTGTGAAAAGACTAGTTACATTGGTTTCATGTAATATATGATTTCATAAACTCATAAGGCAAAATTAGATTCAGGTATATTCTGGTTTTGTTAATGTTATTAGAAATCGTTTATTAACCAGAATTTCCCTGAATACTATAAAGGTAAATAATTAACTGTTCACCCAACACCAAATTTCTGATAAACATAGAAACAGAAGCAAACTGAAAAAATGTTAGAAGAGAAACATGCGATGGTCTATGAAGACTACAGCACACATCGGGTTGTATGTTTTACTTTAGACAAAAAATTGCCAAGCTAAAATGTAATATTCTAACTAAACATGAATATGATACCAAGGCAGAAACAATTTTCAATAAAATGTAAGACTAACTTACTACTGCATTGTAATTTCAATTTGCAAGTTATACAAGTAAACCTAAAAAGACTACTTAATGTTGTTTCAGAATATGCAATTAAACGTGAATGAATGGAACAGAAGTTAATGTAACCTTTTTACCTTCAACCTCTAAGTCAGTGAAAGGACATTTCTATATTCTAAAATAATGAATTTAATGAAGATAACATTTTAATCTTTATTAAGCATTTAACATGATTAAAATACAATTTAGTTTTTCACGAATGACAGCAAGCTATTAGAAATACATAACCTCAATGATTTCAAAGAAATTCATAAAACATTGGAAAAAAATCACTTTCCAGAGAGATGAGCTCGTTCCCAGTCTTCAAGTAGTAGGAATTCCACCACGCTCTCTTAATTGATGATGCAAGTCACTGGAGGATTTCAAATTTGTGCCCGTTTCCGAATGACCCAAGAGGTAGAGCACTCCATTCGTTAACCTTTCTTTTATATGGCATTTCCCCCGATATAATCGAGGCCTATTCCATTGATGCAACTCCTGCAAGAGGATAATGGAAAAACATGAAATGACATATACTCATTGTATTAAATGATACAGAAATCAAGATTTTTCACCCTAAATCACTGAAAAATAAATTACCAACACATTAAAAAGATTCGTAGAATTAAAAAATAAATAATTAATTAAGCACAATCACAAAATGGATATAAAACTTATATGAGTACTCGTAATAAAATAAATAAACCCAAAATTAACACATAGCAATTCCAAATCAATATGCAAACATACAAAATATGAAAACAAGTCGCTAGTAAACAAAAATATGATATAGTAAAATAGCATAGTCATAAAATAATCTAATAGGTACAAATGTTAATACAAGACACCAATAAATAATTTCGACCATAAACAAATAGGCAATAACACAAATTATCAAAACAAGTAAATACAACGAGACACCGATTCATTCAATATGGCAGTCGAATCACACCAAAAAAACAGCAGTAATACACTAGAAATCTATCAAATAATCCAATCAGTCGTAAGCATTAAGCGTCTCGTCTCGTCAGACGATAGACATCGTAAACAATGTCCCATGTCTGCACAGGCCTGTGCTGTCAAACCACATAGCGCTATGGGTTGTCAGTCATACAACAACATAAGATAACACATGTGAATAGATACAGTCAGTCTTTAAAGCACTATGCGAACAAAACCTCATTTAAATACAATGAAAAAACAATAGGTAAATGCGAGTAAATTAGGCGTAAACACATCGATAACAAATCGTTACACGACTCACCAAAAATCACCCAGAATACCAGACCGTAGGTGAAATACCTCATCCTCCGAAGCACCTCTTGCCTGCAATACCTTATCCTCGGTCACTGCAGGCTGCTCCTCAGCGACGTGTCACTCGTAGTCGTCTCTCGCTGCCGCAGCTGTCGGCATTTGGCTCCTCGGTGCTCAGCCCGTCGGCGGTCTGTCCCATGGCGTCGTCGCTGATGCGCAGTTGCGCACTGTAAACCATTCCATTAATTTTATTTCGTGAAATTGAATGCCCATCGTCGTTTAATAACCAGCTGGTATTCGAAAAGAAATTCATGGAACGTTCGGGAGAGCGTTTCTATACGAACAGACACGCGTACTTAAATGATTTCATTTACACTGATACATTTAGCTGGATATTTAAAAAATCAAATCCACAAAGGCGATCAACGTTCTGTTATAGGCTGCATCTTTACACAAGTAAAACCCGAAGAAAACAAGACAAAATTCAAAGAAGGCACATTAAGGTAATATTTAAGCAATATTTCATGGTGAAGAATCACGATTTCAGCAAAATAGTGACAATACATATTCAATGTGTATTTTCGTATCTCATCCACACGGATACTTTGAAGTAGGATTCCTTGCATAAATTCCCTATAGTAACACGAATATAAAATCAAACCAATTCGAGGGTAAGTTGTAGGGGATGAAAAATTCCGTTGACTTACCGATCTTGTTTTCCGTCAGCACAAATGGTCCACTGGCTGACCGCCACGAATCCCGATTCGCCGACTGTCCCTACCAGCAATCTCTACTTACTGTCGAAACGATACTGTCGAAACGATACTGTCTCTCTCTGAGAGCAGATTGCCCCGGACCCATATATTTAGAAAAACCCACCTATGTAATCAAAAATCTAACGGAGAGGCTGAAAGTTTAATTTACCACTTAAAAAATTTAGAAATGAAAACATAAGTACAGATGCAAAGCGCCCAAGGTTAGTTGGTTAGAAACTACAGTACACTACTATGGACACTTTGCATCCGTGTAGTAATATGTAAAACTGCAAATTGAAATCTAATACCGATAGAATCATCGGCCTAACACGGAATTCATATCCAAGTGAAACGTAGTATTGACTTCCCCTAGGAAGAAGTCGTATCTTTGCCTCGTTCGCTGTTATTACGAACACTTGGAAAGCGTACTCCAGTGAAAGGCGATGATTCATCCTACAGAATTGAAAGAACTGAACAAGAAAATTCACGACTTCAAAAACTCCTTGATGAGGCAAATTTAGAAACAGGTACACTCTGGTGTGTTAGTATTAGTAAAGATATTCTACGCTAATAACCAGAATGCACCTGATTCTAAATGTAATTAATAACTCTGCGCCTAACTGTAACTGAATGAAAACACATAGAAACAGAGGCGACTGCAGTGTTAGTGTTGCTAAAAGAGAAGAGTGCAGAACACTTCCATTTCTATGCGTTACTTGGTGTGAAAAAATGCAAATATAAGGTTACATATAAATGAAAATAAATATGAATCCAGGGCAACTGTTCTCCAAGCCTAGGTTAGCAAATCGTCACATAGTGACTTAAACTTTTAGAGGTGAACGCAACTAAACTAAGAAATTGAATAGTTGAAAGCTACCTAATTCGGGATTAGGTGGTGGTGATTTGACCTTTGAGAGCACCGCCGGATTTTTCTGGAAGTCGCGATCGTGTCTAACGAACTGAGGGAAAGAAAAGACGTCCTACTCCGACCAAGGTAGAACTGCAACAGTAGAAAAACACGCCATCTATCGGTCCATATCACAGGCTATTTCTGGGATCGAAATGTTAAATAATTGAGATTGACTTTTCTCGGTGATATAAAGGAATATTTCTTAGTTGATTAAATAAAAAAGGATTTCTTGGATAATTACTAATGTTTTAAAAATTCTTTTTCGAGAAAAAGTTTTCAAAGATATCATTATAAAGCAGTGTAACCAACCGTAAGTGTGTATTGTTATTTTACGATGAATGCATAACTTCATTTATGGATCAATACATCTGCAATAATTAAATGTTGAGGACTCATATATCTATGTAGAAATTTTCATAAGAGCAATAAATTTATCGTACTTGATCCGTCCTTCGAAGACTATCCGGTAGGTAATTAGTAATTGAGTTCACGTAAGATTTATTCATTTAGCAACGCATGTTCCACTTTAAAATAACTTCCTTAGAGTGCAATGCATTTATGTGAGTGTACGTGCCGTGACTGAAGGGCGTGATTGAGGGGAATTTTTAGAGGATGGTTCAGAGTACATATATGCTACAGGAACTAAAATGTTTCATAATTCTCGTAGGTTGGTTCAGGCGATACGAGAGTACAAGAGAATTGGGGGAACTATCAACTCACCATTTGTTGTGTCATCAGTATAAGGCACTCGGCGAAAACACCCGCACCCAACGTATTCTACAGGTGTGTCCGAAGGATTGATGAGTCCATGACGGCGTGCGCCCATCGCTGCTGTGTCGATGCAAGTCCTACTGTCGAGCGCATACGCACCATCGTGGACACATTAAATTATGCATACGCACCAAATTAAGACGACACTTTATCTTGGAGTAACGCCGACCAACTGTAAAACATGCACCCGTTACCACTCTTTTAACAAACGAACGCTTTTTCATCCTTTCCTCCTGAGAATGTTTTTCCTTGGCAAACGACAATTGGATTTCCATGGAGAGCAATGTGGGAGAATCAAAAATCATTACCATTCACATAGAAACTCCCGTGCGACAATAATTAAGCCGATATCACATTTAATGACACGATCGTCTTCGCTTGGTGGCCACAAGGCTCAATCTTTCCCGTAGAAAGTCTTCTTTGCTACTCAATGAGGTGCCAGTGCGAGCAACCATCGACTCCGCCCCCCTCTAGGGTTATGCCGTCAGACAAGGAGGAATGAGAGAGGGATTTTTGAGGGGGGTGAGTAAAAAAAAGGGGGAAATACAAATGGGGTGGAAGCAAAATCCGAAATGGGGAATGTGAAATGTGATAGTTTGACCATAGACGTGGTAAATGCATTTCAAGGAGCACGCGAAAACCTAGGTGAAGACCTTGAAAAAACTTAGTCCTGTGACCTGTGAGAACGTAATTTTTTGAACATATTGAAATTACACGGTTTTCGTCTCTTCGTAGATATTCTAAACAAACGGTTGCATTGATTGTTATATATAAAAAGAAAGGTCATATTATTCAATAATAAGAAACAAAGAAATTTATAAACATAAATATTCGTGATCAATTACTGTGTAGCATTAATATCCTCTCTAATATGACTTAAAAAGCAGATTTCTTACTGACTTATGGGTTCTTCTCCAGAATGGATGTGGAAAAGAGACAGAAGACTTAACACGCAAGCTCTTAAACAGAGCTGTAAAGATATACTCTATTTTTGCCACCAATCTCACGGGTTTAAACCGGACAGCAGTCAGGGGCAGAGCCCTTTACTTAAAGAAACCTCTAAAGGAAAAAATTGAATTGAGTTATATGATGGTACGAGGTGAGTGCATGGTCCGATAATATTATCTACTAAAAAGAATACGTCAAATTTTTTGTATGCATAGAAAGGCAAATATTTACGGATACTTATTCAGTAAACAGCGTATGGGAAGCGTTTCTAACGATCGATTCAAAGAAGGTGAATCTTCATTTCATCGTTTGATTGCTGGTATCATATATTTTACTAAGTAGAACCATTATATTATACATCAACAATGCTTATTAACGCAAATAGTCTCACGCATAAAATTGAAATTAGATGAGAATAAGGACATACGTATGATTTTGACCCATGTATATAAACTGATCTTACCATTTCAGTTACCCTTTTATTTTCCACTTGAATTCCAGTATTACATGCATTAAACGTTTAAATTGAGCTATTTCGAACTGTAGGCGGATTATGATGAACAGAATAAGAAACTTTATAATGTTTTATTCAAAATGGTTCATAACCGAAGATTGTAGGTCAATATTTGATTATTTTAATCTCAAAAAGAATGAAAATCTGCAGGTCGAGAATTCCATTTTTACGTGTTATTTTATGGGAAATGAAAAAGTTCGCAATCAGTTACTGCGTAGCAATAATTTTCTCTCTAATATGAAATTAAAAATGTAGATTTCGGACTGACTTCGCATAATAAATTGTCAATACACAAACACAGCCGTGCCCTCAGCGGGATTCGAACCCGCGAACCTTACCAATATGTACATGGAAAACGCATCAATATAGTTAAATGTGAATGATTGAGATCAGCTTTTTTTACACAGTACTTAATTTTTGATAAATAAATTTTAAAAAACGCGCAAACATAGCGCGAGTTCAACTAGTATCGATAAGAGGCTTAGGATGTCTGCACCAACTCGACTTTTCGATGTGCAGGCTTTTATTCATATTCTCATATAAATTCGAACTATTGTAATCTGAGCTTCGGACCTGGATCGTGTTAAAGAAAGAAGTCCTATTGTTGTAAAATCGTATATAGCTTACTAGCGTAAAGTGAACGTTTTTGGTAAGCCGTTTAAATGAAGAGAGGGTAAGGGGAAGAGGAGAGGGGCGAGAGAGGGAGGGGTGAAGGAGAGAGGGGAGAGAGTGAGGGGGAAGGAGAGGTGAAAGGGAGGTAGGAGAAAGGGTGGAGAAGGAGGGGGAAGCAGGAGAGAAGGGGATAGGTAGTGGGAGGAGAGAGAGAGGAAGATGGGAAATAGGAGAGAAGAAGGGTAATGCAAGAATGTAGTAATAGAGGGTTAAGGGAGAAGATGACAGGTGAGAGAGGGGGAAAGTTAAGAGGTGGAAGGGAGAGAGGGGAAAGAGGAGGGACAAAGAGGGGGAGGGGGGAGAGGTGGGGTATGGAGAGATAGGGAGATGTATCAATAATGCAAGAATATAGTAAAATACGTCTTTAATGGAATATTTTTCTATGGGGATGTCATTTGCACCATTAATTGTTTCACATAATTATTAATAAATTAGTTGAAAGAAATCCGTGTAAACATTACGTGGGTACAGCTCCAGCCGGAATGCCTCCTCATGAACTGAAGCTTAAAGTAGGAGCCGTTATCATGTTCCTTAGAAATGTAATGCATTTGAGAGGACTATGTAATGGTGAAAGACTTACTGTCACTCAGATACAAACACACATAATCAAAGCAAAATTGTTCGGTGCAGCAAACTCAGACACGGTACTTATTCCCAGAATCTCACTCATTCCATCAGATACAAATTTACCATTCAGTTTCAAATGAAAACAATTATCTGCATGATTGGCTTTTTCAATAACTGTTAACAAAGGCCACTTACGCTGAGTAAATCAACAACGACCACAAAAGTGCATCTCATGCAAATTTCATCCATCAACTCTGCATCTCGATAGAAGACATGACAATAATTTTTTATTAACGTGAGAAGTGCGAATGCAATTTGTTGATTTCCATGAATGTCTTTTAAATATAATTTAACTGCATTTGCGGAGATATTGCTTGTGATACCGTGCTGTCATATTTAACAGCTCATCGAATTTGCAAGTCTGCAATAACTGCTGTTTGCAATGAAACCTACATTCTATACGATGGATTGCCAACTTATGTGTAATAGAAGCAGTGGTGGATCCACGGGAGGGCAGGGGGCGACTGCCCCTCTTCGATAATCCCGTTGTTCTCCACTGGGTTCTTTCTTGCATTCATTCCGCGCAGTATTCCTCAATTATACGCCGCAGATCAGGTCTTTATAGCAAGAGGTGTAGGGATTTTCAAAATATAGGGTCGGTGGAAGGGGCGGATTTGATAGGTGGACGGTTAACACCCCCTCCCCCCTCCTTTAAGAAGTTTCTGGATCCGCCCCTGATTACTAGACTGCCAAAAGGCAATCTAAATAGGAATTTGCTTAAGTTATTTTCTGGTTATTCGAGGTGAAAATCAATTTGAAATTATTTTTGATTATCAATAATTAACTTTAATTAAATATTACATAATTTTATTAATTAAAAATCATGGGTAGATTCCGTAATAGAGCCCTGATCGCTACGTAACAAGAATATTAAAGTTCAGAACGTGGCGAATATCCTATGAGGAACCGATTTCTTCTAAAAGACAATTACCTGAAAGAGAATATTCTGGCCAACTAAGCTGAATATAAGTTTAACAAGTGTAATGCCGGTTGAAATATCAACGGAGGGATTATAGATAGATAGATAGATTATTATAATTTTCATTTAAAATAAATAATATCCCACTTTCACATATGAAATATTTTGTCATATACAACATATCTAGTGAATATTCTGTTGTTGACGGGCTATCTTTAGTTAAACTTAAAATAGTTGCTTCTCTTTCCCTCCCTTCCCCCCCCCGTTAACACCCTCTCTCCATCTCCCACCCTCTATCTCCTTCCCCCTCCTCATTTCTTCCACTCCCCCTCTCTCTTCTCCCCCTTCCCCCCTCTACTTCCCTCTCTCCTTCTCCCCCTTCCCCCCTCTACTTCCCTCTCTCCTTCTCCCTATCGCTCCCCCCTCTCTCTCGTATTAAAAGCATACAGAGCACGCTTATAGACCCATAAGGATTGATACAACAATAGGATTTTGAGGTCCAACAATATAATTAGTAGCCAAGGCAACATTCCGTTAAAATGGCAATATTTCCACAAAATATGTGAATTAAACGTAGAACATGAGCGATTTCGAATTTTATGCGGCAAAAGATAAAAAGAATAAGAGGCTTTGTAATTTTTTCTTCAAAATGGTTCAGATCCGAAGATCGGAGGTTAATTCCTTCTAATTTTAATTCAAAAACGATAAAAGTCTGCAGGCCAAAAAATTGATTTTAAATGTTACCTTCCGGAAAATGGAAATGTCTTCCTTTAGTTGAACCCAGGACTTATTTGGAGATTTATTTTCGTCATTACGTTAAAATATGTTAATCAAGCATCCTTGCCAAATTTCAATCTTCTATCTATTCGGGAAGTTTGTTAAAACGCTCTATATCGGCCATCGTGAAAGCGTGACCAACCAACGAACCAACAGACCTGGGCTATTATAGTATTAAATTAGAAAGTTTATGTAAATAAAAAATTTTTAACGCCGCGTTAAACGGTCAAACGATCAAAAGTGTATTTTCCGTGGCGAGGAGTTAGTGAAGGGGATTTTTATTCTATTGCCTACCTGAAAATTTGGGCGTGCTTACCTTTGCGCACCTTTATCACTATGACCAGTGATAAGGAGTTAGGGATCTGCATTCCATTCCGCTTCAATGGAAATTATCCCGACTCGCAGGTGTTTACGAAGTGCAAGAGCATTTTCTCACGAGCGAGAGTGATCGAATAAGTCTTCTTTTTTCCTTTCTCGTAGTTCCATTTTTAATTTCTAATATATTTCTGTGCATTGATTAAGCTTGATATCAGTATCCTTTCTATATTTTTTATTTTCATAAATTAAACATTACAAAATTTACAGCATTTATCAAGCTTTATGCGTATGGTGCATTGAGTGCTTTATATAATTAAACATGAAGTGATAAAATTAGAGAGGAGAAAAATTATGCATCGCGAGAACTGATGAATTCGTACATACATAAAAGCCCAAAGTACTCATTTGAATAGAATAGAACATAATACGTCTACATTGCTCATCCTGTTGCCCATTATTCCCTTTTAAAAAGCATCCATTTGAAAAGGAAAAGTTTCCATTCGACGGGACAGTCTGAAAAAAGTCCTTCGACCACCAGTCGCCCGTGCTCTGCCCGATACGTCACAACTGGCGCCCCTTTCCCTTCTGGTTAGGAGAAAAACAAGTCTCGAAATTGTTCCTTATCTTATCCGAATACCTTCGGGATTTTACCCGTCAATTCCTATAATAGCTGTTTGCTTTTACCGAAGCTTTGTTAAACGAGTGTAAATAGTATGTACTATACATTTTATACATCGATAGACTTCTAGACCTGTTTTAACATTACAGAAATGCGGCGGGACATGCGTTTGCTCTCCTCCTTCCACAACTCCCCCCGCCCGCGGCGAAGGATTTATAGGTATGTGCAGTAGGTGCAGAAGTAGGGTCCCGTGCGGCTGAGGGGCCCCCAAAATAACTTTTCGTTTCATCTCCGGCGATGAAAACTGTTACGGTTTAATCCAATAATGCAATCTAAACTGGCGAATGTGTGTGCTGTCTGCTAATGGTGGTATAGTACAGTGTGTGATGCGTTGTTGTCACCCTTCATTAGTGTAGCTGGGATCGAGAGGGTGACATGCATTCGGTCAGGGGGCCCAGCATGACTCTAATTTCTGGCCGTACTTTCTGTGTTGACAAATTTAATTTTAAATTGTAATTAATTTCAATTTAATTTTATGCCAAGTTTTAATTGGTACATTTCGACATTGCCCATTCGTGGCTGGGTTGGGTTCTTTCCTGATGATGTTTCAGGTATTGCCATTACTTCACTAATCTTCTCCAAATTTGGTACGATTCTTTCTTACATCCTAACTTAGTGAATGGTCAGGTGTTCTTGCTTACAAGACACAAAAGTGAACATTTCAGAAAGGCATAATTACACCGAAATGAAGGTGGATTTGGCGAAAGTGATATGATCAATGTACATAAAATGAAATTCTGTATTTTTTTGTCCGTTGTCGATATCCACAACGTTGAAGGTTTCGTCAAAAACTTCGCATAGGTATATAATTTTACCCTTCGAGTAACGTAAGATATATGACGAGAAAAAAATTGGGGGGAAGGTGTGCTTAATTCAATAATTATTTCCCAATAACTTTACACGTAATTTTCGGTTTTTCAGAGTGCAAGTTTTTTCCCTTCATTCATCGAAATACCTAATGATGGACCGATTTTCTTCGGTTTTGCTTTATTCGACGGATACAACCGGGAGTGCGCCGTCCATGTATGCGACTGTGCAAGGCACACGGGCGGTCAAACAACTGGGCCGGTCCATTTATCGTCAGACACGTACAGTATTTTTAACATTAATGCGGATTATATTATAATATGCCGTATATTCTTTCATATTTATTGGCTACGGAAATTTATCAAACCATGAGGCGTTTTTTTATTTTTGTAAAGAACACCTAAAAATGGCGGTAATGAGAGACTTGCACACGGGCGGCCGTGAGGTTACAACTACATATGTATTCTTTTATTCTATCAATGTTTAATGTTATACGGTCGAAGTTTTAGGTTCATTACATCCGTGAAATACAACGGGCACTTCCGCTAGTATCTAATATAATATTTAGGTTTTTACGTATTTTCTGATGGGGGCAACTGCCCCCCCCCCCCCCCCCCCCCCTGCCAACGCCCATGGGCTAGAATACGATAAGTCTCGAGGTAGAAGTTACGTTAATATTGTCGGTGCTCATATAAACACAGAACCATCTAACCCATTCTTTGGCATCGTTAAGGCATGCTTACTCGTAACAAGCTTTGAATGGGTTTGAACACTTGAAATCAGAGTCAGCTAAATGGGAGTGTGAACGGTGTGAATGTCAAGGTGGATAATTTACTTTCAACCCCTTGCAACTCCTCCTAGCTAAAGGATTCTTATATAAGTTGATGGAGGAAGAGTGTTATTAGTCGCATTCTCACCCCTATAAAGACTATCCATCCTCCTCCATATACCTCTCACCTCCTCTACTTCTCCAACTCCTCCCTTTCACTCCCCAATCATTTATGCTTCCATGAATTAAATATCGCATTCCGCCAGCATTATTTTAATCGAAATAAATGAATTACGCTTATCTGAATGAATTATCCGAGTCGTCAGAATCCGGAATAAATGTCTCTCTATTGCGCCTTGGCATTTACCCGAGATATTGGATAGCAATTACCATTCGCTTTAAGGAGACCCGAGAAATAACGGCCTAGGGTAACACTGTAAGATTTTCATGCAGCGCGGTATGCAGACGAGTGGATGTTCTTACGTCTGCTTGGTAGGTGTTGTCGATACGATAGAATACAGAATTGAGAAAGCTACAAACTCACCGTTTGGTGTACAGTATGCGAAAGCACCCTCACTTACCGTATTCACAGGGGTGTCCTGACAGAGATGGATTCACAAGGCAGTGGGTGTCGTGCGCCCATCACCGCTGCACTGTTGCACACTCCTTAGGTCGATGCAGACTCGGACAAAACACACGCTGACAAATAACTGCGATAATTTGCCTTTGTGTATGTTCAGACTATCTGTTAATCACGCACCAGAAATCACTTCTTTAGAAAACGCTCGCTTTTCCATCATCTCTTCGTAAGAATATTATTCCTCTTAAAACGACTATGGATAAACTAGTCACTCTCGGTTCGTTCGTCAACGGTTTAATTATTGTGGATCAATATGGTGAGCAATTTGGAGGGATCAAATTATCATTGCAATTAACGAAGAAACTCGTGCGATTAGCAGTTAATCCAATAGGACATGACATGACACTATCCTCTTCGTTTCTTATCCATAACGCTAAATCCTTCCTATAGAAAACCAACCGTTTTCTTTGCTTGTAGTACGTACGCGTGGAACTAATGTGTTCAACCAACGTATTCACTCACTTTCAATGCTATGCCTTCAGGGAAGAGGAGGTCGGAGGTATGAGGGGTGGAGCGAAAAAGGGGGAGAGGAAAGGAGGAGGGTGGAAGGAAATACGGAGGATGAGACGCGAAGTTTTTCCCCGCTGTCTTGTTCAATAACTACACAGGGTCAACAAGGCCTTTTAGCTGAGGTCAGCGATCGAAAAACTTTCAAAGTAAAACAAGAAATAATTTTTTGGTTTTTGTCTAATTCGAAAAACATTTGGGTCTGGAACAGCGCGAAATATATAATTATAAAATATAATAAGAATGACAATATTCCTTCATAAAAGCTGATAGAAAATTAAAATGCATCAATGAAAAATTATTACTAACTTAATTACTCTACTGTTTCTCTTTCATGAGGGAACGTGTCGTTATTTGATTGGCAGCATCTGTCTGATTAGAGGTGTATGTTGCATTTTTCATCAGTCAGCTTCCGGCTTTGTTCGACGCTTTTTTTTGTTCGGATGTTCACATAGATAACTACTGTATTAACAGGCACCTTCATGAGACTTAAGCAGTGAATCACCATATAACCAGGGGCAGGGCCGGTTTCAGGCGTACGCGACGTAAGCGGTCGCTAACAGGCACCACTTTAGAGGGGCGGCAAAATCAATATTTCGGATTTTTACATTTTCATTATTTTAAGCATTGAGATCGCGTTACCTGATCTTTGCGGGAATGAGAAGGGATTTCGATAAAATACAAGACAATATTTTAAAAACAATTAATTTCTTATTTTAAATGTTGAAATATTATTAATGACTAATATATCAAGGGTGGTAACTTGGAATAAGCACATTCCATGTACAGTTGTTTGGCGTCTTTCAGATACCTAATATATTGCTCAATAACACAATCTATAAAGCGCCCTTAAAGTTTTGGCATCCCATTATTATCAGACCCTGGGCCGACCCTAGGGGGTTGCGGGGCCCGGGACGATCAGCATTTGCGGGGTCCCTTAACAATCTAAAATTATCGAGGTGTAATTCGCGCACTAAAAATTAAATTTATAAAATATTTCATATTTTTAGATATGTATATTCCTGTATTATAGATATGATTATTATTAATTGTATATTCCCATATTATTGATATTATTATATTATATATGTATATTCCCGTATTATAGATATTATTATATTATATATATATATTCCCGTATTATAGACGTAGAACGCACTCGAGATATCAAAAGAAAAACATTAAATTCAGCAACGATATTTTGGTATTTACGTCAGATAGGAATATCGAAATATTTTACTTGTCTACGATATCGACACTAAAAGTTTTCGAATGCGACTGACTGATAGCATCAGCAATTACGTCACATTTTCTATGTGGCATGTAAGAAATTTATCCTACGCGACAATGTATTAAATCAACAGTATACATTGTAATTTGAACCGATGAATGAAGGCTAACATGGAGCGAGGGCGATAAATATAAGAGCGCTTAGCGATTCGCTCAATTTTCAAGTGTGATTATTTGTGAAAATTCGGGGCAAGCGGAACAAATTGTACGAATGCGAAACATTTTCCGGGACTCCTCACCATGCCTTACAAACTATCGAAATCGGGGACTGTCCGCCTAATCCGGGAAGATTCGCTGGCTTAAGATAACTCCGTTCTTCAGGAAAGTACTCCTTATGTTTACACACATAGGTTGCTTATTTTGTGCAATAACAGTAATAATTATGTAGGTGTATTCAGACGTTATACGTTTCATTCCTGTGTTTCATACAAGATACAGTAATATACGCTTGGTTGTGAATATCGTTCATATAATTATTTTATTTGATTCTGCATATTTCATTTTATCTCATATTTAATACAGGTATTTTTTGTTTGTGACATGTGCGAACCGCCAAAGCGCGGGGCCCGGGTCAGAGGCCCCGCTTGCCCGGGTCAAAGAGCGCCACTGATCAGACCGTTATGCGTCGCTATCCTCCGGATAATATGGAATGCTTAGCTCCACAACCGGATCACAGACTGTCAAAAAATGTTAACAAAGGGCTCGCTTGAGCTTGAGCATGGTACGAAATGCGAATCTGGCGGAACAAAAGTCAATTTTGAAATTAAGTGTCAGTGAGACGAAACATTCTTAAACTGCAAGTAAAGGTCCAGTAGATAAGGAAAAAGGTATTCATGTCATATGCGGTCTACAACAGTAAATCCTCTCGACTGTTGTGCCGCAAATTGAGAGGATATATCGACGAGCCTTCGGCTCGCTTTGTCCTAATGGGTAGTCGTCTCCGGGCGCTACCGCGCCCTTCGCCTCGCCCGGAACCAAAGAAACCCTCCACATTGTCCGGAGATTGGGTTTGTAAATGTCGAGACCGGCCAATCAGTTTCTGTTAATGTTGTTTTTAAAATAAAATGTCGTAAATCCAACAATACGTCAAAATTAAATTTAATAAACCCAATATTTTAAACATAATGTATTTAATTGAATAATATTTAGCTTCTATAAACTGTTTGCACTGACAGAAACTGATTGGCTGGTCTCGACATTTACAAACCCAATCACCGGACAACGGGGAGGGATAGTTTGGTTCCTGGCGAGGCGAAGGGCGCGGTAGCGCCCGGAGACTACTACCCATTAAAACAAAGCGAGCCGAAGGCTCGTTAATATATCCTTTCAGTGTTATATCCTCTCAGTTTGCGGCGCAACAGTCAAACAAGATATAATTTCCCGTAGACCGCATACTGCATGTTGATTTCGGCTGTAGACCGTATACGACATGAATACCAGGAAAAACATATATTAGCCCCCGTTGAACAGTAATTTGGGTCATGTAGACTGTACAATTTGAGCCACACACTTCATCTCATTTTCCACTGAATTTGACGCATGTAATTTTAGAATTCTTGTTGTCACACAGGTGTGGTTTTTATCCTCTCTAATGACTCATTTGCCTTCCAAAAGAGCTCTACCACACATACAAAAATTTATTTTACGTACACTGTGACTGCATTGGTGCTAGTTAGCATTAGCAGGAGTATGCCACAGCCGCGGCTGTGGCATACTCCTGCTAATGCAGTTCCTGGAGAAATACTTTCAGCCGTTCATGATCACATATCACTGTATCCTACAAAATTATCTCATTACACTGGGAAAGAAATTCGCTTCCTTGATGCCACACTTAACACTAAAATAATGTATGAGATGTTTAAGGTTAAGTACCACAGTTTCATATCAAAAACCTTTTGGAAGTACTTTAAAGGAAAATTTCACTTTGAAATTCGGCCGTCCACAAAAAGACACGTGCGTTACCTGCGAGGAACTTGGAATTAAAATTAAGAGCACGCATTTAAATGACGGCCGAAAGGGCTGCGGCAGCAGAAATGATTGTGCATAAAAGGAGAAGCCAGAAATTCTACAATGCAATGAAAGCAGCAGCTGACAAAAAAGATGAAGATACAGCTGCTGTTTCCATTGATTTCATGGCAAATGTTTCATTACCGATCGTACCTGTGCAATATCTTTATTATTACTACTATAAGAAGACGTGCTTGAGTACCTCCTCGTATGGGTAAGCTATTCCCAAAGATGGAAAACAAACTTTCCAAATATCAACATATCACTATTTTAAATGTGAAACGTCTCAACCAAAGGTTGTAGAATGTAGAAATTACATTGGGGGACTAGCAGTACAGAAATTCAAACTGCGGAAATTAGATGGACCATCAATGGAGCTGCCCACATCAAAGGCATACTCAGGGAAAAAACCTTTGATGAAAAACAAAGTTGAAGATATAAAAAAAATGATGAAATACATCGATGAAGAGCGCAAAGAATTATTTTGGAATGAAATAATCACAACATTGCCTACTACTGAAAGAGACGATGAAAATGATGATTCCTGATCATGTTTGAATTTTTTTACAAAATAATCACAAACGTTCAGCATGTAGAGTATTTTTATATTTTGTAATTAAACTTCATATTAATAAAGCATTTTACATAATTCGTGTTTATTAATAAAATCATTTCTTCAAATTTATCCAGTTTAAATTTAGTTAATTGTAGAAAGGGGACATCTGCACAACATGTAATCATGATTTTAAACATTTATGATTTTTTTAGTGTTTACTACGGCATGTGTTACAACTGATAGACTTTACAAAGATATATTCCAAAAACGAAAGGCGAATGTGCTCCATATTTTTAGTTATTCAGTTTTTTGTCTCTCCTGAAAAATTTGAAAAAGTGTAGATGTCCCCTATCTGTATTTAGTGATTCATATATGGACTCTTCTTCTGTATAGGATACAGGAGGATATAAATGTTTTGGTACATCTAGATGTGCTATAAATCTGAAAGCGATGGGCGAAACAGAGGATGGCTAATAGCAATGCTCAGTTGGGTTTTTTATGGGCCTTTGCCCATAAAAAAACTCAACGGTACTTATGAAAAGGGAAAAAACTTAATCCTTAAACTTTTTTACTTTCACCTCAAGATTTTAGTTTAATTTATAAATAGCAATTGTACCTGGTGTCACTCATGCTCTTAAATCAATGGAAAAAATCGGTACAACATACATAGTACAAACTTTCTCATATATTAATGCGTCGTATAGTTATCTTTAGAAAATGAAAATCGTATCAGTCGGTTTTTAGAAAATCCAACTTTTGTTAAAGTTACTCAAGAATAAACTAGCCTTATATTCATTCATTGAGAAGAAAGAAATATGTAGTATTATTGCATACGTATACTCAAGTAACTACGAAATTTTTCCAAAATCGTTCGAGCCGTTTTTGAGAAAGCAAATTATTGTTCAAGTTGCCTAGAATAAACTAGCCATATATTCATTTTTTTGAGAAATATGAACTATTTGGTATTATTGAAGAATTGCGAAAAACAACTTCTTCGGTCTCAGCTACACCTAAAACGTATATTTCCGTCAAAATCTCGAGGTCGAATTTTTTCGCGATAACAATACTTTCTCAATATACTTCGTATATGAGAAAGTAAAAACAGACATATTTAGTCGTTAACTTTCCTTGATCCAATTAGCTAGGGACCGGTTTAGTAATGAAGCAATGTATCGTATTATTTCTGGGATTCGGTATCCATATTTATACTAGTATATAGCCCATCAGAAATGAAGGGAATAAAGAAACTTCAAAAATATGTTATCATACCAAAATTTCCAAAGTGAGACAAATATATCTTAAACTTAAAATAGTTGCATATATTCTTCTACAAAGAGAATGAAGATACAGTGAACCATCGGTATATCGGACCTTGATAGAACGGACTTCAGATATAACGGATAGATTTTCCAAATGCTATTTTCTCCAAAATTTCCATCAGGGTCGGGAAAAATCTAAATTTTCGAAAAAGTATCCCAAGTTCGATTCCTTGGAATAATTCCGTTTCAAATAAGATATATAGGAAAATCAATTTTCATTTCGCAACTCCGAAATTAAACAATTTTCGAGCGATTTAGTAATAAATGCGAAATGCTTTGACATGGATAAAAAATTTTACTCATTTATTCATAGTATAGTATACACATCGCATAGATAGCTTAATTATATCACCTTCAAAAAAGCTAATAAAAAGTCCTGCACTGTGAATTCGAGGCATTCACATGGTATTCAAATGGAAAACAAAAATAATTATTTCAACCTTTCAACCAGCAAGTTTCGGTGTGAAAAATAGCGCATTCGACTAGTTTAAGCAGCGGATAGTTTATGCAAAACTGCAGGTTATCGCTAAGTATGACTTTATACGGAACAAACACAGACTTCAAAATATTTATGTAGATATATGTGAAAATATTTATTTAAAGTGATAGAGTACACGTTACCTGGCAGATTACGTTTTACCTGAGGTATTGTTTGGGCACGGTCCACCCTGCCTGCAGGTACAGTGGACTCTAGATAATAAGATGCCGATAGAGTCCACCCTGCCCCATACACCGGCCTGCAACTACATATGAATTATTTTATTCTTTCGATGTTTAGATGTTATACGGTCGAAGTTTTAGATTCACAAAATCCGTTGAAATTCAACAGGCACTTCTGCTAGTATCCTATAAAATATTTAGATTTTTACACATATCCAGGGGGGGGAGCAACTGCCCCCCCTGCCGACATCCATGCATATATATATATACATATGAGTGATAGCTAATGCTGCTGTATTTCAAGATTTACATTGTCATCTTTGGCATGTGAATGACAACTACAAGAAGGATATATAAATCGAGTCAATTAACAAATGCTCGACACTTACAGTACAAATGATCCTTTAATGTGCCATCATTAATCCTAATTCATTTTATTTCCCATTTTTCAAATTTAAAAAGAACATTGATATGCATGTCTCAAAGTTAGCCTTTAAAGTAACTGCATCGATAATGACCAATTCTAAGTTCTCCCATGCATAACTGTACTAAGCAATTCTCTCATTTTTATCCAAACAGACATCCTTTCTGTGAAAAGACTAGTTACATTGGTTTCATGTAATATATGATTTCATAAACTCTTAAGGCAAAATTAGATTCAGGTATATTCTGGTTATGTTAATGTTATTAGAAATCGTTTATTAACCAGAATTTCCCTGAATACTATAAAGGTAATTAATTAACTATTCACCCAACACAAAATTTCTGATAAACATAGAAACAGAAATAAACTGAAAAAATGTTAGAAGAAGAGAAATATGCGATGGTCTATGAAGACTACAGCCCACATCCGGTTGTATGTCTTACTTTAGACAAAAAATTGCCAAACAAAAATGTAATTTTCTAACGAAACATGAATATGATACCAAGGCAGAAACAATTTTCAATAAAATGTAAAACTTCCTTAATACTGCATTGTAATTTCAATTTGCAAGCTATACAAGTAAAACCCAAAAAACCACTTAATGTTGTTTCAGAATATGCAATTAAACGTGAATGAATGGAACAAATGTTAATGTAGCCTTTTTACCTTCAACCTCTAAGTCAGTGAAAGGACATTTCTATATTCTAAAATAATGAATTTAATGAAGATAACATTATGTTTATTAAGCATTTAACATGATTAAAATACAATTTAGTTTTTCACGAATGACAGCAAGCTATTAGAAATACATAACCTCAATGATTTCAAAGAAATTCATAAAATATTGGAAAAAAATCACTTTCCAGAGAGATGAGCTCGTTCCCAGTCTTCAAGTAGTAGGAATTCCACCACGCTCTCTTAATTGATGATGCAAGTCACTGGAGGATTTCAAATTTGTGCCCGTTTCCGAATGACCCAAGAGGTAGAGCACCCCATTCGTTAACCTTTCTTTTATATGGCATTTCCCCCGATATAATCGAGGCCTATTCCATTGATGCAACTCCTGCAAGAGGATAATCGAAAAACATGAAATGACATATACTCATTGCATTAAATGATACAGAAATCAAGATTTTTCACCCTAAATCACTGAAAAATAAATTACCAACACATTAAGAAGATTCGTAGAATTAAAAAATAAATCATTAATTAAGCACAATCACAAAATGGATATAAAACTAATATGAGTACTCGAAATAAAATAAATAAACCCAAAATTAACACATAGCAATTCCAAATCAATATGCAAACATACAAAATATGAAAACAAGTCGCTAGTAAACAAAAATATGATATAGTAAAATAGCATAGTCATAAAATAATCTAATAGGTACAAATGTTAATACAAGACACCAATAAATAATTTCGACCATAAACAAATAGGCAATAACACAAATTATCAAAACAAGTAAATACAACGAGACACCGATTCATTCAATATGGCAGTCGAATCACACCAAAAAACAGCGGTAATACACTAGAAATCGATCAAATAATCCAATCAGTCGTAAGCATTAAGCGTCTCGTCTCGTCAGACGATAGACATCGTAAACAATGTCCCATGTCTGCACAGGCCTGTGCTGTCAAACCACATAGCGCTATGGGTTGTCAGTCATACAACAACATAAGATAACACATGTGAATACATACAGTCAGTCCTTAAAGCACTATGCGAACAAAACCTCATTTCAATACCATGAAAAAACAATAGGTAAATGCGAGTATTTTAGGCGTAAACACATCGATAACAAATCGTTACACGACTCACCAAAAATCACCCAGAATACCACACCGTAGGTGAAATACCTCATCCTCCGAAGCACCTCTTGCCTGCAATACCTTATCCTCGGTCACTGCAGGCTGCTCCTCAGCGACGTGTCACTCGTAGTCGTCTCTCGCTGCCGCAGCTGTCGGCATTTGGCTCCTCGGTGCTCAGCCCGTCGGTGGTCTGTCCCATGGCGTCGTCGCTGATGCGCAGTTGCGCACTGTAAACCATTCCATTAATTTTATTTCGTGAAATTGAATGCCCATCGTCGTTTAATAACC
The DNA here is from genome assembly GCA_036926305.1 of Uropetala carovei. NCBI lineage: Eukaryota > Metazoa > Arthropoda > Insecta > Odonata > Petaluridae > Uropetala > Uropetala carovei. Next base: position 4,276,938 of record JAXCHB010000101.1, on the reverse strand, counting down.
AGCTGGTATGCGAAAAGAAATTCATGGAACGTTCGGGAGAGCGTTTCTATGCGAACAGACACGCGTACTTAAATGATTTCATTTACACTAATACATTTAGCTGGATATTTAAAAAATCAAATCCACAAAGGCGATCAACGTTCTGTTATAGGCTGCATCTTTACACAAATAAAACCCGAAGAAAACAAAACAAAATTCAAAGAATGCACATTAAGGTAATATTTAAGCAATATTTCATGGTGAAGAATCACGATTTCAGCAAAATAGTGACAATACATATTCAATGTGTATTTTCGAATCTCATCCACACGGATACTTTGAAGTAGGATTCCTTGCATAAATTCCCTATAGTAACACGAATATAAAATCAAACCAATTCGAGGGTAAGTTGTAGGGGATGAAAAATTCCGTTGACTTACCGATCTTGTTTTCCGTCAGCACAAATGGTCCACTGGCTGACCGCCACGAATCCCGATTCGCCGACAGTCCCTACCAGCAATCTCTACTTACTGTCGAAACGATACTGTCTCTCTCTGAGAGCAGATTGCCCCGGACCCATATATTTAGAAAAACCCACCTATGTAGTCAAAAATCTATTGGAGAGGCTGAAAGTTTAATTTACCACTTAAAAAATTTAGAAATGAAAACATAAGTACAGATGCAAAGCGCCCAAGGTTAGTTGGTTAGAAACTACAGTACACTACTATGGACACTTTGCATCCGTGTAGTAATATGTAAAACTGCAAATTGAAATCTAATACCGATAGAATCATCGGCCTAACACGGAATTCATATCCAAGTGAAACGTAGTATTGACTTCCCCTAGGAAGAAGTCGTATCTTTGCCTCGTTCGCTGTTATTACGAACACTTGGAAAGCGTACTCCAGTGAAAGGCGATGATTCATCCTACAGAATTGAAAGAACTGAACAAGAAAATTCACGACTTCAAAAACTCCTTGATGAGGCAAATTTAGAAACAGGTACACTCTGGTGTGTTAGTATTAGTAAAGATATTCTACGCTAATAACCAGAATGCACCCGATTCTAAATGTAATTAATAACTCTGCGCCTAACTGTAACTGAATGAAAACACATAGAAACAGAGGTGACTGCAGTGTTAGTGTTGCTAAAAGGGAAGAGTGCAGAACACTTCCATTTCTATGCGTTACTTGGTGTGAAAAAATGCAAATATAAGGTTACATATAAATGAAAATAAATATGAATCCAGGGCAACTGTTCTCCAAGCCTAGGTTAGCAAATCGTCACATAGTGACTTAAACTTTTAGAGGTGAACGTAACTAAACTAAGAAATTGAATAGTTGAAAGCTACCTAATTCGGGATTAGGTGGTGGTGATTTGACCTTTGAGAGCACCACCGGATTTTTCTGGAAGTCGCGATCGTGTCTAACGAACTGAGTGAAAGAAAAGACGTCCTACTCCGACCAAGGTAGAACTGCAACAGTAGAAAAACACGCCATCTATCGGTCCATATCACAGGCTATTTCTGGGATCGAAATGTTAAATAATTGAGATTGACCTTTCTCGGTGATATAAAGGAATATTTCTTAGTTGATTAAATAAAAAAGGATTTCTTGGATAATTACTAATGTCTTAAAAATTCTTTTTCGAGAAAAAGTTTTCAAAGATATCATTATAAAGCAGTGTAACCAACCGTAAGTGTGTATTGTTATTTTACGATGAATGCATAACTTTATTTATGGATCAATACATCTGCAATAATTAAATGTTGAGGACTTATATATCTATGTAGAAATTTTCATAAGAGCAATAAATTTATCGTACTTGATCCGTCCTTCGAAGACTATCCGGTAGGTAATTAGTAATAGAGTTCACGTAAGATTTATTCATTTAGCAACGCATGTTCCACTTTAAAATAACTTCCTTAGAGTGCAATGCATTTATGTGAGTGTACGTGCCGTGACTGAAGGGCGTGATTGAGGGGAATTTTTAGAGGATGGTTCAGAGTACATATATGCTACAGGAACTAAAATGTTTCATAATTCTCGTAGGATGGTTCAGGCGATACGAGAGTACAAGAGAATTGGGGGAACTATCAACTCACCATTTGTTGTGTCATAAGTATAAGGCACTCGGCGAAAACACCCGCACCCAACGTATTCTACAGGTGTGTCCGAAGGATTGATGAGTCCATGACGGCGTGCGCCCATCGCTGCTGTGTCGATGCACGTCCTACTGTCGAGCGCATACGCACCATCGTGGACACATTAAATTATGCATACGCACCAAATTAAGACGACACTTTATCTTGGAGTAACGCCGACTAACTGTAAAACATGCACCCGTTACCACTCTTTTAACAAACGAACGCTTTTTCATCCTTTCCTCCTGAGAATGTTTTTCCTTGGCAAACGACAATTGGATTTCCATGGAGAGCAATGTGGGAGAATCAAAAATCATTACCATTCACTTAGAAACTCCCGTGCGACAATAATTAAGCCGATATCACATTTAATGACACGATCGTCTTCGCTTGGTGGCCACAAGGCTCAATCTTTCCCGTAGAAAGTCTTCTTTGCTACTCAATGAGGTGCCAGTGCGAGCAACCATCGACTCCGCCCCCCTCTAGGGTTATGCCGTCAGACAAGGAGGAATGAGAGAGGGATTTTTGAGAGGGGGTGGGTAAAAAAAGGGTGAAATACAAATGGGGTGGAAGCAAAATCCGAAATGGGGAATGTGAAATGCGATGGTTTAACCATAGACGTGGTAAATCCATTTCAAGGAGCACGCGAAAGACCTACGTGAAGACCTTGAAAAAACTTAGTCCTGTGACCTGTGAGAAGGTAATTTTTTGAACATATTGAAAGTTACACGGTTTTCGCCTCTTCGTAGATATTCTAAAGAAACGGTTGCATTGATTGTTATATATAAAAAGAAAGGTCATATTATTCAATAATAAGAAACAAAGAAATTTATAAACATAAATGTTCGTGATCAATTACTGTGTAGCATTAATATCCTCTCTAATATGACTTAAAAAGCAGATTTCTTACTGACTTATGGGTTCTTCTCCCGAATGGATGTGGAAAAGAGACAGAAGACTTAACACACAAGCTCTTAAACAGAGCTGTAAAGATATGCTCTATTTTTGCACCAATCTCACGGGTTTAAACCGGACAGCAGTCAGGGGCAGAGCCCTTTACTTAAAGAAACCTCTAAAGGAAAAAATTGAATTGAGTTATATGATGGTACGAGGTGAGTCCATGGTCCGATAATATTATCTACTAAAAAGAATACGTCAAATTTTTTGTATGCCTAGAAAGGCAAATATTTACGGATAATTATTCAGTAAACAGCGTATGGGAAGCGTTTCTAACGATCGATTCAAAGAAGGTGAATCTTCATTTCATCGTTTGATTGCTGGTATCATATATTTTATTAAGTAGAACCATTATATTATACATCAACAATGCTTATTAACGCAAATAGTCTGACGCATAAAATTGAAATTAGATGAGAATAAGGACATACGTATGTTTTTGACCCATGTATATAAACTGATCTTACCATTTCAGTTACCCTTTTATTTTCCACTTGAATTCCAGTATTACATGCATTAAACGTTTAAATTGAGCTATTTCGAACTGTAGGCGGATTATGATGAACAGAATAAGAAACTTTATAATGTTTTATTCAAAATGGTTTATAACCGAAGATTGTAGGTCAATATTTGATTATTTTAATCTCAAAAAGAATGAAAATCTGCAGGTCGAGAATTCCATTTTTACGTGTTATTTTATGGGAAATGAAAAAGTTCGGAATCAGTAACTGCGTAGCAATAATTTTCTCTCTAATATGAAATAAAAAATGTAGATTTCGGACTGACTTCGCATAATAAATTGTCAATACGCAAACACAGCCGTGCCCTCAGCGAGATTCGAACCCGCGAACCTTACCAATATGTACATGGAAAACGCATCAATATAGTTAAATGTGAATGATTGAGATCAGCTTTTTTTACACAGTACATAATTTTTGATAAATTAATTTTTAAAAAACGCGTAAACATAGCGCGGGTTCAACTAGTATCGATAAAAGGCTTAGGATGTCTGCACCAACTCGACTTTTCGATGTGCAGGCTTTTATTCATTTTCTCATATAAATTCGAACTATTGTAATCTGAGCTTCGGCCCTGGATCGTGTTAAAGAAAGAAGTCCTATTGTTGAAAAATCGTATGTAGCTTACTAGCGTAAAGTGAACGTTTTTGGTAAGCCGTTTAAATGAAGAGAGGGTAAGGGGAAGAGGAGAGGGGCGAGAGAGGGAGGGGTGAAGGAGAGAGGGGAGAGAGTGAGGGGGAAAGAGAGGTGAAAGGGAGGTAGGAGAAAGGGTGGAGAAGGAGGGGGAAGCAGGAGAGAAGGGGATAGGTAGTGGGAGGAGAGAGAGAGGAAGATGGGAAATAGGAGAGAAGAAGGGTAATGCAAGAATGTAGTAATAGAGGGTTAAGGGAAAAGATGACAGGGTGAGAGAGGGGGAAAGCTAAGTGGTGGAAGGGAGAGAGGGGAAAGAGGAGGGACAAAGAGGGGGAGGGGGGAGAGGTGGGGTATGGAGAGAGAGGGAGATGTATCAATAATGCAAGAATATAGTAAAATACGTCTTTAATGGAATATTTTTCTATGGGGATGTCATTTGCACCATTAATTGTTTCACATAATTATTAATAAATTAATTGAAAGAAATCCGTGTAAACATTACGTGGGTACAGCTCCAGCCGGAATGCCTCCTCATGAACTGAATCTTAATGTATGAGCCGTTATCATGTTCCTTAGAAATGTAATGCATTTGAGAGGACTATGTACTGGTGAAAGACTTACTGTCACTCAGATACAAACACACATAATCAAAGCAAAATTGTTCGGTGCAGCAAACTCAGACACGGTACTTATTCCCAGAATCTCACTCATTCCATCAGATACAAATTTACCATTCATTTTCAAATGAAAACAATTATCTGCATGATTGGCTTTTTCAATAACAATCATTAAGTCAAGAGGCCAAACATTTGATAAAATGCCTTTACCTACCTAAACCTGTTTTTAGTGGTGGACAATTATATGTTGCTCTATTAAGAGTCAGATCGTTTGATTCACTTACTGTAGTGCGAGGAAAGAACCCAGAAATTGGCAGTTCTGTCTTTAGAGAAAACTTTGATTAAAAAATATAAGTTAAAAAAAATGCCTGAATGTTTAATGAAGACATTTAAGACCTGATAGATCAGCATATGTTATCTGGGGCACAGGTCGTTGTTTATTTATTTTGCGAAAAATATTAAAATATTTTGATGGAAAGTGAATTTCATTTCAATAACATGTAAGACCTATTACTTACTACTGCAATGTAATTTCAATTTGCAAGCTATACAAGTAAAACCCAAAAAACCACTTAATGTTGTTTCAGAATATGCAATTAAACGTGAATGAATGGAACAGAAGTTAATGTAGCCTTTTTACCTTCAACCTCTAAGTCAGTGAAAGGACATTTCTATATTCTAAAATAATGAATTTAATGAAGATAACATTTTAATCTTTATTAAGCATTTAACATGATTAAAATACAATTTAGTTTTTCACGAATGACAGCAAGCTATTAGAAATACATAACCTCAATGATTTCAAAGAAATTCATAAAACATTGGAAAAAATCACTTTCCAGAGAGATGAGCTCGTTCCCAGTCTTCAAGTAGTAGGAATTCCACCACGCTCTCTTAATTGATGATGCAAGTCACTGGAGGATTTCAAATTTGTGCCCGTTTCCGAATGACCCAAGAGGTAGAGCACCCCATTCGTTAACCTTTCTTTTATATGGCATTTCCCCCGATATAATCGAGGCCTATTCCATTGATGCAACTCCTGCAAGAGGATAATGGAAAAACATGAAATGACATATACTCATTGCATTAAATGATACAGAAATCAAGATTTTTCACCCTAAATCACTGAAAAATAAATTACCAACACATTAAGAAGATTCGTAGAATTAAAAAATAAATCATTAATTAAGCACAATCACAAAATGGATATAAAACTAATATGAGTACTCGAAATAAAATAAATAAACCCAAAATTAACACAGCAATTCCAAATCAATATGCAAACATACAAAATATGAAAACAAGTCGCTAGTAAACAAAAATATGATATAGTAAAATAGCATAGTCATAAAATAATCTAATAGGTACAAATGTTAATACAAGACACCAATAAATAAATTCCATTATAAACAAATAGGCAATAACACAAATTATCAAAACAAGTAAATACAACGAGACACCGATTCATTCAATATGGCAGTGGAATCACACCAAAAAACAGCAGTAATACACTTGAAATCGATCAAATAATCCAATCAGTCGTAAGCATTAAGCGTCTCGTCTCGTCAGACGATAGACATCGTAAACAATGTCCCATGTCTGCACAGGCCTGTGCTGTCAAACCACATAGCGCTATGGGTTGTCAGTCATACAACAACATAAGATAACACATGTGAATAGATACAGTCAGTCCTTAAAGCACTATGCGAACAAAACCTCATTTCAATACCATGAAAAAACAATAGGTAAATGCGAGTATTTTAGGCGTAAACACATCGATAACAAATCGATACACGACTCACCAAAAATCACCCAGAATACCACACCGTAGGTGAAATACCTCATCCTCCGAAGCACCTCTTGCCTGCAATACGTTATCCACGGTCACTGCAGGCTGCTCCTCAGCGACGTTTCACTCGTAGTCGTCTCTCGCTGCCGCAGCTGTCGGCATTTGGCTCCTCGGTGCTCAGCCCGTCGGTGGTCTGTCCCATGGCGTCGTCGCTGATGCGCAGTTGCGCACTGTAAACCATTCCATTAATTTTATTTCGTGAAATTGAATGCCCATCGTCGTTTAATAACCAGCTGGTATTCGAAAAGAAATTCATGGAACGTTCGGGAGAGCGTTTCTATGCGAACAGAAACGCGTACTTAAATGATTTCATTTACACTGATACATTTAGCTGGATAAATAAAAAAAACCAAATCCACAAAGGCGATCAACGTTCTGTTATAGGCTGCATCTTTACACAAATAAAACCCGAAGAAAACAAAACAAAATTCAAAGAATGCACATTAAGGTAATATTTAAGCAATATTTCATGGTGAAGAATCACGATTTCAGCAAAATAGTGACAATACATATTCAAGGTGTATTTTCGTATCTCATCCACACGGATACTTTGAAGTAGGATTCCTTGCATAAATTCCCTATAGTAACACGAATATAAAATCAAACCAATTCGAGGGTAAGTTGTAGGGGATGAAAAATTCCGTTGACTTACCGATCTTGTTTTCCGTCAGCACAAATGGTCCACTGGCTAACCGCCACGAATCCCGATTCGCCGACTGTCCCTACCAGCAATCTCTACTTACTGTCGAAACGATACTGTCTCTCTCTGAGAGCAGATTGCCCCGGACAAATATATTTAGAAAAACCCACCTATGTAATCAAAAATCTAACGGAGAGGCTGAAAGTTTAATTTACCACTTAAAAAATTTAGAAATGAAAACATAAGTACAGATGCAAAGCGCCCAAGGTTAGTTGGTTAGAAACTACACTACACGACAATGGACACTTTGCATCCGTGTAGTAATATGTAAAACTGCAAATTGAAATCTAATACCGATAGAATCATCGGCCTAACACGGAATTCATATCCAAGTGAAACGTAGTATTGACTTCCCCTAGGAAGAAGTCGTATCTTTGCCTCGTTCGCTGTTATTACGAACACTTGGAAAGCGTACTCCAGTGAAAGGCGATGATTCATCCTACAGAATAGAAAGAACTGAACAAGAAAATTCACGACTTCAAAAACTCCTTGATGAGGCAAATTTAGAAACAGGTACACTCTGGTGTGTTAGTATTAGTAAAGATATTCTACGCTAATAACCAGAATGCACCTGATTCTAAATGTAATTAATAACTCTGCGCCTAACTGTAACTGAATGAAAACACATAGAAACAGAGGCGACTGCAGTGTTAGTGTTGCTAAAAGAGAAGAGTGCAGAACACTTCCATTTCTATGCGTTACTTGGTGTGAAAAAATGCAAATATAAGGTTACATATAAATGAAAATAAATATGAATCCAGGGCAACTGTTCTCCAAGCCTAGGTTAGCAAATCGTCACATAGTGACTTAAACTTTTAGAGGTGAACGTAACTAAACTAAGAAATTGAATAGTTGAAAGCTACCTAATTCGGGATTAGGTGGTGGTGATTTGACCTTTGAGAGCACCGCCGGATTTATCTGGAAGTCGCGATCGTGTCTAACGAACTGAGGGAAAGAAAAGACGTCCTACTCCGACCAAGGTAGAACTGCAACAGTAGAAAAACACGCCATCTATCGATCCATATCACTGGCTATTTCTGGGATCGAAATGTTAAATAATTGAGATTGACTTTTCTCGGTGATATAAAGGAATATTTATTAGTTGATTAAATAAAAAAGGATTTCTTGGATAATTACTAATGTTTTAAAAATTCTTTTTCGAGAAAAAGTTTTCAAAGATATCATTATAAAGCAGTGTAACCAACCGTAAGTGTGTATTGTTATTTGACGATGAATGCATAACTTTATTTATGGATCAATACATCAGCAATAATTAAATGTTGAGGACTCATATATCTATGTAGAAATTTTCATAAGAGCAATAAATTTATCGTACTTGATCCGTCCTTCGAAGACTATCCGGTAGGTAATTAGTAATTGAGTTCACGTAAGATTTATTCATTTAGCAACGCATGTTCCACTTTAAAATAACTTCCTTAGAGTGCAATGCATTTATGTGAGTGTACGTGCCGTGACTGAAGGGCGTGATTGAGGGGAATTTTTAGAGGATGGTTCAGAGTACATATATGCTACAGGAACTAAAATGTTTCATAATTCTCGTAGGTTGGTTCAGGCGATAGGAGAGTACAAGAGAATTGGGGGAACTATCAACTCACCATTTGTTGTGTCATCAGTATAAGGCACTCGGCGAAAACACCCGCACCCAACGTATTCTACAGGTGTGTCCGAAGGATTGATGAGTCCATGACGGCGTGCGCCCATCGCTGCTGTGTCGATGCACGTCCTACTGTCGAGCGCATACGCACCATCGTGGACACATTAAATTATGCATACGCACCAAATTAAGACGACACTTTATCTTGGAGTAACGCCGACTAACTGTAAAACATGCACCCGTTACCACTCTTTTAACAAACGAACGCTTTTTCATCCTTTCCTCCTGAGAATGTTTTTCCTTGGCAAACGACAATTGGATTTCCATGGAGAGCAATGTGGGAGAATCAAAAATCATTACCATTCACTTAGAAACTCCCGTGCGACAATAATTAAGCCGATATCACATTTAATGACACGATCGTCTTCGCTTGGTGGCCACAAGGCTCAATCTTTCCCGTAGAAAGTCTTCTTTGCTACTCAATGAGGTGACAGTGCGAGCAACCATCGACTCCGCCCCCCTCTAGGGTCATGCCGTCAGACAAGGAGGAATGAGAGAGGGATTTTTGAGGGGGGTGAGTAAAAAAAAGGGTGAAATACAAATGGGGTGGAAGCAAAATCCGAAATGGGGAATGTGAAAAGCGATGGTTTGACCATAGACGTGGTAAATGCATTTCAAGGAGCACGCGAAAGACCTACGTGAAGACCTTGAAAAAACTTAGTCCTGTGACCTGTGAGAAGGTAATTTTTTGAACATATTGAAAGTTACACGGTTTTCGTCTCTTCGTAGATATTCTAAACAAACGGTTGCATTGATTGTTATATATAAAAAGAAAGGTCATATTATTCAATAATAAGAAACAAAGAAATTTATAAACATAAATGTTCGTGATCAATTACTGTGTAGCAATAATATCCTCTCTAATATGACTTAAAAAGCAGATTTCTTACTGTCTTATGGGTTCTTCTCCCGAATGGATGTGGAAAAGAGACAGAAGACTTAACACACAAGCCCCTAAACAGAGCTGTAAAGATATGCTCTATTTTTGCCACCAATCTCACGGGTTTAAACCGGACAGCAGTCAGGGGCAGAGCCCTTTACTTAAAGAAACCTCTAAAGGAAAAAATTGAATTGAGTTATATGATGGTACGAGGTGAGTCCATGGTCCGATAATATTATCTACTAAAAAGAATACGTCAAATTTTTTGTATGCATAGAAAGGCAAATATTTACGGATAATTATTCAGTAAACAGCGTATGGGAAGCGTTTCTAACGATCGATTCAAAGAAGGTGAATCTTCATTTCATCGTTTGATTGCTGGTATCATATATTTTACTAAGTAGAACCATTATATTATACATCAACAATGCTTATTAACGCAAATAGTCTGACGCATAAAATTGAAATTAGATGAGAATAAGGACATACGTATGTTTTTGACCCATGTATATAAACTGATCTTACCATTTCAGTTACCCTTTTATTTTCCACTTGAATTCCAGTATTACATGCATTAAACGTTTAAATTGAGCTATTTCGAACTGTAGGCGGATTATGATGAACAGAATAAGAATCTTTATAATGTTTTATTCAAAATGGTTCATAACCGAAGATTGTAGGTCAATATTTGATTATTTTAATCTCAAAAAGAATGAAAATCTGCAGGTCGAGAATTCCATTTTTACGTGTTATTTTATGGGAAATGAAAAAGTTCCGTATCAGTTACTGCGTAGCAATAATTTTCTCTCTAATATGAAATTTAAAATGTAGATTTCGGACTGACTTCGCATAATAAATTGTCAATACGCAAACACAGCCGTGCCCTCAGCGAGATTCGAACCCGCGAACCTTACCAATATGTATATGGAAAACGCATCAATATAGTTAAATGTGAATGATTGAGATCAGCTTTTTTTACACAGTACTTAATTTTTGATAAATTAATTTTAAAAAAACGCGCAAACATAGCGCGGGTTCAACTAGTATCGATAAAAGGCTTAGGATGTCTGCACCAACTCGACTTTTCGATGTGCAGGCTTTTATTCATTTTCTCATATAAATTCGAACTATTGTAATCTGAGCTTCGGACCTGGATCGTGTTAAAGAAAGAAGTCCTATTGTTGTAAAATCGTATGTAGCTTACTAGCGTAAAGTGAACGTTTTTGGTAAGCCGTTTAAATGAAGAGAGGGTAAGGGGAAGAGGAGAGGGGCGAGAGAGGGAGGGGGAAGGAGAGAGGGGAGAGAGTGAGGGGGAAAGAGAGGTGAAAGGGAGGTAGGAGAAAGGGTGGAGAAGGAGGGGGAAGCAGGAGAGAAGGGGATAGGTAGTGGGAGGAGAGAGAGAGGAAGATGGGAAATAGGAGAGAAGAAGGATAATGCAAGAATGTAGTAATAGAGGGTTAAGGGAAAAGATGACAGGGTGAGAGAGGGGGAAAGTTAAGAGGTGGAAGGGAGAGAGGGGAAAGAGTAGGGACAAAGAGGGGGAGGGGGGAGAGGTGGGGTATGGAGAGAGGGAGATGTATCAATAATGCAAGAATATAGTAAAATACGTCTTTAATGGAATATTTTTCTATGGGGATGTCATTTGCACCATTAATTGTTTCACATAATTATTAATAAATTAATTGAAAGAAATCCGTGTAAACATTACGTGGGTACAGCTCCAGCCGGAATGCCTCCTCATGAACTGAAGCTTAAAGTAGGAGCCGTTATCATGTTCCTTAGAAATGTAATGCATTTGAGAGGACTATGTACTGGTGAAAGACTTACTGTCACTCAGATACTAACACACATAATCAAAGCAAAATTGTTCGGTGCAGCAAACTCAGACACGGTACTTATTCCCAGAATCTCACTCATTCCATCAGATACAAATTTACCATTCAGTTTCAAAAGAAAACTATTATCTGCATGATTGGATTTTTCAATAACTGTTAACAAAGGCCACTTACGCTGAGTAAATCAACAACGACCACAAAAGTGCATCTCATGCAAATTTCATCCATCAACTCTGCATCTCGATAGAAGACATGACAATAATTTTTTATTAACGTGAGAAGTGCGAATGCAATTTGTTGATTTCCATGAATGTCTTTTAAATTTAATTTAACGGCATTTGCGGAGATATTGCTTGTGATACCGTCCTGTCATATTTAACAGCTCATCGAATTTGCAAGTCTGCAATAACTGCTGTTTGCAATGAAACCTACATTCTATACGATGGATTGCCAACTTATGTGTAATAGAAGCAGTGGTGGATCCACGGGAGGGGAGGGGGCGACTGCCACTCTTCGATAATCCCGTTGTTCTCCACTGGGTTCTTTCTTACATTCATTCCGCGCAATATTCCTCAATTATACGCCGCAGATCAGGTCTTTACAGCAAGGGAAAGAAATATTCTGAGAGGTGTAGGGATTTTCAAAATATAGGGTCGGTGGAAGGGGCGGATTTGATAGGTGGACGGGTTAACACCCCCCCCCCCCCCCTCCTTTAAGAAGTTTCTGGATCCGCCCCTGATTACTAGACTGCAATAGGTGCGGTTACTACTACGCGCAAAAAAGGCAGTCTAAATAGGAATTTGCTTAAGTTATTTTCTGGTTATTCGAGGTGAAAATCAATTTGAAATTATTTTTGATTATCAATAATTAACTTTAATTAAATATTACATAATTTTATTAATTAAAAATCATGGGTAGATTCCGTAATAGAGCCCTGATCGCTACGTAACAAGAATATTAAAGTTCAGAACGTGGCGAATATCCTATGAGGAACCGATTTCTTCTAAAAGACAATTACCTGAAAGAGAATATTCTGGCCAACTAAGCTGAATATAAGTTCAACAAGTGTAATGCCGGTTGAAATATCAACGGAGGGATTATAGATAGATAGATAGATTATTATAATTTTCATTTAAAATAAATAATATCCCACTTTCACATATGAAATATTTTGTCATATACAACATATCTAGTGAATATTCTGTTGTTGACGGGCTATCTTTAGTTAAACTTAAAATAGTTGCCTCTCTTTCCCTCCCTTCCCCCCCGTTAACACCCTCTCTCCATCTCCCACCCTCTATCTCCTTCCCCCTCCTCATTTCTTCCACTCCCCCTCTCTCTTCTCCCCCTTCCCCCCTCTACTTCCCTCTCTCCTGCTCCCTATCGCTCCCCCCTCTACCTCTCTCTCCCCCCTCTCTCTCGTATTAAAAGCATACAGAGCACGCTTATAGACCCATAAGGATTGATACAACAATAGGATTTTGAGGTCCAACAATATAATTAGTAGCCAAGGCAACATTACGTTAAAATGGCAATATTTCCACAAAATATGTGAATTAAACGTAGAACTTGAGCGATTTCGAATTGTATGCGGCAAAAGATAAAAAGAATAAGTGGCTTTGTAATTTTTTCTTCAAAATGGTTCAGATCCGAAGATCGGAGGTTAATTCCTTCTAATTTTAATTCAAAAACGATAAAAGTCTGCAGGCCAAAAAATTGATTTTAAATGTTACCTTCCGGAAAATGGAAATGTCTTCCTTTAGTTGAACCCAGGACTTATTTGGAGATTTATTTTCGTCATTACGTTAAAATATGTTAATCAAGCATCCTTGCCAAATTTCAATCTTCTATCTATTCGGGAAGTTTGTTAAAACGATCTATATCGGCCATCGTGAAAGCGTGACCAACCAACGAACCAACAGACCTGGGCTATTATAGTATTAAATTAGAAAGTTTATGGAAATATAAAATTTTTAACGCCGCGTTAAACGGTCAAACGATCAAAAGTGTATTTTCCGTGGCGAGGAGTTAGAGAAGGGGATTTTTATTCTATTGCCTACCTGAAAATTTGGGCGTGCCTGCCTTTGTGCACCTTTATCACTATGACCAGTGATAAGGAGTTAGGGATCTGCATTCCATTCCGCTTCAATGGAAATTATCCCGACTCGCAGGTGTTTACGAAGTGCAAGAGCATTTTCTCACGAGCGAGAGTGATCGAATAAGTCTTCTTTTTTCCTTTCTCGTAGTTCCATTTTTAATTTCTAATATATTTCTGTGCATTGATTAAGCTTGATATCAGTATCCTTTCTATATTTTTTATTTTCATAAATTAAACATTACAAAATTTACAGCATTTATCAAGCTTTATGCGTATGGTGCATTGAGTGCTTTATATAATTAAACATGAAGTGATAAAATTAGAGAGGAGAAAAATTATGCATCGCGAGAACTGATGAATTCGTACATACATAAAAGCCCAAAGTACTCATTTGAATAGAATAGAACATAATACGTCTACATTGCTCATCCTGTTGCCCATTATTCCCTTTTAAAAAGCATCCATTTGAAAAGGAAAAGTTTCCATTCGACGGGACAGTCTGAAAAAAGTCCTTCGACCACCAGTCGCCCGTGCTCTGCCCGATACGTCACAACTGGCGCCCCTTTCCCTTCTGGTTAGGAGAAAAACAAGTCTCGAAATTGTTCCTTATCTTATCCGAATACCTTCGCGATCTTACCCGTCAATTCCTATAATAGCTGTTTGCTTTTACCGAAGCTTTGTTAAACGAGTGTAAAGCGTATGTACTATACATTTTATACATCGATAGACTTCTAGACCTCTTTTAACATTACAGAAATGCGGCGGGACATGCGTTTGCTCTCCTCCTTCCTCAACTCCCCCCGCCCGCGGCGAAGGATTTATAGGTATGTGCAGTAGGTGCAGAAGTAGGGTCCCGTGCGGCTGAGGGGCCCCCAAAATAACTTTTCGTTTCATCTCCGGCGATGAAAACTGTTACGGTTTAATCCAATAATGCAATCTAAACTGGCGAATGTGTGTGCTGTCTGCTAATGGTGGTATAGTACAGTGTGTGATGCGTTGTTGTCACCCTTCATTAGTGTAGCTGGGATCGAGAGGGTGACATGCATTCGGTCAGGGGGCCCAGCATGACTCTAATTTCTGGCCGTACTTTCTGTGTTGACAAATTTAATTTTAAATTGTAATTAATTTCAATTTAATTTTATGCCAAGTTTTAATTGGTACATTTCGACATTGCCCATTCGTGGCTGGGTTGGGTTCTTTCCTGATGATGTTTCAGGTATTGCCATTACTTCACTAATCTTCTCCAAATTTGGTACGATTCTTTCTTACATCCTAACTTAGTGAATGGTCAGGTGTTCTTGCTTACAAGACACAAAAGTGAACATTTCAGAAAGGCATAATTACACCGAAATGAAGGTGGATTTGGCGAAAGTGATATGATCAATGTACATAAAATGAAATTCTGTATTTTTTTGTCCGTTGTCGATATCCACAACGTTGAAGGTTTCGTCAAAAACTTCGCATAGGTATATAATTTTACCCTTCGAGTAACGTAAGATATATGACGAGAAAAAAATTGGGGGGAAGGTGTGCTTAATTCAATAATTATTTCCCAATAACTTTACACGTAATTTTCGGTTTTTCAGAGTGCAAGTTTTTTCCCTTCATTCATCGAAATACCTAATTATGGACCGATTTTCTTCGGTTTTGCTTTATTCGACGGATACAACCGGGAGTGCACCGTCCATGTGCAATGCACACGGGTGGTCAAACAACGGGGCCGGTCCATTTATCGTCAGACACGTACAGTATTTTTAACATTAATGCGGATTAAATTATAATATGCCGTATATTCTTTCATATTTATTGGCTACGGAAATTTATCAAACCATGAGGCGTTTTTTTATTTTTGTAAAGAACACCTAAAAATGGCGGTAATGGGAGACTTGCACACAGGCGGCCGTGAGGTTACAACTACATATGTATTCTTTTATTCTATCAATGTTTAATGTTATACGGTCGACGTTTTAGGTTCATTACATCCGTGAAATACAACGGGCACTTCCGCTAGTATAAGTTGTTGGAGGAAGAGTGTTATTAGTCGCATTCTCACCCCTATAAAGACTATCCACCCTCCTCCATATACCTCTCACCTCCTTTACTTCTCCAACTCCTCCCTTTCACTCCCCAATCATTTCTGCTTCCATGTATTAAATATCGCATTCCGCCAGCATTATTTTAATCGAAAGAAATGAATTACGCTTATCTGAATGAATTATCCGAGTCGTCAGAATCCGGAATAAATGTCTCTCTATTGCGCCTTGGCATTTACCCGAGATATTGGATAGCAATTACCATTCGCTTTAAGGAGACCAGAGAAATAACGGCCTCGGGTAACACTGTAAGATTTTCATGCAGCGAGGTATGCAGACGAGTGGATGTTCTTACGTCTGCTTGGTAGGTGCTGGCGATACGATAGAATACAGAATTGAGAAAGCTACAAACTCACCGTTTGGTGTACAGTATGCGAAAGCACCCTCACTTACCGTATTCACAGGGGTGTCCTGACAGAGATGGATTCACAAGGCAGTGGGTGTCGTGCGCCCATCACCGCTGCACTGTTGCACACTCCTTAGGTCGATGCAGACTCGGACAAAACACACGCTGACAAATAACTGCGATAATTTGCCTTTGTGTATGTTCCGACTATCTGTTAATCACGCACCAGAAATCACTTCTTTAGAAAACGCTCGCTTTTCCATCATCTCTTCGTAAGAATATTATTCCTCTTAAAACGACTATGGATCGGTTCGTTCGTCAACGGTTTAATTATTGTGGATCAATATGGAGAGCAATGTGGAGGGATCAAATTATCATTGCAATTAACGAAGAAACTCGTGCGATTAGCAGTTAATCCAATAGGACATGACACTATCCTCTTCGTTTCTTATCCATAACGCTAAATCCTTCCTATAGAAAACCAACCGTTTTCTTTGCTTGAAGTACATACGCGTGGAACTAATGTGTTCAACCAACGAATTCACTCACTTTCAATGCTATGCCTTCAGGGAAGAGGAGGTCGGAGATATGAGGGGTGGAGCGAAAAAGGGGGAGAGGAAAGGAGGAGGGTGGAAGGAAATACGGAAATACGGAGGATGAGACGCGAAGTTTTTCCCCGCTCTCTTGTTCAATAACTACACAGGGACAACAAGGCCTTTTAGCTGAGGTCAGCGATCGAAAAACTTTCAAAGTAAAACAAGAAATAGTTTTTTGGTTTTTGTCTAATTCGAAAAACATTTGGGTCCGGAACAGCGCGAAATATATAATTATAAAATATAATAAGAATGACAATATTACTTCATAAAAGCTGATAGAAAATTAAAATGCATCAATGAAAAATTATTACTAACTTAATTACTCTACTGTTTCTCTTTCATGAGGGAAGGTGTCGTTATTTGATTGGCAGCATCTGTCTGATTAGAGGTGTATGTTGCATTTTTCATCAGTCAGCTTCCGGCTTTGTTCGACGCTTTTTTTTGTTCGGATGTTCACATAGATAACTACTGTATTAACAGGCACCTTCATGAGACTTAAGCAGTGAATCACCATATAACCAGGGGCAGGGCCGGTTTCAGGCGTACGCGACGTAAGCGGTCGCTAACAGGCACCACTTTAGAGGGGCGGCAAAATCAATATTTCGGATTTTTACATTTTCATTATTTTAAGCATTGAGATCGCGTTACCTGATCTTTGCGGGAATGAGAAGGGATTTCGATAAAATACAAGATAATATTTTAAAAACAATTAATTTCTTATTTTAAATGTTGAAATATTATTAATGACTAATATATCAAGGGTGGTAACTTGGAATAAGCACATTCCATGTACAGTTGTTTGGCGTCTTTCAGATACCTAATATATTGCTCAATAACACAATCTATAAAGCGCCCTTAAAGTTTTCGCATCCCATTATTATCAGACCCTGGGCCGACCCTAGGGGGTTGCGGGGCCCGGGACGATCAGCATTTGCGGGGTCCCTTAACAATCTAAAATTATCGAGGTGTAATTCGCGCACTAAAAATTAAATTTATAAAATATTTCATATTTTTAGATATGTATATTCCTGTATTATAGATATTATTATTATTAATTGTATATTCCCATATTATTGATATTATTATATTATATATGTATATTCCCGTATTATAGATATTATTGTATTATATATATATATATATAAATACTTAAGGAAAAGGAAAGGTAATAATAAGGGTAGCAACAAGGTGTTGGAGGAAGCCCAGTGGACACTTACCTAGAATGAAGAGCCGCTGGGGGTGCTGAGGACACACGAAAAACACAAAAGAACAAAAACTACACAATAATGGAGCTTTTGGGCTGATGCCCTTCTTCAGCGACGGAGAAACATATACAGTATATGTTTCTCCGTCGCTGAAACATTACATTGAATATGAAATGGGACCGCACATAAAGAAAGTTATTATTTTTGCTGACAACTGCGCTGGCCAAAATAAAAATCATGCGTTAATGAGGTTTTTAATGTCCCTAGTGGAGTTGAAAAAATTGGAGTGCGTTGAATTGTTTTTCCCCATAAGGGGTCATTCTTTAATGCCGTGTGATCGGGATTTCGCAATCATTAAGAGAAATCTTAGAAGGGTGGATAGACTTTTCACGATAGAAGAATACATCGACCTCATCTTGAAGGCGTCGAAAATTCCCTCAAAATTTACTGTTTACCTAATCAGGCATGAGGAATTTTTAAATTTTAATGACTGGTGGAGTCCATACTATAAGAAGATGTGCTTGAGTACCTCCTCGTATGGGTAAGCTATTCCCAAAGATGGAAAACAAACTTTCCAAATATCAACATATCACTATTTTAAATGTGAAACGTCTCAACCAGAGGTTGTAGAATGTAGAAATTACATTGGGGGACTAGCAGTACAGAAATTCAAACTGCGGAAATTAGATGGACCATCAATGGAGCTGCCCACATCAAAGGCATACTCAGGGAAAAAATCTTTGATGAAAAACAAAGTTGAAGATATAAAAAAAATGATGAAATACATCGATGAAGAGCGCAAAGAATTATTTTGGAATGAAATAATCACAACATTGCCTACTACTGAAATAGACGATGAAAATGATGATTCCTGATCATGTTTGAATTTTTTTACAAAATAATCACAAACGTTCAGCATGTAGAGTATTTTTATATTTTGTAATTAAACTTCATATTAATAAAGCATTTTACATAATTCGTGTTTATTAATAAAATCATTTCTCCAAATTTATCCAGTTTAAATTTAGTTAATTGTAGAAAGGGGACATCTGCACAATCATGATTTTAAACATTTATGATTTTTTTAGTGTTTACTACGGCATGTGTTACATCTGATAGACCTTACAAAGATGTATTCCAAAAACGAAAGGCGAATGTGCTCCATATTTTTAGTTATTCAGTTTTTTGTCTCTCCTGAAAAATTTGAAAAAGTGTAGATGTCCCCTATCTGCATTTAGTGATTCATATATGGACTCTTCTTTTGTATAGGATACAGGAGGATATAAATGTTTTGGTACATCTAGATGTGCTATAAATCTGAAAGCGATGGGCGAAACAGAGGATGGCTAATAGCAACGCTCAGTTGGGTTTTTTATGGGCCTTTGCCCATAAAAAAACAACGGTACTTATGAAAAGGGAAAAAACTTAATCCTTAAACTTTTTTACTTTCACCTCAAGATTTTAGTTTAATTTATAAATAGCAATTGTACCTGGTGTCACTCATGCTCTTAAATCAATGGAAAAAATCGGTACAACATACATAGTACAAACTTTCTCATATATTAATGCGTCGTATAGTTATCTTTAGAAAATGAAAATCGTATCAGTCGGTTTTTAGAAAATCCAACTTTTGTTAAAGTTACTCAAGAATAAACTAGCCTTATATTCATTCATTGAGAAGAAAGAAATATGTAGTATTATTGCATACGTATACTCAAGTAACTACGAATTTTTTCCAAAATCGTACGAGCCGTTTTTGAGAAAATCAAATTATTGTTCAAGTTGCCTAGAATAAACTAGCCATATATTCATTTTTTTGAGAAATATGAACTATTTGGTATTATTGAAGAATTGCGAAAAACTTCTTCGGTCTCAGCTACACCTAAAACGTATATTTCCGTCAAAATCTCGAGGTCGAATTTTTTCGCGATAACAATACTTTCTCAATATACTTCGTATATGAGAAAGTAAAAACAGACATATTTAGTCGTTAACTTTCCTTGATCCAATTAGCTAGGGACCGGTTTAGTAATGAAGCAATGTATCGTATTATTTCTGGGATTCGGTATCCATATTTATACTAGTATATAGCCCATCAGAAATGAAGGGAATAAAGAAACTTCAAAAATATGTTATCATACCAAAATTTCCAAAGTGAGACAAATATATCTTAAACTTAAAATAGTTGCATATATTCTTCTACAAAGAGAATGAAGATACAGTGAACCATCGGTATATCGGACCTTGATAGAACGGACTTCAGATATAACGGATAGATTTTCCAAATGCTATTTTCTCCAAAATTTCCATCAGGGTCGGGAAAAATCTAAATTTTCGAAAAAGTATCCCAAGTTCGATTCCTTGGAATAATTCCGTTTCAAATAAGATATATAGGAAAATCAATTTTCATTTCGCAACTCCGAAATTAAACAATTTTCGAGCGATTTAGTAATAAATGCGAAATGCTTTGACATGGATAAAAAATTTTACTCATTTATTCATAGTATAGTATACACATCGCATAGATAGCTTAATTATATCACCTTCAAAAAAGCTAATAAAAAGTCCTGCACTGTGAATTCGAGGCATTCACATGGTATTCAAATGGAAAACAAAAATAATTATTTCAACCTTTCAACCAGCAAATTTCAGTGTGAAAAATTCGACTAGTTTAAGCAGCAGGATAGTTTATGCAAAACTGTAGGTTATCGCTAAGTATGACTTTATACGGAACAAACACACACTTCAAAATATTTATGTAGATATATGTGAAAATATTTATTTAAAGTGATAGAGTACACGTTACCTGGCAGATTACGTTTTACCTGAGGTATTGTTTGGGCACGGTCCACCCTGCCTGCAGGTACAGTGGACTCTAGATAATAAGATGCCGATAGAGTCCACCCTGCCCCATACACCGGCCCTGCAACTACATATGAATTATTTTATTCTTTCGATGATTAGATGTTATACGGTCAAAGTTTTAGATTCACCAAATCCGTTGAAATTCAACAGGCACTTCTGCTAGTATCCAATAAAATATTTAGATTTTTACACATATCCAGGGGGGAGGGGGGGGAGCAACTGCCCCCCCTGCCGACATCCATGCATATATATATATACGTATGAGTGATAGCTAATGCTGCTGTATTTCAAGATTTACATTGTCATCTTTGGCATGTGAATGACAACAACAAGAAGGATATATAAATCGAGTCAATTAACAAATGCTCGACACTTACAGTACAAATGATCCTTTAATGTGCCATCTTTAATCCTAATTGATTTTATTTCCTATTTTTCAAATTTAAAAAGAACATTGATATGCAAGTCTCAAAGTTAGCCTTTAAAGTAACTGCATCGATAATGACCAATTCTAAGTTCTCCCATGCATAACTGTACTAAGCAATTCTCTCATTTTTATCCAAACAGACATCCTTTCTGTGAAAAGACTAGTTACATTGGTTTCATGTAATATATGATTTCATAAACTCGTAAGGCAAAATTCGATTCAGGTATATTCTGGTTATGTTAATGTTATTAGAAATCGTTTATTAACCAGAATTTCCCTGAATACTATAAAGGTAATTAATTAACTGTTCACCCAACACCAAATTTCTGATAAACATAGAAACAGAAATAAACTGAAAAAATGTTAGAAGAAGAGAAACATGCGATGGTCTATGAAGACTACAGCCCACATCCGGTTGTATGTCTTACTTTAGACAAAAAATTGCCAAGCTAAAATGTAATTTTCTAACTAAACATGAATATGATACCAAGGCAGAAACAATTTTCAATAAAATGTAAGACTTACTTACTACTGCATTATAATTTCAATTTGCAAGCTATACAAGTAAACCCAAAAAAACTATTTAATGTTGTTTCAGAATATGCAATTAAACGTGAATGAATGGAACAAAAGTTGATGTAGCCTTTTTACCTTCAACCTCTAAGTCAGTGAAAGGAAATTTCTATATTCTAAAATAATGAATTTAATGAAGATACCATTTTAATCTTTATTAAGCATTTAACATGATTAAAATACAATTTAGTTTTTCACGAATGACAGCAAGCTATTAGAAATACATAACCTCAATGATTTCAAAGAAATTCATAAAACATTGGAAAAAATCACTTTCCAGAGAGATGAGCTCGTTCCCAGTCTTCAAGTAGTAGGAATTCCACCACGCACCCCTAATTGATGATGCAAGTCACTGGAGGATTTCAAATTTGTGCCCGTTTCCGAATGACCCAAGAGGTAGAGCACCCCATTCGTTAACCTTTCTTTTATATGGCATTTCCCCCGATATAATCGAGGCCTATTCCATTGATGCAACTCCTGCAAGAGGATAATGGAAAAACATGAAATGACATATACTCATTGCATTAAATGATACAGAAATCAAGATTTTTCACCCAAAATCACTGAAAAATAAATTACCAACACATTAAAAAGATTCGTAGAATTAAAAAATAAATCATTAATTAAGCACAATCACAAAATGGATATAAAACTTATATGAGTACTCGAAATAATATAAATAAACCCAAAATTAACACATAGCAATTCCAAATCAATATGCAAACATACAAAATATGAAAACAAGTCGCTAGTAAACAAAAATATGATATAGTAAAATAGCATAGTCATAAAATAATCTAATAGGTACAAATGTTAATACACGACACCAATAAATAAATTCGACTATAAACAAATAGGCAATAACACAAATTATCAAAACAAGTAAATACAACGAGACACCGATTCATTCAATATGGCAGTCGAATCACAACAAAAAACAGCAGTAATACACTAGAAATCGATCAAATAATCCAATCAGTCGTAAGCATTAAGCGTCTCGTCTCGTCGACGATAGACATCGTAAACAATGTCCCATGTCTGCACAGGCCTGTGCTGTCAAACCACATAGCGCTATGGGTTGTCAGTCATACAACAACATAAGATAACACATGTGAATAGATACAGTCAGTCCTTAAAGCACTATGCGAACAAAACCTCATTTAAATACCATGAAAAAACAATAGGTAAATGCGAGTAAATTAGGCGTAAACACATCGATAACAAATCGTTACACGACTCACCAAAAATCACCCAGAATACCAGACCGTAGGTGAAATACCTCATCCTCCGAAGCACCTCTTGCCTGCAATACCTTATCCTCGGTCACTGCAGGCTGCTCCTCAGCGACGTGTCACTCGTAGTCGTCTCTCGCTGGCGCAGCTGTCGGCATTTGGCTCCTCGGTGCTCAGCCCGTCGGCGGTCTGTCCCATGGCGTCGTCGCTGATGCGCAGTTGCGCACTGTAAACCATTCCATTAATTTTATTTCGTGAAATTGAATGCCCATCGTCGTTTAATAACCAGCTGGTATTCGAAAAGAAATTCATGGAACGTTCGGGAGAGCGTTTCTATGCGAACAGACACGCGTACTTAAATGATTTCATTTACACTGATACATTTAGCTGGATATTTAAAAAATCAAATCCACAAAGGCGATCAACGTTCTGTTATAGGCTGCATCTTTACACAAGTAAAACCCGAAGAAAACAAGACAAAATTCAAAGAAGGCACATTAAGGTAATATTTAAGCAATATTTCATGGTGAAGAATCACGATTTCAGCAAAATAGTGACAATACATATTCAATGTGTATTTTCGTATCTCATCCACACGGATACTTTGAAGTAGGATTCCTTGCATAAATTCCCTATAGTAACACGAATATAAAATCAAACCAATTCGAGGGTAAGTTGTAGGGGATGAAAAATTCCGTTGACTTACCGATCTTGTTTTCCGTCAGCACAAATGGTCCACTGGCTGACCGCCACGAATCCCGATTCGCCGACTGTCCCTACCAGCAATCTCTACTTACTGTCGAAACGATACTGTCTCTCTCTGAGAGCAGATTGCCCCGGACCCATATATTTAGAAAAACCTACCTATGTAGTCAAAAATCTATTGGAGAGGCTGAAAGTTTAATTTACCACTTAAAAAATTTAGAAATGAAAACATAAGTACAGATGCAAAGCGCCCAAGGTTAGTTGGTTAGAAACTACATTACACCACTATGGACACTTTGCATCCGAGTAGTAATATGTAAAACTGCAAATTGAAATCTAACACCGATGGAATCATCGGCCTAACACGGAATTCATATCCAAGTGAAACGTAGTATTGACTTCCCCTAGGAAGAAGTCGTATCTTTGCCTCGTTCGCTGTTATTACGAACACTTGGAAAGCGTACTCCAGTGAAAGGCGATGATTCATCCTACAGAATTGAAAGAACTGAACAAGAAAATTCACGACTTCAAAAACTCCTTGATGAGGCAAATTTAGAAACAGGTACACTCTGGTGTGTTAGTATTAGTAAAGATATTCTACGCTAATAACCAGAATGCACCTGATTCTAAATGTAATTAATAACTCTGCGCCTAACTGTAACTGAATGAAAACACATAGAAACAGAGGCGACTGCAGTGTTAGTGTTGCTAAAAGAGAAGAGTGCAGAACACTTCCATTTCTATGCGTTACTTGGTGTGAAAAAATGCAAATATAAGGTTACATATAAATGAAAATAAATATGAATCCAGGGCAACTGTTCTCCAAGCCTAGGTTAGCAAATCGTCACATAGTGACTTAAACTTTTAGAGGTGAACGTAACTAAACTAAGAAATTGAATAGTTGAAAGCTACCTAATTCGGGATTAGGTGGTGGTGATTTGACCTTTGAGAGCACCGCCGGATTTTTCTGGAAGTCGCGATCGTGTCTAACGAACTGAGGGAAAGAAAAGACGTCCTACTCCGACCAAGGTAGAACTGCAACAGTAGAAAAACACGCCATCTATCGGTCCATATCACAGGCTATTTCTGGGATCGAAATGTTAAATAATTGAGATTGACTTTTCTCGGTGATATAAAGGAATATTTCTTAGTTGATTAAATAAAAAAGGATTTCTTGGATAATTACTAATGTTATAAAAATTCTTTTTCGAGAAAAAGTTTTCAAAGATATCATTATAAAGCAGTGTAACCAACCGTAAGTGTGTAATGTTATTTTACGATGAATGCATAACCTTATTTATGGATCAATACATCTGCAATAATTAAATGTTGAGGACTCATATATCTATGTAGAAATTTTCATAAGAGCAATAAATTTATCGTACTTGATCCGTCCTTCGAAGACTATCCGGTAGGTAATTAGTAATTGAGTTCACGTAAGATTTATTCATTTAGCAACGCATGTTCCACTTTAAAATAACTTTCTTTGAGTGCAATGCATTTATGTGAGTGTACGTGCCGTGACTGAAGGGCGTGATTGAGGGGAATTTTTAGAGGATGGTTCAGAGTACGCAACTCGGAGACATTCAGATGTTCCCAAAATCTTTTTAAAAACCTATTTAATTGCTAATCGCCACTTAACGCGAATTCTCGTAGGTCAAGAGTTAGCTTTCATCGGAAGTGGTGGTAAAAAGCACCGACTATTTGGAAGAAACGTATTACTTTTCTTTGGTTACCCTCGGTTCGAATACACTTAGCGTGTACGGAATCAGCTATAGAAGCCACGGTTTTAAGTTCTATCGTAGATATACATACTATATATGTTGCGCCCAGATACCTAAATCGCTCAGTGAGCGAAAAAAAACAGCCGCAACGCGTTGTGGATGCACCTAAACGACCAAACAGATTTTTTCGCTTCATAGCCGTTTTAAACCGACCACAACGCGTTGTAGACGATTCAGAAATGACACAACGCCGTACACTTTCCTAACTTGTTATTATTTCGCTTGAGTTAAATAACAGTCACTTGGGATCGCGTGCAGCTGTAGAAAACACTCCGATGAAGCTTTCAGCCACTTGAGAATCCAACTTCCGTCTCGTCATCCAAACCTTTCGTATCAAAAGGATCGCAAAAGTCGTATGAGTTGATAATTAATCTTAGGCAGCATAGGAGCTGTATAAGAGAGCCGAATTTAGATAATGTGATGTTTGTTCTCTCTTTTAGAAGGGACTAAAAAGAAAGAGGAAAAATAAAACCAGTAAGAATGAGTGAAACGATTATTATTACGGGAAAGGCAAAGGGCAAAAGTAAACGAGTTAGAAAAAATCGGCACAACATACATTGTACAAACTTTCTCATATATGTACTAATGCGTCGTTTAGTTATCTTTAGAAAATGAAAATCGTATGAGTCTGTTTTTAGAAAATCTAATTTTTGTTAAAGTTGCCCAAGAATAAATTAGCCTTATATTCATTCATTGAGAAAAATAAAATACGTAGTATTATTGTAGATGTATACTCAAGTAACTGTACGAAATTTGATCAAAATCGTTGTAGCCGTTTTCGAGAAAATCGGATTGTTGTTAAAAATGCGTAGAATAAACTACTCTTAATTATTGATCTATGTCAACCATTTCTATTTCTATTTCTGCTCAGTATGATAAAATTCCTAAATACAAGATTTCATTCATTTTCGTTCTACCGTCTAGGCTCCAGAGCCAGTAACAGACAGACAGACGGACAGACAGACATACGGCATTGCGAAAACCACTTTTTCGGATTCAGCGACACCTAAAACGTGTATTTCCGTAAAAATCTCGAGGTCGAATTTTTTCGCGAAAACAATACTTTCTCGATACTTCGTATGAGAAAATAAAAATGAATGTGATTTATTATGAAATACTCTCTGAACTTAACACACGGTGAACAAAACACGACAAAATATAGCGATCTGATTACTGTCATTGCTCTCATAAATCTGAACGAGGCAAAAAATGAAAAATGCCTTAATTACCGTTTCCGTACGAAGAGAATTGAGCCGAAATTCCGTCAAAGTTGATTCATTATATAGTTTAGCCGTGGGACTGGTGGAAGTTTTATGGCACGCGCTGCCATGCGTCGAAAGCTATTTATTTTTCGAATCTTATTGAAGGCGTTTCCCGATATGCGTACGGATTCTAGTTGGAATCAGCTCATCCTTTCAGTTTTATGAATGCTAATGCAAGAACCGAGATTTTATGACCGCAGCCCCTCTTCACGCCGGTAGCTATTCTGAAGGGAACTATTCCGCGTTTCTCCGAAAAGACATATAGGCAGCGTGAACTAAATCTTTAAAAAATAGACATTCGAGCAAGAAGGCAGGATCACTACTCCGCTGATATAACTGCCCTTATATTCCAAAACTTCTTTTCTATCGGAAAGAGGAGGAAATCAACGTAATCAATCTTGAACGTATTAACAGCGTCAACAAACGTCATAATATACTGCTGTGGTCCCCGATATACGACCCGCGCATTTTTTACTTCCTCGACATCTTTAATACTAGCACATTCGTGTATTTGCGAGCAGGTGGTGTAATTATATATCATTTATGAAATCTAAACGATATTTTTCGATTAAGTTTGATGAAACATACTTTTAATAAAGGCGTATGACACATCCACGAAATCAGATAATTCTCAAATGAAATGTATCATTGCTTTGAAAATTCTTCTGTGGCTGCAAAAAAAATATATATTAAAATTTACAGCAAACTGAAACGAGAAGAGGATGATTTAGGCATTATGCGTGAAATAGACAAAGTTTGCATAATTGACGCGAGAAATTATTGTGAATAATTACTATGAATTATAAGTAGTTCGTCACATGGCGAAGAACTTTATTTAGAAATGAAATGAAGATTAAATATTATGTTGGATAAATCTGTAATCTTCAAGAGAATCTTTAATTTCCTTCAAGTGTTGGCGAGAAAAAAAGGCGAAACGTGGAGCAAAGAGGTTTTCAAAGGAGGATAGGTATTTACAAAATAAAATAAAGAAAATAAAGGTTCCCTGTCGCAAGGAGAAAAGTTTTGGGAATCGATCGAGTAATCAAGCTGTTTATATAACACAAAGGATAGCATTTTCAAAAGGATAAGAAAATACACAGGGAGAAAAAACAGCGGAACTCCGTATTATATAACAGAAAAATTCCACTCTCGAAGAAAGAAGATTTCTGAAAGTTAATGAAGAAGAATGAAGAAGAAGTTAATGAAGAAGAAGGCATGGAGACGAAAATGATGCATGTATGAAGAAGTGAATGAATGATAAAACCTTTGATGGTGATAATGTGGCGTGGCATAAAAGCATATTTGAGATGAGAAATTAATCATCCTCGTCCGCATTTGATAACAGAGCATAATTGCAGAAAATATCAGTTCTAAAAAAATCGACAGAAAAATTGTTTTCTTGACCTCAATTTTTTCTCGTTCGGGGCCGCACCAAAATTTGACATGTCCATTGCGAATGCATGAAAACCTGGTACGTTTAATTAGACCTTGCCCTTAATACTTCTATTTCTAACGATTGCCTCATGAAATGTGTCTTAAATCAACTATTTATGCACCCTAAATTTTCGTGAAAGTTTAATAAAAGCGCAACGCAGAGTGAATAGCTTCACCTAGCGAGAACCCGGCTTTGGTAAGATTCTACCAAAAAATTTATAGCTTTTGGAAGTAGAATTTTCATTTCGGAACCCTGGATTATCGCAAACTGATTCGATCAAATGCGTAAGAGAATCAGGACCGAATTTATTCCGGTTATAAATTCAGTTTTAAAGAACCCGATTATTTTTTTCTTCCGCTTACCGCGCAGAATTATGGTGGGAGGAAATGATCTCTCAACTTTCCATTCAAAGAGAACAAAACGGCAAAGGAATGGAGGCGATGCAATCGTCTTATAGCGATTCCCTTTGATCTCGGCTTCAATGGATATTTTCTTCTGTCCAACCCGACCCAATGTCGAACCTAAATCCTCACCTGACCGAACCATTTCTTTTTTCCCAAGGGGCGAGCGAAAGGAGAATGAAGGTTGGCCCAGTAACCCAGATTGACCAATTCATTGTTCCCATCACCCTGACGATGGATTTTTCATTGCCCGAAAAGGACCAAAAAAAAAAGGAAGAGTAATAGGATCTCCGAGGTGAGAAGGGAATTTTAGCCGAGGGAAATAGAGAAGGAGATAGAAATGGGGAAACACGCCGGGACCGAAATGAGAAATGGAAGGGGATTTTTTTTAAACGGTAAAATAATGGAGGATTAGTAGAGGCAGGCGGGAGATTAAAAGTAGGTAAGTCGAATTCGCCGCATGGGAGCAAGAGGGATGGGGGAAAAGGCGGGTCGAAACGAAGGTGTAAGAAGAAAAGTGTAAAGGGAAGAAGGAGAGGGACCTGAATAAAGGAGTAGGGATATGTGCCGTATAAAAGATAGAAACGGGGGGGGGAGGTCTGAAAGTAAAGGGAGGCATCCGACATTAGTGATAGGGATTTTGAAATTTCGCGCCGTAGTCTGATTCTGGGAATACCAAAAATGTACCATCCAAAAAGTGTTACATAAACGGCTGAAACTTCACGCCTATAAAACTCAGATAAAGCATGAAATTAAGCCAAGTGATCGTCCGAAGCGAGTGGAATGTGCTACATGGTTCCTTGAAACGTAGGTATTTTGTGTTTACCTTTCTAATCGCTTAGATAAATGTATTTAAGACATAACAGGTAATTTCGAGTAAAATCCAAGAAATTTGGCTGAACTCTGATGTAATTGATACTCATATTAACGGAGAAAAATAACTTTGTTAAATTCCACAATTTTTTATTTCACGACCGGTTTCGCCAAATATCTGATGATGCTAGCTATTTAGCGAAACCGATCACGAAATAATAAAAAATTGTGGCTTAACACAGTTATTTTTCTCCGTTAATAAAGGTAATCTCGACTCACAACTAAATTCTTCATTTCCTTGTTTTTCTTAAACCCAATTTTCGACTGGGTGCGGCCCGCGAAGAGTACCAAATTGAACAATGTGGCCCGCGATGAGTGCAGCAACGGGTTATGTGGCCCTCGGGCGGAAAAGCTTGGGCGCCACTGGCCTAGGAGATGGCACGAAAGTGTAAAAGGGGGTTTTCATGGCTGGTTGGGGAGGAGGGAGGGGAAGGGAGGTTTCAAAACTTTCCTCCCGTTTTAAAAGTGCACGGATAGAGATTACGGATTGTAAGGTAGTAACTCCGTGAGAAACTTATTCGTATCAGAAATGAAAACCCGGATCAGAATAGCGATTACTCTCGTACGGATAACAAAAATGGAATAAATTTTATAAGGCCTTCCGTGCGATGTTATGCGTTTCTTTACAAAGGAGAATAAAATAGTAATAATAATTTCACAGAAAAGAACCAGAAAATTAAAAAAAAATAGAAAAAACATACAAGGAAAACACCAAATCACAAATTCGGAAAATTTCTATAACGTGACAGAGTAATTGCGGTAAAAACCTAGGAAAGACCTGACTTGGCCATCCTAGTAAAAGACCACGCAGGAAAACACCCACGAAGGGAAGGGGGGTGGAAAAAACCTGCGAAAACCCTAGATACATAAAAGAACAATAGTGGAATTACAATAATACATACAAGTTTAACAAGATAAGATTTACAAAACATTTTAATGTTATGAGTAATGAACAAGATAATTAAAAAATAAGATGAAAACATACAATATTTAGCAGAAGAAAGGGAGGGAGAGATGGAGAGTGAAAGGGAGGGAGAGAGAGAGAGAAGGGAGAGAGAGAGGAGGGGAAGGGGAGGGAGATAGTGAGGGAGGGGGAGGGAGAGAGAGAAATAGAGAGGGAGAGAGTAGCAAGCGATCGGATGAGGAGGTGATGCGATATAATAAAAAAACAGGCGAGGGGTGTAATTAAAATGGGCGTGGTGCAAAGAATAAAAGGAGGTGGTGGGGAAATAAAAGCGGGAAAAGGATGTAAAAAAAAGGGGGAGCTGAACGGAATTAAAACGGAAGTGAACAGGCGCTAGGAGAAGAGTAAGAAGATTACAAGGAAGGGGTAGTAAAAAATGGGAAGGAACACAAGATGGCTTCGTAAAGCGGCAGGAATCGGACCGACTGTTTTTTAACGGATTTTATGCCGGCTTCACCCGAAAAGTAAGTATTAATGTTGTCAGGTGAGCCCTCGCGAACCAAGCGCTGCATAAGATTAAGTGCGACTGAGTTCACGGATGGATCGGATTAAGAGTACGAAATTAAAGCTCGACTTCAATTATAGTTTATAGGTGTTGGATCCAAAGGAGGACAAAAACTGAGGCTTTTTAATTAAGAAGATGTTTTTAATATTGACACACTTGTTTCCGATGAGATTTTTTTACGAATCTTAATTGTGTTTTTGTTCGGAATAGTAATGGGTTTGGAGCTGTTTTAGGATCGTGTCTCGCAATGTAAATAACGTTTGATATTTGTTTTCTGCGGAGTAGATTTCAATTTTTAAAGTTAAAAAATTCAAATTTGAAATGTACGGCTCTTTGTAAGATACCAATCAATATTGCATTAAAACTCTTCCCTAAACTTTTGCGATAGTTAATTCGGAATTAAAGCCAAGCTGTTAGAATTTCCAAAAAAATTCAGTTAGTCTGACGCGAGGCACGGCAACCGAATCAGTAAGAAAACACCGTATTTTCCATTTCAGAACGAAATTCAACGTAAGATGAGCCGCGGGACAGTAGAATAAGGCAATACTTATTTTTTAAAATACCAATTCATGCTTAACCCTTTCAGATCTTAATGTATGTGATCGTGTAAACTTGTATTTGGTAGTCATTTTTCGATTGTAGTTGTATTTGTTAGCATTTTGGTCCTAGCGCATGCTCATTTTGGATGATAACTTCTTTAGATTACATTCTCTGGTACGGAATGTACAAGATCGTGCACAAACCGAAAAAATAAATCAGTTTACAAAAGTTAATGAAAGTTATATATTCATGTAAGATTCGATTCAATAAAGAAAGAATTATCACTTTTTAAAAATTTAATTTAAAAAATCAGAACTGAATGGTTTAATAAAGCTCTTATTGATAAAATTGCCCTTTTGAGCATTTAATAGGAAGCTAACCAATATGTCATTCGAGAAGCTTTATCCTATAAACAAAATTTGATTGGGGAGCCGAATGCGGCTCAAGAACCATAAGCTGCCGACTCCTTGTCTAACGAAAGAGGCTGTTTGTACAATCCCGGAAGAAAAAACTGGGACACCTTAACGTTCTCCTAACGGCGAGATGGGGAACTTTTGGGGGAGTACAAACTGAATGACAACACTGCAGGAGAGAAGAGGGGATGAGGAGTGGAAAGGGGGGAAGAGAAGAGTGGGTCCAGCCAGTATTCGTCACTCTGCTAAGCAAATCAACCGACCTAAAACTTGTGGGGCCGAGTCCCCACTTGAAACGAGTTCGTATTCTAGCATCAAAGGCCTGCGCGCGAGCTTCGAAGAAGTCTTGTTGTGATCCAAATGATGCGGTGAAATAAAAACAACTGTGCTAGTGTCCGTAAAATACCCTAAGTGTAATTGATATTTAATAATCGGGCATTGACTCATGATCGCTATTATCACGATCGCATTATTAGCACATAACGTAATTTCGTAACTTTTATTCTCTCTCT
Source organism: Uropetala carovei (assembly GCA_036926305.1). Taxonomy (NCBI): domain Eukaryota; kingdom Metazoa; phylum Arthropoda; class Insecta; order Odonata; family Petaluridae; genus Uropetala; species Uropetala carovei. Next base: position 4,244,323 of record JAXCHB010000101.1, on the reverse strand, counting down.
TTAAAAACGGTTATAACCACGCTAACATGTCTGTTATTGGGATGATCCACATGCATGGATATGACTTCAAGGGATTACTTTAGCCTACATATTGATCCCTGATTGTGGCAACATAGAAAGATGCTCGGCGGTGCATTGGCGCTGCTACGGAAATTGCGTTATTAATCGGAATCGTGACACTCAAGTAATTTTTTTCACGGAAAATGAATCGAAAATTGTTATTATATTCACTGAAAATTACTCTAGCAATCAATCAACAATGTGTGAACCAGTATTTTCGAGGTAAGTTACCTGAACGTTGAAATGAAAACTGTGCTAGGGTCCTTAAAATATCCTAAGTGCAATTGATACTTAATACTCGGGCACTGACTCATGATCGCTATTTACCCGACAGCATTTATTTGCACTTACCGCTATTTCGGTAAGTGCAAATAAATGCTGTCGGGTAAATAGCGATCATGAGTCAGTGCCCGAGTATTAAGTATCAATTGCACTTAGGATATTTTAAGGACCCTAGCACAGTTTTCATTTCAACGTTCAGGTAACTTACCTCGAAAATACTGGTTCACACATTGTTGATTGATTGCTAGAGTAATTTTCAGTGAATATAATAACAATTTTCGATTCATTTTCCGTGAAAAAAATTACTTGAGTGTCACGATTCCGATTAATAACGCAATTTCCGTAGCAGCGCCAATGCACCGCCGAGCATCTTTCTATGTTGCCACAATCAGGGATCAATATGTAGGCTAAAGTAATCCCTTGAAGTCATATCCATGCATGTGGATCATCCCAATAACAGACATGTTAGCGTGGTTATAACCGTTTTTCAAGAGAGAGAATAAAAGTTACGAAATTACGTTATGTGCTAATAATGCGATCGTGATAATAGCGATCATGAGTCAATGCCCGATTATTAAATATCAATTACACTTAGGGTATTTTACGGACACTAGCACAGTTGTTTTTATTTCACCGCATCATTTGGATCACAACAAGACTTCTTCGAAGCTCGCGCGCAGGCCTTTGATGCTAGAATACGAACTCGTTTCAAGTGGGGACTCGGCCCCACAAGTTTTAGGTCGGTTGATTTGCTTAGCAGAGTGACGAATACTGGCTGGACCCACTCTTCTCTTCCCCCCTTTCCACTCCTCATCCCCTCTTCTCTCCTGCAGTGTTGTCATTCAGTTTGTACTCCCCCAAAAGTTCCCCATCTCGCCGTTAGGAGAACGTTAAGGTGTCCCAGTTTTTTCTTCCGGGATTGTACTGCCTATACGTCTTGATGTACTTTAATTCATTGCAGTAAATGAGTCAGGGACCGATTTTTGTTTACCCTTTGTATCATATTTTAAATACATTTATTGTTTGCTAAAAGAGGAAACATGCTTTGATGCTATTAATCGAAGGTAAATCAAATCAATCGAACGTTCTTGATGCTTGCTGAAAATGGAGAATAAGGTGAATATGTTTAAACGTTAATTAACATCAACTCGTGGATTTTTTCTTAGCAATAAACAGAATAATTATTTATACCTAAAAAGAGACGTGATAAATATGCATTAAACTTCGCAATTAAGAGTACTTTTTACCTGAGATTAATTCATTGAGTAGGTAACAAAACCATGACTCCCGAATTTTATCTTTATCAGTTTGTAACGTTTTCCGATGCAAATGCGGATGTTCATCATTCCGATGGCCATTTCTCTAATTGAAAACTGTGAAATCTACGCAATGAAATTTTTAATGAAATTCTCGGGAAATATTTACGACGGAAGCGTGACCAAGTTTTAAAAGAAAGAAGGCCGAATTCGGTTAACCTTTAAGACGTTGGAGTTCTCGAGAAAACGGTAAATAACGAAAAATACGAACGCTAAAAATGATTCCGCGCCGTCTCCAAGCTTCGAAACTGTTTCATCGTTTTGTCATTATAATATGGAAATTTGACAATCAAGCTTGTGCGAAATTTCTTTCTCGTGAAAATGAGACGCGGCATTCGCATCCTAAATTTTCATCTAACGCCATCCATCATCTTTAATGTTAAAAGTAATGCCGTTACTCTTCAAATTCCGACGTAATTAAAAATCTGATTTCTGAATAAGTTCGATTTAATTAGAAGAATTAAATCTTGCCGTAGACGAATATGAAACTGTGCGTCCGAATTTTTCTGCATTTCTGTTTACCTTCAGAGTTTATGACAACCAGTGGGTCGTGAATCTAAGTTTTCTCACCTACACAAACAAAATGATTCCTAGTCGAAGGAGAATTTTATCATAAAGTTCTACATGGCAACTCTTAAATCAATCGAGCAATATAACGTTCGCAACATGGCAGGCAAGGAATAATTTGTGAACTTTTTTTTATTCTTGCGATAAATTCTTAATTTTGATACTTTGAAGGAATAAGAATTGTTACTCTGCCTTATGTTTATCGTTTGAGGGAAATTTTATGACATCAGATTATATCGTTCAACTCAGAACTCCACTTAATGCTTAAAAATGTTGTGTACACTTTTTCATGTCTTACTCATTATTTGGGAGCTATTCAAGATTTTGTGTTCAATGATTGTATCGCGACGAAATATTTTTTATCACAATTTATTCCGCAAAACAGGGTCAAATATGCATTCAAATACGATTAGTGCAAGTTTCAAGCTGTATCAGGAAAAACAGAGCTCATTTCTGGCCATTTTTAAAGATACATTATAAAGAGTATTTCCCGCCTGCAATTAAACACTTGAAAAACGTCGCTTTACAGCACAGAACGTATTCCGAACCGGCTTGATTGAAGGGCACGTCACGATTAAAATTATCACTAGAACGTATAAAAGATAAAGTTCTGGAGTCTCATTAAAAGAAAGAAGAAATATCCCCGTGTCCCTAGTGGCACCATTCGGAACACGGATTGCGCGTGACTTATCTTGAAGCAGAACGTGGAAATCGCCCTTTTTACTTTCTCATACGAAGTATCGAGAAAGTATTGTTATCGCGAAAAAATTCGACCTCGAGATTTTTACGGAAATATACGTTTTATGTGTCGCTGAATCCGAAAAAGTGGTTTTCTCAATGCCGTCTGTCCGTCTGTTACTGGCTCTGGAGCCTAAACGGTAGAGCGAAAATGAATGCAATCTCGTACTTAGGCATTTCATCATACTGAGCAGAGTATACATAGAAATGGTTGACATTGCTCAATAATTAAGAGTAGTTTATTCTACGCATTTTTAACAATCCGATTTTCTCGAAAACGGCTCTAACGATCTTGATCAAATTTGGTACAGTTACTTGAGTTTACGTCTTCAATAATACCAAATAGTTCATATTTCTCAAAAAATGAATATAAGGCTAGTTTATTCTATGAAACTTTAACAATAATTCGATTTTCTCAAAAACGGCTCTAACGATTTTGATCAAATTTCGTACAGTTATTTGAGTATACGTCTGCAATAATACTATGTATTTCATTTTCTCAATGAATGAATATAAGGCATGAAGATAAGGCATGAATATAAGGCAACTTTAACAAAAATTGGATTTTCTAAAAACAGGCTCATACGATTTTCATTTTCTAAAGACATATATGAGAAAGTTTGTACAATGTATGTTGTACCGATTTTTTTCAAGGTCGCAGACAAATTTAAAGTCGTTGGGGGAATAAACTAAAGTCGGGCTAGAGAGCATAGGGTGTTTCAGAGCTCTTGATGATTCAACGTTGGTGATAAAAAAGGATAGAAAAGGACGATGAAGTGCTCTTTAACCTGGCCTTGTCCACGGTCATATAATAATAAAAAATAATTTAGCAAAAAAACCAAAATGCATACGTTGAATTCACAAATCGTGAAATGTTCAAAATTTAATTGCGTTCTCGTCAAGAAAGTTTTACAGCCGAAAAAAATCTACAATTTTTGGTTGTAGCATCTACCAAGGTACAGGCATTCAAATGGACGAAGGTATCAAAAAATGTAAAATGCAAATTTACATTTTTAAGCCACCAAAAGAGTATGGTGGGAGCGAACATTATAGCATGTCTACCCTCAAGTTAAAATCACTATTACCCTATCCCAACAGTTTCGAAACTTTACAAAGCCAACCTCCCCTTTAACTAAGAAAAATGTCTTTGCACCCCACTCTGTATTATGCAAAATCAATACCAACTGGATATACAGTTTCAATTAGTATGGCCGCTTTAAGAGAAACATGGACTCAAGCGATGGGCCTTAGCCACTTGAGGGCTAGAATTCAGAGGCTGCATATTGTAATTCTCACGATTATGTTAGTTAAACAGGCACTAAATATGTATATGTCAAATCATTTGCACGTCCCCGATCTACCCACCACACCTCCTCAGGGAGGTGCATCCCAGTTTGTAAACCATTGGCCTATCTCATCAACTACAAGAAAAAGGGTGAGGAATATCTTTCACATATACTGTTACACTTCTATAAGTCAATCGTCTATGACACACGAATTTTCCATAACTCTGAGTGAATTAATTTTACAGGACAAAATCTTTTTTATGCTATTTTCCTTCTATAACTCGAATTTTCTATAAGTTGAATATCTTCTGTTTCCCTTGAGGTTTGGCATATAGAAGTCCCACTGTACGTTCCTATTTTTTAGTTAAATGACAGAAAAATTTTTATTCAATTGTTTTACACAGAAGGAATTTATCTCTATGAAAATGCATTAATTTAAAAAATGACACAGGAAAAATATCGATTTACATGCTGACAGCTTCCACTTCAGCAATCGGGTATTAATTTTAGCATAAAAGTTGTTAAGCATTCTGGAATAATAAGTGACTGTGGTGAAGCTGAAAACCACGTTATAATCTTATGTTTATGTTTTTCACATTCTGAGCAGTAAAAATGAGACTTTATGTTCCAATGAAAAATTTTACAGAATTTTTTCCCAAAGAATTTGAATGCATTAAATTTCAAGTACATTTAAAAATATATCATGAATACAGTATGGTCAGTAAATTTTCAATAGAGTGACACCAGTTACATTTGAAGAATCACCGTAGCAATACTCCTAGACAATGTGATATCTGCATTCCTCTTTAATTCCTTGATTTTATCTTACTTTATAATTACTGGAAATGAGACATTTTCATACCCATTCGCACCAATTTTTCCAAATGCTTCAAAATCCTGGACAAATTTATCTTTTCAGAAATTACTTTTGGTCTGGGAAAATGAGAATGTACAGTAGCTCCATGTGTGTGCTTTGTGAACTTATTTGTTTTTTGTGACAAATGATTAAAAAGGTACAACTTCAACTCACAAATACAGCACTTCATGGCATTATTCTCACCCACATGAAATTTTTATGCCCTAAATCAGTGCTCTCCAACCTGTTTTGCTCCACGGCACACCTTCATGCAAGCTTAGAAACATCGCGGCACACCAAACCGCCCCTAATTAATTTCACTGCGTAAATACACATTAAAAAAACTAGCATAAAACAAATAAAAGTCGCAATTATATTAGATTGTTATGATTGGTAAAGTAATATTCAAATAATTGTAAAATTTTATTGTAAATTCAGTACACAATTCAACGTGTAAAAATGTTATGCTCTTCGACAGAAAATTTGGGCTTGCCTTTTTGGTACAAAGATTTATATTTGGCTCACTAATAGAAAGAGCTACAAGAACTTCTTCATGTAGGTTCTTTAAACATGTCCTTTTACTATTTTAAATATGGGCTGTTGACGAACAACTAAATTCGCATAAATACGTTGTTGAATTTGGAATGTCATATCGATGGCATATTCAGATATTGAAGGATATTCACCTTTAGCTTTCAGCCAAAATACATCTAAAGGTAGCATAATAATTTGAAGTTGTATGATCGTTACTAAGGTCTACCAATTCCTCTTGTAGTTTCAGAATAAATTCTTTGGATGATAAAATAAATGCAAATTTGTTTGTTCCAAACGCTTTTGTAAAAATTAAATATCCTCAGACTGTGAGGCACACTAGTGCCTTCGTCACGTCACACCAGTTGGAGAGCACTGCCCTAAATTTCGGTTGAGAACAGCAGGAAAATTATATCCACGTACAAGAATTGGCCAGACACAACAGTATGAAATGAAGTGATTCTTTCAATGCGTATTGTTCAAGGATAGTAAAAAAAATATGCAATGTCACAATTACGTGAGGTATGCAAATAATATCAATTCATCATTATTGCATGGAAATAACATGCTTAGTCGCATATAAATTATAGTGCTTCTTACAGTAAATGTTCAGATGTAACGAAAATAGGTTGAAAAGATAGGAAAACTATACCAAGTAAATATGGCAGTAGGAGCAATCATGAAATCAGAAAAATTTTCTAGCTATAATAAAAACTAATGTCATAAAAAAACTATACTTGAGTATTACAACCATAAAGACCAAAAAACACCACAAAAATTTAACATTCATTTAATTCACTACAAAAAAGTTATAATAGTAATAACAACTTAGAAATATTGAAAAGAAAGTGCAATTACAATTTACACAGAAAAGTTTTATAAATCGGGAAAAGACACACACAGTGCTCATAAAAATTTATAACTTCATCGACAGATTTTGGAGAGCAAAACCAAATACACTCTTGTGGTAATATAGAGAAAATTAGAAAATATGACTCAATAAATATATAAAACAATTATTCTTATCAATACTCACTAGAATTTTAAGACAAGGCAGTGCATGTTGCCCTTTCAATTTTATAAAATTTTCATTTATCGTCTTTTCCACATTTACCAGCATTTGATAACGAGTAGTATAACAGATATTTTGACTTGAACAGCAAACATCAACACTGATAATTACTCTTCCTAATGAGCAACTAACTAACTCTAAATTATATTACGATGCATACATATTTCTTAAACAGCACTACACATACCTATGCACTGCTCATATCTAAAAACAAGAAATGGCAAGAAAAATTTTATTCTTACAACAATGATTGAGGAGATTGTGTATATACAAAGGAACTTATTGATTCATTTTAAAAATATGTTTATCATTTTTCTAGCCAAAATATTTGACAACAACTGATAACATCTATGAGGACATGATTGGTAAATCACATATCACAGGATTCACTATGAATCATTAACTGGGCAAGCAAAGATAAACACTTTGCAGTAAAAAACACCACACATAAAGAAACATGGCAATTCACAAGATCACTCTCTATACCGTTAACATAACCTAATCTTAGAGGCATAATTTTACAAATGATGCAATGCTTAAATATCCATGGGCATTAATGTTTGTGGATGGCATAAATAGTGCAAATTTATTTTAACTACCTACTCATTTACTAATTTTTTCTTGTTCTCATATGTTATTTTTACCACTGAGAGATACACTTCCTAGCCTTCCAACAGCATCAAGCAACATACAACGACATGTGCACCCAGTCACTGGACATTCAGAATGCAACCTGAAATAAATACAATAATGCTTTCATTATTAACATGAAAAAAGCCACGTCAGATTTAATACAATATCAAAAATGAAAACTCATCAATATAGATACATATTTCTAATTTACTTGCTTCTTAAAATTTTTACAAAACGAAATAAGTTAGCAATGTATTTAACATAAATTTAGATGAAAAATCCTATAAACTATCAGTTTTATGAAAAAAATTTAAAATGAAATGTGAAGAAAATAATATTTTCTACAACTTTAATAATAAGAAATATTTATGTAAATTGAGTTTTAAAGGAAACACTTGGAAAAAAGGAAAAACTATTAGGAATAAACCTCCACTTCCGGTTGACCTGTATTGTCCAAAATCTAATCAGCTCTTGTCCCTACGATGAAAATATTATATTTGAAATTTGGTATTGAAATGGCAAATACTTTTCAGTGGCAGATTTAGGCATTCTGGGGGCCCATGGCATTAAACTATTGGGGCCTCTGGTGCTGAACAATTGGTGGCCCTGCAATATAAACATATGCTGCTGCTACTTTATTTGACCTCTCTTAATGATCGCATTAATAAATAAAGTATCACAGAGCAAAAAATGAATTTTTCTACGTCATTTTTAAAATGGCATACAGTAAAACCTCACATAGCACGAATTCATAAGACGTGATTTCGCTAACATAAGACGTGGTATACATTTCCCTACCAAACCTCAGAAGACACAGAGGTTTGTCTCGCTAAGATACGGTTTGACAAGTCCAAGCTAAAGTTAACCTTTAAATTTCTCCTAACTATAAATGATAAAAACATCAAATTAAAATGTCTTAAAGAAAAAATCGGTACAACATACATTGTACAAACTTTCTCATATATAGGTACTAATGCGTCGTTTAGTTATCTTTAGAAAATGAAAATTGTATGAGTCTGTTTTTAGAAAATCCAATTTTTGTTAATGTTGCCCAAGAATAAACTAGCCTTATATTCATTCACTGAGAAAAATTAAATATGTAGTATTATTTTAGATGTATAGTCATGTAACTGTACGAAATTTGATCAAAATCGTTAGAGCCATTTTTGAGAAATCGAGTTATTGTTAAAGTTGCCTAGAATAAACTAGCCTTATATTCAATTTTTGAGATATAGGAACTATACAGTATTATTGAAGACGTAAACTCAAGTGACTGTGCGAAATTTGATCAAAATCTTTAGAGCCGTTTTCGAGGAAATCGGATTGTTGCTAAAAATGCGTAGAATAAACTACTCTTAATTATTGATCAATGTCAACCATTTCTACGTATACTCTGCTCAGTATGATAAAATGCCTAAGTACGAGATTTCATTCATTTTCGTTCGACCGTCTAGGCTCCAGCGCCAGTAACAGACAGACAGACGGCATTGAGAAAACCACTTTTTCGGATTCAGCGACACCTAAAACGTGTATTTCCGTAAAAATCTCGAGGTCGAATTTTTTCGCGAAAACAATACTTTCTCGATACTTCGTATGAGAAAGTAAAAATACTGACAAATTGATTCATGTAATTATTATACCTTATAAAAATGTTGCATTGAGAGATTCATATGTGTGATTCTAACAGAACTCCTCAACTGGTGTTCCACGATAAAGCCCTTGATGTGCCACAGTATATTTTATGTTATAAGCAAGGGAAAGATATTACTGCGTTTTATTACCCTTCAGGTATTACCACAGAAAATACATATTTAATAAACAGCAATACTTTATGGTCAAATTTATTACACTGTTTCAGTTGCATGAAGCTAAAGTTACTTCTTGGAGAAACTAAGTCATACGGAACAGTTTTGGCTAATGTGATCTCCACAGTTTTATTTAGAACTGTGATGTTGCGATCCTAAAAATTATGCAGTTTTTCTACTCTATTTCTGATAAATTCAGGAATTTTTTTATATACAGTAATCGCCAACCGTAGGTGTTATGTTCCCGGAAAACACCATGGTTAGCAAAACCGTGGTTGGTAAAACCTAGGGCTTATGGGAAATAAGGGGTTAGCGGAAGCCACTTCCAAGGATAATATTGGACTCATTAACACAATAATGCTTTGCAACTGAAGCAGCACTTTCCTCATGCGCAAAGCAATTGATCAATTCAACTTTCTGGTGTAAAGATAAAACTTTTCTTGGTCGCTTGGAAACTACAATATCAGCACCATGCGCCATTCTCTGCAATTACATAAAAAATTACTATATACAATTAGCTATCTGTGTGCCATTCTCCATGATTACATAAAAAATTACTCAATATATATGTTAGGAATAAGAAGATAAAATTGCTGAATTTAACATAAATAGTAATTCTAGATGTAAAGTTCAAGATTATTCATATTAAAGAAAATTGTTGTGTGCGCGCCTGAAACTGGAGATACTCAAAACCTCATACCGCAGTATACAAATAGCTGTCCACGGATACTTGAAATCGCAGTTGACGAGGGACTACTATATCACATTACGCTGGGTATTATTCTATAATTTTTCTTAATTCCATGTCGAGAAATAAGATTGCATGAATTATGTGATGACGTGGATTATATGAGTAAATACGGTATTATTTGACGTATTTAAATACCGGTCAAAAGATTGTCCTAAAAATATGTAGAAAATATGAGATCCAAGAACCTAACTCCCTATTACCTATTAACTTAATGCTTCATATAATGCGATTCCACAAGATGCAGCGATTTCAAGGAACACAACTACTGCAGTATGTGAGGTTTTACTGTATTTAATATTTCTGAGATTATATAGAAAAACATTTTTTCAGGGCCCCTTATTTCAAGGGGTCCCTGGCGCATGCCAAGTGCAACCCCCCCCCTTAAGTCCACCACCGATACCTTTCGAGTTAAAGCTCCCACAAAATTCCTATCACATACACACAGACATCATATAGAAAATAATCAAAACGTACTCAGGGGATCTTGAACTTATATTTCCGTTGAAATCATGAAATTGATTTTGTTCATGAAAACAATACTTTCTCTTATACTACATATGGAGAAAGTAAAAATGCGGAAAAGAAGATGAATATTTAAAGTGAAGTCTAAGTTGAATCATAAGCAAGATTTAAAACCTGGCCAAGTTGCATTTATAAGATAATTATTGGTATAACTGCATTCCTCTGAAGTGATGACTCAGGGCTATCATAATAATACCGTCAACATGATAACAATTTATACTTACTTAAACCATTGTGCCATGTGTGTGGCATGACCACCATGCCTGCAGGTTTGACACCAGGTAAACCATGATGAAAATTCAGACAATTTCTTTTCCTTGTTTGCTGATGTCCCCCCAGACACCACCACTCCATCACCTATCCTCTCTTCTGAGAAAGGTCTTTGTTGAGCCAAAAATCCAGATGGTGTGCCCATATTTATGAGGCATATGGCACAACGAGGCAGTGGCTTACGGCAGCTGGGACATGATGATATCTGGAACGAAATATCACAGAAAGTTACAGTGATTCCTTTTTATCGCTTTCATAAAAACAAGATTTCATCATTAGGCTAACTTCATTTTTTAAAAATAATTAACAGAAAACTTCTTTAGACAAAAAGTAAGAGAGAATTATGTACTACTTCATGTATGCATAACATTTACACTAACTCCTCGTTTTACGAATGCTCACTTAATGAATTTTTGGGTTAACGCATTTGAAAAAGTAATACACCTTTTTTAGGCGCGTTTCGCTTCCAGCGTGATCGCCTATTATCGTCGGTCTGTCCGTCTGTCCATTCGCATGTTCGTTCTCGGCTTCTACCAAGCAGATTTTCATGAAATTTGATATTAAGGACTTACAACCAAATATAATAAGAAAAACGCAAAAATTAATCACGTACGCCAATCAGGAGTACCACATTACTGGTGACAAAAAATTAAATTTTCGTCATATCTCGTAAAGAATTGCTCATATCAAAATATTTTTCAAATAAAAGTTGTAGAACTAGTAAAGCAGAGTATTTCCTTCTCTATACATTTTTATCGAAGGAGTTGCCGTTATCGAGAAAATTGAACGATAATGTCTTAATTCGAGTTGAACTTAAGAAAATTTCTTGCATGATTACTTCTTCATTTTTGCTAAGATAAATAATCTCACAAACAAATGTTTAATTTACTTACGTGTGCATGCAATATTTTTAAATAGGAAGAAAATGGATTATTTATGATGAAGAAAAGAACTTTAGAACGCTATTTCCCTTACGTACAGGTATATAATTTCTTTCTAATATTCCACTGCGCGAAACGCGACGTTGTACACTTTCCTAACTTGTTGGTATATGCAATGAATTTCTGCTACAACGAAAATACACCAAGTGTTAGATTGTCAAAGAATCAAAGGATAATGAGGTTAATAAGATCAGTGTCAATGAATACAGTACTGTGTTTGTTTTAATTTATACATTCAAATTAGTTATTGAACATTATAATAAATACAGATACATCTGTGCACTTTACATTTAACTCTTTACTACTATTTATATATGTACGTGTTGTTTCAGGTCACTGAATCTCTAATTACTAAATTTTAATTAATGGGAAATGCATTTTCGTTTATCGAATTTTCACTTAACGAACAGCTTTTAAGGAACACATCCCTTTCTTAACCCTTAAGAGGTCGCACACGGTCTAAAAGACCGGGTAGTTTACATTATTTTAAATTAAAACCCTCTCAGTAACATTTCATCTCTGGCCTTCTCAGTACCTTATCTCGAGTTCATTATGTATCATATAATGGGTTTTTAGGGCTCTCGGAGTTAGCGTTATTTGTTTACATTGTGTTTTTCTTTACTACGTATCTGTTTTTGCTAGTTGGTCACTGAAGAGGGTGCATACGGTCTAAAAGACCGGGATCTCTTTTAGTAATGCTCAAGTTCACTAGCTATATTTTTATTGTAATCTTCTTTATTTCTGTGCGGTAATAATAAAAATGTCATAATTCTTTGAAGAAATCATCGACTCTTCTGCCCGTGAAAAAGTGCCCTGTGTGCCAGGTGTTGAGTGTTTGAGATCGATAATTATAGTATTTGTCCACATAAATTATGTGCGCTAATAATTATTTTCAAGCCTTTTTTTTACAAATTATTGTAGTAATAGCCAATCACCATGAGCTCACTAGATGCAAGGGAACTAGAAATAATCAGGCATGTAAGCGTAATTTATGTATGTGGTCTTTGTGAGCATTGATTTCTGCAAGCATGTGGCGACAGCGGGGATAGGCGCTATCTTCCAATAACATATACACACAACGTGTATCACCTTACTATGGAACAACTGATTGTGCTTGCCTAGGAGTTAGTTGGTCTTTATGTCTGGTTGAGAAGGGACCTTGGCGACTACACTTTTTTTTTCAAGTGAACGTTTGATTTTCTATCACAATCTTCTATATTTCTGTGCGGTAATAATACAATGTAATTTTTTTCAAATAGGTCATCGACACTTGATTGTTTGGGACCGCTAATTATCATATTTATCCATATTATTTATTTGCGCTAATAGTTATTTGCAAAGACGTTGTTTTACAAATTTATATCAGCAATCATTGGTCCCTTACTGTATTTTTTGCACTAATGAATATAGCCAGAATCGATGGCTTTATTATACTAGAGAGTAGCACACAAAGTAAAATCTACCACAGGGAGATTTTGAAAACACTTTCAAAAGAACTCTGCACAGACCACTTGAAAATTCATGCCCAGAAGCATAAAATTAAAGATTAGGCAATTCGTAGATGTTTCTGAAGAAGAAAGACAAGAACAGAAGAGCAATGGACCAGAAAAGCGCACTTTTTGCTCTTGGAAACAATACATGAAGACCCGATGTACTGTGTAATATGCTCAAGATATATATGCAGAGAGCATTCCGTTACTATGTGTCGGTTGTTCCAAATTTCAAGATGAGGATTAGGAAGATGACGAAGATTAATGACTGTAAAACATAACAATTATTTTGATTCATAATTTTTAGAGTCCATGTTTTATTTTTAGGTAAAAGTTATTTGCGTTTGAATTAAAATGCTGTACTCTGCCTCATATAAATTTCTCTAAAAATATTTTTCAGTTTACTAATATAATACTTAGTTATCAATGTAAAATCATTATATAGACAAAAATAGATCTAAAAATAAGGAAAAGTTGCATAGCAATATTTATTGTAGTGTATTTTAGCCTGTTTATCCAACATGGTCATAAAGACCGTGCGCAACATGATGTCACAAACGTCCGCGCGACCTCTTAAGGGTTAAAACAGGGACTCAGCATACTTCCAAAAATTTGAGTCCTAATTCATAGATCTTCCACTGAGCTAGCGATGACAAGTAATAATCCAAAATAAACTGGAAATTTATTTTTTAATCAATGCATAAACAGCCTTTCACAGACAGATAAGCGTATTGGCAATTACATCATAATTGCTGAAAATCTTTGATAAAAATATAAGGTACCTTATGTTTGTTAGATGTGCCTCCAAGACGACCAAATGGTCCTCGACTTCGACTGAGCCCTTGCATATACATTGACACACTCTTGCCACAAAAGTTACAAGACAAGAACACTTGCTGAGGGGGTTTGTCAGTTGGATTGCAAGCACCAAGGGCCACATCAAATTGTGCTCTCTGATTCCACAACCTCCAGCCATCCAACAAGCACCGGTAACTGTGAGATACAAAAATGGTAGTTTAAAAGATCACTTTTCAAAAACAACAAAAACACGAAAGACTTAAGACCTAAATTTTAAACTTAAAATTAGTTTCATCTGTACTTTTTGGATAACCACTGTATATGCTTGATAATTATAGATGAACATTAAACAACAAAATACTTTTCATTTTTGTAACTACTAATGAACGTATTACAAATAGCAGACATTATTTTGATAGCTTGAGTTACTTAATTAAATTTGTGAAGTTTTGAATAATGTTCAGAAATAGTGATAAAAATACTTATGCTTTCATAAAAATATTGGGCATACAGGCGACTCCCGAGATTCGACCATTCGAGATTCGACCAACTCGAGAATTCGACCAGTCGAATCGACCCAGCCGATCGATCGGTCGAATTAGAAACTAGTTTACGCGAAGTAATTTTCAGCCCGCCCGACCACAAGAGGTTTAGTTTCAGTCTAGACATCGTTATTTCTGCTCTAATTGTTTGAATTTGTGCTGATTCAACATTCGACGGTTCGAGATTCGACCACGTTTTCAGGAACGCATCCCTGTCGAATCTCAGGAGTCATCTGTATTTCAAAATGTTTCTCATTCCAACATATGTACGATTCAAAAGTAAATTTTTAGATGATAGTATTGACAAGTTAAGATAGTTCCACCATATTGACAATTTCAAACATGTTTCATCTATACATATCTATAAAGTAAGGTGTTTGTATGTATGTATGTATGTATGTTCTGCTAAGGCTCAGAAACTACAACACGCAGAAAAAAGAGGAAGGTGTCATATTAACCGTTATCATGTGTACGGTGGTGTAGTAAGGTTTTTAAACCGATTCGGTGTACTATTTAATTATAATAAATTATTTTCGTTTATATGGGATTTCCATTTAAAATTTTTTCGTAAATTTCTCGAATTTTTAACTCCTTACATATATATCGCAGACATATGCTCTCGCAGACTTTTTTGTGGTAAATTATCTCCTCTTTTGGAATAATTTTTTAAAAGAGGGGCTTACAGATCAAATAAGACGAATTGAAGGGAAAATCTTATTTTCATTATTGCTCAGCATTTGGATATACTTAGCAACCGATGTAAACAAATTACGTTTGAACCATAAACATGTCGTAAACGTAGAATAGTTGATGAAATACTCATTTAATATCTTCTGATTTGATTGTATATTTTTCTTTCATTATCTATGGTCTTCTATACACAGGTTAATTCTGCGAATAAACATTAGTGAACTGTTTCTTTTTCTGTAATCGTGTCATTCGCATTATAGGTATGTTTGGATATAAGTTAAATTGTTTTTATATGCATTTTGTCTTATTTTATTTCATATTTTGTTTAAGTGAAAATTACTGTAGCTATATGATTAAATTACTACGTTAAAGTTTTTGTGTTTTGTTTTATCAGTTTATCAATAAAAACTGAATTGAGCATTTCATGCTAACATGCAAGTTTTTTCCCATGCTCATCCATTTTGCGTTTCAATGATAATTAGATACTTTTTTGTAATATATAATATCGTTTTGAATTAAAAGATAGTTTTATCAATTGGAAATAAGGTTCACTCTTGAATAATTGTTATTTTAATACGAGAACTAAATTAGATTAACATTTTGAACACGTAACGCAGTGAATTTCGAGAGATTTTATTTGAATAATACTTTTGTTGAACTTTATTATGTCTTCTGAACTAAAATTACGAATTCGTGTCTGCGGTTCTATGGGTAAAATGTAAACACTACCGATACACTCACGTAATTAATTACGTTAGAAAAGTAAAACATTTTACTACATTATTTAAAATCGATTCGTTCGAATATCTTAATCTATTATTCAATTAATTACGATGGAAAACACAATTAAGATCAATAATTTTATATCTATTTAGGGTAATAATAGGTATTCTTATTTAGTTTCTCCTGTTATTATGTTGACATACAAACTCATATTCCGCGTAATCAATATTTACTCATCACTACGACACGCTATTTTGTGATTGTTGGTTATTTATTTAGCAACTAAATAGAAAGCGTCAGTCGCCATCATCAGATACATTGAGCTTTAGGAGATTATTCGTTGGTTGGTTTCGGTTAATTTGTTGTTTTCTATTTTTTTCGTTTCGTGTCCATTTTTTGTGTTCTTTGTTTGTTTTCTTTGTTTTCGTTCTTAGTTGTTCATTTTGTAGTATACGTTTATATTCTTTGGTTGTGCTCTTGATTTTTGTTCTTTGATTACTTATTTGTCGGTTTACACCTTTTATGCCGGCTATTGGTTAGAGTTTAATTCATTTCTTTTTTCTTGGTGGTTTTTACATTGAACTTATATTCTTTGGTTGTACTCTTAATTTATGTTCCACGATTATTTATTTGTCAGTTTACATCCTTTTCTGCCGGGTATTGGTTAGCGTTTAATTCATTTCTTTTTTCTTGGTGGTTTTTGTAGTTTTCGTATTGGTTCGTTTCGTGTTCTTCTCACTTTATTTCAAGACTCCTAATGTAGTTTACAGAAAGGAGAGGAGAAGTTTTAGTATGTATCATTTTCTCACGCTGTCTTCTAAGCGGGAAAAAGTATAACTATTTGCAGTCCGAAATGCACCCGGGCGAAGCCGGGTACGAAAAGCTAGTAGATTATAAAGATTAGATAACTTCATACTATTAGTAAGCCCCCCATTTTCTGGAAGAAGATTGTGTATTTTCATTACAGTTACTGAAATTTACCAACAATAATAGTTGTTATTTTGCTCAGTTCCAAGAAAAATATAAAGATCTCATCCTATAATTACACAGATAACTGTATTCCAAAAAAATTCTCTTAATATAGCAAGGAAGCAACATCTCACCTTTCTAGCCACTCCTGTACCTTTTGATCCTTTATAAGCTCGATAGAGAATGCCCGAACAGCTAAAACACTTACACTCTGTACATCTCCTGTCAAATCAACATACCTCTGCAAGAGGTCAAGACCTTCCTTACTAGTACCTGCAGGGAATGAAAATAAATTAATTTAAAAAATCACGGCAAAAGAAATAATATTAACTGTTGTATAATACGTAAGAAAAACTATAATAAGTGACAGCAAAATTTCCATTTATGTTAAACATTAGGGAATATAACTGGAACTTGCAATTGTCCACTGCATGATGAAGTGACCAAGTAACTTATCATATCCTTCATCAAAACCATTAACAATTTTAATTTAAGAGACACTCAATTATTCTGAAGATCTTCATGGATCGATTCATCTGCATCTTTGATAAATAGAAGAGATCTGGGAAATTTTTACCAATTGCTTGACACTCAATTTTTTTTGTCTAAAGTAAATCCTTGAGTAATTAGTTCAGAAGAATACACATTGAAAAAGAAGTTGAATTCATTCCTACCATTTTGATAGTCACTAATATTTCAATGCTAAAATAAAAATAATTAGGAATACCTGTAAGTAGAATCCCGGCCAAATTCCCTTCTTCAGTTAACTTAAACGTCAACCTCTCTAAGTACTCACTCAGTTTTAAGTCTGAGAGATACATGCAGGCAAAGGCAACCCTGTCCTCAACAGCCATTCCAGATTCATTCTGAAAGTTCATAAATTATTGGAATGCTTAAAATCCTAATATAACCGCAGCTACTAATAATTTAAAATGATAAAATCTTTTAAGGGCATATAATTTCAGAAAACTGCAGAAAATAGGAGTACAGGCAGCTCCCGAGTCTCGTTGGGGATGCATTCCTGAAAACGTGTTCGAATCTCGAATATTCGAGAGTCGAACGCCGTTTTTCCATATACTTGCATGTTATAATCGGGGGATACGTTCCCGCATCTCGGGAAAAAGTCCCCTCACGTTCTATAAAGATAAAATAACATTACTAATATGTTAATACAACAATATTAAATTATGAATAAATTATATAATAAATATTTTAAATGTATAACTTATTTTTTGCACTAAAAAGGAAAAAATAAATTTGTGTTTCGAACTTCAAAGATAGATGTATGCAATATGCGCGAGTTGTTTGTTACAAACGACTCGCGCGAGCTGGATAACATGCCTGCGTACATCTATCTATACATACAACTATTTATCGCAGCGAAATTAATATAAAAGTTATTTTAAATGCACAAAATAACTTAAGAATAAAGAAACAAAATTAAAAATATTTTCATGCCTTAAATCTTTTTCAACTGCGCTTACTGGACTTGGTTTATTAATTGAGAAGTTGGAAGATTTTATTTGGAAGAAGAGGAGCTATTGGGTGGGGAACTGTTTATTGTTGTTATCAAATTACCTGAATTTATCACGTTCTAGAATTTCAGCTTGACTTTCACCTTTCTCAATAAGCTTTAAAATTTCCAATTTCAATTCATAACTATGAATCTTATGCACACTTTTATTTGATTCCCTTACATTATCACTATGACATTTCCTTTTAGATGCCATGTCAAGTGATAAATTTATAAATAAATCAATAAAATAAATAAATTTACATAAAAGATTAACAGAAAAAAGAGTGAAATCAGCAGAAATTCAAACAATAAGAGCAGATATAACTACGTCTACACCAAAACTAAACCTCATGTTTGGTCAGAACCAATAACTACGCGAAGATTATTTTGCGTATATTATCGATCGGCGGGATCGAAATCTCGAATTAATCGAGACTCCAACAATCGAGACTCGGGAGTCGCCTGTATATGGAGAACCAAGTTTAACCATGAATAATCATGGACCTGCCAAAGGACAGACTACCTATGATGATGAATTTCAATACAAAAACAATTAATTTATTTTACAATGCTGAAATTGTAATACTAACAAGTACACTGTCATAAGCATCTCCTTCAGCAGTCAAGAATGCAAAAATGGCTCTGAGATATGGATCAGTGAGTTGATTTTTTGATGCCATGCAAAGTTCTCTCCAAATACTATTTTTATCTCCTGTGTATCCTAAAAAAATAAAAGACAAAACTTATCATATCTCAAAAAGTGCTATCAAAGTGGATTCAACTCCCCATATTTGATACAAATAATCCTGTTGGTAATGATTCAACTTGTCAATATTTTTAAAAAAATGCTTTTCGATTTAACAAAGAATAAGTCTCATATTATCAATTACCTGAGAGGGCCATTGCCACAATGTTTAAATTAGAGCTCTCAATGGAACCTGCTGGATTGTTCATAGATACAGCTGAGGCTGCTGCAGCTCCTCCATTTAGGACCTGTAAGAGGTTAACATAAATATTTTAATAAATAAAATTGAAAACTTCAAATTAAACATTATACATGATATTTAGAACTAGCAGTTCATTCTCTAGAGATAAATTTCCACTTTATTAGAGGTAGTATAAAATATTGGAGAAATTTACAACTTTTATTTCTTTGTTTTAAATAAATGAATAATAATTCAATTAAAAACAAAATATTTCATTAGAGATCAATTTGTACAATATTTCTAGCATGTGTACCTGAATGGCTAACCTGATCTTCAGGTTAAAAATGGCTATTGCTGCGACCCTTGTGTGAGATCCCTCTTCTTCAGCCTCCAACCTATCGAGGAAGGAGTTCAGACTGATGCCTAACCCAACCCCACTACCTGATCCCATACCACTGCTCTCCACCCACCACCTCTCAAACCGCCAACCACACAGTTGGAGGGCTCTCTCACGCTCCTCACTCCTGTAAAACGTTTATCAAAATCGGGATTAAAAAGTGTTATTTTTTTAAACCGAACAACAGTTGATATAATAAATAATTGAAAAAATAAATACTCAAATATCTCCATAAAAAGGTTATAAAAATATCTACCAGGCAGCCATTAAAGGTGGTATTTAAGAATCCACAATCTGTGGATACAAATGATGATGGCTACCTGTTAGCTGAAATGTGCATGTAGTTTTTAATATTCTTTTGTGCCTGTTAAAGATACTCGAGTATTTATTTTTCAGTTTGATTTTTAATTGCTTATTTCGTCAATTTAATTTAATTGAACCAAAAAATAACGTAGTAGGAATTTTTAGGGTGTTCTTTATTTTTTATAATTATTGTCGTTAATTATCCCCACTGAGGATGGAAAAGTTAATAAAAAATGAAACAATCAATAGTTAAAATTCAATGACAATGTCTCACCGATATATTCTAACAGCTGACTGACAAGATGCACCCAAATCTGTCCAAGGTACACATATCATTTCAGATTTTGTTGAGGTTCCATTTGTTTGGTAGGGCTCCATCTTGAGTATTGCACTGAAAATAAAATGACCAAGAAAATTATCATAAAGCAGTATCACATTAAATAGCATAAGGATCAAATTGCAAAAACCATTTCATTAACACCTAAAACATGCACATTCATCAAAATCTCAAATTTTTAACTCTTTCATAATCACAGTATTTTCTCTACATACTGTCAGGGACAGCCGAACTTACTTAACTTCTGAGCAACATACGACAATCTTCTGAAGTTCGAGATCCATATGACACATTCAGTGCTCATAAAATTGCAAATAGTAAAACAACCCGAATCCAAAACAATTCATAAATGTATAATGCATATCCATTAGGCATCCCCAACGCATCTCAAGTCACACTATATCATTGTGCTCTGTGGCAAAAAAATAATGACACACCTCTGGATGGAAATTTAAAAGAGCCATATGCTAAGTTAAAAAAGTCACATGTGGCTCGGGAGCCACTGTTTGGCCACCCCTGGTCTATATAGAAAAGTAAAAACATTCTAATATCCATTCCTGATTATATAAACATTGCACTTAAGTGAATCCTCGTTGCATTTTCTTTCATAAAAACCGTTGTGAAGTTGAACATGGGTAAATATAACACATTTAAATGGACTGAACTAGAAAAATACATTTAAAAAAAGTATTTTTACAAATGACAATGCGTTCAAATATTTTCCAATATCATCCACCTCGTTACTGCCCCACCATATCATCAATGCTTACCGAACACCTGGATGTTTAACCCCACGACAGCCAGCAATAGCAACTTCATCTCCCATCAGAGCTCGGTTGGTGTTCAACCACAGCCACAATTTCCTTAACCCATCATCTTCGGCCACTAAGTCAGCATTTTGCCAAAGATCTGGCTGAAAAGATGCATTCACCTTACACACATGAGAGCACGATCACAGACATATAGCAAAAATATATAGTATTTCATATTTGCAAATTTAAACAAAAAATTTGAGTTTATAATACAGAGTGTCCGAGAAAGAGTGGACACATTTCAAACATTTTTAGTAAAGCTACAAGGAAACGGTTTTCACCACACAAAAGCGGAACTCTGAAAGTTTTACATACGCTACTTGTTCTACCGTGTGCACATGGATGTGCCATCCACCACACACATGCAACCTTCTGCCAATCAGACGCCATGGTCGGAGCAACTGCCACGTGGCCTCCGCAATGTAGCTTTCTCTCACTTTGGCGCATGCGCACATCCATGTGCACTCAGTAGAAGTAGCATGTGTATAAAACTTTCAGAGGTCTGCTTTCATGTGGTGAAAACTGTTCTCTTGTAGCTTTATTCATTTTCTCGCTAAAAATGTTTGAAATGTGTCCACTCTTTCTCGGACACCTTGTACAAACATTTTTGTGGTTATACCATCTCATGGACAGAATCCAACTAATTATGCAGCAGTACCCAATCCTACCACTTTAGTAATGCAAGGCAGTACGTGCCCTTCTACCAAATTCAGCAACAACAAAAATTAAAACTACCATATATCCTAAAATATGAAAATAAGCCAAAAACTTACCTTAAGTCCATAGTCATTCAATGCTCTCTCTTTAATCTTAACAGATATGTCATTCAGGCAATAATAAGCAGGATCTTGCTCCTCCATATACCTTAAAGTCTGACGACCATATGTCCATACTAGTTTGGATGAAGGGGCCCAATTTAAGGTAATTCTCTCGATTACTGTGTAATCTGCAATTTTACCTATAAAAAGATAATATCAACTTGAGTGAGCATTTCTTTTATAATAACAAACTATCACTCCAGAAAATTCATAAAGTTCCACCACCAAATTAGTTCTTCATTACTATCCTTAAAATACAGCAAATATAAAATTATTATGCATGGGCTGTTAAAGCAAAGTAATTGACATTACTTCAGAATAATCATTTAAAAATTATTTTCAGTACAGACTTTTCATTATTAAAATGTAAATCATAGTAAAATGGTACCCAGGAGTCCAATACAATTCATATGCAAACTTAATTCATTAATTAGCAGAAATTTAAGTGAAATGATATACCGTATTTAATCAGTTCTAAGCCGACACTGATTGTAAGCCGACCCCCACTTTTCACAAGGCCACGCAAGGAAAAATTTTGTTTGTAATGTGATTAGACAGCTGGGGTCATTTATTTCAAAATACCAACAAGTATGAATGCCTCAGATTTTCAGTTCATAATTAAATAAAGAGTATTAACTAAAATTACGGTGACATAAAATGTTTTATTCACTTATTCATAACGATTCTTACTAAAAGAGTAATGTGACCTCGTTATCCCCCAGGATCTTATTCTCGTCAATCAAATATGGACACTGTATTACATAACATACATTAGTACTACACGAGTATCACCTGGGCATTCCTTTTCACTTTTATTCTTAAATTATTCTCCCAAGTTGGCTGCTATGCCGCTAAGGCACAAGGAAGTAACGGTTCGCTTGGGAAATCCCAGCACGCGTATGCTAGACATACTGAAACAAGATAGGTATAGGAGGGAGGGGAGGGGGGTAGAAAAGGCAAATATTTCGATTCACGAGTAAAATGAAACACTGAGTACATATGTAGCTTCTTACGCATACGAGCACTATTGCTGTGTTTTTTTACGACTTTGACACGCCACATATTATTTACATAATTTATTTCTTCGTAGGTGTTCAGTCAGTTTGATCCTTTTTTGCATACATTTAAAGTTGATGGTTTACTTCCACTTTAATACACTTATATCTCGCGTTATAATGTAACTACGGACATAAATTCATTGACTACCTTTTTTTACACCGATTCTAAGCCGAGTGGCAATTTCTGAGATAGTAAAAACGTAAAAATGGGTCGGCTTACAATCGATTAAATACGGTAAGCAATATTACTACACTATTTCTTCAGATCATTATCCTCAACTAAATGGAATGCTTTAGTCTCTAGGTTGGGAAAAATGGTAAATGCTTGAAAGTACATATATGAAAAAACTGTATTTCCTAGTGTATCCAGCAAATCATTCTATCTAATTTGGTTTTCATCGTTGTTTTTTGATATTCCTGACTCCTCACAATTAGATTCCAACGTCTAAATAACCTATTAATAATGTTTTACTATTTCATCAAATTATGCTAATAATTTGTCAAGTGTCTTCTCTTTATTCATCCAATGCCAACATACCAACTATCTGTTTTGCTCTAGCCCTTTTTCACCAAAACATGATTATTTCATCCATTTTGCTTAGAGCTTAATATCATCATTGATTTTGCTTTAGTTTAATTTATAGGAAGCAGTATTTATCTTTTTCAATTGGGATTGTCATTTTTGCGAAAATTCACCTAATTCACTATCTTCTCATGTTTTTCACTTACATTTCAAATTAGCTTTAGATATTATCAATAGCATTTGTGTCTGCACAATTAAAAATCTCATAAAAAATATGTTAGGAATATTTCATATTTTAGCCAGATAGTAGAATAGCTATAGAGAGGTAAATAGATGTAGACATTCAGTTGATGTAAGACATGCTCCATATAATGTAAGAGAGACAGTATTTATTTACGGCATCCAAGAAAATGAAATTGGGATTCATGGAACACAGGTTAAAGATGACAATATGATTTTACTCATCAAAACCATGTTTTCTTTATCAAGCTTTTGTTGGTAAAAGTAAATTTCATTTGGATTTACTAATATGTGACTTCACAAAGCTAAGGCCAGTGCTATCAAGGATCTATTTAGATATTCAATAAGTACTCAAAGGAACGAATCATATATACATCAAAGTAAAAATCTTACACCAACAGGCTGGAAGTTTTGCTAGTGTTATTTTATATTGTCGGAGTGTATTTGCAAAGAATCACTGTGAATTAGGAATGCATAATCTTCAACGCCAGCATATAATAACAGAATTTCTTTATATTTTTTAAGTAAATGTTTTGAAGCCATAAAAATAAAATTACAGCAATGATTAGTTGTATTTTGCTAATCATGAGATAAGTTCAAAGATAGAGGGCAAAGTTATCTAAATCTTCAATGAAATGTTAAAAATGACTACAAAAAATATCAAAGGAAAACAGCCAGGTACATCCAGATTCATTGTACAGTTGAGAAAACAAAGTTAGTTCAATAAATAGATTTTTATATGAATGTATTTGGATCTATTACACTGAAAATGAGATACTTTCTAATTAAGCAGAAATAATAGCAATAAAAAATTCCTATAACTCTCACAGTTAAAGTGATATTTTACTCATAAACACCAAATTATTGTATATACTGAGATCTATAAAGAAATATTGGTGCAAAATATGTGTTTAGTGTTTATGGACTACTGAAGAAATATAAAGCCACAATTAAATGTAACTATTATCCTGGTTGATACTGTTCATTGATTCATGCTACAAAAAGCTTGTTTCTCTAACATAACTGCTCACCACTGGAAAACTAAGCTTGTACAAGAACATCGCTAAAGTGCACTACTCCACTATTCAACTCAGAATGTAAACTAGTTTTAAAACAAAATAACTCTCACGTGTTCCAAGTTGCAGTCCTCAATGAACTCTGTTTCAAGACTCATTACATACATCTGATGCTGCACATCAATCAAATACAGCAAGATTCTGGCAAGTCGTAATTATAAATTGATGGCTGAATAAATCTGAAAAACATCACACAATAAACTATTCTGCTTGTTCTCAATCCTGTAATAATCAGTTTTATTTCTGAAAATGCCATTTGCACCACCATATTGGAGTAGTATCCACAATTTCAACAAGTTACTCCTGCAATACATTGATTCTCCAGGTCTTAATTTGGTTTCCTTTGCACTGATCACAAATTTCATATGACAATAAACACATCATATCAAGCATAACAAAATCATAATTTAACAATAACAGGATAATGTAAAAATATCAATACAGCATCCTTCTGCTTGTTACCATTAATCACCACACATTATAAATATTTTGAACAAATACAATTATTAATTTTCATAAAAAATAGCCCCAACTTGCACTGCTAATCATTCAAAGAATAAAGGTATAGAAAAGGTTGATTCTCAAAAAATTTAAATATCAAACAAAAGTAAAATTTGATATCTAATGATGCAATTAAATTCCATTGTTTTTATTCAATTTCACAGTAAATATTTATAGCCTGCTTTTATAAAATCTCAAATTCCTTATGAAGCAAATGAAATGCTGTTCTAGGATTATTTAATTCGTATTAGTTTATACCAAAAAAACTGCAGGTAAGATCTTGGTTTTTAAATCTGGTTAAATTTTAAAGGAGTTCAATATGTTTATTTCCTATTACTAACCTCTTGCTGTAATTGCAAGCAGTCTATTCTCATGACAATGATGCCAAGAAAATGAGGAAAGAGGACCATGGGGTTCTGGGGTCACATTACGCTCAATTGCAATAGCAGGTTCAGGTCCATCTGCACTCCCTACCACAGCATGTTGAATGTCATAAAGAAATATGCAAGAACTGTCTCTTGTTAACGCACCAAGTAGGTTTCGGCTGTTGAAAGAGGAGAGAAAATATTCTGCATAAATAATTAGGTAACTAAATTTTAAGACAATTCTATCCAAAGATAAATTCTATATAAAAAATAAAGGTCACAAAAATATTGTTGAAAGAACTTTTATGTTTTGTGCAACAAAAAATGTTTGGTAGTATTTATCTCTCATTGAGCATCAATTCCTGAACTTTCTGGTAGAAAACTAACAACATGCAATTCCCAGAAACGGCATATATTTTTCATTTAATCATTTACTACTTTTGCCAAATTAAAGACTGAAAATTTCGCTATCAAAACTTAACACAATGGAATGAGATTAAATATTTCTGTTTATGCATAAATTAAAACAACTCTGACTTCAAGAATTTATTAAAGCACGTGGTCTATATAATGTAAGCATGCTTCTGAGTTATAAAACACAAAATTCAAGCATTTTAATAGCTTAGTAATCTACAAAAATAAAAAATATTAAACGTTGAATGCATAAACTATATTATCATACAACAAAACAGACATGTACCACGTATATGTAAATTTTCTTTCATTAGAAGTGAATGCAGTGGTGTTATGTAATGGTCAGATTAAAATGTTAGCAGACATGAAAATTGAAGCCAAGAAATATTAGCCTCTTTCTTAACACCAATGCTTTGAGTACCTTATGGGCAATCCTATCAGGAACTTCCTACAATTATTAAACCAAACAAATTACACCTAAAAAATTATCTACCTAAATTATATGTTGCAGCTGGCATACTAGATGATTAAAATTCGAGCATAATTGAAGAAAATTCTACTAACAAAGATGCATTTAATATTTTCATGACAAGAAAATTATAATGTTCAAAGGTAAAATAGTATGCCATTAAATACAATGCTACACATTTTATATTTTTTATGTGCATTATTTTTGTAATAATACATAATGGACTTCATTTCCACACAATCTGAAGTTTAAAAAAATCAAATTTGAAATCAACATCTCATTGGTTGAGCTACCAACATTTTCCAAATAATAGAAAAATCTTTATTAAATGAAATTTACATTTAACCTCTTGATCATTGTGTTTGTCTGATTGCTATGTATCCAAATCAGGTTTCCGTTAAAAAACATCAAGAATGTGTCTTTAATTCCACTTATTTATCCTGAAAACTCTTGCTGTTTGTTCTCATAATGCAATTCTACAGATGTGTGTTTTTCTGTTACACTCCTTATAACGAGTTTGTGAAAACTATAAAAAAAAAATACCTGTGATATCAAGGTATTTTTTTAATTCAGCTATTGGAAGGCATATGAATTCATAAATAGCAAAGCAACAGTAACATAAAAAAATGCACGTATATTACGTAAGTTCCACTTAAAACGCAGATAATGAGGACAAAAAAGCTGGTCAAGGGATGAAATACAAATTAACACAAAATGGTCAAATTTAAACAATGATCTTTAAGTGGTTTGGAATTTAATATATATTTAACATGTGGTAAGACCTTTAGTCATATAAAAGATTTATGTATCTTTTGAAACAATAGAGAAATCATAAAATGAAACGCCATTAGAAAATAATAAACATTACCGTGTAGGACACCACAGCAGTTTGGTGATTGGTTTGCTTTGAGATAATGAAAGAATGGGTTTATCAAAATTTCGAAGGTCCCAGATTGAAATCTGGCCTTCCACATATGAAGCCAGCTGATGTTCACTATGAGGATCAGAAGTCAATCCAAATACAGCTTTTGTGGGAGTGCTGTTGATAGGTTTAGTAGTGTCTGGAAAAAAATGATTTATAAAACACTTAGGTTATAAAATTCCTTACTACTGTGTAAAATCAAAGCAAACTTTTACCATTATATATTATAATACGTCATACATTTTAGTTTACAGATAACAAAAGCCATTTAAGATGGTTTCCAATTCTGCTGTTGTACATTGCTTACTACACAAACATTGCTACAACTTAATTTAATACGTTGATTAAAATGCTTGCTAAATTGAACAATTTAGGATGATTTGTAAAATGAACTGAAATTTTTAATTTGACCTTTCTTTGGTAAACAAGCAAAGATTTTTCGTACTTCTGCAGTGACAAAAATTTAAGCAATCGCATTAGTCAATGAAGTTATGTAAAACCAACCTCGTAAATCAAATAATTTCAAAATCTTATGGTTCATTCCAAGAGCCAAACTTCTAGGAGCTTGTGCTATCCAAGTGAGTGAATGAGCTGTTTCTGTCAGACCAAGTTCCAGAAGTGGTTTTGCTGCAAAACCTTCGCTACTACCTCCTCCTATCGAGCCATTAACAACGTCCCACAATAGCACAGAATGATCTCCTCTGTGCTTGTCTAAACCAACAGCCAATAAACCTGCTTCTGCAGGGCTCCACTGAAGAGCGTTGCATTGTCTTGCATGTTTTGGTGCTAAAAACAAATAGAAATTATACTCAGGGTATTAATTCGTATAAACGGCAAAGAAAACATCTGAATATCCTTGTTGATAAAAAAAATTGGTAGCACGCACCAAGTTCCTTTCCAATTAGTCCTCTAGAGTCAAAAGATGTCGAACCAAATGATGTCAGCACCACTTTACCATTTGCTTGTCCAATAGCAAGAAGTATGTCAGTTTCTGGATGAGGATGTATGTCAACACATTTAACATAGTGTTGATTGGTGTTTGAGGCAAGAAGATGTGCTACCGTATTTTCCGAGATTCTCACACCTTAAAAGGAATAATAAACTCATATAAATATCCTACCGTTGAAAACGTCTGTATTGAGCTCGTCCAGTAAAACATACATGACGTTCTCGCAGGATCTTTTGACGGAGACACTTCGTATAAAAATATATCATTTCCCCATATGATAAATTTATCTTGGTGTATTGGTGACCACTGAACTTCTAATTTAACTCCACTCATTTTTTAATATCTTTATTTAGTGACCTTAAACGTAAATATCTAAATTGCAGAGCACAAACTCCAACTCGTCCGATCAGACGCAGTTTATAGAGCGCTTTTTCAATTAAAGTAAATCGGGATATTTTCAAAAATGCCTAAACACCATTTAAATGTTATGTTTGACGGATACGTCTGATAAATCCAGCTCCTGAAGTTAGCTCCTAAAGTCGCACCGGTAGCGAAATGTACAGTGTTCCAACAGTGAAGTTGTCATGAAGTTACCGCTGAGCGTGCAGTAGCAATGGTTTTAAGGCGAAGATAATTGTAAAACTACCAAAATATTAGAGAGATTACCAGTAAAAATCAAGACGGATTCATTGAACGCGGTATGAATATTTCAAGAAGGCAATTAAAAATATTTGACTCGTGATAGACATTATCGCAGGTATATATCATCCTAGATTTATTTCTGAATCAAATGCTTGCGTTCTCTAATTGCATGGTAGAACGATATATGAGTCATTCAATTCCTGAACTAGGAATGACTAGGAATGATTTTTAAATATAAAGAAAATCAAAGCACACACAAAAATGACCAAGAATTTGAAGAATTCAATTATTTCAGGTGAACTTGTGAGCTAGAGGCAGCGAATTATAACTGTAACTTCACAGTGGAACGAAGCCTTTGAAATCGTTATTTGTTGTAAATTAATGTCCGTTTTGCACTACTAGGAAGACATTTTATAAACTTCAATTTATGAGTTCTGGGATTTTATGATAGAATAACACTAGGGTATACATATTTATATTTTTAACTTGGGTAATTTGAAATTTACAGTACTGTGTATGTAATAAAGCACTCCTACATTGTGTTTTGGTGATTAATGGTAATATTTTGATGTCGTAGACATGAGAGTTTCATTATGAATTATCCAAAATAATGCTATTTAAATTAAGTGATGATTCTCCAAAGTCACTTTATCTTGCGTTAAATAGTATCGAAATTTTCGGACTTCTTTAGTTTTGTAATTTAGAAATTGCATACTTTTTGTCGTCGTATGTTTTTAGTATTAATTTTTAAAACATTCACACGACGGATTTAATTATATAATTCATATTCAAATGTTGGCTACTATGAACAACTCGATTCATATATCGTTGTTTGAAGATCGCCTTGCTTCGCATAATTCTATTGTAATGCTAGTAAACAAAGTAGTTCAGTGAAGCGAATGTCGTTTATTTCACGGTCCGGGAATGAATTTTTCAGATCAAAAAATTAAAAAGATAATTTTGCATGCGGGAAGTATTGTCAAGCCGTTTACAAATGGGACAAGGGTATGTCGTTAATGAATTTATAAATATTTTCAACGTTATCATCGTACCTAACTGGTGAAATAAAACTTCAAAAATCTACCCCAAATTAGGTATTTTTTCACTTTCAAACACGAAAGATCAATGACAATGTCAAAATCATTGATGACAGCAGAAAATTGGGCAAGCCAATGGAGCTTGTGTTGGGAAAAAAATTTAAACTGGATGTTTGGGAAGCCATTGTTCAAACTATGAGCATAAATGAAGTAGCACGATTTACAGTCGATAAGAGTGTAAGTATTAGGTTACTAATTAAAATTCTTTTAGCCAAAGAAATGCATTATTTTATTGAATTACTTGCAAAAGTACTACTACATACCTACTACGTTTGTTGCATCTTGTGGGAGGAGTTGTTTTTTTGTTAAACGGTGTGCTTTTTTGATTTTGATCAATAAGTGTTATTAAAATATTTTTAATGGCTAGTTTAAAGATAAAATAGATTTTTCTTAATTTTCCTACTGTTGTTTTACCGATTGTTTACGTTTCCCATGAATTGTTACCCGATACTTTTCTAGGCGTAGGTTTAATAGGAATATGTTTGATTAATAAATTTATTTTTTATCTATTTTAATCAGAAAAGCAGCATTAATAATATCATGTCTAAGGAATGTGCTAGCACTGGCATACTATCATTAGTTACCCTGTATTTTTCACTTTAGCCATATACGACTTTTTATGGTTTTTAATTAATTTTTGCTGAAGATGCTTCAAAAACATGATGGACAGTTTAAGTTTACTAGTATTTACTAGTATATTTATGAAACAAAATTTATAAAATAAAAAACGTTTGTGATTAAAATAATAAAGGTATAAATTTATAAAATATACACAAGACTTACATAAGCAGTGTTACAAAATAGGAAGGAGATTGAAATAACCAATTTTCTGCATTGTATGTTATAACTATATTATGCTCATAATAATCTAATACTACTAATTTCCTTTGTGATTGATTGATTTAATAATTTTGTTAACATTTCGTTCCATAGAAACAAACAAAATAAAGTTCACATTCAAATATTAAATAGCCCGACGTTCCATAGAAACAAACAAAATAAAGTTTACATTTAAATATTAAATATTGTTGTATTCTAGTACAAAATTAATTTCCTAAAAACCCTCTACCATAACTCATGAATCAAGAATCTGATCATTCAAGACAAGACGCATGAAAACGTCAAGACTGTAATGCTTATATGAGAGAATACATGAGAAAACGACGTCGAATACAACATGAGCTTGAAGCTGGAGAACAAGCAGCTAAGCGTCGAACAGATAATGCAGAAAATGTCAATGTCCATCGGGTATGCCACAGCATCATCTTCATCTCAAAGTTGGAGCATTCATCATATTATGTACGTAGGAATTTAGATCCAAAAACAAAGACTTTTTAATGGTACCCAATTGGTTGTAAAAAATTGCAAAATAACTTGATCGATGCAGAAATTATTATGGGAAGTAACAAAGAAGAACGAGTGTTTATTCCACGCATTAATTTGATTGCAAGTGACAGTAGTTTACCTTTCACCATGCGAAGACACCAGCTTTCAGTCATTTTGGCTTTTGCAATGACAATTAATAAAGTTCAGGTCCAAACATTTGATCGTGTTGGTGTTTACTTGCCTGAGTCTGTATTTGGGCATGGTCAACTCTATGTGACCCTCACAAGAGCAAGAAATTATAAAAATGTGAAAGATTTTGATGAATGAAAAAACATTCACCAAGAATGTTGTGATCAAGGAGCTGTTAAAGTGATTTTTCATCCAATCAAGATGAATTGTCTTCCCGTCATTTATGGCGGGTTTCCTATAGTGTATTATATCATTTTCATTAAAATGGATGTATCAGATATTATGTTTTTAATATTATACAAACGATGTTATTGAACGAACAATTTGAATCATTGGCAGCATGCATCATATCAGGATGTTAGGAAAATCTTATTTCATGCTTAACTTTGGATGTCCTTTCTCACTCTCTATCCATATTTATTGTCTTTATTTCCACACCGAATACTATGTATTTCAATATTAAAGTTTACAGAGGAACTTATGAAAGATTCTAAAATGTTTTCATAATGACTGTGTTTATTTAATGCAGAAGTTTACAGCAACTGCGAAATACTCACAGAAAGTGCTGATTGTAAAAATGGTTAAGGATCTAATATAAAATTACAGTTAGAATTTTCTACAAGGGCCTTGAATGTTTAATAATTAATAATACAGAATTTCGATAAAGAGTGATGCATTCAGAACATATCTAATATGTATATCCAATCTGTAAGGCATACACGTATGAAGGACTAGTAAAATATTTGAATTAGTGATAGGTAATCATTTTTTAAAAAGAAGTTTAATGGTATTTTATCTGAAATATTGTATTGCATAAATGTCTTTTGCTCTATAAAATTATGTATGTTTTAGTATGCTTGAAATGCTAAAGTTAAATTAATTGAGGAATCAGTTTAAAACCATACAGAAACTTTTTATTTGATGGTATTTTCTGTACTTAAAGCTTGTGACTGCATATCCTTTTGTGTCAAAAACCCTCCGAGAAGCATGTGGGCCTAAGGAAGCTAGAAGACATCACTGCTGTGGCGTTACTCTACAGAATGAAGGAATTGGCTATCACGATCTGAATGAACTCCTTAAAGAACCGTCTGATCTAGAGTTTACCATAGGTAATTATTTTGACAAGTTCAAGTGAAAATTTATATTTTTAGGTGTAGTTTTAGCAGTAAACATTTTTTGCTTGGACAAAGAAGGAAAACATTTGGGTGGCAGTTTTTTTCACTTTGTTTTTCACATTCCACAGAACACCTTATGATTCCTTTATGACAAAAGCTTAGCACTATGTGCTGTAACTTTAAATTTGTCTCTGTTGATAAATGCCTTGCTAGTTGGTAATATACTTTATTAGCTTGCCAAGTTACATTTATATGCTGGGTGCCAGTCAATCAAATATATTTCTTGCATTATTTTATTAAATAGATGAGTTTTTAGGATATAATAAAGGAAGCAAGATGGCAATTAAGGTGACTTTATGGAAGTTTGCTCATGTTTAGACAAGTGTCTGAAGGGGTCATTCTTGCTGTTGTTTTCCATTTATGCTGACTTTGATCTTTTGAAAAATAATTTATTTTTTAAAGGAACCATGGAAGAAAAATTGGCTTACTGCAATTTAGCTATGGTGAAAATCCATTTCGAAAAATATTATCTAATCTATCATTTGCATTACAGCAAAAAATCTTAAATTGTGTTCATAAATTGAGGAATCTCATTACTTCATTTTCTTTATGTAGTGGTTATAGTATCTCAGAAACAAATTTAGGGAAGCTTAACAAACTAATATGTATAAAATAGTTTGGTGCTGTAGTTATGTTACTTGATTAACCAAATATGTGATAATTTTATACACACATGATGTTATCCGTTGCTGCTAAGTCACATCATGAACGAATGGTTCAATTTCTAGGAACGTGCTTTTTATAATCACAATCAGTGTCTTAGCAGTTTCCTTTAAAATTAAAATTGTAATTTTTCAAGTTGAGAAAGCTTGAAAAAATTATATACCGTAAATTTTTCTCCCAATAGAGAAACAAAAATTTTATTTATTTTATACTATTTTTCTGACTTATCTAAAATATAAGTTAAATTTGCATCATAAAAATGTAAAATTACAGAAACTATCTTCATTTTTTGGGCTTGGTTAATTGTTGTTTTTGGGGTATAAAATGTCAACAAATTAGTTAGTTAGTATTAGTTCTTGTATTATGAACTAAAAATTACCGTTTGTGTTTAAAAATTTGTATAGAAGAAATGAAAGTTGAAAATAGTAATTGACTTGATTAGTTGATATGTATAATTTAAAAATTCAGAATGCAATGCAAGGACTGATTTTGAATTTGAATTTTATCCGGTAAGAACTTCTGAAGGTTGAATCTCCTGATGAATACCAAAAGGAATCATGGCAAATGGATGAGAATGAAAAGGTTCAGAGGGTGAGCAACTTGAGGAATGAGGGAAATGAACTCTACAAATCTAAGGATTATACCAAAGCCATTGATAAGTATGCAGAAGCAATTGGCATATTAGAACAGCTCATGTTAAAGTAAGTATTGGTGTACATATTTATATGAGCATGGTATCATACCATATTATTTTTAGGACAAAAAATATGTCATACTAAACTGAAGGAATAGAAAAAATAAAGTAAAATGCAATTAGTAGTGCTGATATTCTCAGATGCAGTGAAACTATTGCATAATACTTCACATATTTTGATGAATTACCAAAGATGATGGCTGCTTTGTAGCCGAAATGGGCATAAAAACTATTCTTTGGCTTTTGGAGAATTATGATTTATCATTCAAAATTTTCATGTTCTATTACTATACCACTTTTTTGATGATGTTAATGGAAAAAAATTCTTTTTATGCATTACTAGTTTTCCATAAATCCTTCTCTGTCTCTCTAAATAGGTCTTTAAGAATCTATAGTTAAATAATTAAAACCATTATAAAGATTAAGAATCTCATGGATTGCTCTAAAGATCTTTTTGTTAAATGTAGAGAAAAGCCAGGAGATGAAGAATGGATTGCTCTGGAAAAGATGAAGCTCCCACTTCTGTTAAACTATTCTCAGTGTATGCTGCTGAAGGGAGACTATTATGCTGTCATTGAACACTGTTCATCTGTACTAAAAAGTGAACCTGGTGAGTTGGTGATTTTTTTATTGTTTTGATTTGACTTTAGAATGAAAGCTAACTTAATTACACTTAATATCTATTAGTTTTAATTAGTCAGTTGGGCTGAATCAAGTTAATGATTTTAAACTAAGTTATTCATCTCATTGATGAAATCCACTTTGTGGAATTCACTCACAGAAAAAAACAGCTTCCAAAAATAGGTTTTATTAAGAGTACTACTGGTTTTGCTACTGTCCAATGATGCCACAATTATAGTGAAACTGGCCATATTTTTAGTAAAACCTTAATGTGGTTGTTGAAGTCATTTTTTGTGTGATTATGATAAATTATTCTTTTTCATATTAAAGTTGTTATGCAAACCAGATGGAAAGTTATGCATTTGGTCTTCCATGTTGTCAAATTATTTTGTTAATGAAAATTGATAATATAGTTAATAATATAATATAAATAATTTATAAATGATAAATAATGCAAGCCGTAAGATATAAATACATTATGTAGATAGTACATTGTGCTTCTGGAAAAGTTGAGTACAATGGTCGTTGACTTTGTCTTCTATGATGCATCTTAAGGTCCTTTCCTGTAATTAAAATATTTCTATTGCATGATAATACTGTACTCTGGAGTTGAACCAAGCATTATAAATGTTAATTATGGTATTTATTGGTTAAGCACTTCATTCAGTTTTCACAGGACAAATAAAACAGAATTTAATTTATCACTTAAGAAACTTATATATTTTATCCAGTCAAATAACAAGAGTGAAATGATGTGTGCATGTGTGCATAGTACTGATCACATATGTGAAGTTTGAAAAAGAGAAAAATTCTGAACTTGACCGGGTCAAGTCAAGATCAGAATTTTTCTCCTTCTCTGTCTTCACATTTGAGATCAGTCTTATGCACTCATGCGTATAAGTTAAATTTCCATCATTTCGCTCTTGTTATTTAGCATCTTCTCAATTTCTGAGATAAAGGTGGGGTGTTTTCCGCTGTGCCTCAGTGAGGACATCTAGCGTCGTAAGGTTTACTACTGAGTTAGCCCTTTCTTCACCGTAAATACCCCAATTCGAGAATGGAGAATTAGTCTGGCTTGGTAGCTTAGTTGGTTAAAGCACCTACCCGGCAAGTGGGAGACCCGAGTTCAGAATTTTTCTTCTTCTCAAACTTCACATTTATCCAGTCAAGTTTATAGTCCGAATGTGATATTAGGAATTTGATGCAATTAACCTGATGAATGTAATGCTGGTAAAAAATCAAACTTTAAATCCTTAGTCTCATTGTAGAAATGCACCAAACTTACGCCATACTTGCATACGTCACTCATACTTGGGCAAATTTATTACCTTTCATCTTTGAATTATGTCTTGATGTAATTTATTTTAATTAAACTAGAAAAATTGACTATATAATTGTTATTTCATTTATATCTTACTTTCAAATAGTCGAGCACTTACCAACTGACTCTTGTTTTCCTTCCTTCACTTTTAAGATAATGTCAAAGCTTTGTTTAGGCGTGGAAAAGCCCATATAGGTGCATGGAATCCAAAAGAGGCAA
Source organism: Uropetala carovei (assembly GCA_036926305.1). NCBI lineage: Eukaryota > Metazoa > Arthropoda > Insecta > Odonata > Petaluridae > Uropetala > Uropetala carovei. Next base: position 4,207,908 of record JAXCHB010000101.1, on the reverse strand, counting down.
AATTGGATCTGGAGAGAGCCCTCGAATTAAGTCCAAGCCTCAAGAGTGTTGTAATGGAGGAGTTGAAAAGATTGGAGAAATTGGAGAAGGAGAAGGACAGAGAAGATGCCAACAAACTAAAGGGGAAATTTTTGTCGTAGTGGACATAAGAAGAATGAGCGCATTTATGGATTTTAATTTTAGCAAAACGGTATGGAAAGACGTTTTATTGGGGAGTTTTCTTGTAAATGCCGTATTTATAATAACAGCTGTTGAATTATAAAGACTTTAACTAAATTGTTGAATATATTGGCTAAATTTTATATTTGATTTTGAATGAAAATTTCAGTCAGTATTTAAGTCGTGCATTTGTGCCAATAATCATGCATTTTGAATATAACTCATTGTTAACCCTTCTTTGTACATGTGATTTGCAAATCTATTTTTCTATTTATTTATGAAATAGGTTCTCATGAAATGGGAGTTTATTTTACAAGATGGTGATTAAATTGAAATATATTACCCATTTATTTATTATTTTTAAATACTTACTTTTAATTAAATTAGTAATAAGTTTGATGCCTTTTGTTAAGTAGGAGGCTACACTTTTAAAATTATAATGTTGTTTTAATGACAAATTTTAATTAAGATATATTTATTTATATACCTTCCAAACCAACCTGTTTCTTTTGATGGTTTTCTGTTCAGGAATATAACTAGTCTCCCAACTGTGGTGGGGGTAGCATTATTGTCAAAATATTTGAAGGAGAATACAAAAATTTTTAAAAAGTAATAATAATAAGATGAAAACAAATTTTTAACTTATTTTTATTGCAGTTGTTACACAAATGAAAGCTAATTTTTATTAATAACAAAAATATTATGTGTTTTTAAAATAGTATTCAGCGGGTTGCCCTGAGGTTAAGGACTTAGGCCCTCCTATAGTTACGTCCCTGTTTCTGTTCTGAACACGCAAATTGAAGTACCTCTACCCCGATCTCCAATAAAATAAATTGCCGTATTTACTCAGATATAAGCCGCCACAGCATATAAGCTGCACCCGGGATTTTTCAGCATTGAAAATAGAAAAAATACTTCCCTCAATATAAGCTGTGTTTTGAATTCAAAAATGTCTGCAGTTGGAGGCTCCATAAATTTTCTTATTTGCTGCCCAAGTGAAAAATTATGGTGTGGAATAATTGAAGTTATGAGTGCATTAAAATGTCGATTTTTTGATTCTCTCAGCTGACTTTGCCCGGGTGCATACACAAGAGCTTCGTGAGTTACCTCTTCTTTTCCCTGCCTGCTTTAAATGATTAAGATTATGCGGCCACTGCAAACATAGGAAAACTATGCAAAAAGAAATAGGTAATCAAAAACTTCCCTACCGCATATTTCAGTGCGTGCGCGTCAAAAAATTTCACGCAACTGGTCCCGTGGCGTACTGAGTGTTCCGTTGCATTGTGTGGAAAATGCTAATGTAAACTTTAGGCGCAAAGATGCAAAAATAGAAGAAGTAATGCTATAAAAATTATGTTATTTAAATATTTAAACTTTTACGGGCAAACCGTGATGCGTGTGTAACACAGCGAAAGCGATGTGCATAGCTTTGCATCTATTTTACTCCTCAAGAACAATAGCTAAAAGGTTGCTAACAACTTGTTCGACTAGTCAGGCAATAAAGATAGATTAGATAAGAGAACAATGCATCTGTCTTACGACTTCTAATCGAATATGAGGTAAACGTGGAAACTGTGATCGTGATGTGAGAATATCTCACTTTAAGAATGTTTTTCCTGTGTGTTCGCACATAAGCCGCACCCTAATTTTTCGAATAAAAATTTATGAAAAAAGTGCGGCTCATATGTGAGTAAATACGGTACTTGCCTAACTTGTTGATAAGTATTTTTTTCAAAAATGTAATTCTCTATTGTAGAAATAAAAGTGATCATTGTTGTTCTGACATTTAATGTATTAGGTTTTTAAATTATACCTAAAAAAAGGCCTTATATCTTTATATTGTTTCCACAAAGTTGGTATTTAGGCTATTAGATGTAATAACCAGCAAAAATCCAAAATTTTATTATTTCCACCCAAATAATTTTAGAAGAAAAACTCATATAATTTGCTAATGCTTCATTAAACAAGTGATCTCAACTTGTGGTGATAATGAGCTCTTATGTAATTCTTCCAGTAATTGGTGAACTTTATTTCTCTAAAAATTTATGAATGTGTTAGTCATCTTTTGCTATTTGTCATTGTTTTTATTTATTTGGAAATTGTTTTTTAAATGTTATCTGTTAATCTTGCCATAGCAACTGAATGTTTATACCTGAGAGCCAGATATATGTGATCAACTTTTTGAAGAACAAGGGGTCGCTGACTCATGGCCCTTGAAAACAGGGTTTTGATATGGTCAATTAGTTCAAATTGAAGAGTATTGGCATAGCAGAGTATTTTATTTGGATATTAAATATACACTTTCAATCAAGTATTGTGCCTCATAACCTGTTAATATTATTTACTGTTGTGATATACTGGCTATAAAGTCTGCTGGGGTAGGGTTTCTCTGTGCATAGTCCTTGCTATCAATAAATGATACTGCAAATTAGAACTGACTGTGATGATGGTGAGCTTGCAATGTCTGTCTAAAATGGTTATTAGCTGAAACTAGATTTATAGCATTCTAATTTATGGTGGTCTCTGGTTAAATTCAAGTGTGGTGGCTGGTCTGTGATTGTGTAAAGGTTGAATATCCTTATTGTAAAAAATTTTAAACCAATAACTTTTGAACTATTCAAAATAGAAAAAGTATGTCAGTAAAATTAAAAATCTTAGTACATATTATATTGCCTACCTAGTTACATTAACCCTATCATCAGGGCCGCGCCAACCTGGGGCGCAAGGGGTGCACGGCACCCAGGCACCAACTAGTCGGGGGCTCCTTTCCATCAAGATATTTGTATCTGTATATTGTTGGAACGCGATTAATATGTGATGATTTTCACCCTTTCACTCTGGATCTTTTTCCCTTCAAGCAGGAAGAGAAAGGCAGAAATAGAAAGATACAAAATTTCTCAATCAAACTTTACCTCCGAACACTCGCAGTATGCATTCGCATTGTTCTATTCTCGGAAAGGACTTATTATTAGAGGCGACCGAAAATCGTAGCTTGCAGTCAGCAGGGGAGATGGGGCGCTGCCCTAATTACACTCTCCATCTTAGCAAGGGTCTGCAGTGGTATTTCGTTCATTTCCCACGACCTTTAGAGGTGGTCATAAATCGGTTCTTGGATGGATTCGGCAAAGGTTATGGATGCTGCCCTTCTAATATTAAACAAACGTAGCAAAGTTTAACTGTAAACATTATTGATAAATTATTATTAAATTAGAGGCTGTCCATAATACGAATAAGAACAGATATCTTCGCTAACATTTATGTAGGGGACAGTGGCAGTCTTTTTTTTTTAGGATTGACCAGTAGTCAGTTTGGGGAGGGGAGGGGGGTGCCACAGAATTATTTTGCACCTGGGTGCCAAACGCCCTTGGCGCAGCCCTGCCTATCATAATAATGATTCTGACTTCTTGGAACATCATAAGACCTGAAGGTTTAGGCTGTTGATTTTTTTCTTGGGTTGACTTTTGTAGTTGCCAGTCTTATAAATTCTGTGAACACTGAATTATACTTTATTTATAATTAACATTTCAATGCATGTCTTTTTGATTGTGAATTAAGGTTCATGATTAAAAAGATATGCATTACGTTTTTTTTATTGTAGGAGTATGGGGTTGTGACACAATTCTAAAATGAAGGATTATTAATTTGAAATTCAGAATAAATTTACAGTTAACATTTATGGTATCGCTCAGAAAATCTTAGAAGTCTAACCTGATTAGTTACGAGGGGCAGCTGAAAAGTTCTCAACTTTAGTAGGAAGAGAATAGGTTATATACATTGTAGCTCACAGTTTTTAGGCTTTCCCACATAGTGTACTCCATTATTGATAAACTTGAATGTTTTCTTGTGTTGTCACGTCAACCGTGGAGTTTCTCTAATCTCTTCCCATTATGAAATTTCTTACCCAGTTTTTCACAGTTGAATAACTGGATGCATCTGCTACATATTTGCATCAGTGTCTTTAGCAACTAAACACTAAAACTTTTAGAGAGTATTATTATTAAACCGTGCATATATTATTGCAGGATCTCAAGCTATTAAGTATATAAGGGTCATTCCCTCCATTATTCCCTTACTACTTTTCAGCCACCCCTACCATAATAATAATACGTGTTTATATTGAAAAACCAGTCCCTTTCAGCTATATGATTGCCAGACAATCCAGCATGTCATTTAAAGCAGTGGTTCTCAACCTTTTTTATATCAGAGCATTTTGTCAAAAAAAATCTGTGTCCCACTTAGAGCCCTGTATGGGCCACGTGGAATTAATTATAGGTCCGGGCCGGGCATTAAAAATTACGCGAGTCACACTAATCCTCCGTACTGAATGGTTTCAAGCAAGAAGAGTGGCATGGGTTTTTAGGTAAACTAACCCCGGGATAGTAAAGAACGAGTGTGACTCGTCCTCCGTACTGAATTGGTTATTATATTTTTTGCCTATAACATTATATTTGTGTATTTTGTATAGTATTTTATTTTGTGTGCAGTCTTCCAAGGCATACAAATATGTGGACTAAAAAAATCCTTTTCAAATCATTGAACAGCACGGTTAAGGAGTATTTATGTTTTAATTATATCCTCTTGACTAAAGTACTGAATAAAATAATGATTGTTTACATAAATTTTCTTAATCTTCATATTATTGTTTCAATATAGGGTGAGGGGCAATATGGAAGTGGCCCCTAAAATAATTATATTTTTCATGCTGAGGAGCTTTAAATTGGCCGTGAGTACTCTCATGGGCCAGGCCTACAATTTCTTCGACAACATATGGGCCGAGTCCGAATTTGAACTTGAAAATCAGGCCCGTGCAGAGCTCTAGTCCCACTATGATAAAAACGAAACCTCACCTTTTGCAAGGAGTGCATTTTTTATTTTAACTGCATTTTAGTATCATATTAACCATTAATGGAAAATTTTTAGGACATTAAGCATTGCAATAATTTTGTTCAGAGAAATTTTTATAATTATTATTTCTCGAAACTTCACGTCCACATAGACAACCTTCACATTTCATCAGTGTGACACGTTCAACTGGTTGAGAAACACTGATTTAAAGAATGCAAGGGGTTAACAATGGAACGATGGCTTTGTTGTTAACGTAGGCTTATTATAAAACAACAGATAGATGGACTAGCATTGTTGAATGATGGCACCAATAAGGGTTTCCCTGCGATTACTGGTTTTTGTTCTCAGGGCCGGCGTGATGGGGTATGCAGGGTATGCTACGCATAGGGGTCCCCGAAAGAGAGGGGCCCAGATGTTGCTCCTATGTACCATAATTTATCGTCGTCAATAACTGGCACAGTATATTTATAAATATCGATACAGATAAATGAGCTGAGTTAGGGGTCATATGCCTGTATGAAAATCACTATCCGATGACCACAAACTAAATTCTCTGGTGTGAAGAAAGGCAGAATGTATGTGTCATATATGTTTAAAGTACCGCGTATCGCCGCTACCTCATTATCCCAGGTCACGTAATGGCCATTGTTGGAACATTGCAGAAAAAGAAAAGGGGCCCCCGAAATCGTGCTTGCATAGGAGCCCCCAAAGATATCATGCCGGCCCTGTTTGTTCTTTACATAATTTGTAATTAAATCGTTATTTTATCATGGAAAATAGATGCACCATATTTTTTCAACCCTATTTATAACCATGAAGAAAAATTTTTTTTGTTAACATTCGTCCAACAACGTTATCTGTATAAAAAATTTATAATAAAGGTATGTGATCGGTTGTATGTTCGATCCATTGTTGTTTTTTGTAGAAAAGTATTGTGATTTTAGTTATAAAATTGTTTACACTTCATCTTGATGTTGGTATAAACTATTTTCTTCTTTTGAAGTAAATAAAAAGTTATTAACTTTTAAGACACTTTTAGTACTTTCATAACAACGCTGCTTGTTTAAAATGTCCCATTCTGTGATTAGTCCCAACGTGATGCCCATCCATCGTTAATATCATCATCGATCGTAATATGGATGTGATATTCGCACGTGGTTTGATTTTCTTTGAGTTTTTGATAGAAAATTTAGCTCCATCTCTGCAAAAAAAACATTTATTTGTGGAATTGTCCTTACTTGTATTCTCGCAACAAACTGCTTGGATCGTAACCCTTTCCCATTAGCGTTCGCTCACTTTCGCTCTTGCAATTGCTGTTTACTCATCAGTCTTAACGTTTTCAGAGGTGTAGTTAAGTAAACAATGAGTAAGGTGAAAGCGCTCGATTGTCTGGCTTAACAAGTCGACAGGATGTGACATCTTCGTGCTTTTCTTGCAGAACGAAGAATAACATCGTTATTGACCATATAGCCAAGGTGATGGCAGTCGAGCGTGGGTACGAAACGCATGATCTTGAGAGAGAGAAAATGATATTAATGCGAAAATTCGGATGTGACGTAACAATCCCATTTAAGGTGGTTGACCGGACCGGGCGTCTTATTACCCTCGCATACCTTTCTCCCGAGTGAAAATCTACGTAACTGTTACTCGAACTGTATCTCTCAGTATACGATCGCATTGACCTACATAAACAGACGAATGATATCACCTACTTTTTCTTTCTTGAAAGCATTAAAAAAAATCTACGTTTCGTAGTGAAACGGTGTTCAGCCTTGGAGTCATTAAACTTCTAAGATTCCAGGGCCATCGAGTCACTTAAATAGTGTGGGTTTATCCAGGACGGAAAAAAACATTCACTTAGGCAATAAATTCCAATCCCAAAAATTTTTCAGGTTTCTAACGCCTCTCGCAGAATCATCCACTTGTTGGAAGTTTTTTTCTAAAAAACGAAAATATGCGAATTCTCAGTTTCAATCAGGGCACTTTATATATATATATCGCTCACAGTATTTAACTTAGCAATAAGTCGTCCAAGAAATGCTTTCTTCATTTCCTAAGGATCCGGACATGAAATCACCGTTCTATTTGTCCCTTCAGAGGAAATGTCGGAAAAAGAAAAAAACTTCGAATATTTCTCGCATTGGGTTTTTACAGATTTGAAAGTGAGTAATTCAGTTGTGAAAACATTCTAACCGGCAGAGACGACAAAAAAATATTACGCCGCTCATGTAGTTACGTTCTTCCAGCTATTAGTGCCTCAATGCGACGTCTTGACATTTGTGTGCACTACATGACGTCATAGTTTCCTGGGCACCCACCAGCGAATGACCTCACTTTCTTTTCTGATCGAAGTGAGACCAATTCAAAATCGGCCAATCCGTAAGACCTTCGGATAGAAGCGGGTCATTGGCGTTGCTAATCCACGTTCGTAAAACGAATCAGGTCAAGAATAGCGAATTTGTTCCTTCCCACGCGTTAATTACGCGAGTGTATTCAGGGCTGGCAAGCAGGTGCCTCAAATTTTTCGTCTCCGCATTAAAATTTCATCTAAATTTCTTCGTTCCCGTTTCGGTTCGAAATTGATCGCAAAAATGCCCTCGAGAAGAATTTTATTTTAGATAACTTTTTTTTGACCAACACTATAGCACATAACTCGGTAAGTTCCGTAAATTACGCGAAGTACTAGCTTCACCTAAGCGTTGCCAAATTATCGATCTAGCGTGAGATAAATTGCCGTGTTTTCCCATTTTCATGAATATTTCATATGTTTTCGTGACTCAGTCGTAGAAGGCTTGGCGTTTCCCGAAGTTCGATTAAGAATTCCGACCCATCCTGTATGATAATGTTGCGTAATAGCAGCCTCGCGCATGCGCTCAAGAGGCCCGTCGGCATTGAATAGCATGAGGGGGGAACTCGCGGGCGAGAGCGACAGAAGGAAAAGGTGAGGCGAAGAAAGAGCAATAGATTATACATCTCTTTCGGTCCATACGGGAGAACTAAAAGCGGTAAGTGGAAGCGGAGATGGCGTTTTTTGTAACTTAAATCGACATTTCGAATTTACTTCTCTGGTTGCTATTTTTACGCGTATCTTCGTTTAATCTTAAAAGAAACGATTTATAACTGGAATTCTTTTAAAAAGAGCGATTGAAAAAGTTTCGTGGACGGCTGCTCTACGTTATCGTATACTGTTTGCTTTGAGCTCGACGAATTCTGCTGTGTTGCGTTAGTTTACTATATTTATTGTATGACAAATTAATCCATTGTGCATTTAACTTTCGTTCGTGACGTCAGTTATGAAATCGCGCGCGTTTCCGATGCATTGTAGGTAAAATGAGAAGGATGCCAATGGGGGGAAATCTGATGTTATTGACAGGAAAAGCTACTGTCGGGTCTCGGTTTATATTACTGTACTCTGAAAAAGTAAATCGGAAAATAACCACATACTTGGAGAAATAAATTGATCGAAGAAAAATGGATGCGTGAGTTAGAAATTAGGAAGCGAAAGTTCGGAAAAACACGTGAACCGAAGGAATGTTTTTATTTATTTATTTAGGACAGGAACGCGCTGATTAGATTGAATATGAGGTTTTTCCACCCCCGTCGTCGTAACACTTTCCGTCAGAAATGAATCTCGAGTCTTTTCACCGACATTTCCCGTTGACAGAACGCCAAATAAATTGTAGTGCATTTAAAATCAAGACTGAAGTTGGGGAACAAAAACGATCACTCGCATATTATGGCGGTTAACGCGCGTCTTATGCCGTTCCAAGTTTTTTTTTAGACTCGGATAACATTTTTATTTCGCACAGCGCCAATCGAAATGAAATCGATATTTAGGAAGTGGTATGATTAATTTTTGCAGCGGCGAAGAAAAGGAAAACGTTCCCGTGTACACGAAGTGTAAAGAGAAAGTACAGTAGGACCTCGATAACCGTCGTTAAGTGGTTCCTGGAATCCCCGTCGATTAGCGAAACGACGATATTTGAAACCGATTTTCTCATAGGAACAATGCCATAGGTCATTAACTCGTTAAAAAAGACTTTACAGGCATCACAGTGGCGTACGCAGTGTGGGGGAGTCCATGGTGCCTAGACCCCCTTAAACCTCCAAGGACGAGAATTTTTTTTTCAAAAATCTTCTTATTTTTAGTAGTTTTTTCTTCAGATGGACTATTTGTGTAAGGAAAAAATATTTGTAAAATTATAATAATCACGGGTCTTCAAAAACGCCCGTTTCCATTTGGGAACGTCAGTGCTTCCTACTACTAATATTACGAAAAATATAAAGAAATGAATAAACATTACTTTTCAAAGAAATTTGATTTACTTAACAATTTATATACTTTATATTATTCTCAAATTACTTCTTATGATAATTTTTAAAACATTTTACACAAGGTCCCACATCGTGCTACTCGCACATGGTTCTTCCGCGTGATGAACATTCCTCATTTGCACATCGCCTCCTCTTTTTCCCTGGAATTTCTGTTATATAATGCGCCAACCTATCATATCTTATTACTCCAGTAGAACCACCTTTTGAGGTGGATGCCCTGCTCATTTGTCCTCCAGGTGATTTTAGTGGCATTTTGTATTGCGTTAGGTACACCTGCGCTATTTCTCTCCGAAACTCCAGCGTCGTTCTCGGCTCCGAGGATTTTTTTTCAAAATCCACGCATTGTTTATTGCTACGTCTAAGAGCCAAGTAAAAATTGGCCGCCACCATTTACACCCTCGTATACCTGAAAAATGAAATTTGTAAAACATTTCTGTTCCCACAAAAGGAATTCGTGATACACCGCATTTATCCAATTATAACGAAACGCGTCACGTTTTCTAAGCTTTTCTAGAGAAAAACGTAGAAAAGAATACAAGAGATTTTTTTAGGTTTCTATATATATATATATTACGTATGGGATTATTTGTAAATTGTAAACGCATTACATACTTCTACACAAATTAATTATTTGTAAAGATATACCTGGTAAAGAAAAGGAATAGAGCGATCCGCAGCTGCAATTCATTAAATATCGAGAAGTTACGGCTGCAGAACACGAATGTGAAGATCGGCGGTAACTGGCCTTACAATTAGTAAATGTTTCTTTATTCAAGTATGTTCTTTTTAATGCAGTTTTTGATTTTTTTTCTCAAAGATATTTCTAAAATTTAATTTCATGGTGATATTTAATATTGAAATGTTAAACCTGCGTCATTTTCGTTCGTTCACTTCTAGTTTTATTTGAAGGGATGCCACCTTTCTGGATTCGTATATTTGAAGGCAAAATTCTAAATACTGTAAGACTTTGTTTAACCCTGTTTCAATTTACACGAATTTTTTTTACTCTAACACGATCGACTAAATGTTTTCCGATGACAGCAGCAGCGCACCGTTTCGAAACATCAGAGGCGCCCAACCTGCGGGCCGGATGTGGTCCACCGCGTTTCATAGTTTTCAAAACTTCTTCATTTATTTTAATTAACTACCAAATATTATATTCCGTGTAGCAAAATCTGTTAAGACATAACGTTGAATTGCTAGTAAATATTTCTCAATTCAAGTAAATTCTTTTTAATGCGGAAGGTGGTTTTTAGCAATTTCGTCTGTGCTAGGCTAAAAGTTTTGACGGAATCTGAAGAAATCTCGTATCATCCGGGATAGATGCCTTTTAAGCACGTTTCGTTTCCAGCGTGAGCTCCTATTATCGTCTGTCCGTCGGTCCGCACGTTCGTCCTCGGCTTCTACCGAGCGGATTTTCATGAAATTTCATATTAAGGACTTAAAATCAAAGATAATAAGAAAGTCACATAAATGAATCACGTACGCCAATCAGCGGTACTACTTTACTGGTGACAAAAAATGAACTTTCCGTCATATCTAGTTAAGTATTGATCATAACAAAATATTTCGCAAATAAAACTTGTAGAACTGGTAGAGTATTTCTTTTCCTATACGTTTTTATCGTCGGAGGAGCCGTTATCAAGTAAATCATACATGAATATGTTAATTCGAGTTGAAAATTTGTTGCATGGTTACTTCTTCATTGTTGCTAACATAATCTCACAAACAAGCTTTTAAATTTCCTGACGTGTGCATGCGATATTTTTAAATAGGAAGCAAATGGATTATTTATGACGAAGAAAAGAACTTTAAAACTCTATTTCCCTTACGTACAGGCAGGGCCGTTTTAAGACCTTCGTAGGCCCTAGGCACTCTTGCATTCGAAGGCTCAACTCTACGTCATATCAAATATATTAAAATGCACCCACGTTAAATCTAATTTTTTTCTGTTAAAGATATTCGAAAGCATTTTTATAATTTTGCTTTTGAAATTGTTTCAACAATACTTCAACACTTATTCAAGCATCAAACATTTTCGTAGGCCCTTGAAAGGCTCGTAGGCCCTAGGCACTGTGCCTATTGTGCCTAATGGATAAAACGGCCCTGCGTACAGGTATATCATTCCTTTCAAATACTCCATTGCACGAAACGCGCCCATTTGTGATACTCTATACACTTTCCTAACTTGTTTAAATTAACCATACCGCTCAAAAACTGGGCAGTTTATCCTTGTCGATTTTAACAAAATTTCGAGTCACTCCAAAAAACATAGCTGCGCGCATTTAATTCATCCAAATATTGAGATTGATTTCATAAAAAACACTACACAAAATATATCACAAAAATAAGTATGAAGTGCCCAGTGACGTTATAAGAAGTATGTCAATTTTTAATGCCGCTGCCCCGTCAACAATAGCAGCATTATTGCTACGAGTTGAATCGTGCGAAAATGCGTAAACAGGGGCGTTATTGTAACGAAAAAGAGATCCGACAATTTAGCAAGCAAATTCATATTTTGTCATTCAAAATTTTAAACTTTAAATCCTAAAAATCTAATTTAGACTATATGCTCGCTTATATGTTAACTAAGAATCTGTTGGCAACTTTAAATGCGGCCCACCGAAGGATTTACCACAATTCATGCGGCTCGCCACATAGAAAAGGTTGTCCACTCCTGAACTAGAAGCTTTCTCTTTTGGGAAAGTTCGTGCAGTGTCTGCTTCTACGATTTTTTTTCTTTTTCGATGGTTGCATATGTAAACATCTCTTAGAGCTGGAGTTGGCAAACTTTTTTAAGAGGCGGGCATTATAATGAGCAGTTTGCGAGTGCTTCGGCGTGACTCATTATATCTCAATTTTGAAGTTAATTGCGATTACGTGGGATAGCATTAGCGAAAACAAATTATAATTTTTTTAGCGCCATAGATTCACTGGTAAAGGTTGCCCGATCATAGCAACGACTAAGTAAATATCAATTTAAAATTTCTCTGTTCTCATGTACATCGAAAGCAGCTTGAAATGCTCTCGTGGGCCTTATGCAGCCCGAGGGTCGTAGCTTGTTCGTCACTCTTTTAGCAGTGCTCCACGAAAACTTAGATTTCAAACACGAACACTAGATTCTTTCTAAAAAAAAAAGAAAAGCATTCGTACTTAACATCCCGTCATAATTTCATCCCCTCGATAAATTTTCCATTTTGAAGTCCTATTTAAACTAAACATAAACCTGGTATGAAATGCAATTTTTAATAAAATAGGAAACCCGTTGCCTTCACGATGTGCGCGGAATTTCGATAAATGCTGTCAATTATTTTTTCCTCGGTTAACAAATAAAAACTGCTGATGTCTCGAATGCAAGACACCAAAGGTTAACAACGAGATAGAAGATAGAAAAGGTTTTTCCTGTTTAGATTCCGCTTACTTAGTATTCATATCTCGCGTGACCAAGCTTTGTGATAAGAGGTCCGGTTGCGAAGGAGAAATGTGAATACGATTAAAAGAACATCAGCCCTCGCAGTTCATTTGCAACTGAAGCGATTTTATTACGAAACGAACCGTCGAAAATTATTATTTATGGATATTTTTTCCTCGTGCACGATAATCGTATCTGAGATACTTACATAGTACTTTCCCATAGGGCAGATCACAACAAACTTTTCCTTTAAGATTAAGGAATTTATATCGGTACAACGTGATCCGTTTTGAACAAAGTGAATAAGTCCGATAGGAGGACAGAGGCTAAGTTAATATTCTCGCATATTACACTGAATCTGTCTTGGAAACATTTAAAAATTATGCACGTGAATGGAAAAAGTCATTATCTCTATTTGAAGCTTTCGTTACCTGAAGATGCTGTAATAAGCCTTCGCAAGAAAAGGTCATTGCTTAGAATTAACAGTTTGCGGACAGTGTTGCACAAATTAATATTAAAAGTTCTTCGGTACACTAAATACCTCACTCTCATAGCGCTATATTATAAAGTTCTTTGAAGTTCGGTCTCTCTCTCTCTCTGTTAAATCAAGGAAAACTTTCTCAAATATGCCCCACTGGACTCCTGATATGCCCTTCGACTCATCCAAATGAGAAAACGTGAGTTGACTAGACGCGATCGTTTGAGCTCGACCTATTTCAAACACTCCCTCGATACCGTTTCATATAACTTCGTTCAGCGTTTCCCAAACTTTATGAATCAGCTATCCCTTTTTAAGGCAGCTGAATTTAACGCGAACCCCCTCTTAAGGCAGCAGACCTTATCGTGACCCACCTCAACCCCATCCATCAATCATCAATAAACATAACATACGATACTAAATTAAAAACGTAACACATAATAAAAAAAACAAATAAAATAAATACGCATATACTTAAGATTTAAGGTATATTCCTAATTCAAACGCATTTAGATTTACAACACTTAATTTATATTTTTTTAAATAGTTGATTTCCCTCTATTACTTAACATGAGCGCCTGCATTTAGTCTTCTCTCTCGCCTCTTCCTTTTCTTTATAGAACTCCTTTCTGTTATTCGTCTTTGAAAACAGGTTTTGCGTTTTTGGCATTTCTGTCACAGTGTCGTAGTTACGTGTTAAAATTGATTACTGAAAACGAAAAGTTTTACCGACATTCTCAAATCTAACTTTTTTAATTTCATCTTTTATGTTTTAGTTGAAGTTTACCTTGATAAAACAAATTGCTGCAACTGCATCTAAGGAAAAACCGCCGTAACCTGAATAGACGTGAATTAAAAATAAATCAGGGATTTTCCTACAGACTGTAGACGGCAAAATAGCCTATAACTCTGACATAACTTCTCAAATGCTTTGGTAGCTCTGGATGCGCGCTCGTGCGTCTAGTTAATCGTACGTGTGTGTTGCCGGACGACTTTTGGTTACATAATGGACTTTCTCGCCCGCCTAGAAAATTAGCGGCCTGTTTTTGTCACGGCGCTAAATTTTCCTATCATTTGTTCGATTTTTGTAACCAACTGCTTTATTTAAAGATGTCTTCCCGAGAAATTTGGAGGTCCCGAAAACTTTTTCCTCGGGGACCGGGACAACTTTCTAAAAGAACAGGGACAAATCTCGGAAAACCGGGACGTATGGACACCTTATACGCAGTTAGTACGATAAACTTGATTAACTTCCAACTCTATTCGTTTTTCTCCCAACATTTGCCAAGTTTGTGTATTCTTATCGCCAAGCCACAAATTGAAAGAGGTGTGACAAGAAAGCCAGAATAATTCTTTGAAACTCGCAGACGTATCAAATGATGAAAGTTTAGCATTTGCTGGCGATGGAGGCAAAACCGGGAGCGTTTATCGTTGAGTAATGTTTTTCAAACTTATACGTAATGCTTAATTAACACAGAATTTTACTAGTCTAACATTTTATTTAGCTTCTGCCTCAGCTGTGACTTAGCTTATAAACGATGTTTCTACCGCTTCGTTCGAATTGTCGTATGATTGTTGCGTATCACGTCGATACACGTGACGTTGTGACACCCCCTGCCAAACGCTTCTAGCTGGTTGCAGGGTATTGATGTAAATGTAGATACAATTGTTAAAGGAGGTTTGAATTTATTTCCTCGGCAGTCGCTTTCCAAACGATTTTATGTAAGTGTAATATATTCGTTTCAAAAGCGCAATATTTACTGTGATTTTTATTCGATTTACATAGTGATGGATATCGCAGGGATCACCTCCCCACTCCTAGACCCTTTATATGCTAAACCTCTGGTTGCGTCATAATAGCTCAGGTCCTTAGAACGATAGTGTAACTCTCTTAGGAAGTTTCTAGGTTCTCTCATTACCTTAACGGAATACTCATATCCGATACATTTTGGAAGTAATAGAAGAAAAAATACGGCAAAAAGGAATCATTTAACAATTGCCTTTTTTAACATATATACGCGAGAACGCCGATTTTACTCCGCAGGAATACACCATGCGTAACTCTTAGCCGGAAGGTCAACTGTAGAAATTAGTCACCTAACACTTCGCTTTCCTCGTGCTTGGCTGCTTCTTTCTTCCATGAGGTAATGCGTAGCATGACGAATTCCAGTGAATCGGCAGTTGTTCTTCCCATTGTTATGTATTGATTTTCCTCAAAGAGAGAGAAATAAGCTCTACATAAATTCGCCTCCCTTTATAACGCAATGCCAAAACGTAATACATAATCCCGTGACTCGGTCATTATATAAAAACCGATATAATCTGCATTTATGCAATGTTTCCGGTTTTTTATTTAAAAAGAACAAGGTATAAGCCAAGGCGAAGAAATACGAAGTACGGTTTCTTTTTTTTTTCACGGCGTAAATCTCTTGTATTTCAAGATATTGCTAACGTTCACGCTTTTTCGTTGATAGCGTCATTATCCACTGAGCATGACTCATTTGATATACAGTGGAGACCACTTAACACGAAGACGCTTAAAACGAAATATCGGCTAACAGGAAACGTGTGTTCGGTCCGTTCCAGTGTCTATACCTTTCAGTATATATTCATTCGCTAAAGCGAAACCGTTTACACGAAATATGGCTTAACACGAAAGTATTTTTCGGTCCCACGAAAATAAATACATGAAAAATTCTTCGGATAACACGAAATGGCATTTGAAAGACATGGTTTCCCCATTGCGATAATATCTTCGACTGTGTATCACATCCTATTATTGATACGTGTCATGGATTTGCCTACGAGCCTAATTCCATTTTCTGTTATCGGTTAACTGTTCGGTTAACTCGAAATTCGGATAAGACGAAATGATTGTGCCGGTCCGTAGAATGTCGTGTTAACCGGTTTTTCTCCGTAGATATCTATCTCTATAACATATAGCTGCTTGTTACGTAGGAGGAGGAGGAGAATTTAAATTATGAATCAATTCCAGATTAGCTAGAGACTTGAAATTTGGCACTATTTTAGGGTTTTGGTCACAACTAATAGAAAAAATCTGTAATAGTTAAAATTCCAATTTTTAGGCGTTGTTTTTATCCCATTATTATTGCCCATAAGAAATGTAAGTATATCGTAGGACAGTGATGGCGAACCTTCTATTGTCCGCGTGCCAATATTACTGAAATTGTCGAATTTTTCCCGCCTTGCGTGCCACAAAAAAGGGTACTGTTCTGTTATACCACCCGCAGTAGTGGAATCAGTTATATTAGATCAATGTGTAATATATCCACCAAATAGTGAAGAAGATGCGGTAGCTTTCCTAACCCATGACTGATTGGCCGGACTCAACATTTACAAACCCAATCTCCGGACAACGTGGAGGGTTTCTTTAGTTCCGGGCGAGGCGAAGGGCGCGGTAGCGCCCGGACACGACTACCCATTAAAACAAAGCGAGCCGAAGGCTCGTCAATATGTCCTTCCATTTGCGGCGCAACAGTCAAGAGGATATAACATTGAAACATTGTGAAATCGCAGCATTTTTAATAGTTTTTCTTCCAACTGTTACATTAATAATTTATTTCTGACGTTCCGCTTCACTCTAACAAATTGTTTTCTATAGTCAAAAGTTCATTTATCAGTGTAGAGTAACAACAGAAATAAATTTTGAATTTTACAATTTATAAAAAAATCATTAAAAAAATGTTGAAATTTTCAGTGTTTGGCGTTAATGGGCTAAATTAAAATCGCCTCGGTCACAGAGAAGAAGGCAGTAAGGAGAAAAATAGTTCCCAGAATTATATAATAACTATAGAATAAAAAATATATCTTACAAGGCGGATGACGAAATTATTAGTCTTCTGCACCTATTTTAAACTTATGTCGTCTTCGCAATAACAATTTTCTTTGAGAAATTGGCTC
This sequence comes from Uropetala carovei, assembly GCA_036926305.1. Classification (NCBI taxonomy): domain Eukaryota; kingdom Metazoa; phylum Arthropoda; class Insecta; order Odonata; family Petaluridae; genus Uropetala; species Uropetala carovei. Next base: position 4,190,758 of record JAXCHB010000101.1, on the reverse strand, counting down.
GCGGTAAACTAAATGTGGTTCATCGTTCAAGGAAAGTAATAATTGGAATGAGAAAATACATTCTTTATTACCCTCACGTTCTTTAGGTTTTCAACATCGGAATTTTCACGAAAACTTTTGCGAGCCTTGATTTTAAATTTAAATTTTCGTAACTTTAACTTTCTTATTTGGTTAATTTGAATATAACAGGTGAACATTTTTCTCCTCTAATATACGTATATAACATTATATTATAAATGTGTTCCAATACTTAATTTGTTATCGATTATTTTCCAGAAAGAAGAAATGGCGTTCACGATCGGGAAGCTCGTCCTTTTATTTTCTGTGTGTTTATCCTTAACTGCGGCGGAGGTAAGTCTTTGTTGACTTTAGAAATAATTTGTACAATGAGTTTAAAATCTCAAATATAATTTTTAATTAAAAATGTAATGCTTGGTAGGTTCATAAATTGTATTTTTTTTACAATCAACGGGAAAAAGATTAACTAGCCATGTTGTTATATTTCAGTCTCTAATTATCGTCTATTTCTAGATGTAGATTTTATTTTTCCGTTGGGTACAAAACTGGGAACAAGTTTTGGCACAGAAATCATAGCGAAAATATTGTATTTCAAATAATAAAATGGTCACAATACATGGTGAGCGGCTGCAAATAATTACAAGAAATGTAACTACCGATGTCAGTAATTATGTTTTTCTGTTATAATTTCTAAATTTTCTTTCCTTGAAAACCTAAAAGATTTTCCAGTTATTACCCCCCACAATCTTTGTAATAACACTCGGTCAAGCCACATAAAAAAGAGTTTTAATTAAAGCAACTTTCTTTACTATTCGTCGTAGAAAGTAAAATTGGCGGGTAATAAATACTTGGTCGGAATCTTTGGAGTGCTATCGGACATAAATTCTTACAACGCATTTCCTTCAGTCTCCGTCGAGAACAAATCCACGTTTCCGTTATGATTGTGTCTATATCAGTGATTCCCAACAGGGCGGATCCAGAAACTTCTCAAGTAGCGATCGCCCCTCAACCTATTTAATCCGCCTCTGCCAACGATCCTATATTTTGATATTCCCTATCACCATCAGAATATTTCTTTTCCTTCCCATGCAGAGCTAATCTGAGGCCTAGAATCGAGGAATTTTGCGCGGAATGAATTTAAGAATGCACCCAGTGGAGGGCAATGAGGTTACCACGGGGGCCGCGATCGCCCCCCATATATCCGCCACTGGTTCCCAAACTTTTTGTAGGCGCGGCACACTTTCAGTGATAAACAGAATTTCGCGGCACTCAGCCTTGAAACAAGGTTCTTGTATTTTTACATGCAATTATTACAATCTTTGAACGAATCTATTTGTTGGTACTAGACCACAATCGATTTATTATAAGAAAAGTTATTGCCTTAATTACCCATCAACACATCCAAATCGTTGATTTGTTTACAAACAAATTTTTTCGCGGCACTCCTAAAATCAGATGTGGCACCCCAGTGTGCTGCGACACAGTTTGGGAACTCTATATAGTAGTCCACGCGCGCTCAAAACGGTCAGGCGTCGCAAAGTACATCTGGAAGCGAAATGCGCACACTGCTATTTTTCTTATCCGCGGTTACGTAACCTCTCTTCTTTCCTCCACCTTTATTTTTCATAGATGATCCGAGTGGTTGCCATGCTTGACGGAGCCGTCGTCCGTGGAAATCTGACCTTCGTCCAGAGTAGCGAAGGAGGACCGGTGAGCGTGACCGGCGAGGTAAGAGGCCTCACGCCCGGTCTTCACGGAATGCACGTGCACGAGAAGGGGGACCTGAGCGGAGGATGCGCCACAACTGGAGGGCACTTCAACCCTGAGATGGTGAGGGGAAGGGAGAGCGCGAACCTCTTTTATTTTTAAAAGAATTGCCTAAAACTGCAACCATATGCCCTATTAACCTTTGAGTTACCAACGCGGTCCATTTTGTACCCCCATGATTATTATTTAACAACATATTACAATATTTTGGGTCCCACGAGTCTATTATTTTTTATATACCTTACCAAAATATAGTAGAAATTGAATTTCAAATAATATGCAATATAGAAAATATATTTAATTTAAATAACCGAGAAACATAATAGACCCCATTGGGTAACAAGCGTAATAATAATAATGCTTAATTTCAAAATGATGGTACATTAAAGGCAGAAGTTCTTTTAAATATTGTTAAAAATCATAAATACAGCATTTTTGAAATACTTTTATATGATACTAGCAGAAGTGCCTGTTGAATTTCAACGGATTTAGTGAATCTAAAACTTCGACCGTGTTACATGTAAACATTGCAAGAATAAGATAGTACACAGTTTTAACCGTCGAATAAAGCAAAAATGAAGAAAACCGCTCCGCATTTACTTATTTAGATGAATGAAGGAAGAAAATCTTGCACCCTGAAAAATCGAAAATTACGTGAAAACTTATGGGAAAATAATTATTGAATTAAGCATCCCCTCCTCCCAAACTTTTTAGCGCCTTATAGCCGATGTTAGCCGCAAATTAAAATTATATACCTATGCGAAGTTTCATGACAAAATCTTCAAAAGGAAAACTCTAAGTTAAAAGAACACAATATTCAACAGAAAATGGATGAACAAACGAAATTAATTAATTTAACGAAAGAAAAAAGTAAATAGAGAACGTTTATGAATCACAGAGTGAATATTAACCTCTGACTATTAGTTCGATTCTCTCATCCATGAGTTCTGTTGAGAGAAAATTGTTTATATCAACAATACTTTGGAAACAATGAAATGATGTAGTCAATCACAATTTGTGGAAAATCTTCGTATAATTATTTAAGCTACATAATTTTAAAAACAGCGGCTAAGCTTCAGTATAAGTCACCCATGAAAATATTTTATACTTGTTTATTAGTTACCTATACTTGTTTATTGGTTACTGATTCGTCTGTCTCGACATTTACAAACCCAATCTCCGGTCAAGAAACTGATTGGCCTGTCATGACATTTACTAATCCAATCTCTGGACAACATAGAGGCTTTCTTTGGTTCCGGGTGAGGCGAAGGGCGCGGTAGCACCCGGAGCCGACTACGCATTAAAACATAGCGAGCCGAAGGCTCGTCAATATCCTCGGTACCTAGGTGATGCGGACGTGGGTGACTTATACTGAAGCTGTTCCAAAACAGCTTGCTTTGGAGAACTCTGCGCCATAGAAAAATATCACTAAAAACGTTTATTAGTAATATTTCAATTAAAATCAACAAATATTTGGTTCTCTGTAAACAAAGCAAAACTGTACACAGAAATTGAAAAACGATATTAAGTTAAAATTTTTCCCATATATATGCATTGGACGCTCAAGTTTGGCGACAATGGGAGTTGTCATGGTAACTTTTAATTGGCATTGTCATAAAACTGATAAAATCACGTATTTTTCTGATTCTAAATGCATTTTTACGCTAATTCGATCAGGATTCGGATTCTGTCTTCAATAAAAATAAACTTTGTTCTTTCCTTCATAGAAACATCCAAGTCTCAAGTTCGTATCACGTTTCTAAGTAATTTTAAAATTCAAATTAATAATAAGCTGCTCTCATCCCTATGTTATTCAAATAGAGAGATTGGAAAAAGAAAATAATTTAAAAAATAGAAAGATAAATCAAATCAATATAAAAACCTGACTACACCACTTAACTCTTTATTCCAGTTAAAATGGCACCTTCCTCTTGTTTCTACATGCTGTAGTTGTTGAGCTATAAAAAACATACATACATTGTACATACAAACACTTTTCTTTATAGATATCTATAGATAGATAAAACAAGGGGTGAAAACATGGGCCCCATCTGATGAACCTCGTGCCTTTCTGTCATAAAAACCAATAAATATTTCTAAAAATAAACCATTTTAATGATAAAAATGATATTATATAATGGTATAATAATAAATATTGCATTGATAAATATATTCCTAAATTTTTATGGTAAATAAATAAGGGGTACAAAATAGACTGCCTGGTAATGTGTGTTACTGTTTTCATATGGTAATTCATGGGTTAAACAAAGTGATTTCTAAAGTATAGAAAAACATTCATTATTGTGTTGGATCCTATTATTAAAAATCTTCAACATTGCCAGATATCATGGAAGAAAATAAAAGTGATCTTTGTGTCAACAAAACAAATTTCATTAACCCTTTGCAGTAATAATTTTTCATTCTACCTCCATTAACGTTAACATAGATGATGATTACTCCAAAAAATGTTTCAACATCATGAAAAAATCAATGATATTGCTAAAAAAACTGTGATAGGTGTATAATCAGTTCAATGATATATATAATCAGGGCTGTGCCGATGGGTGAGGCGGTGAGGCAACCGCCTCAGGCGCCTCTTGAAGGAGGGTGCCAAAATTTGGCAAAAATTAAAACCTATCGAAATAAATTCATAAGGCCAGCGAGGCCAGGGGGCTCCATATTATATCTCGCCTCAGGTGGCAAAATGTCTGGGCACGGCCCTGTATATAATAACCATGATAATTTGGTTGTGTGGCAAAGGGTTAAAAGGTTGATGATGGCTTTGAACTCTGGGAACTAGCTATATTCTCTGAGTTTATAGTGGACAGGGCTGTAATAACTCTTAAAAATAATTTTATAATTATTTGATTACCTCAAAAGTAATCCATATATAGACTATTTATTTATAAATCATAAAACTAATTTTACACTTAATTGATTACCTCAGAAGTGGTCTATATTTAGTTTATTTATATGTTTATTTTTCACACAACCAGACATGATTGCTTTTTTAAAAAATACTCTGAAAAATTATATATGATCTAGATTTAAAGTTTAAATTATATTATGAATTGTGGTTAGCATAGCAAAATGGTTCTGAGGAGGAATTGCTCATTTAAAGATATAGGCTGTCATATCTATGAAAATGTTTATCTACCAATTACTCCATGGACATTCTGCATAACTTGTGCAGTTTATCTAATGCTTATGCCACTGTGTTATCAGAAACACAAGTTACTGCTTGGAAGAGAGTTGACACAGCATGATACATTTGATGACTTGTCGAGACGGGCACGCCATCCGTATGTGTGATGTGTGCAATGCACATGGGTGGCCACACAAGGTGGGCGGCCAATTAATCGTCAGACACGTAGAGTATTTTTAACAGTAATGCGGAGTGTATTATCTTATAAATATTTTAGAATGTATGTGTGTGTATGTTCTTTATACGTTTTTACACCGTTGAAGCTATCGAACTCAAAAGTTTCATGGGTCACCTTATGGACCAAAGGAAGAACTTGGTCTAGGTTTGCAGACCGTGGGGTCTCTTATGGGGTCAACAAAATACTATTTCCATAAGAATTCATGGGAAATGGTGTGGAGAAACCCCAAAATGCCATGCAACCCTTCACTGATGTGGATATAAATATACCTAAATATTAACTTACGATAATGGGAAATGGATTATTTTATGCACGAAAGAATGAATACTTAATTCTGTTCATATTTTGTCGTATTACATGCTAAATCGCTCGAATTTTTTATTTAAGCGCAAAATTTATCTGTTTAGATGTTCGTTTTCCAGGGGGCAACAAAGCTAAATTTCTTAATTGTTGTCCTCTTCAAAGGGAGATAGCCACGTAAAGATTAATGCAAGGAAAATCCATGCCGTGGCACGCCATAGAGGAAGAATAGCTAACGCCAAGATATGCCTAAATATAGTCTATGAATACTTTTAAAGTGATTCAAATGATTTTTAAGGAATATTAGAACATTGTTATCTTTTACCATTAACATTGAAAGATTTATCGCAACATAAATCGATACATCTACTTACATTTGTTCGGTAACCAAGATGTTGTTTATTGTTTACGTTTTGGCTAATAGTATTGACATAATCCACATAATTTTATTGCTGCTTTAAAGGCTTCGGTGCATCTATCCATGTGAATATTAAGTAAGACGTTAATGCGTAATTATATTAATGGTACAACTTTACAATATGTACAATACATAAAATAGTAAATTTTAGTGTAAGCATCGCATGCATAATTAAGGAATGGGGAACGTTTGCCCCGAGGAATAAAAATCGTTTGCCACTTAAAAGGTCTTTCCCGAGCGAAGCCGGGCGTTTCAGCTAGTAATATATATTTTTCATATTTATTGGCTACAGATATCAAACCATAAGGCATTTTGTAAAAAAAATTGTGAAGAATGCCTAAAATGGATGGCAAATGAGAGACTTGTACATGGGCAGCCAAAGAGCCAGTTGCATATGGGTGGCCGTGAGGCACAGCGTGTCCCTGGTCAGAGATCTCAATGCATAAGTTGGAAATTTCACTGCCTTAGTGCAATGCATGCAACAACTATTGATAAATATAAAATATTTTATGTTTCTCTTGTTAGTATTTTAATCTTCTGATTGGTTGTGCATTACATGACTTACTCTGACTCCAAGGCAATGGTAGACATACACCAAATTATAGCTCAATATATTTATGATTGGGTATAAGTTACCATATTTTTCAAAATCAACAATGAAATGAAATTATTCTAGATATTTTATTATGGATAATTTGAGAAAATGTTCATATCACTTCCAATTCATCTATATGTATGGCAAATATTGCCAGTTTGCAGTAGTTTTCAAGCATATGCAGAAAGACAGTTTAGGATATTTTCAAATAAAACTTGGGGAGCTCAAAAGTTTAGCATCTCAAAACGTTGGTATTACATAATTTTTTCTTGGTATGCATGCCACTTTATAGAAGAGAAGTATTTATAAATATATGTTTAACACATTGCGTGCTGATGACGTAACGTCTACGTCATGATATTTCCTACTGAGTGACTGGAGATGTAACATCTACGTAATGGGGCCGCCGCATGTTTGAAGGGTCTGGTATGGATTTACCAGCTGGGAGCACCTCTAGCAGTGGTTCAGTCGTCAGTCCGACCGTTGCCGTCTTGGTGCGAGCGTCAGTTTGTGTTTCTGTGGCATTTTTATTTTTATGAAATTTTTGCTTTTCAGCCGTGAAAATAGAAATTTGTTATAAGATGAGTTTATGTTTTTACTTTTTCTTGCATTTCTTAGATTTCCTATCATTTATAAATATAATTATGACTTCCAATTATTGTTTCTTTTTGCTTAGTACTGATCGAATATAATATTACAGTTAATTTTCCTGAGCTTATTGCAGGGTAGCATACCCCAAAATCATTACCTGTGACTGATGACATCGACATTGCGTAATTAATTAATATGCAAATATTTTACTTTTTATCATTATATTTATCGTATTTCATTAATGAAATACACATTTGAAGTCATACAAAGCTTAAAAATTTTTAAAATCATCTCAGTCACTGGGGTGGTTCCTTGAAATATCAGCAGTGAACAACATGTTAATTGATATCTGCAAATCATTGAACCTTTGGCATGTTGTAAAAAGTAAGAATGAAAATAAAAATGATTTTTTATTGTGGTTCTGCACTATAATAGCTCATTCACTTTACCTTTTACGAAAGGGCAGCTTGGGAATGGTGAAATTCATCATTTTAATTTATCCTATGAAATTATTTCAGAGGAATCATGGCTCACCATCAGCAGCAGAAAGGCATGTGGGTGATTTGGGTAACATTCATGCCAACAGTCAAGGAATTGCAAGAGTGACAATCGTTGATTCTATCATCAGCCTTCTCCCTTCATCCAAGCACAACATAATTGGGCGAGCAATGGTGGTGCATGCTGGGGAAGATGACTTTGGACTTGGTGGTCATTCTGACTCTTTGACGTCTGGTCATGCAGGAGCAAGACTTGCATGCGGAATCATTGGAAACCAGTAATCACCATTACTATTATTGAAGGATATTTGATTCAATAGTCATTCTTTTGGTCAGAATACATTATCATAAACAGGGTTGGCTCAAGGAGGGTGTAAAGGCTTTCAAAAAACTCAGTGCAAAATTTTAAGGACACAAAACCACAGTGGAACAAAATGTGACAATTAACAATTCTTTTTATAAAAATTAAACTCCTGGAGAAATTAATATAGACAAATTAAAGGAAATATTTGCCAGGGTAAAAGATCAAAAGTTCCATTTTTAAATGCCTTAGTTTTGTTAAATAAATTCAGTTTTATAATGTATTGTATAATGTATCATTTTGATTAACTTTAATTTGAGTTTTTAAAAAAGCGTTTTAAATTTTGCATTGAAAAATAAATAAAAGTGTAACATTTTGAAAAATGGTTCATTTTTTATTTTTGCATCCTCCAGTTTTTGAGCTTGGGTCGGCACTGATCATAATAATGTTTACTTGAAATAAAGTAGGACCTCGATAACCATCGTTATTTGGTTCCTGGAATCCCTAACGATTAGCGAAACGATGGCAGTCGAAACCGATTTTCCCATATAAACATAGGTCATAAGTCAATAATTCATTCAAAAAGACCTTACACGCATCATATAAAACTGAATTTTTAGGCCTCAGTTTGCTTGAAATTTTAGAATCTGCATCATCATCATTCGTTCACTTCTAGTTTTATTTTAAGGGATGTCACATTTCTGGACATTTTAGCAGCATTGTCACTAGCTCTGCGTTTTGGGACAATTTTTATCACTTGAGATTTAGTAAGCTATAAAATATTTAAGAAAAATGTTAACTGTTGGCAAATGAGTTGACAGTCGTACTGCAGCAATCTGTGAAGGAATGTTTTGCTGTTTGATTCTTATATTTGAAGGCAAAATTGCAAATACTATTAATCTTTCTTTAACCCAGTTTCAATTTACACAAAATTTTTTCACTCTAACACGATCAACTAAATGTTCTCCAAGAACAGCCGTAGCACACCGTTGCGATAGATCAGGAGTGTCCAACATGCGGCCCGCTAAGCAATTTTAAGCGGCCCACCGCCAGTGTTTCATAGTTTTCAAAACATTTTTCGTTTATTTTAATTAACTACCAGATATTATTTTCCGTATAGCAAAATATGTTAAGATATATAATGTTGAATTGCGACCTCTTAGTAAATATTTCTTTATTCAAGTATGTCCTTTTTAATGCAGTTTTTGATTTTTTTCTCAGAGATATTTATAAGATTGAATTTCATGATGATTTTTAATATTGAAATGTTAACCCTAAAAAGCTAATTCTAACTTGATTTCCACGCATATGGTGCCTAAGTGTCTCTAGGTAACTTACAATTTAACTTTAATCCATTGGCCATTTCCAATGTGGCCCACCGAAGGGTTCACTGCCACCAATGTGGTCCACCATGCAGAAAAAGTTACCCGCCACTGCGATAGCAATCTTTCTCCCTCAGTCACGGTGCAATCGTCATCTTATTCATTTATCTGCTTCATTAAAAAATGGCAACGGAACATTTTCATTTTTTTGTATCACTTGACGACAAACGATGGTTGATCGAAACAATGATTATCGATGGTGACGGTTATCAAGGTCCTACTGTACAGATATATGTATGTTTTCTCAAAGAGAAATTATTCTTGGGCTATCAATAAAATAATCTCAGATTATTTGGATTTATTGCAAAAATTAAGGAATGGTTAGTTTAAGCTTATGTGAACAAATTTATATTATTTCATATAAATATGTGGAGTTGAATAAGATGTAGGTAGTTTTTTGGGATTTCCTTAACTGGCATTTAATGCAGTGTATTATCACACATTCATTGCATGATATCAATTAATATTTGTTTTATTTTGTAAAGTGTCTGGCATCAGTTAGATTTAATTTTTCTATGCTGTTGCTGTTAATATGGTGCCTTTGTGAGTATATAATGGGATTTTTGTAAATATTATTTTTATAATATAACATTGAAAAAACATACGTAATTATTTCTTTTATTTCCAATGCCATAGTAACCACCATATTTCTCATCATTTCAGGCCATCTATAGCATCACTAGCTGCCCCATTTGGTATTATTTTAATGACTACTGCTGTATATTTGAGTAATGCTTTGTGGTAGTCTTGGATTATATGCAAATCAGCTACAAAAATACCTTTATAAATAAACTGCAACTGCAGAATAATCTCATGTCTGAATGTCAGAACTTTTCAAACTCAATCAAAACTTATTTCAAACAAATATGTACTCTTTAAGAGTGTATGAAGAATCATGCAAGGTTATAAAAATGAAATGAACTGATGTTTATTTACCAAACAAGTATTACACGGAAAGTTTGAAAAATTTATGTATTTATTGTGAGTAAGAGTTAAAAATTAGTATCCTTAATAATATTTAACCATAGAATTTTCAGTATTGATAGATGAAAATTTTTCATGTTTTGTAGTATTTAACAACATTTTTAATAAAATGTAGTTTTTTACATAGTGAATTATTTTTTATGAATACAAATCAAATCTCTACTTTACGTTGGAGATGAATTCCTGAAAACTGCAGCATGTAATGAAATGATATATTATGACATACAGTTTGTCCTTATGTGTAATGGTAAAAGTAGGGCTTACATTCCAAATGATCTTATTGTAATCTATATGTAACATTTTTAACCCAAATATCGTAAATACCCACGTATAATGCACACTTTTTCCCGATATTTTTGGCGATGAAAAGCAGGGTGCGTGTTATACTAGGGTATATAAATATATACCCTAGTATAACACACACCCTGCTGGGTATTTAAAAAAATATTTAATTGCTTGCACAGATAAAGAGAAGAAAGGTGGATTTAATATGCATATTGGCCATAATAAGCGCGTTAAGTTAAATTGAATTTGATTATATATGATATTAACTTTACATGAATAAAATATATGTAAGCTAATACTACCGTATATGACCGAATATAGCCCCCCTGTTTTTGGCCAAAAGCGAAGTGCAAAAGTTGGGGGGGGGGGCTATTTTCGGGCACTAAAAATTAGGTGGGTACAAACAAGTGTGCAAAGCTTCAATAATGATGAATTTCATTCGAGTAAGTAAGTGTTTCTATCCATTGTAAGACTAAACTACTCGGGTTGCGAATATTTATTTGCAAGGCTGATTGACGTCACCATATAGGAAGGATTTTTCTATTACCCGATCGCTCTCATTATTGTCAAATTGCAAGTTTTACCGTATTTGCTCGTGTAAGCCGAGACCTCGTGTATTCCGCGCACCCCGGTTTATGGGCCAGCTCTAGGGAAAAAAATTTATTTGAGCCGAAAAAGGGTTTTTTAAATCACCAATTCCTATTTCTAAAAAATGCTACGCTCAAGTTAAGCATCTTCACATTCCTACGTGACGAATTTATTGGGTGATCTCTCTATATCGGTACTAGCAGAAATCTCGGTAGTCCTCTTTTGTTAAACACGTAACTGTTTTTGTGGTCACATTGGTCATGTTCGCAGAAATCACTCCGGTAGCGATCATTCTGCTGTACGTAATTTTCCAGCCATATGGTCACTGATCCATACCGTAGCGGTCGTCATTTTTTTGGCGAACTAAAATTATGATCAGCGATCATTCAATGATCACCACGGTGGCTATGACTTTCATAGACGTATCATAGAATAAAGGAAGCACGCCGTATCTGAACATGGTAGGCGTCGTCTGCCGTGAGAACAAAACCCCCACCAACCCGAACTGGTCGCGCATGCGCCGTGGCCTCCGTGACGATTGCAGCAGAAGACTTCGTCGAGTTTGGGGAGCACCCGTTAATAAACTTAAAACTCATTTAAAATTTTTATACAATGAATGAAAATGACTAAATACACCGAAATTCAGAAATAGAATAATAGATGCGGCATGGGTGCTAGCTTAACGTATATTTGTTTACCGACACAACATTTTGGGAAAAAAGGTGAGCGGCAAATAAAATAATTCGTGTAAGACACGCACCCCCTCTTTTCCACCAGCGTTTTGGGAAAAAAGGTGCGCAGCTTACACGAGCAAATACGGTAATACCAACAAAATTAACCTTGCCCGAGAATGGACTAATTGCCTGGCTAAGCTCGAATTGTTAATTACACAAACGAAAGATAGATCGAAATATGAGCAAAGTGCGAATTTATATTGCTGCATAAATTGGTATGTTATTTCGACTTCTTCATCTAATTGGAGTTCACCAGCATTTCTCATCCCCAAGAAAGATGGCTCCGAAAGACTTGTGGTCGACTATCGTAAATTGAATAAGCAGGTCAAAGCCGATAATTTTCCTACGCCTTCGATAGAACACGCTATACAATATTTGGGTTCGGCTAAATATTTCACAATTCTTGATTTAAATTCTGCCTTTCATCAAATTCCTTTGACGGCGACTTCAAAGGAATACACCGCCTTCGACACACCTTTTGGGCTGTATCAATATAATCGTCTTCCATTTGGTTTAACAACGTCTCCTCAAGTCTTTTCGAGGTTGATTGACAAGGTGCTAGGTGATTTAAAATATTCTTGTGTGTATCCATATATTGACCGCTTATGCATTTATTCCAAGAGTCTGCCAGAACATCTTCGTCACGTCAAAATTCCCCGCCAGACGGGGACAGAGGCCCGAACAGAGCTGAGTTGGACAGCTCAATCCAGCCCGACCGCCTCCGTCGGCACTCACGAGCCACAAGGGGGCTTATGTTTCATATCAAAAACCTCAACTTCTCATAAACAAGGCCGAGAAGACACATTAAAATAACCCAAATACAAGGGCGGATACAGGGGAGGGGGAAAGGGGGTAATTACCCCCTCCCCAAGATATCCGAACTCTAGAAAGAATTAACCCTTAAACCTCGACCTACGTGCTGAGCACGTCAGACGAAAACTATACAGTTTTACTACATTAATTTTTCTCTACAAAAAGTTATATATTTCCTTTTTCTGTATTAAAATATGTGAATTACGATATTTTCAAATAGTTTTTTTTCATTCCTGATTAACCCTCCCTCCCCCCCCCTCCACCTTCCCCCCTCCCCTCCGCTGGCGGACACCACGTTGAGAAACTCTGCTCTAGTAGTTCATTATTCCTTTTTGAACACCTAAATCGATTTTGGTGTGTTTGAACTTGCAAAGTAGATATAGTTTGGAGAAAGAATGATATATGTCATCATCTATTTTCCTGGGAATATTGATAGCAGGATCGTACTTGTGATTCGAAATAATTACTTATGTAGTTGAGCCGTGGCCACTTATTTCTATTCCATTCACTTGCTTTATTTTCTGTAATTTTCGCTCAAATCTTGAGATCTCAAGCAAAAGATCTAATGACATTGCCGAGATGCTTCGCATTTTTAATTCTGTTTAGACTTAAGATTATTTAGGGCAAAGAAACTGTTTAGTCCTATAAGGAATGTCTAATATACTTATCGAATAAAACTGCGTAAAATATACTTATTTTGTGGTTTAAAATATTTTTCGCTATTATGCACGACCTGTTTGTGAAGTTTTTCACTTCCCTTTTAACTCATTCATTTATCATATGGGTATACCTTCCCAGTTAAAGGGAGTTAACCGTGTCAAAATCTTACTCATCATAAAACGAAAACGTTTCGCAAAGCTCCGAGCTGTGTCGTCTTGCAATTTTACCCAATACAATGCCCTTCGTAAAATTCACAAGGGGGAAGCAAATTTCTAAACCATTTCAACCGCTTGAGTTACTTGGAATTTGATCGTCTCGGAGGAAACCTTCTGCCTCAGGCAGGCGAGTCGAGTGTTTTCTTTGTTCAAAGCCGCCCATAGGAGTTAACATTCGTGAGTCATATAACCTCGACTGCTTTTCATTTAAACGATTTTTTAGGTTTTAGGACGTGGAAACATTTAAAAACGTAACTCGGATTTTACGAACTTTAAACAGAAAAAAGATGCTTACTCTTTTATGTGAAAGTTAAGCATCATTTAGAATTTAAAAATTTTGTAAAATATAATTTATATCTTTAATTTTGCGAAACTAGCGCTACATACTTATTACAAGGAACCGAGAGTACTTCGTTAGATTACTTAACGCAGAATGGTTCTCTCGGGACATTTTTTTACGTAAGGTGTACAGTGCAAATGTAAAGTATAGGGGAAAAATTTTTTCTTGCAACATTAAAATTGCTACCATTGTGTATTTGAATTTTTATATATTTAGACGATTGAGCTTACTAACAAAATAATGAAATGTATTAACAACATTTTGTTAATATTATTTGTACCGGCGATGACATATGGTTTTAATTTGTTTTTCAGAAAGAAAAGATGGTGCTCACCGTGGGAAAGATTGCTATTTTATTATCCTTGTCTCTCTCCGTTTCTGCGGTAGAGGTAAGTTAAAATATTCGAGATAAATTTTCTCTGATTTATTACTTCAAATAATGCTGAATGCTTGGGAACTTTTCGAGTTAAACTAGGAACCTCTTTGATAATTAGAGATAATTGTGATAATAAATGTCATTCAATCAATGCCCTAATGTTTTAAATAATATCTTCATTTGTATCAGCGACGTTATCTTCTTTAGGAAAATGAACTGGTTAACTTAACATGAGCTTTGTACTGTAGTTTCAAGTGGGTTTTAGTGAGACACTAAACATCTATCACACATTTTAAGTAAATTTGTTCCAGACATGATTCACTTACTTCTGACAACATACGAGTACCTCAGTAGCCAATAACAATGCTTACGTAACTCGAATTCTTATCTGGATAACTCTCCTTTGGATATTTTGACTGGTTTAATCCCTTAAATTCGAATTCTAGGAGATTTAAAGATGTGTTCGACTCTCGGTCGTTCGTGCTGTTTTTACATTTAAATTTCTATGTATTTAAAATCAGGAAAAATTTTCCGTCGACATATTACCATTTCATATTCAATAGTGCATACTTTTCATTTTAGATTATTGTAGAACACTGTTCAATAGTCACGTTTTAAGGAAATGCTCATAATAGAGACTGCATGAGCGATGATGATGGATTATGTTATAAAACTGATATGCTGCCATGGGATTTATGCCGATATCCTGATTTCTTTCAACGTCAGACGTGTGGCCAAGGTCCATATATCAGAAACCAGCTGAAAGGGAGTGGTTCGCCCCCTTACCCGTCTTGAATCCTTGTCTGCCGACGACCCTTTATTCTGAAAATACCTGCCGCAGACGTAATCTTTCTTTCACTTGCCTTCTGGCTCAAAATCTGCAGTGTAGAATCGATGAATTTTGTGCGTAATGGATTTAAGATTGCATCCAGTGAAGGAAAATGGAGATTTACAAAATGAAGATGATCACCCTTTCATTGGATCCGCCGCTGTCATTTACAATAATTCATAAATGCTAAAAAAAATTCTTTCAGGCATCAGTTATCTGTAATCCGAAGCAATATTACTGACGAAAGCATTTACCTTTTTACTTTCTCATACGAAATATTGAGAAAGTATTGTTGTCGCGAAAAATTCGACCTCGAGATTCTAACGGAAATATACTTTTTAGGTGTCGCTGAATCTGAAAAAGTGGTTTTTGCAATGCCGTCTGTCTGTTACTGGCTCTGGAGCCTAAACGGTAGAGCGAAAATGAATGAAATCTCGTACTTAGGCATTTTATCATACTGAGCAGAGTATGTATATGTAGAAAGGCAACTAGGCAACTTTGGCAATAATTTGATTTTCTCAAAAACGGCTCAAACGATTTTGATCAAATTTCGTACAGTTACTTAAGTATACGTCTGCATTATTACTACGTATTTCATTTTTCTCAATGAACGAGTATAAGGCTAGTTTATTCTTGGGCAACTTTAAGAAAAATTGGATTTTCTAAAACCCGTCTGATACGATTTTCATTTTCTAAAGATAACTAAACGACGCATTATTATATGAGAAAGTTTGTACAGTGTATGTTGTACCGATTTTTGATGTACATATTTCTAAAGAAGTTTTAATCAACATAACCGCGACTAAGTGTTCTGCTTTTCTTCATTTTCAATTAAAATACAAATGCCTCGATTAGATTTTGGCGATGACTCCTTACCATTCTTTAAAATTTGTCGCCTATAAATCCATAGTACCTGTAGAAGTTAGTTGGGAAATTAAATACAGCGAAGTCTAAATTTCACGTATAAGGAAATAATTCATTCTTACTCCTCTGTTAATGATAGTCCGACATTTGCAGCTTTCTTTTTAAATTTTACTTTTAAATTCCGAATAAAAGCGCGTTCGTAATGCAAAGTAAAAGAAAAATGCTTTATTGCGAGTTCGCCGCAAAACATAAGGATTTTCCCTAGATTGACGGATTTTTTACACGACAAATGAAATTTTGATTTAAAAAAGGCTAAAATAAACGCAACTTAACGGTTTTGGAAACCTTGACAGTCGCGTTCATCGTTTCGGAAAATACGCAACAACAAATCGTTTCGAATAATTCACGAAGAACCGTCAAAAAGTATTCTTAGCTGACTGATAAAAGAAACTCTAATACGATTTTTTTGGAATTATTTTCTGCCGATTGTATTTTTTCGATTACGACACAAAAGTACGAGCAATAAGGAAAAGCTTTTCCCAAGACTAAATGAACGAGTACGTGAAATTCTTCCTTTGGCCATGGTCAAATGAAGATGTTTCGCGAATTTTTTTTCTTAAAACTTAGCGGCAAATATTTCTTTAAATCGCCGATAATTTGCTAATACAATTGATTTCCACTACCGCTGTCATCATTTTACGCGCCTGTAAGCTCATTCCTATAATTTCAGTTTAAAAAAACACCCACGCAAGATGCCAACTTGTCTATTCAGTCGATTTACAGAGTAGCTGACACTGATTTGCAAAGAGGAAAAAACAGCACTTTTGCCGAGTCTCAATTTAATTGGAGGTAGTCGACATATTGAGTAATATATAATATCTCATCTGTTTACGTTGTAACAAATACTCCGCGTAGTTATGATGACACTGGAATTCCGTCGCGAGCTTCCTCGCATCGCGTGTAAAACTGTGAACGAACCATAGCATTTGTCGTGGGTTATTGAACATTATGCCCTTTGGAAAAATGCTTATTCCATTGAAATGAAGCAGAGAGCGCTTCTGATAGATATGTAGCTTCTAACAAAACTCTTAATTTGAAAATTTTCCCACGAATGTATTTCAAGCAGCCTTAAATCTTTTAAAAACCTATTCCAATTAGTAGCCGTGAAGAATTTAAATGGTCAACGACGTCATTCTAGGATAATTTCTTCTGTGAATTTTAAAGGATATGAATTTCAATAAAAGTCATAGAATTTTCAAAGGCATCGGATTGTAATAGGAAATTTCCGGCATTTCTGTCATCATAATTTCAGTTCTTATTCACTTTCCTCGTTATTTAATCCATTGATATTGAGATACTTACAATAAGAAAGGAAGTGAATCCTCGGGGGCTATTGCACAGGTGGGCGCCCAGTACAATATATATATATATATATAGGGCGGCGAGGCAATCGCCTCAGGCGCCTCTCGAAGCGGGGCGCCAAAATTTGACAAAAATGAAAACCTATCAAAATAAATTCATAAGGCCAGCGAGGCCAAGGGGCGCCATATTATATCTCGCCTCAGGCGGCAAAAAGTCTGGGCACGGCCCATATAATATATATATATATATTATATATATATATCCCCTCCAACTGCTTCAAAGTCGGCGGAAGGGTGTAAACGGAGGCTAAAGGGCGAAGAACAGTGGTGTCCTCGGACACTGGTAGGTTCAACCATGCTGTGAAGTCTTTCTGCAATATCTCCGGCCAAAGTGAAAGAGGTACTCACCAACCCGCTCTGGGCCAGCGTGGTGTTTTAAGGCCCACAATCCCCCCATGACATGTACACCCATAAAAAACGGCCCTCATTCTCCGGAGGCTGGATTGCCTCTGACCGTGGCAGTGGTCAGGAACAAGGCATGAAGGCAGAGGGTGCTAAGAATCCCCGGAGGTTAAACGCCCACTGCCACTCTTTCTCATCCTTACCCAATTCCTTTAACCTCAGCCTAACTACCTTTAACTGCCGGACTTTGTCCAGTGAAGATAAACTTCAAGAGCTCCAAGAACAACTGGAGAAGATCAAGTGGGACAGTTTAGGGCTTAGTGAGGTGAGAAGAGAAGGTGAAGGCCTATTGGAGTTGAAGAGTGGATATATTTTTTATTACAGGGGAACTGACACAGGAAGAACAGGAGGAGTTGGATTCATCATCCACAAAAAATTGAAGAATAATATCGTGGAAATGGAAAGTAAATCCGAGCGGGCAGCTAGACTAGTGCTTCAAATAAATAAAAGATATCAACTTCAAATAGTCCAAGTTTATGCGCCAACGTCATCATACTCGGAAGAGGAAGTGGAAGATTTCTACCAAGAAGTTGGAGAACTGCACGACAAAGGAAGCTGCCATATAAAAGTGGTCATGGGTGATTTCAATGCCGAGGTAGGAGAACAAAAGGAAGACGACAGCGCAGTTGGAAAATGGGGCTATGGAGACAGAAATGAACGACTTGTAGACTTTGCTGAATGTACTAGTCTATATATAATGAACACTTTCTTCAGAAAGAGTCCCAATAGAAAATGGACCTGGAAAGGACCCAGTGGTACCAAAAACGAAATTGACTACATACTAGTCAATAAGAAGCAATTGGCTGAAGACTGTTCCATCCTCAACCAGTTTAAAACTGGAAGCGACCATCGCTTGGCAAGATGCAGAATAAAATTCAACTCAAAGTTAGAAAGACAGAAGCTTATAAACTGGAAGAGTCTGTGGGAAGCCTTCATCCGTCAGTGGACTGAAAAAGGCTGATGATGATGGTGATGATATATATATATATATATACATACATATATATATATATATATATGATTTTAGCAATAAGACGAGATCGATAATTATTCATAGAACTTGGTTTATACACATTTTCTTTTGGATTTCCAGTGATACGCCCAAATAGGAGGCAACCCTTTGTTTAAAATTTGCAGCGAATGGCTTGCGTTCGTTTGATTTTTCTACAGACATTTGAGCCGATAATGCCAAATAAAATAAATGTCTTCATCGCGGTTGAATAGATTTATAGCATGAAACTGGGTATTGTAGTTCATAGCAACACTCATTGTGATAACAGTAGCGGAACTATAAAGCCGCAGGAGGGAAGATAGTGTTAGGGATCCATCTGTACATATATACTATATATATGTTACATTAACTCTTAATGGAAGGGCATTAACACAGATTACAAATAAGTAAAAATAATGAATTTGATCTGAAACTAAGAATAGCCATTAACTGAAGGAAAGTATTTGAAAGGCCGCTTATCTTTTATTTTAAATGTATTAAACAACAGAATATCCAGTATTACGTACGATCAGGGGTGTAGTCCTAAAAAAAAGTGCCAGGGCGCTAAGATTTTATATATACTGTAGTTCATGACCCGCCTAAATACGCAAAAATAACTAAGGCGTTGTTGTACATCACTACTTTATAATCACATAATGTTGAATAGCTGGTTTATAAAAATCAATTATATAAAAATTTATATATAAACAATATTACGTATAGGAAATTGTAAGGAAATTTCGTTTTAGTTTTACTTAGGTTGATTGTTAATGAGGAAATATCACCCCCAACCCAGGGTTTGGAGGGGGGGGAAGGGGTGAGCCCCCGATACCCTGAGTGGCCAATGCAGAGGGCAACATGCTGCCGCCGAAGCGTTGCAGCCCCCTCACTGTCCTTTTCTGTGGATGTAGCCTTTACATTGAACTTACGTCAATATAAAGTGATATTATGAAATCATTGAAATATGAAGACATAATTAACGACTTTACAGGTCCTCAAGGATAATCGGAAGTGGTCAGGGTAGAATCAGGGCCATCGCAAGGGATGGTCGACAGCCAGGGGTGCAAAAACCCGGGAGGTGCGCCATTTCTCGGGTCATATTATTCAAAAAGGAAACCCGGGCTCATTGGTAGTATTCTAGCCATCGGCCTTTCGAACCCAATTTACATACGAAAGCCTTGGTTGCGATGGAAAGGCCGTCGCCCTGCATGAGTTTCCACCTCATGGGTTGCCGTCTGGGTAGTACGACCCTTTGCTGCTTGGGTCAGGGCGGGCCCGGACGGAGTCACAAGTGAGGCTGTAAATCCGACATTGGCGGACAGGAATAGTGAAAGGGAAATGAAAGATCTAGCGCTGACCCATATTTTCGGATGTTAAGTTTAGGTGACCATGACTATGCTCGCATTTCCCCATATTTTGGATGTTAACGGGGACACTAGTTGGATCGTTAAAGTATACGGTCACCACGGAAAAGAGGCAGGGCGTGCCCTGGCTGCATAAAAAAGTACCGGGGCGACGCCCTGGCTCGACTACATCCCTGATTACGATGGACTGTATTGGAATATTTCTGTCTTTGGCGATTTACCTTCAGAACCTGTTTGAGGTGTGAACGGTGCGACTGCACCGGGCCCTGCACTTAAAGAGGACCTGCGCTCTCTAAAAAATATTTGTTGTGCTTTTAAAATACACGCATTTTTTAATCTGAATAAATATTGAAGTGTCATAGTGAGAGAGATTGCTTTAGTTTTAATTATTAACTATTAAAAATTTTTGGAGCGTAAGAAGCCCCGCGTCCACTTTGCTCTGGGCCCCTCAACTTTCCTAGTCGGCTCTGTTTACCTTTATATACGTTTAAAATTGGGTAGCTGCAGAATTCTAGGAACCGTAACGCGAGTATTATTTGGATTCGCAAACCTTCTGATAATTGAGGAAAGGCGATTCTATTAAAAACCTCTGGTCCCATCTACTTTACAAAAAAACCGGGATCGGTATGGTGACTGCTGCAAAACATACATTTCTTAGGTTTTTTATATTTTCTTGCCAAAAAATAATGAATAAAAATTTATTTTTATATATTTTCTGGTAAGTGTGAACTCTTAGGTAAATGTAATGATTTGCTCTTACGTATGTTACAGGAAATGTGAATTTATCTAACAGCACGCATAAAATATAGTATAATTGAACCTAGAAACAAATTATGAAGAGGCCGAAAATTATTTTCGTGTGGGGGAGGGCGAAAATTTATAGTTTTGTTTGTTTATATCCTGCAACCATCATGTTTGAAGTGATGAACGTTAAAACGCTGGACTTCTTCCTTTAGCTCATTAAGGCGATTGCAGTGTTCAGAGGTCCCAGAATTTATGGCAGCGTGAACTTCAGCCAGAAGTGCACCGGGGGACCAGTGACGATAGAGGGAGTAATATCAGGCCTCAAACCTGGATATCATGGATTTCACGTGCACGAAAAGGGAGACCTGAGAAATAGGTGCCAAGCTGCTGGACCTCACTTCAATCCTTTTCAGGTGAGGGAGAGTATGCAGCTGCACGACTGACTCTTGGAAATCATCAAAAGATGTTACATCTTAATAGAATTAAATAATGATAAATGTATGGACAGTTAAAAAACAAGAAATCAATATGCAGATTAAATTTTCCAATATAAATGGTTAAAACTGAAACTAATAATGCATTATTTTGAAATTTAAATAATTTTCTTGCTATGAGTTAAGGCAATCATTAGGGCAAGGCAGCTGCAGAAAGACTTTTATAATAATGAAAATTTCTAAAATATTCGGAGAAACTCTTGTCAGTTTATTTAAATTATATGCAGCTATCAGTAGCTAAACAGGCCAAAGCTATTGCAATGGATGTTACACCATAACATAATGTTAAATAAATTTTGCAAAACGATTTGTTGAGTTTCAACATTTTCACCGGATTTTATAGTCTATCACTGTAAGCTGATTTTTGGCTTGGGAGTTATTAATTTTTTGTTGTCTTCATACTTTAGTCTCTATGTTAAGTCATTTTAGGGATAGTGGATGCTATGTATATACCAGGGGTGGCCAAACTTGCCCTCAGAGCTGCATACCATAATCTTCAGAAGTTCAAGAGCCACATGTGGCTCGTGAGCTGTGCATTGGCCACCCCTGTTATATGATTAAAGATTTAATATTTTCCAATTGTCAGTGATGTGTATTTGTTTAAATCAATTACAGAAAGCACATGGTTCACAGACGTCATTCCACAGGCATGTAGGTGATTTAGGTAATCTTATTGCCAATAAAGAAGGAGTTGCAACCATATATATCAATGATAGCCTTCTTAGCCTTTTCCCCCAAGACATGACCAACATAATTGGACGAGCACTTGTCATACATGCTGATAAAGATGATCTTGGACAAGGAGGCCACCCTGACTCCCATACAACTGGTCATTCTGGAGATAGGATTGCATGCAGTGTCATTGGAATCATTGGTTCTGTTAAGGAATAATGTTCAATTTAGAGTATGTAATAAAGGGTATAAGTCCAATCTCATATTTCTGAGAAAATCTGGGTGATTGATGATATTTATTAGAATAACTAAGAAATAGTTAAGTATTCTGGAAGAATTTTTGTGGACAGTGAATATTTAGGCTAAATAATGTATAAACACATTTAATCTTAAATAAATCCAATTTTATAATTTAAAAAATTGAATTCATAGTTGAGCATATGTTGAAAATTGATTTCCTTACCCAATACCAATGAACAAATCTTTGTTCCTTGATGAAAATGGTTCCCAGGAATGGATAAAATTGAGTTTAACAGGTCAGATTCCCTAATACCACGAACAGTCTTATAGCATCTTTACTGTGGTGCTGTCCCAGTATTTTAGCATCAATTAAGATCATTGTACAAGTTAAAAATGTGTAATTATAAGTTTTCTTTTAAGCTGGTTTTTCTACTTGTGAATTAAAGCTTAATTTTAGTTAAATAATATGCTTGTTAGTATAAATCAATCCAATGTATTATTACAATTGTAAGAATTAACTTGGAGCATTCACTATATATACTACATATTATTCATATACAGGCGACTCCCGAGTCTCGTTGGGGATGCATTCCTGAAAACGTGTTCGAATCTCGAATATTCGAGTGTCGAATGCCGTTTTTCCATATACTTGCATGTTATAATCGGGGGATACGTTCCTGCATCTCGGGAAAAAGTCTCCCCTCACGTTCTATAAAGATAAAATAACATTACTAATATGTTAATACAACAACATGAAATTATTAATAAATTATATAATAAATATTTTAACTGTATAACTTATTTTTTGCATTAAATAGGAAAAAATAAATTTGTGTTTCGAACTTAAAAGATGGATGTATGCAATATGCTTTACAGACAGCCCGGTCTGGATCGCGCTAGTCGTTTGTTACAAACGACTCGCGGGAGCTGGATAACATACCTGTGTACATCTATCTATACATACAACTATTTATCGCAGCGAAATTAATATAAAAGTTATTAAAAATGCACAAAATAATTTAAGAATAAAGAAACAATAAAATTAAAAATATTTTCATAACTTAAATCTTTTTCAACTGCGCTTACTGGACTTGGTTTATTAATTGAGAAGTTGGAAGATTTTAGTTGGAAGAAGAGGAGCTATTGGGTGGGGAACTGTTTATTGTTGTTATCAAATTACCTGAATTTATCACGTTCTAGAATTTTTTCCTTCTGTTTCACATAAGTGCTAACAGTTAAAGGACACATTCCCAACGATCGTGCGATTTCAGCTTGTCTTTCACCTTTCTCAACATGCTTTGAAATTTCTAATTTCAATTCATAACTATGAGTCTTATGCACTCTTTTATTTGATTCCATTACATTATCACTATGACATTTCCTTTTAGATGCCATGTCAAGTGATAAATTTATAAATAAATCAATAAAATAAATAAATTTAAATAAAAGATTAACAGAAAAAAGAGTGAAATCACCACAAATTCAAACAATTAGAGCAGATATAACTACGTCTACACCAAAACTAAACCTCGCGTTTGGTCGGAACCAATAACTACGCGAAGTTTATTCCGCATATATTATCGATCGGCGGGATCGAAATCTCGAATTAATCGAGACTCGAACAATCGAGACTCGGGAGTCGCCTGTATATTGAATATTATTTTTTGGTATTTATAAGGTTATTTAAAATAAGAATTTCAAATAAAATCACTTTTCAGATATGAGGCTGAAAAACGTGTCCAAACATTCATTGTCCAAATTCCATCTAAAATGAAAGAAAGTACTATATCATGAAAATATATCATTCAATGGCTTTGCTTATTTAACTTTGAAAATGAAGGAAAAAATGTTCAGGTTAGATTGATGCTTGAATGAAGTAGTTGATCTCCTTTATTTATTTGCTTCCAAGAGAAGTTGCATGTCTTTGAAGTCAGAAAAGGTAGATATAATTCTGCATATTGTCTTGAGTGTTTTGGTTGAATTATAGATACTAGAAATTATTTTATCATTTTATATAAAATATTATGTAAAACACATTAAATTAAATTTCAAGGTTGAATCAAATTCCAGAAGCTTAACACACAGATGTTTGGATATTTTTGTGTAACCAATTGGATAGATTGTGTTATATATTTTTTTTAATAGCAGAAAGTTCATTTTAAATACTAGGGGGCAAGCCTCCTGCTCGCTGACACTCTCCAACCCCCACCCCCCTTTTGCTCACTGTTTCTTTGTTTCTACCAAGTACCTATTGGATTTAGATTAGTTTAATGTTAGTTTATGTTTTGAATATGTGTTCAATGAATATGATAAGATTTATTTACGGGTTTTCACGCACTTTCAGGATACAAAAAGAGAAAAATAATACATATATGGACAATTACAAATGATTAAATTATTAACACCTTAAAATAACAAAATAATGCACAAATAATGAAAAACAAAGTAACAAATACAATTTACAATATAAAATAATACATAAACAATACAAGAAAAAAGAAAGCAAGGTAATACATACAATATTGCACTCTAGATAATTTTATACATAAAACAATATGATATATTTTATGATATGATATATTTTATAAGGTATGTATGTTTGGTTTTTAATAACAAATTAAGAAAATTAGTTGAATAACTCAATAAAAAATAAACTTAAGAGGGCTGAAATTTCCGGAGATTAAAAATGACTTAGGTATAGACTGTTAAAGAGAGAGAGAGAGAGACAACCAGAAATAGGATTTTAGTAATATAGATAAAAAATATAATTAACATGAATACTGCGTTCGATTTATTTGCATTCAATTCATATCTTCGGTCATTTCAAGCAAGTTTTAATCTTATTTTCAATCTTTAAGCCTTTATTTAAGTGCATATGCACTGAAGTTACCGAGGACAACAATATCGGTAACCATGGAATCTTATTATTGAAATGTTAAAAAATTTACCAAAACTCGAGTATAAATATGCGTGAATTCAAATGAGATTGAGTATTAGATGGTAAAAATAAGAATCTTAATTCATTTTGGCATGTTTTAGCGCAAATTTCGTGTTGATAATTTAATTTTAAGATATTTAAAGAGTAAAAGAATGAAAGCTTTCAAACCAAAAAAGTGATTTTTATGTGTTATCTTATGGGAAATGACATTCATCCTCTGGAGTCGAACCCGTGAACTTTTTGAAATTTTTTTTAGTCATAACGTAAAGATTTATCAACACTGAAATCCTGAAAATTTTCAGGCATCGAAGTTTATTTCTAATCGACTTATTTACAAAATTAGAGCATTATGCATGACCATTACAATTTTATAATATAGAGAGATATTCCCCATTCAGATATTTTAAATACAACAATGTGTTATCAGAGATTTTAATGTCAAGCAAAGCTTGTTAAATTTTCCACCTTTTATGAAGTATCTTCAGATAGGGAACTTATTCATGCATTAATCTAGTTATCTTCTAATTACATACTATGTTTGAAAATTTGGTATCCAACATAGTTTCTAATATTTATTTTTCAAAGCTAATGATCAAGAATTCAGAATTTATGTGGAGCATTCTGTAACTTATATTTTCATAAACTGATGTCATTTGATCATTGCAGTATCCTTTAAAGTGTACATTAAAAAATATTTGGAATTTTGTATTCAGCTTCACCTGTGCAATAAGATTACTTCATCTTTATAGTATCTGTAGCAGTTTTGCTGTATCCTATTAGTTATTCTAGTAGATTTTCCGGAAATTCCACAAGTAAAAGGAATTATGGTCTGTACCAAACTTAATGATCGCTGGGAGGCGGGGTTAAAATGTGTGGAAAGGGAACCTTGTTGCCGAATCAGTCCACAAACGTGGACCAATTATAGTGCTTCGCAAGTTGGCAGAGACGCTGGATGGATAAGACTCTTTGTAGGAGTGGGGTCAGACAGGCGAACATCAGTAAACGAAATTATAAAAATGTTGAAAACTTTAATATTTAAAGCTACATAAAATGAAATTACGAGTATTTACGTTTGGTAATATTATCGTAGTAACTACGAATATATTACTTCCTCCTTTGTCTTTCATAAGTAGATATAAAACATTTTCCACGTTATAGGGTACCTATTTTATATGATTGTCATTTAAACAATATAGAATATTCTCTGCTTATATGACAAATAAGAGAAAAGGATGTTATATTTTACATTTTTGAGAATACGTAGAAAAAAAGTTAGCAGGAAGATGAGACTATTTGGTATGCGAATGGCAAATGTCGGAGCAGGTAGCATAATAAACACAAGGAGGGAAGGACGAGGGAAAAGAATGGTGTGGGATTTCTAAGGGACCACATGTATAACCACAACATATGTTCCGTTCTCACAGTTATTTGCTTCTGGTTTCAAGCAGCTGTTAAGTATATAACGGTAGAACTGCGTAGAACCATCTCGTAACATTTCAGCCAGATGAAAATACTGCCATATTTTCCGTATCCTATCTCGTATTGCCGAAAATACAGAAATTTTAGCCATAGGTTGTAAAGACGCAGCATTCTAAAAGTTTAGGTCTTATTGAACTATTAATTTAAAAAAACCAAGTAGTACAATATGCATCATGAAAGGGAAGAGGGTGCGGAGTAGGAATAAATACACAATATTTAATTTCATCTATTTATTTTTATTATTAACAATCAACTCTATATAATTGCAAATAGTTAATAGATCACATCAAGAAGAAGAGCAAAATATTCTTAAAGGTAGCAGTTGGATTACGGAAGAATTACATTTCGAGTACTTTCTTACTTCTATTGTTACTAATATTTTAAATATAACAAATGCATTACACGGATTAAAGCAAACACATAAGTTAATAATTATCATATTATTAGGAAATCATGATTGGATAAAAGAATAAAAATAACGCTTCTCATTGAGTAGGTACTTTTACTTATTCCAAAGACAATAAACCATTACATATTATATACATTGTGATTCAGAGTAAACGTTTGCATGAATATGGGAATATTAAAGAAATTCAAAGTAGTAAAATTACTTAATATATTTAAAACTGCACACAAATTGAACATTTTTACAGGGAAAAACCAGTAAGGCAAAAACCCCATTTGCAGAAAAACGGCCACAAGAAGAGACGTGAAAAAACTGCGAAACCTACTGAGGTAAACTAAGATATAGAGAGCTGTAAAAGAAGCAATGATTAGAAAACATAACAATAAACACGATTAAATTGTGCACATAAATAGTAAGATCAACACTAGAATAAAATAACCGTTTTTGTCAGCATATTATTATTACTGAATTTCATAAAAAGAAGTAAGTAATATAACTTCCTGAAAACCAAAACTTTATTATGAACAAACTGGGTTAAAACATTTACTGTCGTCATTACATTAGGATGAAAAGTATTTCAAATCCCAGATCATTCAAAATAAATTATTGGCTTCTCAAAAGTTATGAAATTATCTCTTTTTCAAATATTCTATTATTAAATTTATCCTGAGAAAACATATGACATTAGATTAATCATAGCCACATCAATGTCACTATTGAAATATAATGATATGTACAGAGACAGAGTGAATTAAAAATAGAGTAGCTACATATAAAATTTAGGTTATTTGTAAATAGATGAAGTAAAAATAAGAGAATCAATTTTAGGATATAAAATAAACAGAAATGGAATTATATACTAAGCATGAACAGTAAGTAATGAAGTGGAAATGTATAATAATGAGAAAAGTTAAGACAAAAATACTTTTGAAATAATCACTTATCTTCACCTGCCTTAAAGTTATTTAAATCTGTCATTATCATGTACACACAGGCGCTGACACTGACACTATACAAATAGATTGCAATTTAAACTTTAATAAGCTAAGTCATAAAGAAGAAGAAGCACTTACATGCTCTGAGCATGAAATATAAAAACTATAGCACTAAAAAGGGAAAAGCACTGTGGGATAGAGGGAGAAACACATTCACACTTCAGGGATTTCAAGTAGACACTGACCCTATACAAATAAATTACAATTTACACTTTAATTAGGATAATAGGGAGAACCACATTTGGTAGAAAAGGCACTGAATAAGTTAACCATTATAAAGAATATCCAAAGCTGAAGCACACACGATTTGAGCGTGAAATGGCAAGACTATATCACTAAAAATGGGAGTAAAAGCACTGTGGGATAGATGGATGAACACACACTACAGGGATTTTAAGTAAGCACTGACACATGAAAATAGATTGATGCACATTTGAAGTGTAGGGATTACAGCAAGCCATGGAAGAATTTAAAACTGCACCTAAGAGATAACTAAGGAATGTAACAGAATCATATACTTTTCTTGCAGAAAAGAATGAAAATTTTTTAAAAAATGAAAGGCTTTTCACCATATAAAATTAATTGATGAAGGTTTTAGTTATATCATTACAGATTATTTTTATTATTAGCATTGCCTTAACTTATAACTTATGAATTAATACTTATAATCAAACTTAAGTATGAACATTGGTTGGAATTAACTGGTTCTGCAAAAAAGAGAGGAATAGCATAATGAATTTCAAAACACTCATTCAATAGTGTGGTAATGTAATACTCCAATATACTTATCTTGTGGAAATTAATTAGCAGCTGGAAATTTGGGCAAAGGCACCATGGAGGAACTGATCAACTTGGCATAGACTGAAAATTTAACTTGTTAATAAATAGTCAAGAGGAAATTATACCTCATCATTCACCTCACCTTCTTACCTAGTAAAACATTAAGATATTTAAATCAGGAGACAAATTGTTGACTGATTGACAGTGTTCAATTGAAGCTGTTCAAAAAAAGAGAGATATTTGTATGAGTAAATGGCAAAACAATACAGCATATTAGTAATTATCTAATTCTACACTTAATTTTTTAAACAAAGAGTAATTATTCAATACCTACCTTCCTTAGTATTTAAACAGAATGAAACAAATATAAATAATTTCTATAGTTACCTTCTACAAAGGTGAAACTCCTAATTCTTCCAGTCCAACGTTATCTTCGCTAATAGTGACATCACTGCTAGTATTCGAATCCGAACTTGAGGTCAATGCTATTATAATTTCTTGAATTCCCTCTTCCAATATTCCTTCTTTAATCCAAGCCTCCTCGATAACTTTCTTTGTGTGTTCTACTACGGTTTTCCTGAGAATACTTCTCGTTGGTTATTCTTCTGACTGTAGCCGTTCCCAAGTTAAGGGCAACAGCTGATCTTTTTACAACCTTCGAAATAGCAAGTAACGATCCACCATTACTTTTCTCCCTCTCGAAGTAATTTCGTACACTTAAAACTAAATTCCGCGCGGAACTCTGAAGAACACGTCTCACAGATTTTCGCCCAGACATCTTTCACACAATACTCATCCGCCGCAAACAAAAGACGCTACGCATCTGCTGTGTGAGAGAGAGAGAGAGTAGGAAACAAACAGACGGCAACGCCGGATGCCTCTGATTTGTTGACGAAGGGAACGCCCTCATTTTTGGGGGCCTGGCCAGCGATCATTAAGTTTGGTACGTAGTATAGTCACAACATGATTATAATGCTGTATTATGGTACAGTTGTTTTTAGCATAACTTTTCATACTAAAGTCAATTATAAAGGAAAGGTTAATGTTATGCTATTACTTTTTATAGGAAATGTATCCATTATTAACACAAACTTGTAAAAATTGCATAGAAAGAACAAAATCAAGAAAATCATTGGTATTCATAAATGAAGTTCTTTAAATTAACCCCCTTAGTAGTAATAATCATGCGTGAATGAGTTCTAGGTGGATTTAATGTTCATTCAACAGAATTATTGAGCTTAAGTGATAATTCACTGAAAATAAATTCTTTTAGAATCTGTTTTATTACTAATGAAGATGGCTGCTTAGTCGCTGAAATGTACATCTGGTTTTCATAACCTTGTTGTAGCTTTTGGTGATATCTGGTATAAGTAATTTAAGTGCTTGTTCTTGAATTAAAATGTACTAGCTGTACCCGCGCGAATAATTCGCACGTAAAGAAAAACAAAATATTTAATAAACAAACTTTATTCAGATATTTTTGTTATTTTTAGAGTACTTCTTTAAATACAACATTTGATGTTATCAATTTATCATTCTGTATAAGTTGTCTAGGTCCTTCAATAATAGTAACAGCAACGTTCTTAAATGATGAAGCATATTCTGTATATTTCCTGTAATGTCTTTCATATACAGGAAGAGCTGCACATACAGATTTACCTGCTCCAACAGCTGCTGTACATTCTTCATAATAATCCTTTCACAGACTTGATTTTCCGTCCTTTTCATTCGTCGACATAGAGCGTCTTCTTAATCCAGAATAAATAAGCCAGCGTACGATGGTTGAACATCCTTAAGTGGTAGCAAATTGCCTATCACATGGTATATTTGTCCATGGATCTTAAAACAATATGGTCCTCGTCCTCTTAAATGAACAGCATTTAGTTGAATAGATGCAAACGCCAGTGCATTATTGAATTGTCTGATGTTGTCTAAATAATTTTTGGTCATATGATCATTACGATCAATTAAATTGTGCAGTAAATCTGGTACTTCTAGAGGCGGCAGTTGAATTTTTCCATTATGGCAGCAGATCGACGTGTTTATTTCAGTTGAAAACAATTTCGCATTACAGTATCTACAACGGTTATTCATCTGTCCAACAGTATATGATATCACTTCATTTTCCGTACATATTGACCTTGCTATGTTATACGACTGTGGAAGATTCTCATGACGTAATCTATTGTTAATCGCATGACGTACTCTATCATCTTCTTGTCGGTCCATTCGCTGTTCATTACTTTCCAGTTGTCATTGTCTCTGTGTCCTTATTGGTTGAGAGAAAAGTCGCTCTGAATGAAAATTAAATGTTTATTTTAAATGTTTAAATATCATCAATGACTAACATATCAAAGACGGTGGCTTCGAATAAGCATATTCCATGTACAATTGTTTGGCGTCTTTCAGATAATAAATTACTGCGTAACACGATCGAGAAAGCTTCGTTACACTTTTGGCGTCCCATTGTTATCAGACCATCGCTATCCTCCGGATAATATGGAATGCTTGGCTCGACAATCGGCTCGCCGAGCATAAAAAATTTTAACAAACGGCTCGCGCGAGCCGGGCGGAGCCGGCTACAGCACGCCCTCTGGAATAACAGCAGCGACCCACTGGTTGGTAGCCACTGCATGCAGAGCCGGGACTAGGTATTTGGGTGCCCGGGGCAAAGAACGTGAATCGCGCCCCTAGCGCAAACCCTGTTTTTTATGACGTAAAAAATATTCATTATAATTACTGTCTGCCAGTCGCCGCCAATCTCACTTTATCACGCCATTTCAATTAATTTTATGGTTGCAAATATATATATGTTTATATAAAATATATATACATATAATCACAATTTCGGAGCTCTCTAAAATAATGTGCCCAGGGCAAGAGCCCCGCTCGCCCCACCATACAGGCATATCTGTTTGGTCACCTTCTTGGAACAACAAAATTTGGTACTTTCCTGTTAACGGGAATACCTTAAAAATGAACATGTATTGTTATGATTGTTTGAGGGGATATAACATTGAAAGGATATATTGACGTATTGTTGGATTTACGATATTTTATTTTAAAAACAACATTAAGAGAAACTGATTGGCCGGTCTCGACACTTACAAACCCAATCTCCGGACAACGTGGAGGGTTTCTTTGGTTCCGGGCGAGGCGAAGGGCGCGGTAGCGCCCGGAGACGACTACCCATTACAACAAAGCGAGCCGAAGGCTCGTCGATATATCCTCTCAATTTGCGGCACAACAGTCAAGAGGATATAACATTGAAAGGATATATTGACGAGCCTTCGGCTCGCTTTGTTGTAATGGGTAGTCGTCTCCGCACCCTTCGCCTCGCCCGGAACCAAAGAAACCCTTCACGTTGTCCAGAGATTGGGTTTGTAAATGTCGAGACAGGCCAATCAGTTTCTGTTAATATTGTACGTAAGTATGGCATGGGGATAATACGTAAGTACCAGGTCCTGCGAAGGGTCCTGGAGGTATTCCCGTTAACAGGAAAGTGGTAATTCCCGTTAACAGAAAAGTACCCAAAATTTGTAATGCTGAACATAATCTGTGACTGTGATGACATTTTTGATTCAAGAAACGCCTGTTTCTCCCTAAATAAAACATTAAATTAGATTTATGTGATAAACTCCCCCATTATATATTTGTATGTTATACGAAAAGTTTATATCATATTTTTATTTGTCCTTACTTTATAAGTCTGCAACTAGTAAAAACAAGCAACCAAATATCATCTTTGCGCTTCTTCCTAACATTAAAAATGATTCTGAGAATCGTTTATTGAAAATATCCCCTCTGTGACTTTATATTTCCCTCGCAATAAAATGTTTCCTCCCCAACTTTTTATCAAACTTCTGGTGCTATATTGCATTTTATTAAATCTTACGGATAACTCGACCGAAGATGATAGCACAGCTTCATTCAATAAATGTTAATAAACCAGTAATAACGAAAGCGAACCTTTATCTCGTACGCTAGAAGAGAGTGGCTTTCCCGTAATTCGGTCTTAATGAGTATTCCTCTTGTTTCTCCTTCAGTCGCAGGGTGGCGCCTTCTACTTGACGGTTACGCCAGTATGCTGCCACCCTGCTAGGTCTTACGTCGGCAGCTCCACTACCGAGCAGGAGAAGAGACCCGTGGTAATGAAGTTCTCCTAATGAAGGGAGCTGAATACACCAGGAGTGGCCAGAGAGAATCGGCGTCAAGAGGCGATTGACCCAGACGACAGAGGAAATTAAAAAAGTTAAAGAGATCTGTTGACAGCAGTCAACTTTGGACGAATAAAGCATTTATTGTGTTCAACATGTTGTGTTGCCAATTCAAATATGAAGTTCGCTCAGGATTTATCAATCAAATATGTATCAGAAAATTTGTGACTTACGCACGAAGCTCCAGAAATTATTGTGATAGTAAAGTTGTAAATATGAGTACTATTTAGTGTTCTAAAAATAAAAATTTTATTTAATTCTAATGAGTATTTGATTTCCATGTTCGAATAATATTTAATACGAAGGAGCGTGGTCAGCACGCGATTAAAATGAAAATCTGTAGAAAAAGGGTGAATAATAATAATAACAAGAAATAAGAACGGGAAAAATAATTCGATTTGATGGGACGTAAATAATGTGAACACATTCTATAGTAAAGCTCGAAAAAGAAAATAAAAAATCTTACAAGATTAAGACGGACTTGAAACCTGTTACTTCACGTTACTAACCACTCATCTTTTACACTAAGCTATGACAATCCGTTAAAAATTTCTGCCAAGAATCGGTATTTCATTGGAATGTTTGGCAGAGCTATTCGCATTAAGATAGTTGAATTGCGTCGGGTAAAGCTTACGCATTAGATGGGCAGCACCCTCTATCGAGTACCTTACCTTAAGTAAACCCTTTTGATTGACCGCGGCTTTCGAGGCATTAGCCGAGGGTATTTCTGAGGGGCTTAACTGCTTGGAGGTCTGTGATTGGTGGAAAACCGAGTGGAGTGAGAATTTTAGCTTACTAAAGGTCAACTTTAAGTTGGGTGTGAGGTTTTGGTCGTTTTGGAGGCCAAATCGGCGATTTTCGCGTTTTGCTCGAAAAAGTCGTTTTCGAACGAAAGTGAAAGCTCAAGGTCACTGTATGGCGCGAATTCAAACATCTCCCTGAATTTCTTGCTTATATATCGTGTTAATTTTTCCTATTACATTAACTGTGGTGGCGTAATAACATTTATAATAAGCATTTTATAACAATTTAATAGGTTTTAAGCTATATTTATCTTAAAAATAAAGATACTGTGTTGGATTAACACGATTTTATGAGCATTATAAACTAATAGATTGTATTTAACCTACATTCCCATAAGAATAGTGCAATTTACTCCTTACTGTAATAGAAGTAAGAGTAGAGGATTATTATTTCGTCAATTTATGACGATTGCTTAGAGATTTCCAGATATTTAAAGAGAAACCTCTAATTACGAGCTTCAGCTCATGTTTTCTGCGTATTTTAAGAAGGTTTTTAATAAATAACACCAATATATTAACACATATTTTATTGTCATTGTTAAAACGATATTACAAATGTAACATAAAACACGAATTATATACAAAAACTCATAAAGAACATGCAGATATATACATAAAATCACAAAAAATTTATGCATATGACTTCTATCGTCACGAAGTTACGCATACATATATAATTTTACCTCGCAGATAACATACATTCTATGCCAATAAAACAATTTCGTAGGGGGGTCATTCCATGCTACATGTCCAGATTCGGTAAGTGATGGGTCCTTCGAATCAAACCAAATTTTCAGGAACGTTAGTACATCGGACTACCTTTGCAAAATGAGCAAGGGTTTCCCCCTCCGGCGCCCCCCCGCCCCACCAGCGCCGACGCAACTGTGCCCCCGTGCGCTTTGTCGACCTCCGGGAAATTTACTCATGTTGCCCTCTCGTCCATCGCACAGAGATAACTTTGATGTCATTTCATTCAGGAAGGATTCCACTACAAGCGCATATATAGGTTTGTGGGTCTGAGACGTAAAGAAACACCACTTAGCCACCCTTGAATCCGGGTAAGGAATTCGCGATTTCTCTATTTTTCCGGCCTCACAGACGGACCGGGAAATTTTTGAAAGAGCCAACACACATATCGCCGAATACTAGAGCCGGAGCACTGTTACCTCGCGCAGTACAAATATTCTAAAGCATGTCACGTGGAAGAAAATCGACTCTGAAAAAATGCCAAAAGTGCCAAATTTGCGTCCCAAAAAAGCTATGTTTGCATCCCCGCAGAAAGAACTGGTTTGTACTGAGAGAACAAGCAGCACATCTGTTTTCAACATCCGAAGAGAAAAAGCATTTATTTTGGCCAAAACTGTAGTTTTACAGGGTCGAAAATCGGCACGCGAACCACCCCCGCTCACGCTTCGTCTATACAGCTCTCGCCCTCTCCCTCACCATGTATTAACCTTCCGCTTCCACATTTCTCTCTTCCTATTCCTTCCTTCTCACGCTTCGTCTATACAGCTCTCGCCCTCTCCCTCACTATGTATTAACCTTCCGCTTCCACATTTCTCTCTTCCTATTCCTTCCTTCTCACGCTTCGTCTATACAGCTCCCGCCTTCTCCCTATCCATGTATTAACCTCCCGCATCCACCCTTCACTCTTCATATTCCTTCCTTCTCACGCTTCGTCCATACAGCTCCCGCCTTCACCCTGCCCATGTATTAACCTTCCGCATCCACCCTTCACTCTTCATATTCCTACCTTCTCAGGCTTCGTCAATACAGCTCTCGCCCTCTTCCTCTCCATGTATTAACCTCCCGCTTCCACTCTTCTCTCTTCATATTCCTTCCTTCTCACGCTTCGTCAATACAGCTCTCGCCCTCTTCCTCTCCATGTATTAACCTCCCGCTTCCACTCTTCTCTCTTCATATTCCTACCTTCTCAGGCTTCGTCAATACAGCTCTCGCCCTCTTACTCTCCATGTATTAACCTCCCGCTTCCACTCCTATCTCTTCCAATTCCTTCCTTCTCCCGCTTCGTCTATAGAGCTTTCGTTTTCAATTCTCCATATATTAACCCCCACTTCCACTCTTCTCTCTCCCTATTCCTTCCTTCTCTCGCTTCGTCTATAGATCTCTCGTCTTCACCCT
Organism: Uropetala carovei; assembly: GCA_036926305.1. Classification (NCBI taxonomy): domain Eukaryota; kingdom Metazoa; phylum Arthropoda; class Insecta; order Odonata; family Petaluridae; genus Uropetala; species Uropetala carovei. The sequence continues at coordinate 4,154,730 of JAXCHB010000101.1, read as the reverse complement.
CTCCATATATTATCCTCCGGCATCCACCCTTCATATTCTTTCCTTCTCACGCTTCGTCTATACAGCTCTCGTCTTCACCCTCTCCATATATTATCCTCCAGCTTCCACTCTTCTCTCTTCCAATTCCTTCCTTCTCACGCTTCGTCTATACAGCTCCATCCTTCGACCTCTCCATGTATTACCCTCCCGCTTCCACTCTTCTCTCTTCATATCCCTTCCTTCTCACGCTTCCTCAATACAGCTCTCGCCCTCTCCCGCTCCATGTATTAACCTCCCGCTTCCACTCTTCTCTCTTCATATCCCTTCCTTCTCACGCTTCCTCAATACAGCTCTCGCCCTCTCCCTCTCCATGTATTAACCTCCCGCTTCCACTCTTCATATTCCTTCTTTCTCACGCTTCGTCAATACAGCTCCAGCCTTCACACTCTCCATGTATTAACCTCCCGCATCCACCCTTCAATCTTCATATTCCTTCCTTCTCACACTTCGTCAGTACAGCTCACGCCCTCTTCCTCTCCATGTATTGGTAACTATTTTCAATGCGAAAGATAAAATTTTGTCATTCTCCCGGAAGCTAGTTTTGGATTTCGTCTGTATAACAAAATAATTTGGATTGGTTTCCAACATTACATGATTTCTTTGAAGAAAACAAATGCAAACTTGAAGAAGAAATTCAGAGCAACATTGTAGATCATCTTCGCAATTTATACACCAACATCAGGAAGTATTTTCCAAACATCAATGACAACAATAATTGGATTCGGAATCCATTCAGTATAACCGAGAAACCAGAAGGATTATCTGCACTAGATTATGAAAATTTAATCGAAATCACTTCAGATGTCCATTTAATACAAACATTTAAAGAAGTTTCTCTGATTACATTTTGGGGCAGCTTATATCATGAATATTCAGACTTATCAAGACGGGCAATTATAGAGTTATTATCATTCGCGAGCACGTACTTATGCGAAACTGGGTTCTCGAAATACACAACAAAAACAAAATACAGAAATCGACTAGATGCCGTTCATATAAACGATTTTTATCTTTAAATATATGAAAATAGACGAAATGTTGATCACATGACCTATTTTTATTATTATCTGTACTTACTTGTGCTTCGATTTTCACCTTATAAACAAAATAACTGTTTGGGGTTCCGCAACTTCTCTTTCGAGTTGCAAGGGTTCCGTAGCAAAATTAAATTGGGAAACGCTGCCCTACAGAAATAATTCTGCGCACCAAGTTACCAACAAAGGAAATGATAATTGCAGGTAAGACATACATAAGTCTATGCATTGGAGTATGTCTAGGCTGGTTAAAGCATTTCAGACCATTTTCTGACCCCTTGAAAAATTTTAATGCAACAATTTTTTCGTAGATGAGCCAAATTTGTTAGAAGCTTCTATGACGATGGTCTCTAAATCACATACATAACGTGTAATTACTACCTATCTTCATAAAAATAGCACATTGAAATATCTTAGATACCAAAGAAGGGAGTTTGACTACGAGGTTTATCGTAATCGTCGAAATCGAAAAATAGAAATTACTTACAACTTCCTGTCAATCGGGAAAGTAAAAAACTTGATACCAGGACTTTCCCGTGTATTCCCGCAACCAACGACTGAACACCTTATAATAATCGGCATTTTTCCGTAAAAATTTAAACCACAGCTAAAACAGAACCAGCCCACAAATTCTCACAAGATGTCCGCTTTAAAAGGTGAAAAAGATGACACGGAGTATACAGAGTTCCGTTCCTTTCCTTTCACCTTTTTATTCGACACTAGCGCCAGTAGGCTTAGGATTACCCTTCCGAACTTTTCCGTCACAATTTTTGGCCGAAGTTTCAGAGGGGTGTTACATGCGTACCGTCAATTGAATAACGATATACGTTCGATATATTGTAAGATGGCGGATGCTTGTCTTTGTGTTTAAATCATGGTTTAAATTTATAGTAGAGCAACATTAACGGTGTTTTAGTCAAATGTTTTGATAGTAAAATTAAATCACATAAATTCTTTTATCTTGAATAGATTTTCTGAGATATTGTCATTCTTATTTCACTTAGTATAATTGTATTAAGTGATTGAGCTATCATTGTTTTGAAAGCTTTCAATACATTTGATCTTCTCAGTTGATAAATAAAAATCAAAATGGGGAAACGTCAGCACCAGAAGGATAAAATGTAGGTATTATGTTTTAATTGGCGATTTATCTTATATTACGGCATTGAAAAAGTATTTTACCATTATGAATGACGCCGTATTCACTCTGTCAATTATCGCATGTTTTCCTTTACAGGTACCTTACTTGCACCGAATGGAGGACCTTATACGGTGGAAAGAAATCTGGGCCTCCTACCGGCGATAAAGCTGGCTTTCGTCGCTTACCCTTTGATTTCTGTTCTGTCTCATTAACACCTTTTGAACACCCATATTGCGACAAGCATGGGAATATTTTCGAATTACAGGCTATAATTGACTTTATAAAAAAGTTTAAAATAAATCCAATTACAGGAGAAGTAAGCAATTTTGAGGCAAACTACATGTTTTCAGGTTGTTTATTTTTTACCCTATGAAGCTAAAGTCCTCTCTTTTTAGCCCATGGACAACAAAGAATTGGTGAAATTGAATTTCTACAAAAACCACGAATCAAAATATCACTGTCCAGTGATGTACAAAACGTTCACTAACAACTCTCATATCGTAGCCGTGAAAAGTACCGGAAATGTGTTCTGTTATGAGGTATATCCGCATTTACGCTGTTAAATACTGTGCGGTGGCACATATATGTACTGTGTATTTTAATAATTTTTGATTTTCAGGCTGTTGAGCAATTAAATATCAAAGTAAAAAATTGGAAAGACCTCTTGACAGATGAGCCTTTTGACAGAAAAGAATTGATTGTTCTGCAAGATCCAAACAATGTAGAGAAATTCAATCTCTCATCTTTTCACCATTTGAAAAACAACCTCAAAGTAGAAGATGAAGGTATTATATATTACATGTATTGATGTTGAGATTATCTTGTTATGCCTCCTAATATGGAAAAGCTTAAACGTATTTAGTGGTGCTGTAGAGATTTTCTGGATAGCTGTGTTAATATTTTTTAAAAAGTTACTATCTAAAAATGTTTTACTGCAGAATATTTTGTCGCCTTATAATTTTTTGTTTTATGCAAAATAGTGTAGTTGAATTATTTTGAAACAAGTAAGCATGACAAGTTGTCTAACTTATGCTTTAAGTTCTTTATTAAAGAAAGTATTTTATCACGTGGAATTATTCATTTCAGAGGTTATTCAGGATCGTGGTGATCCCGCAGCAAACCTTAAAAACATTAACATGGAAACAAAGGAAATTTTGGATGTGTTGAAGAAAGAATATAAGGCCCCAGAAAAAAAAGAAGAGGAGAAAAAAGTGGCAGATAAATTTAATGCAGTAAGGCTTCCTTTCCCTAAAATGCTTTTCATTCAATTTAAATTGCCAAATTTATGTGAATGTGAATTTTAGATTTATTTTGATGTATGTGCTTTAAAATCTTTGGCTGCAAGTTATTGTAAAGTTATAAATTTTAAAGTATATGTAACCCTTTTACTGTGGCTTTATCTTACACAAATCAATTTACAAAATTGAAGTCATTCCCTGGTGACACTTCTGTGGAAGTATGGAGCAACATAAAGGCTTAACAATTTTACTTATATTAGGCTAAATATTTCTTCGAGTATGCTATATGCAGATATAATGTAATCAATTCACTGTAATGCATTATATTGTCTCAATTTTTTTAAAATATGCATTTTACTTTGATGCTAAATGCACACCTTTATATGTACTCTGTTTTATGACTGCTGTTTTTCAAAAATAGATAAACTACATTGAAAGCAATAGGTTTTTTTAGGTTTGCTTGTACATAATCTTGGCATAATCAGTATATCTTTGAGGTAAAATGACTTTCTGGAACAGAAGTATTACTAAAGAATGCAATCAGAAATAAAATCATGTTTGTTTTCACTCAAAGAACTAAATAGTGTGGTAAAATGTACTGTTTGCTATACTCTTTTTATATTTTATGTATTTTATTTTTTGCTTGAGCTGTCTCATAATGTTAAATGTTTTATTCTCAGTTATTTCAAACCAAGAAAATTTCAAAATGTTGTGAACAAATATGATGAAATATAATTCAGTGAAGAGGCCAATACATATTGAAAAACTCCATGACAAAAGAATGGGTGCAATTTGAAATGAAAATATAAAACTAATTGCACACAATGTTATAAACTAATATTTCCACAAATAGTACAACGTTTAAAACATTGTGTACAATTTGTTCTATTTTTACAGAAATTATACCTATTGTAACATGAATAAATGGATTTATTTTGGGAAAATCTTTGATCAGCTATAATAGACAGATTTTAAATGAGATTACAATTTTTGACAGGCCCACTATTCAACTGGAGACGTGGCTGCTGGTTTCACCTCAACTGCAATGACTCCACAGACAGTGCATGAAGCAGCAATAGTAGAAGAAGATCTGGTCAGATATGAAAGAATCAAGAAAAAAGGTAGGTGTTGCTTGGCATAATTTTTTACCCATATTGCATCATGTTGAAAAGATGATGAATATTTTTTGATACAGTGTTGCGGTTTTCTTTATTATTATTATTGAATCTTATTTCAAGCTTCTTTATAGTTAATAAATTGCACATTTTAATTTATTTTAAAGGGATGTGTCTTTCTGTTGCCAGACTTGTTAGAAATGTTTGATTTATTTATAAATTATGATATTTAATATTATAAACTAAAACAACAACCTGGACATTAACGCGAAAATCTGTCAGACGTTCTTTTCAGAATCATCCCATGATTTATATTTTTGGTTGAAGTATTAGCGAAAATATATACAGTCATGCCTCATTTAGCATGATTGAAATCCCAGGACATTTTTATTTAAAAAAAATACAAAATAGTACAAAAATAAATACAGTATAGAACCTTTCATCCAGATTCCAGTTATCCGGAAATCCAGTTAACCGGCTATTTTAAAAAAATAATGCATTTTCCAGAATTTGCTAGGGGTAAGAAATTTAAGTTTAAAGCTTTGCTAGTAATCTGGGTGCACTCCAGTGAACAAGTGAACACATAATTTGGAAGAGAACAAGGAATTTATATTGAAAAGTACCCGATTACATGAGCTGCTAGGAAAATTGCAGGGCCCAGTGCAAAGTGTGCGCGTGGGGCCTCTTACGTGTCAAACATTTTTAATGGTAAATTTTAATAAATAAAGCACTATGGCACTTCGACATTTTTTCAAATTTTCTTTAATGATGCGTGTACTTTATAAGTACAAAAATATTTTTTAGAAAGCACGGGGGCTCTTTAAGTGCGGGGTCAGCTGCAGTTGCACTGTTTGCACCACCATCAATCCTACCCTGCTGATTACTGTAGTATTACTATTACTGTACAGTTCAGGCAGTGATGAGCTGGAATAAAATTAAGAACCGGCTCTCTAAAAATAGAAAAAAAAAGTCATAAGGAAATTTGGATAAGCATGGCAGGGGCACCAGATCACTCTATGTTAGTAATACTGTTCCGCTAGCTTAATAAGTGTCCTGTTCATAATATATTCCATTTCATACACTGTTGGTTATTGAATGTCAGATAAGGCAAAATGTACTTGAAAGGACAAAATCAATAAATTTTCATATTTTCTAAAAATGTAACAACTGCCTCGCAAATTCAGAGAAAAATTAACAACCGGCTAGCGCTAGCCAGCTTCAGCTCATCATTGACGAATACAGGTATGTATTATAATAGTGCTCGAAACGGAAAGTACTATGAAATGGAATGCATGTTCTGGTAGTGGAACTGAAAGCATTGAACGCGAAATAACTGAGAGAACATTTACAATCAAGTTAAATTTAATTTATTCCTTACGTACTACGATGAAGAAAAGTAAAGAAAATTTTTTTGTTATTTTTATTAAATGAAGTTAACAAAACGGTATTACTAAATATTTGATGGAACTATATTATCAACACATGTAGTGGATCAGAACACTGTTCCGATGAGTTCTAGCTCTTTCTGAGCATTGTTTATGAGTATATTCCAGATAACTGGAAATTCCAGATAACCAGCTATCCCCATATCCCAAGCTTGCCAGACAAAAGGCTCTATACTGTACTTTACTGGACTTTGAAATTACAATGTACTTTTGCAGATTTCGTGTTAATTTTCTGTTTACTTTAGTGTTTAGTTTTGGCATAATCATTCCAGTTTTCAGGCACAGTAGTTATTTTGCTTCATTTCTAGTTCAATATAAATATTTAATAGCAAATAGGTGAAAAATAATTTAAATTAATCATGAAAGAGAAGAGATATATCAGGTAACATCATTTACAATAATATTAACTTGTATTTATACATTTTTTGTTTATATGTTATCTACTGTTTGTTCACATATTTGGTTACCTCAAAGACCTTTTGCAATGCATCCTTTTACGCTAAATGAGGCATGACTGCACTATCTAGTCATAATTTCTGATTGATACTTTCCATATTTAAATAGAATAGCAATTAAATATGGTTTTTTGAGTTCCCAGCAATTGGTAGATATTCTTCTATATTGTTTTTATAGGTTATGTTCGCTTGTCAACAAGTTTGGGTCCTTTGAATTTGGAACTCCATTGTGATATGATTCCAAAGACCTGTGAGAATTTCATGAAGTTGTGTGAAAAGGGTTATTATAACAATACCAAATTCCACCGTTCCATAAGGAATTTTATGGTAAGAGTGCTTTTTGCTATGTAATTATGTAATAAAAATTAGAAGGAGAATTTTTGGAATTGTGTTACCTTTTACATATATGGAACCCTTGATGTACACTTGTTGTGACAATTGATCATTTGAACAAAATAATAATGGTTTTATTAAAACATTTTATCCCAAACAGATACAAGGAGGTGATCCAACAGGAACAGGTAATGGTGGTGAGTCAATTTGGGGAAAACCATTTGAAGATGAGTTCAAACCTAACCTTACACATACTGGACGAGGTATCCTTTCCATGGCAAATTCAGGATCCAACACAAATAGTTCTCAGTTGTAAGTACATATAACTCAAATTTAGTTGTATCACTTAACTCAGAGATATGTAACTTAAATCATGCTATTTTATTTGGTCTGTAAAGCTTGAATAAAAATGCAATATTTGGTTTTAAAATTGGGTAATGTTTAGTATATTAATAACAATCATGGTCATAAAACCTTTCCGCTGAAGTTTGCATGCTAAAAAAATTAGTTGGAATGAATTTCTCAGTTGTAATAGCACCGAAACTCAAGTAAGTTCTAAAGTTAACTCTTATCCAGTGTGCCAAAGCTTTCATGACTTCTAATATGACCCGTCAAAGCATTTGCAACTACTAGTGTGGCCTGCCGCATAAAAATGTTGCAAACTCTGACTTACCTTCTGAACTCTCTATACCACATATTAATTTTGATTTAATCCAATTAGCTATGTTTTGTATGCTGCAATTCAAGTATTAGCGCTTAAATGAAAGATTCATATTGCTTAGTTTGAAGTTATATACCGTATTTACCCGAATATAAGACGACTCTGAATATAAAATCAGTATTTAAGAAAAAATATTTAAACCGGTAATTTTGACAAATATACTATCTGATTATATTAAGTTATTACAAATTTTGCATTCAAGTCCTAATTACAATTATAAAAATTGCCGGCACGATGAGATTGTTTCTCGGGCACACCTTTGTCGCCAAGTGACCGCGTGCGGAGATCGTTTTCCCTGCTGCAGGACCTGGCTCCGAGAAGCTTGGAAGGAATCCAGTGATGCCGTGTCCTCTATACAGGAGCATGAGCTTTTTAGCATACCCTGAATTTCCCTCTCCTGTTTTTGTTATTGTTGTTATTTTTATATGTTGTTAAATAAACTGTTATAGAAATCCAGCATCATTATTCACGCATCCACAGTAAGATAGAATGGCATTTGTTGGTGCCAAATTGAATGTTTTCACTTTCAACAAGGACTGTTCTAATTAACTTTTGCTACACTATGCTACATTGTAGTGCATGAAATATCAGGTTTCTGAACCTCAGCATTCCATTGTGATAGGATAGAATTACATCTGCAGGCATCAAAATGATTGCCATATTCTTTTGCGACATACAGTTGATTTATGCGAAGTTATTCCATACTACGCAAATATAGGACGACTCAAGATTTTTCAGGCGCTAAAATTGGAAAAAGATTTTGTCTTATATTGGAGTATATGTATATGGTATATAAATATTTTTGTTATTAATAAATTTATTTGATGATGATTACAGTTTTATCACATATCGGTCATGTCGTCACCTTGATGGGAAGCATGCTGTATTTGGCCGTGTTGTGGGAGGTTTGGACACATTGAGTGCCATTGAGAAGATTGAGACCGACAATAAAGATCGTCCTATTGAGGATATCATTCTGGAATCAGCTCGTGTATTTGTTGATCCTTATCAAGAGGCTGATGAGCAGGTAAACATTGATGGGGTTAAACCACTAGGACACTAAAGTCTCATCCAATTTTTATTAAAACCTTTATGATTTTTTTGTTTAACCTCTCAAGCATGTATGACGATATATGTCGTCCAACACAGCATCTTCTGTTACAGCTCCTATCTCCTTTGTTCGGTGAGTCACCTCACAGCCGCAAATGATGTATCCACATAAACATCATGAGTCAGGGAACATCCTAAACAAACATTATCTCTCTTGCCACTTGAAAATTTTTTTAATAGAGGGTATTTCCCCTCCTTCAGTCTGTGACCATGGCATCAACAAGTAAGTCACTGATGCAGAAGTGCTGAATTTAATTGCTAATGATGGAACTGACAGTGAAAGATTTCTTTTGTGAATTAGACTTCAGAAGGATATTTGTTAACTTCAGAAAGGTGAGGGATGTGAGAGATTAGTGAATTGAAATGACTGCAGTGATTTTCATTGGAATGATATCAATAGAGCATATCTAGTTTCTCATGTTGTTTGTGAAAGTGCTGTGAACCTTAAAATTTTAAGTGATAGCCTGCTAGAGTACTTTGAAAGTTTTTTGACAATGATCTTATAAAACTAATTGTTGAACAGGCCATTCGGTATGCAAGTTGGTATTTGGAGAAAGAGAATTTTTTTCCTTTCATAAGTCTAGGTTTTCTCATCATAAAACATATATAAAAGACAGTGTCACTTTGTCCCTTTGTCATGTAATGCTTTTTGAAGCTTAATATCTTGCAAACGACAGAACCGAATTTGATGAAATTTTCAGGATAACATCATGATATAATAACAGAATGTTTTAATGCATTGAACTCATGATCAAAGACCCAGGTTCGACTCCAGGGGATAATTTTCATTTCCAATAAGTTAACACGTAAAATCGGCTTTACGACGTGCAGGCTGTCATTTTTTTTAGATTAAAATTAGAAAGAATTGGCCTACAATCTTCGGATATGAATCATTTTTAAGAAAACATTATAAAGTTTCTTATTCTGTTCATCTTTTTCTGCCTACAGTTCGAAATTTCTCAATGTAAACGTTTAATTCACACAGTTTGAGGAAATCTTGCCATTTTAACGGGATGTTACCTTGCCTGCCAATTCCATTGTTAGACTTCTATATCATATTGTTAATTCAATCCTTATGGGTATAAACGTTCTTTGAATATTTTTAATATGAGAGAGAGGGGAGAGTGAGAGGAGGAGGGAGAGAGGGAAGTAGAGGGGGGAGGAGGAGAGAGGGGGAGAGGGAGGAAAGAGAGGCAACTATTTTAAGTATAACCAAAGATAGCCCATCAACAACAGAATATTCACTTGAGATGTTGTATGTAACAAAATATTTCATATGTAAAAGTGTGATATTAATTATTTTAAATGAAAATAATAATAATCTATCTATCTATAATTCTTCCGTTGATATTTCAACAGGCATTACACTAGTAATGAAATAAGGGAATGTACCTTCTAATGGGCATCATTTATAAACCAAACATATAGATGTATTTCACCTCTAAATATGTTTTAGCAACTCAATTTTTACAGGATATTATGTCTTAGGAAAGATTTTCTATTGCGATTTCTGCATTTTGTGGATAATAATGTCAAAGACATAATCCGTAGTTATCCCAAAATTTATAAGATAATTAACAATGTGAATTATTTGAAAGTAAAATTTCAAGCTGCTTACTTGCCCAGTAGGGAAGTTTCACTTGATGAATCTCTTTTGTTGTGGAAGGGCAGACTTTCCTGGCTACAGTATTTGCCATTGAAATCTGCTCGATTCGGGATGAAGATTTTTGAACTCTGGGCTAAATTTTATAAATTACTGGCTGAAAGTACCCGGCAATGCCCGGGTTATGCCGGACGTCTTTGGTGAATAAAATTATGTATTATATGGTAATACAATCATTTCACCTTTTGCGCATTTTTTTACCAAAGGATGAAGGCATTATAAATTAGAAAAATATGTTTTAATATTTATTTCAAAGCTTTCTTGTAAACAATATTTTTTGTTTTTCCTTCATTATCATAAATAAACAAATTTTTGCTTGATCCAACACATGAGCATGCAACATAGAGTTGGCCATGAGAAAAACATTTATTTTCCAAATTAATGCCAGTCACCTTTAAATAAAACAATACTTTCTCTATACTACGTATATTGGAGAAAGTAAAAACCAATTCTGAGATATCTCTGATACCTATGAATTGGGCCGGGAGGGTCCATGGAGGTCCGGAGAGAACGTGAGCATACGTGAGAGTAATAAGATTTCGAGTTTAACAGTGTAATCGGTTGGCAAGGCAACTTCACGTAAAAAATGCTAAATTTTGTCAAAATATGATATTAAAATGTTAAATTCGAAAGATTTATATTTGAAAGCGATAAAAGACGATAAGAATAAGAAACTGCATTTATTTTTCTTTAATACAGTCCAAGTCCGAAAATCGTAGGTCAAATATGTGAATTTTAATAAGCAAAATAAAATAAGGTTGCAGGTCGAAATATCGATTTTTCCATGTTATTTTATGAGGAATGGAAATCATTCTCGGGTATCGAACCCGGGTCGATTTTGGAAATTTTTTTTTCATAAATGGCTTCTACTTTAAGAACCGAACATTCCTACCAAATGTCAATCTTCTAGCTACTCGGAAAGTTTGTTAAAAATAGTACTACAGAGTTCCCACTGACGACGATGACAAAGTCAATTTTATATATTAGAAGATAGATAATGACCTCGTGACCTTCGATATTGAATGCGTGTGAACGTGAGATCCAACTCCAGCTTTTTTTAAGCAGAGAAGAGAAGAGTGAAAAGAGGACTCGCCTCAGTAAATCCATCTAGACACATTACGTAGTTATCTTCTCTACATTGATATTCTACATAAACGGTTGCATTGATTGTTATATAAAAAAGAAAGGACATATATTTGAATAAAAAGAAAAGCATAAAAGATCGCGATCAATTACTGTGTAGGGAAATGGAGAAACAGGAGAAAAAAGCTGCTATGACCGGGAATACGAACCCGGTTCATCCACTTGCCGGGCGTATACTCTACCACTGAACTACCTTAGCAGACTAATCATCCTGTTTCTGAGCTGCAATAGTTTCTTAGGTTGGGACTTTTAAAATTCAGATTTCTGACTGACTTCGCATAATAAATTGTCAATACGCACACACAGCCATGCTCTCAGCGTGATTCGAGCTCGCGAGCTTTACATTGGGAGCCAAATACATTAAAATGCATTATTTGAGTTAAATGTTAATTATTGAGATTACTTATTTTACATACTTATTAATTTTTTTATAAATCAATTGAAAATATACCGCGCAAACATTCCGCGGGTTCAGCTAGTTTAATATATTTAACAACTAATATTTTTGAATAATACTTGAAATGATTAAATTCTGTGAAAATAAAATAACTGATTTTAATACTTTTTTCTACTAGAGGAGGGGGAGAAGCTCGAGTTGAGGAAGTTGGATGGAAAGAAACCGGTCATATCTCATCACAAGCGACAGGATGTCTTGGTACCGTTCTGGTAGTAATGATTATTTTCGACCGATTTTCTTCGTTTTTGCCTTATTCGATGGCTAAAACTCTATTCTATGTTATTCTTGCGATGTTTACATGTTACACTGTTGAAGTTTTCACAAATACGCATTCTTTTTCGAAATTAGTGGATTTTTCATAATCTTTCCAGACATTGCCAAGACGACCCATTGTTGCCTCAGATTCAATTATCATCGATTAAGCCTTCAAATAGAAGAAAGAGTAGTATTATTTGCAGTGAAATTTTGTTTAAGCATTGAAATTATCGTTGTAACAACATCAATCTTTATACATAGTAACGTAAATACAGTAGAACTCGGTTATAACAGCCTTGGTTAATATGACCACTCATATATAACGACATATTCTTCAGGCCCCATCCCTGTTTCTACAATATTGCAATATATTCACCTCGGTTATAATGTATCAATGCACTCGGTTATAGCTACAAAGGAAGTTAGTACATAACAAATATTTGTATGTGTTTGCTTAGGGTCGGAGCAACATATTTTTGTGTATGTGGGAGAGAAGAAAACTAATATCGTATAAATATTATTGAATGATTCAGGTTTTATTATTAATTTGTGCTGATCGCCAATACATTGAATTACCAAAGGCAGCCTCTTGACCTCCTGGGTGGGGAGGGATCCAGCAGTGGAAACTCTTTACTCAGTGTGGTTCGCACAAGCCGTTTTCAAAAACTAAGTCAGTAGACGTCAGTTTTAATGAAACAACACTAACAGAATGGTTAGCCGAGATGGGCATAGAAAGTTTTAAAAGTTATGAATATATCAGTTCATATGCTGAAATTGGCCATGATGTTATAACAACAAGCTGAAACGGATCTAGACATCGTGAGGGAGGTCATGGAAGGGCAGCATGGGAAGTGTAGCGAAGAATAAGATGAAGAAATGGTAGAGGATCAAGATGAACCAATTCCCACGGTTAACGAAGCAATAAAAGTGATGTCACTGTTTTATAAATCGAATTAGACTTATAAAAAGACATTTAGTATTATTCACTGCATTGAGGAGGACCTCAAAAAACATTTCAAGTTGGCACATACAACACAGAAAAATATCAGATTATTTTACTAATCATTAAAAATATTTTTATTATGTTTAATGTACTTATTATATCATAACATAATGTACTTTGCATTGTCATAATTTCATATAATAATAGCCGTCGTCTGTTGGTTGGTCACGCTATGCAAACGCTAATAACTCGAGAAATAATAATGATAGAAACTCGGAAATTTGGTAGGGATGCTTGATTAAAACTTATTCAGAGAATGACGAATTTAAATCGTGAAAAAATTCCTTGGTTTGTCTCCAAGAGAGGCATTTCCATTTCCCATTACTTAACATGTAAAATGCGATTTTTCGACGTGCAGGCTTTTATTCATTTGGAAATTAAAATTAGAAGAAATTAACAGAGGACCTTCGGATTTGAACCATTTTGAAGAAAAAGTTATAAAGTTTCTTATTCCGTTCGTCTTTTTTCGCCCACAGTTCGAAATATTCAATGCTAAACTTTTAATTTGCATATTTTGTGGAAATCTTGCCATTTTAATGTGATGTTGCTATGTCGACCGTTATCATTGTTACACCTCAAATTACTATTATTCTATACATCCTTCGGGGAATAAGCGTGCCTTTAATTTGGAAATTAAACTATACTAAACTATGTTCCCGTGCATTTCGGTTATAGCTACACTCTGTTATAACGATAATAAATTTCCAGTCCCTCGAATGCCATTATAACAGAGTTCTGCTGTAGTTACTGATAATTATTTAGGAAGCTGCATGTGGGAAGCATTTAAAACGATTGATCAAACCAATTGAATATTCTTTGATTGTATGCATACTGGAATCTTACCTTTTTTGTAAGTAAAATGATTATATTCTACAATTTTAATGTTTATTAATGCAAATAGGCCCACACATCTGGTTTATATTTACCAGTATCAGTGTTCAATCATGTACTACTGTATGTTGGATTTTCAAGTGTTTCTTCCTTACAAGGTATCAAAGTCAACATTTCAGAAGTCTACGGGCTAGGAAACGAAATTTTGCATAAAGTACTTTTGGAAAATTATTGACAAATTCATGCATATTCATTACAAAATTATAATACAACTATATTGAGCAAAACGGGTTGGTGAGTGTAGTGAGCAGGGGGCCCTAGTAAGTATGTGATTTTTTTGTTGATTGGATTCAAAGGCAGACAGTTTTTTCACTCTTAGTAGTCAAAATTAGGATGAGATAGTAACTACCATACACAGCAACACTAACAGGTATATGTCTTGTTGCTTGAGATCTCTAGCACTTATTTTTCCTTTAGAAGCTTTACAGAAAAGCTGTCTTACCAGTGGGCATCAGAGTTTTCTGGAAACTTTTTTGTTTCATAGCCTTCTAGGTCTTTCAGAATTTTTGTCACCCAATATTATCTACAATTGCTTTATGTTCATCCTGTGCTTATTTCTCTCCCTCAATTTTTTTACCAAAAGTATAGTGATTAAATCAATGACTTGATGTTTTTTCATATAACTTAATATAATTGGTCATAAATATCTATTTGGAAATGTCTCATTGGCAAATTTTACTCTTTATCTAGGATTGTTGTATACCTATTTCTTCATGTTATATTTCAATTTATTCCTGCTATAGTATGTTCATTGGTCTAATTTCAAGAATGAAAACCCTTTTAATTTTATGTACTTGTCAAAAGAAAGTGAAGGCATAAACAATCTTGTCTATTCAGTTAGTGCAGTAATTACAGATTTTAAGTGTAATGTATTTAATGCAACATAGAATTCTTGAGTTTGTCATATGCCAGAAAATAAATTCCAGGCTTAATTGTAAAAAAATTGAAAAATTTAGTACTTGTCGTAGGTTTAACCTTGTTTTGGCTGTTAGCTTTATGCTTATTCTGGGATCGATCTAATATAATTTGCTTCATTTGTCATAAACGCTTATTCTGCATTTTCATTGGTTGAATGGCAGCCTATCACTGTTCACGACACCATTATGAAATTAGAGAATGTCTGTGGTGTTATCTGTTGGCCTTGGTAGACTGATGGTTAGTGTATCTGCCGATGGTAACTAAGGTCGTGGGTTCGAATCCCGCCTTGACATGGATGTTTGTGTTCGTCAGGTTTATATGGAAGAGTGAACATTGATGTCTAAAATATCGACCTAATAAAGACGACTTATTATTATATCTTGCAGGACAAACATCTGAACAAACGTAGCAAAGATGGCAACTTAACACTGAACTACAAGCAAATATTTAAGAGTATTCGGATTATTATATTTGAAACGTTTTGCTTTCTGAATGATTATAATCCTCTCGTTAAATTTTAATGGGTAATTATACTAGGCATGTAAAATTATTTACATTGAATGTTTTATTTTTTAAATAGTAATATAAATTTAGGCCAGCTATGGTAATTTATTTACATTATATATCACATACGTCCTAGAATTGGCAGTGAAAGTAGATTCACTAAATCTGTTTAAATTCAATGGGCGCTTACACTAGTATAATATATTTGTTTAAAAATGTCTCCTTTTGTAGATAATATGGTGACCATGTTTATTATTGGTCACTTTTTATCCCAAATGTTAAAAAAACAAATTTGGCAAAAATGGTAAAGAGTATACTTATGAATGGAGGATAAATGGGCAAGATCTTTAATATTCACTAATTCAGAGTTAACATATCAATAACAGGCCTTCTGTTAGTAATAATACAACTTGTTTATCACTTATGAGCATGTTTACTATATTGAAGGAAACCATTTGATGTTAATTGGTAAGTTTAAGTTAAATCTGCATTAAATCTCCGTAATATTTCCTACTTGATTTAACCTTTATCATATGTGCATGCACTTTTAGTGCACACAAAATGTAGGGGATGTTGGCCAAGCATGCACTTAAAGTGCATGCCAGGGGATTTTACATCTGGAGGTAGACATCCTTGGACACACTCTTCACAGATGACTATTCGTAATCTACACTACCTAGCAGCATGTGGAGGTAGTGTGTCTTGCTAAGCTTATTGTCAAGATAGAGTTTGTTTACCACTTGAAATGGTGACTAAGCAGAGGCCCATTTAAATATCCCAAATAGATCCAGCTGATGGCCCCCACGGCAGAAATTTAAATCTGTACGATAAAGGTTAAGGGAGGAATACAGTAATTGCAGGTTAATTGGTTTAATTCAGGTGCTAAGGTGTTCTTATTATTTGATATAAGTCCATGTGACAACTGGCCTTTTGGAGTCCTTTGGAGGATCTTGCACATAAATTTTAATGTGAGGATTAATTCTTTAAAACTTTCAAATGAAAGTACGTAATTAATATTTTTCTTTCTTTTTTAAAAGCTTGCTGCAGAAAGAGCTGAAGAGCTGAAAAAAGCAGCTGCACTTGCAGTCATAGCCAAACAACCAAAAAGAGATAAGACCGGAAACTTGAAAGTTTTCCGTTCTGGTGTTGGAAAATACATTGATTTGGCAGAGACGAAGTTAGTTGTTTTTTGTATTTTTTCCAAGTTTTTAAAAAATTATTTCCACTCACACTCATTTAATCTTTTTTATAGGGGTAGTAGTCAAGAACCATCTACTTCAGGAGTCTTACCTGTGAAGAAAAAGAAAAATACTGGATATGAATTTGATTTCAGTAGTTGGTGAATGTTTTGTATAGAATGTTGTACATATTTATTCCAAATAAGACTTTGTACATTTTAATTTCGTAACTGAAATTGTGCTCTTGTATTTTGTGGCTTGGAATATTATTTGATATTCTATGCCAAAATAAATTTTTAACCATCTTCATTTTTATGTAGTTTAGGTTGGTGATATTTTAAATACTTTTGAGTTATATTCACAAAAAATTGAAGTTTATGCAAAACTTCTCAAAATATGACTATTAACAAAACATTAATGAGATTTATTTGAAAAATAATGTGGTGTTCATATATTTATGATTAGCATAACAGGTATATTAGTCTTGATAAATTTTAAAACTGGCCACAACTACTCCCTACCTATCTTCATGTTAGGAATATAGATAGTAAGTAAAGTGATAAATTTATTTTCTATAATGGGACATTTTTCTGAGGTGCTTGGCTTTTATATGTTTTATGAGAGTTTCAACCGAATGATGAGATATCCTAATAACCATAGAAATAATTTTTAAAAAAAGGAAAATACATGCACTCCGGTCCAGGGGAATCTACTCCACGTCAGTGGCCCTCCTTTACTTTGTTCACACAATTACAAGAGCACTTCCATCCAAAAAATTGCCTTAAATGCACATTTCAGAATCAAGGACTTCATCGTCAGTTGGACTATCAAAAAGACTATTCCGAAATTGCATTTAGGGAATTTTTCGGAAAGGAAGTGCTCGTGTGTGTGTTTGTTTAGTGTGTATTTGTGAGTGTGTGAACAAAGAAAAGGTGGATCACTGATGTGAAGTAGATTCCCCTGGACTAGAGTGCATGCATTTTCCTTTTTTAAAAAATTATTTATATGGTTATTAGGAGGTTCATCCATTTAGCTTCACTGATTAACCATAGGGCTCAAAATAAATATTTTTTCTTTGAATCTATGATTATATTTCTGGGAAAGTTGCTTTAAAAATTGAATAATATTTTTTCTCATTTTCAGGGCATATATATTTAAATTGAACTACCGTATATACTCGTGTATATGCCGACTCCATGTATAGTACGACCCCTGGTTTTTTGGTGAACAAACCTGATTTTTTCATATATCTCGTTTATAGTACGACCCGAGCTTTTCACCATGGTCGATATATTTCGTTTCGATAGCTCGATGGTTGCGAGCGAGATATATCGAACAACCTTGATTTTCCACACCACCATGGAATAGGCCGTAAATGTCGTAAATAGTATTTCTTGCGAGTACACTAAAATTCGGATAGGTTAAGTATCTTACTATAAAACATTTAATAAAAAGTGATATGAATCATGATTGCACAAGATGAAATAAAATCGTTTCAATTCTAGTACATCTGGATTACGTTCCGCGTACGTAATGGTTCCACTTGCTCATCTATTTAATAGGTAGGGATAACGGACAAAAAGAAATTACTTTGTAATATTCCACAGTCTTTATTGTTTCTTCAATCACACACCGACCAGTTTCCACTACAAAATCATTCTAAAGGTGTTACTAACCGACGTAACACTTTTAGAATGACTTTGTAGTGGAAACCGATTGGTGTGTGATTGAAGAAACAATAAAGACTGTTGAATATTACAAAGTAATTTCTTTTTTCCGAGATGTCGAAATTCCATAAAGTAACGCCGTCTACGATACTTTTAGTCCAACTCGTTCCAATCCATCCCTTGTAAAAAGACACAAACAAAGATGTACATACATAAAATTCAAGAAAGAAAGTGCCCGTAAATCGTCACTTATATCAAGTATTTGTGAATTTGAAGCTGTATATATGAAAAAGATTCTACTCTTCACGAAGCAACATAACAACGATAAAGGACCTCACTGTTAAGGTTAGCCTACCATTAGAATGCGTGTGGGTGGCATAACTTCACCGAAAATGCCCATGAAGATACATGAATTTTAAATCCTCAAATGCATTACTCGTGTATAGTACGATCCCCAATTTTTGCAATCAAAATTTGGTCGTAAAAACTCGTACTATACACGAGTATATACGGTAATAACACTGCTCAGAGTTGTGAAGTGTATGTAAAGTTTATCTTGCCCCAAACAATTGTGTAGGATTACTATATCTTAAATATTTGCCTAAATGATTCAGATAATTTTATCAACTAATGCAAGATCTGATATATTTTTTAATTAACTTAGGGATTTTATTTTCAAACCATAATTGGTATTTTGATCAAATTGTATGCAGTAGTGGATTACTGCACAGGTGCATGAGGCGCTCGTCTGGGGCCTCGACACTCGCGGGGGCCTCAAAACTCGATTCTTTCAATATTTTGTCTAGTAAAATATTTCACAATCAGTATAATCTACTACTTACGTACACATCTCGTGTTTTTACTTAGGTTTGTTACAATGTAACATCTCAGTTATAATTCATTTTTTATTTTTCAACATATGCAAGTTTATATAATAAATATTAAATTTTCTGTTTATACATTTCTCTAATTCAATTTATTTAACCTGCTGCATAATTTTTTTCCATTTGTCAGTTTAAAATTTTTTTGTAGATTGAGTAACCCCCCTCCCGGGAAGTTGGGCGCCTCCCGATTTTTTTGCACCTGGGGCCTTCGTATACCTTAATCCGCCACTGATTGTATGTATTATTTCCATTAAGTTATTTTCATTTAACAATGTATCATTAAATATGTTGGTCTCACTTCTTGGACTATATATATGTATATGCGGCCGTTAATCGTGTCGTACCATTAGATAAATTCTTGAGGATGATATTTTTTAAATTCAATTCCTAACTGCTGGCGATAACATCCGAGGGTTATATATTTTTTACGGAAGTAGTGCTGGTACGGAAGTCCTACTTATCTCGATTTAAAGTGTCATTGTTTTTAGCCATGTTTTATATGTAAATGTATATGATATTGCAATTTTATACATTAATTGCAATCATATATGATTAATCGACATAATTGCAACGCGGTTTTCAATCACTGGTAGAAGTTAAGGAAAGACCGCCAATTCGATCATCCAAATTTTCCTCGTTGTGACGTCATAAGAAAAGAATGTGCACATCCGCCATATTTTGGTGTCTACCTGGAGATTGAGAGTTGTCAGTGTTTGTGCTCAACGTAAAGTAGTAGTGCATCGGCTTTTATTACCATAATTTCTTCACTTGGTCGGTGATAACTATAGAAAAACTAGAAGTGCATCAGGCAGTGAAATCATGGACGATCTTGGTGAGTAAATATCTTCCATTCCGTATCGGTAATCGAGTGTGACATTGTCAACAATAATTTATGTATGTAAATACGGGCGAAATTTCGAGCTTGCCGTTATCGGTTTGATTAATTTATAGCTATAAATTATGTTTTAGAAAGAAGAATATTTTTATATGCCGGGTATAGAACCTATGTGCCAATCCTTATTTTTTAAAAAAAGTATGCCTGCTGTTGCTTATTATCCTTCTGTGAAGCACTATGGCTTTATTTTTACTCATTGAAATAATTTGATGGCACGTTTTCTGTTATTTTGGTTGATGACGAGCCTATAGGTCACAGATTACCTGACGTTAAAATTAATGGTGTCATCTATGTACTATATATTATTGGAAAATTTTCGTAGTAGATTGATACCGTATTTTTTCATTGTTCTCAACTTATTCGTACTCTTATTTTTTTAAAGCTTTAATATTATATGCTCGACTTTTTCGTTGCTTTAGGCATTAAACGTCGACCTTATCTTTATTTGTATTTTTATTTCGCCCACGTACGTTTTCATAATTTATACTACGATGTTTTCTCCATGATGAGTTACAGTTAAACTCATGTTTTTCAAAAATTGTTCTCCACTTTGATGTAGTAATTATTGTACACGAACTTTTAGCAGATGGCAATAGAGATGGCTTTTTCATAGCAAGGTCATTATATGCGCATCGTGATCTTCATCTACCATGTAAAGGTTGCGGTAAGGATGGTTGCCTATATAGAAGTTGACAAAATTCTGGATTCATAGGAAAAGCAGACGTTATATTCTTAAAAGTTAAAGCAAACTATCGCCAATCTAAATAGAATTATAATATCACCAGTTAGAGTTAATGAACAGCTCAGTGCTGCAAATAATGAAATGGGGAAATATTTTCCATTCACAGGTAAAAAGTCTAATTGTAAGTTAGAGAAAAGGGTAGAAATTAATGGTAAATGACATCCATATAGTTTTGTTTCTGAAAAGGAATCAGTTTTCCACGTAAGATGACGAAGTATAAGTGAATTGCTAATTAAAGGTTGCTCTACTTCGGTCAGTTGAGTGATTATCATGTCTGCTACTTCACAGTTTAGAAGAGGCATCGGTATTTTTTCGCCTTTTTCTCCTTCTAGATATCTGTACTTAATAGTCGTAAAGTATTTTAACACGAAGTAATGGCGTCATCGATTCGAATAATTGTTCGTTAAAAGTAGTTACCAGGATTCTGGGAGGGATATAAATATTTTAAAAGAATTTCGCAAATCATTTTTCATCCCCTCCATATTGACTTCAGAGTGATGAAAAAAGTTGAGTTAATTTTGTATTTCCCGTTTGTTTGTGGCATTTTTGGCATATAGTTTATCCCTTGCCTCTGCGTATACTTTTGATAGTTGCAAGTAACCTCATAAAGCTTCCACTTTCTACATCACAAAGCATCAAGGCATAGGTAACGATCTTTAAGTTTTAATAAGATAAGATCATACCGGAGATATCGATCCCGGTACCCATCGCACGCCTAAGCGAGCGCTGTACCACCGGAGCTACGCCCCCCTGCTTAGAAAAAAAACTCGAATTTTTTCTTGTTTGGTAACGTCATCCACGCTAGAGGACGGAGCCAATAATGGGGTCAAAGTTGGCACCATCCCAATTTCCCGCCTCGACGTCTTTGGTATGCGGTTCACGCCTTCGTTCGAGCCTCGCCTTCCTAACCGTCAACCGCTCTTCCATTGGAGTCAACGTAATAACCGCGTTCATTCTGTGGATTGGTATTTGCCTGCATCGTAGTCCCAAAGGATGTGTTGCGAAAATGCGACGTTAGAAATTCATGGGGATGCTAAGGAAACATGTCGTTATGGCATCTTCTCCGGGCGTTTATGTATTCTTTATCCGTCGTCCTTTAATGATTCATAAACATAAATGGAAAATCATCGCGTTTTACCGAGAACTTTCGCGGTAGTCTGCGACTAGACTAGTTGCAGAGTCTGCCGCATATGTCAGTGGTTCCCAAACTGCGTGCCGCGGCACAATGGGGTGCCATAGCTGATTTTTAGGTGTGCCGCGATAAACTTTGTTAACTAAATAAATCAACTATTTTAAAGTGTTGATAGGTTGTAATACCGGTATGTAATAAAAATATAAAAATCTTGTTTCAAGGCAGGGGTGTCGCGAAATTTTACTTACCTTTGAAAGGGTGCCTCGCCTACAGAAAGTATGGGAGCCACTGGCATATGCTCATTTTCACAGCAGGATTTGGACAGGAAGCTAACTATCCCGCTATGTTTCATCTTTTTTTTTTAAAGGTCATTCGCTTTAGAAGTGTTCCGGCAGTATTCACCATTGAGTCAATTTTTCGTTCTCATCTGGAATAAAATGTCGATCTAAGGATTGAAAATGTTTTACTGTCTTTCTGCCACGTCCGTGCTACTAGTACAATTTCGCAAGTTCTGAGGCGGTTGTTAGTTGGTCACCAGAACGCGCCTGCTCGATAAAGGAATTCTTGTTGTATCATCTAGTTGGGTAAATATAAGTTGCATTATCGAGTGTCGTAAATTTTCCGCTTATTTGGTTGAAAATCGAATTGATGTTGTATCTTGCTAAGGGTGCATCTTCCGAAAACCCGCGAGCGAATTTGTATGGTTCGATGTTTTTCGTGATATAATATTATTTTCGAAAATTAATCATAAAATGTTATCTTTATAAATGTTCCGACCGATCGTCGTATTTAGGTATCAGTTGAAGTTTACTATCAGAATTGCGATAGGTAATTCTTCGTTATCTTGTTTCTATCTTCCAAAATGTCCAAAGTTCTCGCATAATCAGTGATTCCCAAAGACTATATTTAAGGCAGTCTAAGGTTTAGACTTGTTTTTGCTGAAGTGGAGCTAAATTTGGTTCAATGATTATTTTTTACATTTCTTGAACGTTGAATACGAGAGGAATTTCCCGTGAAAGCGAGTAATGTGTGCAGTCGTCCGAGAAAGAAGCTTTCTTTCTATGAGTGTGTATGAAAGGGTTGAAAGTAACTTTTCAATCATTGCTTGAGAAACGATTTGTTACCGGAAAAGGCGCAGTGGTTTGTACGGCTTTTGGATTTTCGAATTTGAACTGCAAAAAAAGTATTTCTCCCCGAACATAAATTTATTTTTAAATAGTACGTGAAAATATTCAAAAAGCCGTTTAATTTAGAAGGGATTGCATTATAGTCCGCAAGGTTTACTATTTGTCGTATAATTTATATTCCTGTTCGTCTATTTTATTATTTAGGTTATATAGAAAAGACGTGGCGCTTGTAGATATTCGAAATATATTTTCACTTAAATATTTCATATCATTATCGTTGCTCCTCTCCCTCCAGTTCGAACTTAGTCGATACCTACTCGTAAACAAAGATGGTTTTTCGAATTGATTGTAGTCAATACTAGTAAACAAAGGTAGTTTTTTGAATTGGCAAATAAGCACTGGAATTTTTTTATTTATTTTCTAGAATATTACGGGCAAAAGCCCTGTTACATTATTGAAACAGCATTTGTTACAAAGAAAGAGTATATACTATATTACCAGGAAAATACAGAAAATAATAACATATAGCTATCAATTCATAATACATAGAAAAAGAAAAATACAAAATTCACTTACATATGATAGCTATAAGAATAGCACACTTTAAAAATAAATACATGTAATAATCACAAAGATAGGAACCTTACAATGAATGAAGGAAAAGCCTAAAGTGCAAAGCGAGAATGATATAAAAGTTTACATGAATATAACAAAAGCCATTAATGTTGTCTGGAAACCAAACTGAGTTCTTACGTGATTATGTCCACGGACGTCGACAAGAATAATTCTACTTTGTATATTAAGATTAAGCATGGGAGGGAAAATACACGTGAAGTAGGTTTTATGTTTGAGAAAGCCATGCGCGTTTTGTATTAATTTCGTCGCATCTTCATAAAAAGAATTATAGAGTTCACATCATGGCTTACACAAAATAGAGGAACTGTTTTTCGGATAAACATAAAAATTTTGAGTAAACCGTTTGCGGATTTCGGCCATAAATCATCCGTTATCAGCGGCGAGCTGCGGATTGAGAATTCTAAAAATGAACCGCTTTTATGACTAGAAACACGATTTTTCAATTTTCTCGTGTTTCGAATGAATTTTTATTTAATTGCAGCAAATAAGTTTCATCGGTGCCCTATTAATCAAGCCAGGATTAAACGAACGAAATTAACAGTTTTATAGACGTAATGAAAAAAAAAGGAAAAAAAATGATAGCCGTGAGAAAATTCACATACGGTCGAACTTCTATAAGTCGAACGTCTATAACTCAAATTTTCCATAACTCGAAGTGAATTTATTTTACAGGACAAAAGTTTACTTCCATAACTCTAATTTTCTGTAAGTCGAATATTTTTTGTTTCCCTTGGGGTTCGACTTATAGAAGTTCCGTTGTATCATCGAAATGGATTATAATATAAATTCGTCGGAAGAGATGTATGTAGAGCTCAACTTTACATTCGAGAAGGTCTCACGGTGGCGTTTCAGCGCGTTACGCTGGAAAGTGCATAGAAAGTGGGCGAAACCGCGGAGGATTGGATCTTCCTCGAGGTAAGCGAACCCATCTCGTTATTTTTTTCTGCCTACGTGGGACGTAATTGAGGGAATTCCTTATTAACTCTCCTCTGGGCGAAGAAGCATGCTACGTTAGAGTGGAGAAACCCTTTACGAGATGACCAAGTAAAGAGAGAAAGAGAGAGAGAGGAAGCTAGAAAGGTCGTTGGCAAGCGTACGGAAAGCAGCCGAGAGTTTAGCGAAAGAGACGCGAAGCATCTTCTCTTAGCGAGGTCCATCCGGGTTCTCTTTTAAAGGAGTTCGTTTTGGACGAGACTCGAGTTCTTACGCAGCTCTTAAAAATGCAGGACAGCCCACGAGTGCCCAAGGGGTTGGAAAGTGCATCGTTCGGTCGCGAAGTGCGGTTCTGAAGAGTTCTCGAAGTCGTTTGGGGAGAATAAAGAGGAGGCGGTTAAGAAGTAGCGCCCAGAACGGAATTTACGCGATTCGCGATCAAGAGTTTTTTTTTTCGTTATGCACTCGACTGAGCGTATCGCGCGTCTTTCATCAGATTAGATCTGGGAGATTTTATGCTAGGTTTGCGATTTTTATCGTCGTAACCGAGAGGAAGAAGTTATTCGTGCGTAAAAAAAACCTGTTGTTTTACGGAAAGTATAAAGTTTCCGTGCTAAATATGTCGTGTTTCTTTTTTTTTAGTTTCGAATGTAAACGTCAAAAACTTTGCTTGTTAGGAACAGAGGGGTTTTATTTTTGAGACATTTCGGTACCCGATGAAGTCGGTAGGCATGGAAAGAGGGTGGCATTAGAGCAAAAGTATAATTCTGGGATTTCTAAAAACCGGTTTAGAAATAATAATATGGTGATCATTGATTACCACAAAGTTACGGGTCATTCAGTTAAGTGTATACCGTATTTACCCGACTATAAGACGAGGCATTTTCTGTTTTTATTTTCACTGAAAGGTTAGAGTCGCCTTAAATTCACGAACATAATTAAATAAATAAAAAAATAATAAGGGTGTTTATGGTTAGTCTAGCATTACTGAAGTCACATTTGTCTTTTCACTGCACATTTTGATGACAATTTTTAGGGATTTCAATAAAAAATAACTAATAATATCGTTTAATTTATTTCCTTCAGAATTCTTATTAAACATTTTTTTCCAAATCAGCTTCTGTAGTGGGAGATCGTCTTATATTAGCGGAGGAAATAAAAAATAACGTCACTGATTGTCTATTCTACCATGGTTTACGTCAGATTTATATTTGCGCTGCATAATGTTATGAAATTGTTTAGACAATTAAAAATACCTGAGATAATTTTGTTTAATTTATTTTCTTCAGAATTCTTTTTCCTAATTATTTTCTGTAAAGGGGTCGCCTTATGAAAGGAGGCGGCTGTGCAGTATTTCAATTTGTCGAGATTGCCTGGTTTAAAGTCTTTACGTACTGTTTTCAAAGCGAGCACAGTATCATTACCAGAATAAAAAAAAACGTACGCATTACATCCGCATGTCCGCATCGTATCATTCAGCTTTTAATCGTTGTTTTCCAAAAACACTTCCACTGCATGTGCTACTCTTGTGATAGGAAAGAGGGAAGTAACAGGAAGGCCCAAAGGGCCGGATGACATAGCTGCCCGGACCGTTTCCGGGACGTAGGCTCTTGTTTCGGGGGTCCAAGTTGAAGTACTTTCCTTCTCAAAGAGCAGCTTTCCGCCTGTAGCTGCAAAGTCACCGCAACCAGGAACAGGAAATTCTGCCAATCGCCATTTTATATTCGACGATTTCCGATATGCTGCGGTATTTTATTTATTTATTACTTTGTTTTAAATATCGTTGGTTTTTGACGTAATATACTTTGCCGACGCTTGCTATTAATCATTCGAGTAAAACATATTTAAAAAAAATCAGATGGAGGCATTATTTGTAATTTAGTCAGAGAAAATTATGATATGTTTTATGTTATTCGAGAATAGAAAATAGCTTTTAAAAAAGACACGCAACACATTTCGAAGCGTTAAAGTGACGCTAATTTGTTTGAAGCTGTTAAATAATTGTTTAAAAAAAGGTGGAGCTGTAAGCCAATGTGATTATGTTGAAGTAGATGAACTCAAAATGCAATAAAATTTAATTTTACGGCATTTAGAGTTCATCTATTCCAGCATAAGTAATTGGTACTGTAAAACTTCTTAGTCAGTTTTGCGTCATTAGAAAGCTATAAAAGTCAAAATGCTAACGAGTATCCGGTGCTGCATGCGTTTAACTTTTATTTAAAGGAAATTCTCGTACCTGTAAGAAATTAATTCAACACAATAAGTTTCTCAGAGCGTAAATTCGAATTTTCCGTTTTGTTAATACAGCTAATACAGCCGTTCTCGACTTACGACGCTAATGCGTTCCAGAAAATCGCATTGTAAATCGAATTATCGTTTGTCGAATATCAATTTTCCATAGAAATAAATTGAGATACGTTCCAGGATCTTGGAAAAAATATGTACCAAGCCTTATTTAGGATATAAATTAATATTTTAAGAACATATGAGTGTTATATACTGTATAGTAAACATTTTAAAGACTTAAAACAATCAATAAATTTATACCTACAATGAGGACGAGTCGCATCGTCCAACTCAATATCGGCCGAAAATACGGCCAAGAAAGTAGACTCGGAGCGCATCGGATGTCGAATGTCATATGTCTGGAGTACGATATCAGTGTATTAATGTCGTAGGTAAGGAACGGCCTATTTGTAAATGCGGCTCCAAGATGCTTGAAAATAGCGGTAGAGTTTAAGTTACGGTTTCGTTCTTGAGGATATTCATCCGTGAAGGTGTAACGAAAATTATAAATAATATCCCCAGGATGAATACTCAGGGTGTTTCGAACTTTTACACAATAGCAATAATAAAATCCTTCACCACGCGATGAAATTAACCGTTACCTATTTATTACCATAGAGACAGTCTACATCATTTACTCGTAAATGATAGCATATTTTAATAAGAATTCTTGATGGAGACCTATTAATGGAATAGAACGGTACGATAACAGCAATACACTCTACTAATTAAGCAGTGTTACAAATTATCTCGAAGCAGGGGAGGAAAAAATATATTGCCGCAATCTATGTAAATTCTTTTGGTGAAGCTAATTCAAATATTTTCTGCATTACGAAAATAAACTTTTGTAATAGCGTGTATTTGTTCGATAAAAATTTGGAGGCGCCGGGTATCGATCCCGGTACCTCTCGCATGCTAAGCGAGCGCTCTACCATCTGAGCTACGCCCCCTGTTGATTATCAGATCCTAGCATCGCCTATGATATTTCTAAGTGTCACGTGTTTTGCCACTAATTGTAAGTTGTCTTGAAGTCGCTTTCGTTACCTCCCTTGTTACTGAAATTACCCCGCGTAGCTCCCTTGACCTTTCGTGTTCACATGAGCACTACGTGTGTGTGAGTGTGTGTGTGTGTATATAAATAACTTAGAACAGATAAGGATTATATAGAAACGCTTGCTTATGTGGCTGTTGAATTGTCGTTGAACAAACGTTTACAGTTCTGAAGATTTAAATGAATTAATCTATCATATTTTTGCGCATGGGTATATATTCTTAGGAAGTGTCTTTGCATAAAGAACTATTTTCACCTGTTGCATCTTTGTAATGTTTGCTAGTTAAAGATCGAGACATTGTGTTACAGAAATTCACTTTTAATTAACGCATTGCAAGAAATAGTGAAAATACTTAAGCACCAATGCGTGATTTGTGCTCGCTACTTCATCGGCTCTATAGTTAGACGTAAAAGTGAATGGAATGCAAATAAAGTATATCACGTTGTTATCTAATTAACGTATGCTTTTCAGATTATTTTCATCTTCAAAAAGTAGAATTGAACCCAGTTAATGCATCGAATCCTTTAAAGCTTGATGAAAAATCTCCTCCAGCAATAAAACAGTTGAATAAAGCAAGTGGCAATTTCAACTACAAAGCAGCCATCATCAGTGTTTATTAACCTATTACAACATAATCATTGTCGTCAATAATATAAGAATATTGAATAACTTAAAGTTTTGAATTGTGAATTTGTTTTTTTTCCTTAATTTAACATATTATTTCATTTTTACACTTTTGTTTTAGGTATCTCGTCCTTACGTGCTTGGGAACACGAGGGGACTAAAATGGGAATGACTAACGAATTCAGCCAGAACAAACTCGGAGATAGTCTTATGCAAATGTTTAATTCCCGCGATAAGAAGATGTTTCGACTCCCAAACCTTAGCTATTTCTTGTTACAGTATGCAAACCTAAAGTTGTCCTCTCTCTTTCTCTATATCCCTTACGCTCGGGCGACGCATAACCAGTTCTTTTTAATGGCCTTATCATTTCAAGGACGCCTGGAGAAGACGCAAACAAAGAAATCGCAAATTCCAAGTTTCACGTAGCGTCTTTCCTCTCCCTCTCCTCTTATACTAACGTTTTATGTATTTTTTAACGCTTCGTTGTTGTCGATGCAAAAATATCTTGAAACAATGCGATTTTCACAAAAGTTAAGTATTTTGAGTGAAATAAAACTTACGATTGATTATGACTAGACAAGCGGTACGAATATTTCGTAGGAAATTGCTTGTTTCCAATGTGAACTCGGAAAAAGTTTTGCGAATATTTCGAAAAATAAGAAACTTAAAAATAGATATTTAAAAAATTGATACCACGGGTATCTCCGATAGTGTTTATTGAACTTTGATATTTAAGTATATACTGGTATTGTAGAACCGATTCTGCTGTACATGTTGGTGAACTCAAATCTAACTGAATGAACTCGTGGAAATGTGGATTTTGGCGACCATCTCTTAAAGCAGGTGTCAAACTCGAAGAGGGCCGCATTAAAACGTTGAATGTTATGAAAGGGCCGCATTGAAGTGATGGATGTTATAGAACGGACGCAGTTATTTAAAGAGAGTCAACACAGATAGATAGAATTCATCTAGATGTAATTAATTGAATCAGGCGTAACTTCATGGAAGTAGGCAATATTAATCATATTAAATAAGACACTCCGTACTGTATCCTTTCACCAATTGCCTTCCTCCACTCACCCCTGCATATTTCCTTATAAACCTTATGCATTGCCCCAGAGACGTACCTAGGCGATATGGCGCCTATGGCGAAATTTTAAGAAACCTTAGTTATGTAGGATATAATTTTTTTCTGCGTTTCAGTAAAGAATAATAGCGTTTTTATTGCATATAAATTAACGTTTGAACATTAAAATAATATTTATTTATAGGAAAATGGGCTTTTGGCACTTTTTTGGGAACGTTTGGCGCCTTTTGCAAGCGGCGCCTATGGCAAATACCACCCATCTTTGCCAGATAATGCCGTATCACGTGCGAAACCGGTCGCAAGAATAAAAAGTTTGTGGAAAAGTAGGAAGTGTCTTATTTAATATGAATAATTAATCCAGAAGATTGGACGTCTGTTTTTACAATGAAAAAGATAATTTATAAAACGCGTTTTATTGTAATTCTGTAACTATTAAAAACCTTGCCTCCGTTTCACTGAAATAAAGCATTTATATAAAATCTCAAACGCTGGCCGCCACTTTGAAATCATTTATATAAAATCTCAAACGGTTTATTTAAGACAAAGGTAGCCACTTTGACATATCTCTCTTAGAGTATACAAAATGCAGAAAATTCCTAATGAAATAATATGACAAAAATGGGCGTTAAGGAAACAGCCGTGGATCGCTTGGAATGGCTACCAGGTGCTATGGGACACATCGAGAGAGTTACATGAGAAATATGGCGAAAGAGAGTTTTTGGGTGGACGCCTACTGGTAGAAGAAAAGAGGGGACCAAGAGTTAAATTTAAACAAAAGATTTTTTGTAAGGATAGCCAGGAGAAAATTTCACACTGGAGGCTGGGATGATAAAAAAAGGTGGAAAATAGTATTGGGAAACCGGGCATAGAGATATAGAAAGCCCATTAAAATACTTATGTACTTAATTTTTTGAATTTGTTTATGGCCATAAGACGATCTCCATAATTCTCTGTCGAGCTAAGTGTTCTGCTTCTGCTCTTGCTTATTTGAGGAGCCTGATTCAAGTCGCGAAAATACCAATTATCGTTCATAACACCGCATTGACCACGGTCCTTATCGCTTCGACTTCATAACCCATCGATTTCTTCTCGCTGTCTTTTGTGGGCGTCGCTTTCAACGTCTTGTCTTTTGTTGGTGCGTGTACACATCTTATGTGGGTTGATAAATCGGGTTTTTAATCTCGCTAAAAATGTTTTCCATGTTTGTCGGTGGACGAGGGCGACATATAACCGGGTATGGTGACGCTGTTATCCCGCATTAATGTAACCGATTCGATTCCACGTGAGAAGATAAAGAGGACACGCGTACGATCGTGCTTGTGCGATGTTATGACAGCTTTGCTTCGTTAAAAAGAGATGCGCGTAAGATGCATCCGAGGTCGCTAACAGGAGAGAGGGACATTTCTAATTATCAGGATCCGACATCACCTTCAACGTCACACGAAGTGGACGTGACGCTTTCAGACAGCACTTGAAAACAGGGACTTCATCTATATTTTTTTCTTGTGTTTACTAGTCAGTTTTATACTGATAAGAGGGCTAAATTTAAGGTTGAGTTTCTATTATTACTCTGTCATTCTCTAAGATCCTATGTTACCTGCTTTTTGAAGATTGGGTGTTTTTCAGACCAGGAAATGATATCAGAAGTTTGTGTGTGACAATTTTTTTCTGTCGAAAAGGTATTTTGTTATCGTTAACTGCAAAACATTACTGGAATAATACATGTATAAACGAGAAACAACGGTTAAAAGTATCTCGCTAAAAGTTGGAGTATCTACTTCACTAGTTAAAATGTATGCGTTATTTAAAAAAATGAATTTGTGTGCTTTAAATCCGATTTCTGTGAGGATTTTAAGCTACGAACAAATGACCGCAAAACTGTCTTGAATGCGGGAGATAGAAGTGAAAGTGTCAAAATACAGGCAAGTGAGCTAGGCCACCTCATTAAGGCAATTTATGGAATAAGTAATCATAATATTAATTAATCGCTACAAAAATCAGTACAGAATATTAAAAATAAGTGTAGTACCAAACAAATCAGTACGGTTGATCACTTTCCGTACAGAGGCAGTATTTTGTATGTGGTAACGTACAATAATGTGAATATAGAGGGCTGGATCCCTTGAAAAAGTCGGAAAAAGTTGCTTGGAAATATTCAAATACATATTTCGTTTACAACAGAAATTTTAATCCACAGGGAACAAGATGTATTATTTCTGTTAGTAAGCCACCTCCGTCCCTCTCCTCAAATTATCCCCGAAGTGTCATTTCTCTATCTGATTGGTCCCGTGACGAAGGCGGGACAAACGGGATCAAAAGCCACCGATATGCATTTTTCTGCGATGCTTAAAATCGCGTTTTCTAGCCCCAGTGATTAAAGTTGTTCAGTTGCTTTCTTTCTTAACATATTTCAGGACATTAAGAATAAACTAGTCGATTTCCGGCCCCACGAGCCGCCATCTCCCTCTGCGGAGGGCTTGGAGGCCTTCGGCCCCAATTGATCGGCTTTAAATTCCCGTTGGAGTCGCTGCTTCTTTTGGTTTCCCTGTGAAGCATACCCTCCAGGATTTTCCCATACATGAGAAAGAGCCTCGTGCGTTCCCAGCGTTATAAATGCGGTTTGAATGCCCGATGTGGACGGATTCCTCGAGTTTTTAGTAGTTAAATGAAGTTATGTTCGTAGTGCGTGCCACTCGCGAAATAATAATGTCAAACTGGAGATATTGGGCATTTAAACTTGGTAGTTTGCGATGAAATAGTATCGGTCGGTTTCGACCGACTTAGTAAGGAGAGGGTTGTGGACGGATGGAAGGAAGGAAGGAAGGACTTCGGATTATTATTATTATATGATTTTGACGTTGGTTTGATTGCATTCACGATCCTTCCTGTTTTTGCGAAATTATAGCGTTTCTCGCTTGATATTCCAGATCAGGGGTTCCCAAACTTTGTGAAGCCACGGAACATTTATTATTCAAATGTTTTTTCTTGCGGAACCCTAAGTAAGAGATGGTAAGCCTAATCGCAATAAATTAACTTTAAAATGATTATTTATATAGCTTATGTATCTTAAAGTATACAGTTTACAAGTGAGGCTCATGTTTTCTGCTGTAAATAAGAGAAAGAAGAACGTATCGGCTCTCTATTACGGAACCCCATTTAGCTTCTGCGGAACCCTTGGGTTCCGCAGAACACAGTTTGGGAAACCCTGTTCTAGAACATGGGTGGGCAAACTGTGTGTCATGATCCACCAAGGGATCGCCAGTGTCCATAGAAGGGTCGCGAACAGAAAAATACGTATCCCTAAAATTATCTATCATAAAATAAGATTAATTTCAGTTGATTTTAAAGCTGTTTTACTCGTTAACAGCTGGAAAACAAGCTCATGCCTCTCGTTAAGAATAAATTACATTTGTGTCATCACTTAAAATCATTTTTGTTGGTAACCTTATTAATGATTTTTTTCGAATTAGATAAAGTAACAAAAATCAGTTATCCGTTATCCTGAAAATAGTAGTATTATTTTTTCCTACCCGAATTTTAGTCAGTGTGTAATCAAGCTAAGGAGGGAAAGGGTCGCAGCTAATTGAATGAAGGAAAGGTGGTTCGTGGCTTAAAAATGAATCGGCCATCCCTGCTCTAGAACACAACTTGAAGCTCGCCCTTGCTATACGGAGCGAGAGATCGTGACGGAGCGCTGGAAGATTGAGGATTGTGGAGTTACCGCAGAGAGGGAGAGAGAGAGAGAGTGGAGATCGCTTCGTTCTTGTTTTTTTTCATCGTAATAGATATATAAATCAATAAACGCACGAGTAACCAAGCGACCGGTTCCTATCAGTCCCGGTGTCTAGCGAAACCGTTCTATTTTATCGGAACGTGTCGATCTGAATTATATATTAGGTACCGCAGTGCGTACTAGTTTTCACTCTATCATTGGAATTACTGCCATAAATCTCTTCAAGTTGCGTTAGAGTCCAGTAATGTTTCTTTAAATGTTAATACAGCCTCGAAAACAAGGAGCGCTTGCATTTATTATTTTTTTTAATACTCCAAAGTTGATTTTTATCCGTCCTTGTCATGGTAATTACCCCGAGCTTCGAAATGAACCAACTCGATTTATGCCTTACGTCTGGTTATAAATGGAACTAACAGAGCTATAAAAGGGTTGGGAATATCTTTCGTCCGCGGGAGAGTCCCCTCTCCCCCGTGTCTTGTAGTAATTACCTTTTTCGCCATATGGTTTGTTTATCCGTCCAAGAAGTAATTCGGATTCGTTGCTACACGGGACGATTTAAAAAAAATATATATATCGTCATTATTGATGTCGCCCGTGGATCAAATCGCCTCGTTATACGAATACGAAACAGCAACGCAACAAAAGGTTTCGGCTCATTTGTTCCTTTCACCGGCTGTCAATGAAACGTGCTCAGCCGATAACGTGAAACGCGCTCGACCTTTCTTAGGGCACTTCTTCTTCCACGCAGTCACACAAACACATTGGCACGTACGTACGTGTAACGTCAGAAGTCTCGGAAATGACTCCTTGAAATTAAATTTTTCTGCCTTAATAACTAACTTGTCAATTACGATTCGTAACGATTTATCGATCATTTTTTTTTTTCAAAAAGTTCGCGTTGCGTTATAAGCGTTGGAGTTTCTTTTTCCCCGAGCCCTCATTCCTGAGATCTCGATGGAAAACGTCTCTCGCTTTCGCGGGGCGCGATTTCCGAGGCGGTTCTTAGCAATTGGAGCGTACCTAAAGAGGAAGAGAGAGAGAGAAAGGAAGAGAGGGTGATGGGGTTTCTGTTTGGCGTGAGATCGGCCTCTAAAGTCGTCGAGACGGGCGGGAAAGCGGGAGGTAAGGAAGATGGGGAAAAAAATTTCAGAACTTCTTCTTAGGAGAGGATAGGAAAGGGAGCGGCGAAGTATGAAATTGGAAATTGGAAGCGTCGAGGGAAAAATGCAAAAAGAGATTGGGAAGAGGAAGAGGGAGAGAGAGAGAGAGAGAGACGGAAAAATGAAAGGATGCGTGAACATGTCTACACGTATATTTACAGGTTTTCCCTGCAAACCGCCTGCAGCTTTTGGCACGGGGTGCCATTGCACCATACCCCCGTCACGCTAAATCTTTGCCGTATCGCATTTGGGAACCTGTAATACCTTTATGTTCTAGCAACTATCTCTACGAAGTTTTTGTACTCCTCTCTCAGCCGATGCTGTTCAGAGGTACTAAATACCGCGTAAACTGAGGCTAAAACATCCGAATAAAATTGTATGCGTCCTAATTTTAACTGTATTCCATAATAAAAATTCTTGCAATCCGGTTTATCAGAGCGCGGACTCGCTCCTCACCCGTTATTCGCAAATTATGACAATGTGACTCTTATTGCTGAGATTGTAGGTTTTTTGTGTTCTTTTTTTTAAAAAACATTTTTCTTACCGTGTATCTAAATGTTGAACTATATGGTTTGGTAGAAATCTTATTCATTCCATATTTTCTAGTGTCGTTGTGTTTTCGTATGTTTCGATTTTTTGTGCGCGAAAAAAAGGTGGAGTTTGGAATTTCTCTGGAGTTAAAAAAAAAAGAGAGAAGAGGGTAAGAATAAGCAAAAAGAATGATATGTAGAAAAATATAGAGGGTGGAGACGTTAAGGATAACGGCGTTTCGCGTGTCCGACGCTCTAACATCATGAAAACCGAATTACGAAGTAGTTAATTCGCGGTTACGACACTGACGTCACTCTTCGCGCGTGTCAGTCGCGGTAATCATTTTTGTCGATAGTATTTCCGCCTTTCGTGGGATAAATGACGAAATAAAATGAAACATTTGAGAGCGTCTTCTCTGTGCGTTAGTTGTTCGTTTTACCTATCCCTTTCCTACGTACGCCAGCCATCTGCTTATCGCCTTTCGCCATTTGCATTGTGCAAAACTTGAATTATCTTCTGTATTTTTTTAATTTCTCTAAAATAAATTCACGTTGTTTCGGAAAAGATTCCTCGATTTCTTTCGCTTCGGAATTTATGGCTAACGACCTTCCAAACTATTTAAAAAATTGTTCCTAATTAAAATTCGCACAACGACCCTTTTTTATGGGTCGAAATAACGTCGCTATACGTGAGATGGCAGTTGTGTTTCGGTGGGAAGAGATGAAATTCAGGATCGAAAGAAGGTCGCTAGTGGGAGGAGCAGCAGATCGAAGGGGAGAGAGAAAAAAAGAGGTCGATGTTTGGGAACGATTGGGTGCCGTGGCGCCGCACCCATTCCGCCGGAGGATGCGCCGCGAATAGACATCCCGTTGTGTGTGTGTGCAAGCGCGTGGCGTGAGATCACTTCGCCGAAAAGGGAGAGATAGTTTTCATTTCTGTGCTTATTCCTCTTCTTCGGTTACGAGAAAATCTTACGTTCCCGTTTAATTCAACCCCGATCCTTTTTATCTCCTTTTCTTATTAACATAAACGTGCTTATTTTATCGCTCATTCTGTCCGACTGCGGACAATCAAATTTTTTCTTGAAACAGATAATTGGAATTAAAAAAAATTAAGGTAGGTGTTATCAATCTTTGAATTTTACACCGATTGAATTTTCCAAGTAGTTTATAGATTTTCCGATAGATGAGTTCAGATTCGGAAAATTCAAAAGTTTAAAACTGTATTGTAGCCAAACTGCCGGAGATGTTTGGAAAGTACCTTTTGAATTAGATAGCCCTTAGCAATCTAGGAATTTTACACCTGTTGAATTTTCCAAGTAGTTCATAGACTTGTCGCTAGGTGACTTCAAATTCGGAAAATTCAAAACTCTATGATATATAATCTTGTAGTCAAATTACTGATGCTAGTGGAGTTAATTTATCGCGCATGGAAAGGTTTAGTGACGATCTGCATTACAGCGGTGTGGGAAAAACAGAATCCTGGAAAATTTTAAGAAAACGTGCTTATAACTCATGCTTTAGCAAGGGTATCATACTTTTTAACGTTTATGTGCACTCGACCGGTGACGTATTTTTATTTGGTATCGCCATAACCTTGGTTTCTTTTTTGTTTTGTTTGTTTTCTTTTTTTTCGCCGACGGCTGTCTCTCACCAGTCATTTACTCGTTTTGACGCCACATGCGTGTGCGTATTTAGCGTCGCATCCGTCTTTGCGAGATAAACGGCGATATTTTGGTGCCGCTGTGTTTCCCTTCGTCATCGGCTCGGTGATATCACGCCGGGAGAAAAAAAACGAGTGTCGAAATCCGCTTTCGTCTTCCTCAAAGCGGGATTCGATGGTTTCGTAAATAATTGTTGCGTAATTTTTTTCCGACACGTGTAGGGATAATTTTCGCTTGTTTATTTTACTATCCGTGCCCCCTCTTATTTTCTTTCCATTCTTCTTTTTTTCTAATTTTTTTTCGCCTATTGTCAAACGGTAATGCATATATTATAAGAGCGCATTCTCGTAGTGGCGTTTAAATGATTCATTACGGAACCAGATTTAACGAAAATGTAATTTTAAACTCTTATTAAATAAATTTAACTTTATATCCTTTTCAGTTCACTGCTTATTCAAGAGATCTTTTTTAGAAAACTTTTTCGATGCAGTTCAATCACCAGCATTTGAAAATACTCTGAAATATGATATGTACATGCTATGTATATTCGTTAATTTAATTTTTTATGGGAACAAGAATTTTTAGATCGTCATGTTATATAGGCAGTCGATTAAAAAAGTAGTGAAAAAACACTTCAAAATGTGAATTTATATTCGTTATTTCTCCATTTGATGTATGGTTCTAGAATTCTATGAAATCAGCATGGAGTTATAAATCTAATGCTAATCGAGTGCCTTTCTTTCATAGGTCAAGGGATATATCGTGCGAAAGGCATTCTCTTGCCAAGCGATATCGTTATTAATTTGGCATTGTCTCTGTTTCTTAGAGATTTATTGCTTCGGCGAATAAGCAATTAATTCCCATGAAATGGCCACCTCTCAATCTATCCGAAATAAACAATCCTACATCTTTTTAAATTGAATTTCTTTTCGTATAAGATGTATTGATATGATATTTT
Organism: Uropetala carovei; assembly: GCA_036926305.1. Taxonomy (NCBI): domain Eukaryota; kingdom Metazoa; phylum Arthropoda; class Insecta; order Odonata; family Petaluridae; genus Uropetala; species Uropetala carovei. The sequence goes on along the minus strand of JAXCHB010000101.1, from coordinate 4,116,977 downwards.
CTATTTCATCCCTACGGTTATCTTAAAAGTTTGTATCTAAATTTGCGTACTTTATGAAAAAAACGCGGCGTGGTGTTTATTTCTCTGAAGACATGATTTGATTTTACTGTCGTTCAATTTTAGAGAGAAATAGTCGTACGGCGAAGATGATGGAAATGACAGGCTGGACAGAATTCCGCCAAAAATATCCGTGGCCGGTTAACTTTGTCTTCTTATTTTTTGTTATTAATTCCACAATATTGCGTCCAGTAACTCACATTTTCCTGTCGTCTAACATCGGTTATAATATTACGTATTCGGAAAAATTAGAAAACTTTCATTTTAAACTCGTGGGAAGCTTATTTATAAAAAAATTGAAATCCCGTTTTTTCATTTTGTAACGAATATGGCGGCGGTTGCTCTTTTAATAAAGATTTTTAAAAATTTCAATCGTAATTAACTAAGATGCGCTTGGTTCGAGGATAATTCTCGATTGTCTAATTTTATTGTCGTCCTCGTCTTTAAGGTAAGCGTAGTTATTCCCAATATTCTTTTCGGCTCGTGTCGAATAACTGGGACCATCTCCAAAACTGACCGCACCAGAGACCTCTCGACACTCATTAACTCGTATTAGAAGCTCCAAAGTAAACGCGCCGCGTGAAAACCCAATTAAGTAACAAATTGAGCAGTCCGTCCGCCCCAACTTACTTTCGTCGGCGTACACGTTTTGCTTTGATCTTTGGAGGGACTCCTTTTACGATAACGGTGACATCTTAAAATAAGAATCTTGCATTTCTTGATTTCTGATCACCTTTCCTTGCCTTGGATTAATGTAGAATTACTGATTACTTACGTAAGGCACTCTTAAATCTTAGAGAGCGAGATTGCTGAAGCGATTGATCATTAGAAAGTATTGTCAGCGTCATTGGAAACTCCTGTTCGATTACAAATTTTCCCATCTCCCGTCTTAATCTTAAAGAGACTTTTAAGATATATTTATCTCGTTCGCTGAAATAATGGCCCGTATTGGTAATAAAGGAGCGAGGTAGTACCGACTCCGATATAATCGGAGTTTTCTAATAAGCTTAGTTGCCACGACGAGGCTGCGGTGTGGACGCTTTGCACGTTAACCGCCAAGGACCTTTTCTTAACGTGGAAAGAAGTTTCCCATTCGATTCTACAACGCCGCGCATACCTCCGTGACTACGAATAACCACGGATCGTTCGTTCGGAGGGCGCACTCGAAAATCTCTCCCTTGACATTTTATGCGAGTCACCGAGGTGAATGATTTACCTTTTTATATCATCCATCGTCATTAAAAAAAAAAAGCTCGAGGAAATGGGATGACTGCGAACTCGTCCAAAATGGTTCGTCGAGCGGGGAATGAAAAATAAAATTCTCCAAAGCGTTCGCGCGGGGCGAATTTACGATACGAGAGGCGCCCCTTCTTTTTTTTCGTAAAAAAAATTGCGGCATAGCGGCGAAAAAATGAAACGGAGAGAAAGCGGTCTCGAACTTTCTTCTATGGAGGTCACCCCAAGGCCGCAACATTCCCGACCCCGACCCGAGGAATTCTCGTACACACCCGTTCGCTTAATTATTAATATCGCCTAATGACGTGCCGTCGATTTCCCGCTTTCTCCGCCATTGGCTTTCTTTCCCTTAAGATTTTCGCGCGGTATCAATACCGACTCGCTAAACGCAAAGGTTAATACGAATTTGCGCGTAATTCTAGCGACGGGATGATTTTTACTTTTTTTTTTATCGCGACCGCGGTTCAATGTTTTCGTCGTAGAACTGGGGCGATGTATCGAAACGCGAGCGATAATTTCGATTCCCTCTTAATTCCCCTTTCCCTTTTTGATTCTCGTTATGCAAGGTAAGTAATGGGAGTGCTTCGTGTTTTTCTTCTTCGTGTCACGCGTCGCGGTCCGACTAAAACCGTGATCGACGTTTCGGCATCTCTCTCTCTATCTCCTTCTTTTGTTTTAAGAGGCGGGGTCGTTTCGAAAACTTTATCCGTGGGAATCGGTCGCCTTCGACCTGTTACTCATCCCTCTATAACGTTAGTCATCGACTCGAATAACCGTGAATGATGAAATGTGACGCGATGCCTTCGTCCATCATCGACCCGCGCAAAGTGATTTTGTCACATGTGGCCGATATTATCGTTGTTGTTTTTCACCGTCCACGTCAGGATCGATTTTGATAATTTTTTTGGTTGAAGGTTTTGTTAAGCTGCCTATTATGGATTTTTTATCACCTTGTTGCACATGTGGAGTGGCAAGGATTTAACGCCAGTTGGCATTAACCGTACTTTAAATTGACAAACTGTGATTTTCCAATAGCCGAAATAGGTTAGGAAAACCAGGTGTGCATTTCGGCTACAGACCTTTTCTTTGAATTTCTCATATGTGATTCACCACTGACGACGGCCGCGATGTGGCCTAAATACGCAACTGAATTTTTCTCAACCTTTTTATTTTTATGCCTAAAGAATAGTTACTCATCGTGATTTTACCCACAAGGTAACCTCGGTGTATGTCTTTTGAATCTACGGGAAATACTTCGAATCCAGTTTTTGCGAGGAGCATATTCGTAGAATGTATCAAAGGACGGATATTATGATTTTTTTATGTTAGTGCGCATCGCGGTCAGTGTATTTTTAAAAACAAAATTCCGCATTAATTACCCGCCGGAAAGTTTAATAGGCGATTCACACGAACACGTAGAACTATCTACATAACTTAAACAAAGCATGTGATTAGCGTAGATAAATATCGTTTACGCTTGGGTAATATAACCCGTAATAGGCAACAACGACGACAAGAAACAGTCAGTCTTGGCTCATTTGTTAGAGATGATTTAAGCTGGCACCACCGTAATGCGAATTCAAAAATTCATTACGTATTAAGTTTGAATGACCTCGTAAGCTGACTGTAGATCAAGAATTTATAGCGCATCCCAATGAGTTACGTTCGATGATGACCGTAATCGCCATGATAGAAATTATTTATGTTCACGTAGATGATAATGTATTCGAGACGAAAACCATTACCATTCGACCATCCGTGGGCGTGGATCAGATGTAAACAAACGCATTACGCATGCGCGCGGCGAAAACCAACTGGAATGCGACTTTCGTCACCCAGATAAAGAGATCGCTTTAGTAATGGGAGTTGTATCGCTGTACGCTCTATCGCGCACGTCGCCTTTGGTGGAATTTTTTTTTTGAGAAATGTTTTCCGTCGCATAAAAGCCAAAAGTCGGTGTCAGTATGGTGGAAATTTTTATTAAATTTAAAAATGTTTGTCTTATTATTAACTATTATTATCGTAATGGTATAGGTAAGGGATGGCAAATACGTGGCACGCGTGCCAGAAATGGCACGCAAGCGATTTTACTGGGCACGCGTAAGCTTGTATTTTCTGTATAAAATATTAAGTTAGGAGTAAACTAGTGGCACTCGAATGAAAATTCTGATGGTTCACATTACTTTCTTGGCACGCGACTCAAAAATAATTTGCCGTCCCTGGTATCTCTCCTTCATTGTATGAGGTGTTGCCTAAGCCACAGGGGGAAAAATTCATTCTTAATTGTCACATTAAATCTTCAGTTGAATTTTGTTTGCGAGAATAGATTTAAAGTTCGAGATATCGAATCTTCTGTTTGCACGACTTTATTACAATGTACGTGGATGAGAACGGGGGGAAATGCCTGCTTCGACTCATCGAAAATTCGAGTCATCGACGTTAGATATATCGAAGTTCGACTGTAAACATAATGTTCGTCATTGTACAGATGAGGCGGGAAGTTGACGGATGTAACTCGGGAGTTTATATGCGCATGCCTAGTGACAGGTTTTTTCCACGCTGATAAAAATAAAGTTATGTTTTGGTACAACCAGAAATCCGACACTTCGCGAAATAACGCATGCGTATCCGAAACGCGTAATTGATAGTCGCGCTTTCGGTCTCGGAGTTTTGACAGATGGCGGCAGTATGTCGATGGAATGGAAGAGGTAAAAAGAAAAGGGGGATATCGCATGGTCGTGTCTCTCATTTCTTACCCCAGACCTCTCTCACTCCTCTCTCTCTCTCTCTCCATATCTCCCCGCGCTCGCCGTGTTAGGGGAAGAGGAGGCGAGAGAGCAACGGAAAGGAGTTGGAGCGGAGGAGGGAGTTGTGTATGAGTGGGAGAGAGAGTGCGGGGAGATTGGAGAGAGGGAGAGGCGGATATCGAGAAGCGAAAGGCGACGGACCCAGCTCTCTCAGCGAGGAGAGCGAGCGTCGTTCCGCACGGGGCAGTTTATAACGCGCGGGCGTAGGGTTTGCAGGCGAACAGCTGACTGTTGTCTGTAAGTTGGCAGGGATTCGGAGGAGTAGCGTGAGAAGTCTTAAGAGCTCATCCCCCAAAGAAGAGAAATAAAAGGAGTGGCGTGCGAGAAGTGTTGGAATCATTGTCGGAAGAGTGTGATACCCAAGTGGTCTGCTCGAAAAGAAATATCATTCGAGAGGAAGAGGTGAAACTTTGTATATATATATATAAATAGGAAGCCGGAGAGACGAGAGGACGAGTCAGTCCCGTCGCTATTTACCATTCTCGTCTTCTCTCTCGTGGAGTGTGTTCCTCGACGTTGGATTGGTGTTTATCCTCCGCGGTTACCTTAGGTCTGAAGATATCTGGTGTTATTTTCGTGTCGTACGGTGGGACTGGTAGATTCACGGAACCGAAGGAACTCGTGCGAGGATCTTCGTGTGTTTTATTAAATGACAAATAAATAAAATAAAAAATAAATTCAGTGCGTGTGCGTGCGAAACCACGTGGTGCTCCGAGGACGTTTCTCTCTTTCTGTCGAGGTTCTTTTCTCAAAAGGCCGCGCCGTCAAGTCATACCGGTTGGGTGGCGCGGTTTCTCTATGCGCTGATTGGTTGCGTAACCGTCTTTTTTAGCGCAGCCTTTCACATCTTCTTCTGGGGAAGTGTTACTTTGCAATTGTTGCACGTCTGTCTATCTGCTTTCCTTTTCATCGGTGTTTAACGGGTGGTGAAAATCCGCCGAGTTGGTAGCCCTGCGGTCTTTGCTGCTTCGCGTGGAGCGGAGTCTCTTGTTTATTTTTTCCATCAACTCTTCTTCTTCTTTAGACCTCTTCTTACCTGTCCACGTGCCGATTTAAAAATTCCGCGCACAGGTTTGTTTTCTTTTTTGAAAAAAGCGAGGCGCGCGTGGCGACGAAAGAGCTCGTACGCGGTCGACGAAAGAGCTCGTACGCGGTCGACGAGTTGTTTTTTGTTCCCTCGCGGTTATTTTTGCGCGAAAAATATTTTTTGCGGAAATTTTGCGTGCCGTAGCGAGGTTTTAAGTATTTCTGCCGATTTTCTCGCTGATATACCTCGGTTTTCTGTTGTTGTCATGAACTCCATATAGGAAAAGTGATGAAGTAAATCGTGAAAGAGTTGTCACTCTCGTTGTTATTAAACACAGTGCTTCCAAAGAACTACGCCGAGGTCATTTGGGCCGTCTAAACTTTATTTTGGTCGTGGAATGAGATGTTGCTCGTAGCATAATCTGCGAGAGAACCTTATAAAGTTCTAATTTATAACCTGTGGTGTCGCTAAGAAAGACGTCGACGTGCCCTGCAAGTGGTCGAGTGTGATGCGTGCGTGTTCCCAGGCCACGCCCCCTTTCAGAAGTCTTCGCCCGCACGAAACTTGCACTCCCATCTCCGCGTTATTCCTGCGACAGACGCACATTGGTGACATTGTGTAGTGTGTTTCCCGCTCCGTTCCAGAAGGGCTTGCGCATCGCCTCGTGCGCAAAGGGTTTCATCTCTTCTTCCCCTACTTCTCTCCCCCTTTCTCTCTCTTCTCTCCCCAAGACAACCTCTATCCCACACGCCGTTGTTCTCCCTCAACACCAACAGCACCCTCTCGCACGCAAGAGAAGACGCGGCAGTGTTGAGTAGATCTTTCTCCCGACTCGGGGATCTTCTTCCGAGGAGTGCCACGATTATCTATTTTTATTGCTTCCGAGCAGTGGAAAACATTTTTGTCTTGGCGCGAACTTAATAATAAATTTAAAAAAAACAAGAAAGGGCAGACGTTTCGTACTGTCCGCGGCGGATTTCATATTTTAGTTCGAAGGGGAGATATAAAAAAAAAGGTTTTGTTTCGTACTCCGCTCTTCTCAACGTCAACATGGATCGTACGATGTACGGAAAGGTTGTTCCGGGGACTTATCAGCCGTACCGCTGCACCAGAAAGAACGTGCCATCACCTGGATGTGAGTGCTTTGCTTGATCTTTGATTTTTGTGTTTTTTAAAGTTGTTTTTTGTATTTTTTCTTTCGTTGCGATAGGAAACAAACGTTTTTCTCAATTTTTTTAAAAGTTAAGACGCCGCCGGTGAACTTCGAAAACATTTTTCTGGCGTTTAAAAGTGCTGTAGACTCGAATGATTTATTCTGTCGGGTTTGAAATCGATAGAAATCTTCATGTATACGTGGTTTAGGGTAATTTATTCTTTTAAACGCATATTAACCTTCTGATTATATATAATTAACGAGGATTAAACAAGCTTAGAGCTTTTTGGTAGTGAAGTGTATGCTGCGAAGTGACAGCTACTGTCAACAGAAAACGTCAAACTACTGGCACTTCTAAGGTAAAAAGATTAAGAATTACTCTCGAAAGTGTTAAAACGACAGAGGTTTTTCAATTACGGAAAGGAAAGGCGATATAGTTCTAAATACACTCCTGAAAAGGGCATTTGTTGACTCCTTGTCTTTTGAGTGACTATTTATTAATGTAAATCGCTCGATTTTTATTAATTTATGCAATTATTCCGTTAGCCGCATATAAGCTATAAAAATAAGCGCTTTAAAAATGTGGATTTAAGTGCCTTTATTCCGAATCGACGTTAAAAAAAAATAAATGGCATTGTATTTTCCATTGGATCCTCAAACAGTTTACAAGAGAATTACCTAGGCAGCCGTATGGCTGATAACAAATTCAAGAATAAACACAAATATAAAAAAATGGAGGAAATAAGGAGTACTTACGGTTATTAATAACCTTGTTATGGCCATTGGAGATACGTAAGATAATTACATTTGCAACGTTTTATTATTAAGTGCATATTTTTGAATTTTTTATCGGCCATAAAGCGAGCTCTATAATTCTGTCATTCTATATTTTTACATTAAAGTACCAGCGGAGAAGTCACGATCACGTCGATTTCGGCTTCGATTCAATTAATAATGAAATATTTTCTTCGCTCAAAACTCGAAATAATTTATAAATGATATAACACATTTGCCTTAAGAGAATGGAGAACATTTTGTGTCATTTCGTGCAGTTATTAAAATTATGTATTTTTAATGCGAAAAGGCTACACTTGCTATCTCAGTAGCATTGACATTTTTATTCGACTCATATGCATGCAAACGTGAAAATAAATACAAGAATATATATTAAATACTTATTTTTTCGATATTTGATTACTAAAATTATTATTCTATAATCGTCAAACAGTTAAAACTTCAGGCGAAAAAAGTGATGGGAATTTGTAGACGCAGCCTTCTTGCAAAAATAGCTTCTTTCCAAAGAGGCGCCAACAGGGAAAAAAATGACGCCTTCAAAAAACCTCTCCTGCCTTATTAACATTCAATGGGTGGTTAGGCGCCTTCAATCCCGAATGTTTCGGGGAGTTTCCATTTGGGCTAACGTTCATCGCACGTGTCTCTTGTCGGCCGAATATCAAACTCTCATCCTTGTTTCCTTGTCGCAGCACGCACTCTTTTGCTGACATTTTTGAGGGCGGATTTTCACATCGTGAGGCGCTGGCGTATTTACGTAAAAAACCTTTGTCGTTTTATTCGTGACTTGTATGCTTGGCCGAAATGAGAGTAATCGTTTGGAAGGCGTACGGATAACGCATACTGTGGAGGTCGGATTATTCGTACTGAAGTCATACTGATGTCCAGTTATCCGGATCATATTCAGGAAAAAATAATTTAAAGATTCTTAGTAAATGTTTTCAAAAATGTAAAACGTGTTTAACCTCTCACAGTCGACCACTGTGCAATGAATTGGGATCACTATCTTCGCGTGTTTGCGGTCCCTGCGCAGGATGACTTGTCCTAAAAGATAATTTACTTTTTACCGTATATTACATATATGATGCGTATGAGTGCATTCTTTGGATTATGTATTAATGAAGTATTTTCAAACTACGTAGTATTTACTGCTTTTTAAATCCGAATTTTCGATGGCCCGAACCACCCGTGTTCCATATAATCCGCTAATACGTGGTTTTTTAGTTGTTTTATTCTTTAATTATCTCATCGTCTCAACAATCAGCAAAGTAGGGTGTGGGATACACGGTAGGAAAATCATATATAAATAATCTACATTGTTTGTAACGTGTGACTGTTCAGGCTATTCTTATATTTAGTTTACACGTTTACGTGCGTATATAAATAGCATGAAAATATGTATGCGAATGACATCCAGTATGTACCCTTCTTTCAATCCAATCCATCATTTGAAAATCCCTACTTTATAAAATTGCACGAAATGGTGCGAAACGCATGTTCTTAATTCTCATAAAGTATTTTTTTTACCATTTATAGATTATTTCGAGTTTTGAGTGAATAGAAAAATTTATTATTATTTATTTTGTTGATTAAATATAAATCTAAATCGACGTGATCATGATCTCGCTGCCGCTAGTTTAATTTAGAGATGTAGCATATAGAATATATCATTTCTTAATTAGGAGCTAGTTCTTGTCACTTAAAAGTAATAAAGCCAAACTCGATGGCGAAGTCAAAAGTGGTGATTCTGGCAAATTTTGGCATTCTATCTTGAAATTATTTACTTTTCATACAGATGAATGCGGTATACTGCATAGAGTTTAATTCACGTGAAATTCTTCGCAGAGATTATTGGTTTTCTTGGTTGAAACAGATTTGAAGCGATAAAAAGAAATAAGAAACTACAATTTATATCCTATCCGATAGTTTAAGCCTCGAGTTGGAATCTTGATGCGAAATAATTTTTAAATGCAAATGTAAAAACCTATACACCGATTTACGTGTTTTCTTATGGGCCAAAAATGGGGCAAAAAGGGGCCAAAATAGCCCCTCAGAGTGGGAATTTCGAAAGTTTCGGATTTTTTCCTTCGGCTGTGACCAAAAACCTTTAATGCTACCAAATTTCAAGTTTCTAGCACATCTGGAAGTGCCTCATAAATTGTATCCTGCCAAAGTGGTTACAAACCGCTATATATATATCGAGTGAGGTTAATATAAAAGTTATTAAAATATAGCACTTTTGCTCTTTAATGCGCGAAAGAAAGATTTGCGCGATACCACAACTGGAATACAGGAACGAATTGAAAGAGAGAGAGAGAGAGCCAATCTAATAAAATGCCGAAGAATAAGGAATGAAGTCATCTGAGAATCCATAGTCCTGAAATATGGGACGTTACGCGATCCGCAATTTCGTGGCAGAATGCCTATCGCTTCGTCCACCTGTTCTTTTCACGACGTCTTTACGACGCGCCAACGTCGCTTCGAATCCCAAACGCACCCTATATCCCACGCGTTCTCCTCACGGAATTACACTCGTAAGACTCTATAGATTTTATAGCTTCCACTAAAGTTTAGTTTAAAGTTAAATGCTGCGGGAGTTTTGGTTGACGTAAAAAAAATTAATATTTCGTTGCGAAAGTTTCGACCGATCTTCCACGTTTTACGACGGCCCATTACTTTTCTAGAAAGTCGAGTCTTATCTTGCATTCTTTTTAATGCACTTACACAAAAATTTCAGCGCGTCATAATTAATGTGATTTTTTTTATTGTCACTTTTTTTATTGACGCTTTAAGCATCTCCGAAAGACATAAGAAGACTATGAAAACCAAGCTGGCATTTGGGATGCAAAGCAGCCGTCATCAGAAATATTAGCTGCCTGAAGCCGGTGAATACCACTGATGGCGGTTGGTTTGTAAAAAATTCTCATATTTTTTGTAGCAGAAATGCGCGTACGGTTTTCATGACGTTTTATGGCTGTTGGAGGTAAACTGTTGTGTTAATTTGATTTTAGCCATAAAGGCGAGCTCTATTATTCTCATCCGAATCGCTTTTTTATGATCAAGACGTTTTCATTGAGTCTGGATGTGTTTAATGCTTACCTCGACAGAGAGGCAGTTAGGCTGTCTGACCTCGGGTTCGATTCTTGCTGTGATCCGGATCGTACATGTCCTCCTTTGTTACAATTTATGCGCTCATCGTTAAGAGACGGTTAAGTGCTGCTTGGAAATATCGAAAATAAATAAATAATGCACCAATCAATCGCATTTATTTTTAACGAGAATTAATTATCTCTTCATCAATCGACGAATTTTTAAAACAAGATTTATGTCATTTTAAGTTCCTAAATGGTTAGACAGTCATTTATTTACTGTTTATACGTATGCACGAATTATTAACGCCATTTAAAAATAAAGTAATGTCAGCTTTGTAGCCTCGGACCTGTTTATAATTCATATTATAATGCTGTCCTGTCTTTTGCTTATTTGTTGCGGGAAGCGTCTGTAGAAGGAATTGCGTTAGACGTCATAACAAGAATCCTTCGCCTTGAATAGTGTCCATCCTTGTAGCGAGCCAATTGGAGAACATAACAGCCAGGGAGCAGTTCATTGTGTTTGTTACGTGAATGGGAGACTCCGCTTAAAAAAAGAAGGCTCCCCGAAGGTCGTGCCTTGAGCGTGCGACAGCGATTTATGCTCGCGTCCGCAGTTTCGACTCTCCGCCGTCGTCCGCTCGACCGCTTACATCCCCCGAGGCGCCCTTGAGTCCCTTTCGGAACTCTTATTTGCATATTTTCGCCGTTCTGTTCTCACCTTCGCGCGTGGAAGACGCCGGACCACTCGGTTTCGCTTCGTATGACGTCGACAGCGAAGATAGGATTGAGAAAATATCGAAGTTTTGCTTTTCAGGAGTCGCCATGTAAAACGTGCGCGGTATCCGTCACTTAACGCCTCTCGGGAGAATGTTTACCCTACGAGTTTACGTTGCACATCTCGGTAACCGTTTTCGGCGATGAAGTTTCATTTAACTGGGCGTAATTCGAGTCGTATATATGAGAAGTTATCGTCGAAAAGGATTTTCTAGAGGGTCGTCGAATATAATGCACTTTTTTTGGAAAAGCTCTTCTTATGTTCGTGTTTTGCCACCTCAGAAGAAAAATATTTTTTATGCGTCCTTCGTGTATGTTTTTAGGGGGTCAGGTTAGGTTTTAAATTATATTTTATCCTAATTTTATACCAGTAATACCATTGTGTAAAAATCAGCACTGCATATATAACAACCTTTACATCAGTTTCCGTCTAGTCAACGCAATAATTCCACTGGTAACATTAATGCGTATTTACGCGCCATTGTACTGCTGTAAGAGTGGAAAGAGCTCGAGGTTTATTCAGATTCTGTTAAAACCTAGAGCAACAGCAACAGAGACGACATACAGACTAGACACAATTGCAAGAAACCACTTTTTCGAACTCAGAAGCACCTAAAAGCGTGCATATTCATTAAAATATCGATATATAAATTTCATACGATCACAATACTTTCTATATGAGAAAATATAAGAATTGTGTGCATCTGATCCCGAAGCTTTGTACCAGTTTCTCTTCTTCTTTGATCGCTGAAGTTGTATCACGTTAACCGCCTTAGCTGTACCACGATCGAAATCAATGAGGTAATTTTGATTCGTTCCCTTTATTTTTTATGATTTATTCTCTCGCGAATTTAATGCTCGTGCGCGTGCACACGCATCCAAAAGTTTATGCATAACAATGAGATTTTCAAACCAGCGTCCAAATACTTTTTCATTTCTCTTAATACCATCATCGCTTTTGCAGACTCGCCGTTTATTCAAAGCATTACTCCTTTCGCTCGTCTATTCGATCGAGTCGAAGGACCTATTTATCACTTGGCAGTCACGATTATTTCGTAGCGCCGCGTCAAAAGAGCACTCTCCCTCGACAAACAAAGCATAAATTGTGATTTAAGGGATGTCGGCTGCGTGAAAACTTCCCCATAGCGCTTTTTAGAACCCTCATTTGTTTCTTTCCGTGATGGATGTTTCGCAGGCGTGGAGCTCGTCTCGAAGTTCTACTCCTAATAAATCTCTCACTCTTGAGTTTAAATTCTTCAAGTGAAACGCGGTGCGCGGCGATAATGCGCCTTTCCTGTTAACTCGCGCACGGAGAGAGATATTGTTTGAGTACCTGTGGTTCTTCTCCCTTCACACGACTCGTCATTCGCGACGTCGCCCATTGGCGCGCACCTCCCCTTTCCTTTCACGAACCGTCGTGTTCTTCCATTACTCGCCATTAAAATCTCGTTAGTTCGAATTCGATTGGATCGAAATGTAAAGACTTCGATTTATGCGAGTTCGAATTAGTCGAACTCAAAAGTGGTAATTGTTGTTTGCATTAAGGCAGTGGTTTCCAAACATCAAAAAGCCGCTCGCCTCGCTCGCCTAAGAAAACTATCTTCGCGCCCTCCTCTCTATGCCACGTTCAATCAAATTTCATGAAAAATACTGGACCTACGATTGCAGTTAATATAACCACCTTAACAGAAAACATGGACGAGAACGATAAGTACTATCCTCTTGAGGTCCCACGATTAGGATGTGTAAACAGACAGTACATATACAGGGTGTTCGTAAATGAATATATCAAAAATAAAGTTGGATAACTCTTTTGTTGATTGAGGAAAAAAGTGAAAAATAATAAGGAAGAATCAAGCTTGTGATGTTTACTTTCATTAATCGATGGACCACTACATATCTTCCATCACTCGCTATAACTAAACTAATTCTACGAAAGCGTTTTCCAGATAAGATATCCTCAATAAACAAAACAAAAAAAGTAGGAAATAAAGGTAAAAATTAATGTAAGTAGAATACTGAACTCTTCCGTTTATTATTATTTTTTGTTTTTTTTTTTCAAGCAACAAAAGAGTTATACTTATTTATTTTCGGTATATTCATTTACGAACACCATGTATATGTCAAATCTTTCGCATCCCCTGTTCTTCCTACCGCGTCCTCCCAGGAGGGTATCCCGCCAAACAGTTTGGAAACCACTGCAGAAATACTCTCGATCTAGGACAAAATTGAACTCGTCCAATTTATGTGTGCTTTAATAATTTGAATGTTTACATTGGTTGGGTTGGGATGGGTGCCAGCTGGAGAACGAGCTTAACTTCAGTTTCGACGTACTTCGAGTTATCGAACTAACGAGGTTTTTACCGTATCTCGTGGCGGGCTCATCATCACCTAACTATTTGATCGTATCACCCGTCCTAATCACAAGCAAGGAATCTGTAAGGGTACACGTCTCCAGGGCCGCGCCAAAGGTGTTTGGCGCCCGGGTGCAAGATAACTCTGTGTCGCCCCCCTCTCCTCTCCCCAAGTTACAACTAGTCAATCCTATTTACCGATTTACGATCGTCTCTAAAAGTCGTGGGAAATGTACGAACAATATGCCGCCACAGACCCTCGCTAGGATGGAGTGTACAATTAGGGCAGCGCCCCATCCCCCTTTACGACTCCGATTTTCGGTCGCCTCTAATAATACGTCCTTTTCGAGAATAGAACAATGCGAATGCATACTGCGAGTGTTCGTAGGTAAATTTTGACAGAAATTTTGATTCGCTCTGCTATTACTGCCTTTCCCTTCCTGCTGGAAGGGAAAAAGATTCGGGATATAAAGGTAAAAATCATCGCACATTCATCGCGTTCCAATAATATATCGATACAAATATCTTGATTGGAAGGCTCCCCCGACTAGTTGACCCCCGGGTTGGCGCGACCCTGCACGTCTCCCGCACGCATAAGACACCCGTGCAGTTTTTACATTCTCAAAGTGGCTTAAAGAGGCTGAGTAAATTAGCAACATCTTCCAAGTTCCTTTCTGCATATTTGCTCACTCCTCGATTAGTACGTGCGTAAACGGGTATTTTTTTTTTAAAGAGGAGGCGATAAATATTCATGTTTCTCTCCACCGCCCTTTTTGTTTTTGTTTCTTAATTGCGGAGACGTTCTCGAATTTCATCGTTCTTTCAAACGTGTTTTGCATTAATTTTTGCCTAGCGGCGTATTTCTATGCGGAGGTAAATCGTTATCTCGAATCATCTCCTCGAAAACTTTGAATCATCAAGTTTTCATAAATTTGCATCCCGCTAGGCGTTGACGTTTGTAATGAATGTTGTGTTAACTTTATTTCCCTTTTATGATGGATATCCCAAGAACAACCAGATTTTTTTTAAATATCGAATTTTTAACATGAATTTGTTATGAAATTCAAAATCACTTAATAATATATTATATTTATGGAGGGTCGTCGAAAAGTAAGCTTATTTGTAGTAATGTACGTATTTAAAACTGAATCATAATTTCAAAATGTGACTGCCACACTATTTACCGCGTAAGCACTCTTTACGATAGAGACATCCCGTCCTCGACGGGATTCCTTAATCATGCTCTCCCTCTCCTCAAGTAACGTCCGATCCAGTTTTCCTCCCTTTTCTGTAATAATCTGTACTATCGTTCGTTTTTTTCTCATTCCTTTTACTAACTCATTAAAAATAGGTAAATTTATTTTAATTTTATATTCAACATTCGTCTTCATGTCCACATTTCAAAATTTTAAAAGTATTTTGTATAACTTTCCTGATTGCCTATCTTTCCGCTTCATGCAAAGCGATATTCCACGTACGGCATTTTATCAATTCCTTGCACATGTCTTCCTTAATTTTTCCCATCAGTAGGAGTTCCTTTCTTCTGAACACACAGAACATGTACATTCATATCCTTACCAGATAAAAATTAAAGATCTTTTGAAATTGGTATATATAAATATACATGTTGCTTGGTTAAAAATATTCCTTTGATGGCCAAAACTCTTGGAGATGCTTCACTCAATTCTCATCGGAAGTGTTCTAACTCCTTTATTTTCCCAAATAGAGGGGGAGCCGTCTCCATTCCTCCCCCTATCCCTCAAATAAACAACCTGGCGTACCGAAGTGGGCCCTGAAACTGATTCTCTCCTCCCTTCCATTCCAGATGCCTCCCTCCCTCCTGTTCTCCGCATGCCACCCCATTTCCATTTTCCTTCCTCATCCTATACCTTGGGTTTATTTTTTATCCTGTTTTTATTCGTGTCCCACGGAAATACACCGCGGGCGGGTGGTGTGGAGACTTAGGATGGAAGGGGGAGAAGGTAGGGAGTGGAATGAGTCGTGTCGGAGAGAGAGAGAGAGAGGGGAAGATCCGTGTCTCTGACTCGTAAACACCACTCGTCAGCTCGGATGCAAGAAAAGAACAGCGGGGAGGATGGTTTCTAATTTATTTATTTATTTTTTGTGGGGAGGTTTTGCTGCGGTATCTCCTCTTGGGAGAATATTTTTCGATGATATCATATCACTTTTACCTTTGATTAAGTGCCTCGATAATTATTTTCCTGTTTACTTTTCTGCGTAGGGTTGTAGTTTATTTTCTCCCTAGTTCTGAATGACGGTAACTTCCCAGGAGGTCCTGTTATCCTGAAATTGAAAAAAATAATTTTTTTAGATTCTTAAATTATGTTATTAATGGTACGAAAATTCCTGTGAAGAAAATTGGATAATTTTTATCTTAAAAATCGCCGTCATTTTAAAAAATATCCCAGGCAAATAGTCGTGAAATGATATACGTTTCAAAACATTGTTTCGAATAATTTTTTTCGTGTTTTTTTATTGTTCTCGTAAATTAAAATGAACTTAGTTTCATATGGTGCATTTGATCTTGATCAAGGCTTAGAGAAATTCATCCAAACCTACTTGCCAGGACGTAAAATGAAAATAGTGGTAGCGATCGAGAATTTGAAATAGCTGTTATTTCCACTCCAAAAACAATTTATTTTTATGTTAAGTTGTATATATGTTTTATCAGTAACTTAAATTATATTCCAAATTATATTACCTATCACTAGATTGGCGCATGAGAGGATTTTCGAAGTCAAGTCAATGATTAAATGGTTATATTATAAATATTGCTGTATTTATTTTACGTTATAGTAGATTCTGAAATTGAACATTATTTTAGAATATACTATCGGCGAGTTACCATTAATGATAAATACTTTGAAACCGATATACGCATCTGGTTTTATTCTATAATATATTTTGAAGCGTGTGTTTGTGTGTTTGTTCATGGAACTCCTCCTAAACGATAAAAGCGACAATAACCAAATTTGGTACGATTCTTCCTCACATCATAACTTAGTGAATGGTCAAGGTTTGGTCAACCAGGATTAATCAGTGCTGCCAATATAGGGGATTAACATTTTTCCATAAGATAACACGTATGAATCCATTTATTGACTTGCAAGGTATTTTTCCTTCAAGCATTAAAATACGTATATGTGGACCGATTTTTTTCGTTTTTGCTTTATTCGACGAATAAAACTCTATACTAGCCTATTCCTGCGAAGTTTGCATGTTGCACGGTCGAAGTCTTCAGAAATACGCTATTTGTTTCGAAATGTTGTGGATTTTCCGTACTCTTTCCGGACGTTGCCAAGGCGGCCGTCATTGTTACCTCCGATTCAATTAGCTTCAATGAAGCTTACAAATAGACGAAAGTTTAGAGTTATTCGCTTCGCACTTTTGTTTAAGCAAGGAAACGATCGATGTTTATGGATAGCTATGTAAATAGATACTGATTATTATTCAGGAAGCGTTTATAAAGATTGATGAAAGTAATTGAACCTTCTTTCGTCTATTGAATACTGGAATCTTACATTTTTTGTAAGTAAAATCATTATATTTTACATTATAATGTTTATTAACGTAAATAAGCTCACGTATCTGGTGTACATTTACCAGTCAGTGTTCAATCATGGACAACTGTACATTGCTTTTTCACGGGTTTCTTGCTTACAAGACATAGAAGTAAATATTTCATCGAGGCATAATTACACAAGAAATGAAGCTGGATTTGGCGAATGTAATATGATAGGAAATAAAATTATCGTTATATTTTAATGCAATAGGGTCGGAAACGGATTGTTACAAGCAAATATGATTATTGTTAAGAAAAGGTAATTGTAATTTTAAAAGTATCTACTATATATTTTAAAGAGTTTGTATGTTGTGCTCTAGTAGCTTCACTAAGTCTGTTGAACTTCAACGGGAAATTCTGCTAGTCATATAAATAAAAGCCTTAGCAAACGTTGTGTGTAATGCTTTTTGAAAGTTAATATCTCGCAGACGACTGAACCGAATTTGACGAAATTTTCAGGATAGCATTATAATATAATAAAAAACGTTTTAATGTATCGGTAATATATAAAAGCCTTATTCTGTCCCTTTGTCCTTTTGTCACTCCCTCTGTCACGCTTTGAAAAATACAAATATACCTGGGAAGAGGGGACTAAGGTCAGCTTTTGAAACACAATAGATACTCGCGGCGAGGGTTTCGAACCTTCGCTCGGATCGAAGGCAACCCTCTCAGCAGGAGGTATGATTACAGGTCAAAGAAGACTGCCTCAATTTTATTTCAGAATAATCGATCATCCCCGTCATTTTTGACGGGCACTTACACTAGTAACTTTATAATAGCTATTCGAGAAATATTCCATTAGTATTCAAAATGGAATAGAATTACAGCTCTACGATTTTTGGAAGAATTCAAAACAGGCTCAAAATGTACTTTGCGAATACGACTAAAATTTTTATTTATGCATTCGAAAAAAACTTGAGGAATGTTTACAAGCATTTATCGTTTGCGTCATGTATAATTCAGTCGAAGCACTTTTTTGAAAGGTCCTCTAATATATTCAGCCGCGTCTCTTCATTGCGGTCAATTTTCAACGTCTCTTTGAAAATTGCTCGTGCTCGAAGAACTCTTGCGGTCTCCGGGACCACAATCGACGCTTTTAATGCTATCGTTTAATACGCTTATCCTTCCTCCTTAGTTATCGGAAAATACTCAGAAATTCCGTATCGCCTCCTGTTGGCTTTCAATATGATTTTCCAGGAAACGTTTTGTATTGGAACGGTGAAAGATAACGAAAGGTGGTGGTGTGTGGAGGGTAAAAAAACTTTCCACTTGCTACTTAATGGGATGATTATATATTATTTTGTCTTTTTAATGGGATGGACGCAAAAAAATCACTTACTCGTGGGATTTTGTAAGATAATTTTTTTAGATCAAAGAGAAAAAACATCTCCAATCCGTTCGATTAGTCAAGGTATATTAATTCGTTTTTTTCCCTTGGATAGCGTATTATACAAAATTGCTAGGGAGACAAATATAACTGAAACGCTACTCGGTCTATAATTTTATCCGTGATTTCGTATGGTGACGATTCTCGGTGCGTCATATTTCAAGTTGTCTTTAGATATACTCTTCGACGTTCATCAATATTACATACATCAGTTTATATTCAGCTTCTGATAATTGTATAGCATCGTTTCTCGAATAAAAATAAAAGGTTGGGAAAGCTATAGGCTCATTTCGGATTCAAAGCAGCCTTCAACCGTGGCGAGTCACCGATATTAGATTTTTTGGATTTTGTTTTTCAGTTTTGCTTTCAGCCGCGACAGGAAGTAAATATTTCTTCCTGGATTATTTTTTTAACAGATTAAATTTAGAAATTATCTCATTTTGTCAGCTTTGAATTTTGAGCTTTTTATCTAAATTATATCTTTCCGTCATTTTCATCGTGTCTTGATTATTGCTTAAAATTTATGATGGAACTAAATGCTACCATGTATAATGAAATATGGAAATAGTTCATATTTGATTAGTTAGCTTTATTTTTTAACTATAAATTTCTAAGCGCCTACAGGAAACGTTTGCATATAAGGTAGATTTTCCCAACCTATATTTATAGTTTCTTAGGCACGGAGCGGGGCATAATAACTCTTAGTCAATAACCACATCACCTCAATTACCGCGATCGGCAGGCAACGGAGTGAAAGTGAAAAAAGTCCGAAGCAACGAAACAACAGAAGCACGAAAACATCTCAGCGCCGCCACCAGATGTCTTAAGAGTTTGGCATCGAAAGGTTCGAACGGCAGGAACGACAGTTGGTACCAGGCTTCGAATTGAAATTTACCCAATCGTTCACTCGTCATAAAACTCGCGGTGCCAATAAAATGAATCGAGCTGTCATCGTACGGGATTGGCACGGCATTACAAAAGGAATAGCGGCGGCGATGTGGAAATTGTTTCGAGATGTGCTAAACAATGGCTCTCCTCAAAGATCGCGGTCGTAAATTTGAATTGGAACCGATGCCGGAGTAGTTCCGACAGCCGGTGGAAAAGGGGGGATTTTTAGGTTGTGACGCGGTGATTTTTAAACGTATTTAGTTGCCGGATGATAAGACTCTTGCTGAGATGGTCTTAGTCGCAATTTCGCAGACGTTCAACCGATTATTTTATATTCTCTATTTCTTAAAGAATATTTTGAATGAATAAATTAAATGTGTGTATACAGAAGAAAATATTTATTCTTGTCTTTTCTCATCGTATCCAGCGACGGTAGATGTTTAGCACATGTTCTTTTAAGATGTTTTTATTGAGGTCGTGAACGTTAGCTAACCGTAATTTTCTAAAAATATCGTAACGTTGTGAGCAATTTATGGTAGATAATTCATGTTTGTATTTAATTCCTCGGTTGATTTAATCTCCAGAGAGGTTATGTACTAGCGGAATTTTGTGTGTATGAGTTATGTTTTCTTAAATAACTTCTATTATTGAGGTCTGCTTAGCCATCTACTTTTTGTGTAACTACTTCCAGTCGTTTAACAACTGCGGAAAATTGGTGTTATAATTAATTGCACTAATTTTCTATATGAAGTTTCACGTTTATGGATTTATTTTGTCACTTTTCTCATAATGAAGCTAATTTTAGTCCTTCATGGAATAAACATTCGGACTACTTTCTTCTTCGGGTCAAATATTTCTCTTCTTCAACTACAAAAACATTTAAGAAAATCCGCGTCGGATTTTAAAACAATGAATCGCGTTTTTTAAATCTCCGGCGATCGTTTTTTCCTCCATATAGCCCTGTTTTTTCTTCTATTTTTTCTTACCCTTGACTGATACAACGTATGAGTTGGAAACTCATTTCATCGATGGCCGTAAATATTTATTTTCTTTACTCTTCGACAACTGTTCATAAATATGTATATGTAATATACAGGGGCGGATCCAGAAACTTCTCAAGGGGGGGGGGGGGGGGGGGGAGTGATCGACCCTCCACCTACCTAATCCGTCCCTGCCAACTGCCCTATAGTTTGAAAATCCCTACCCCTATCAGAATCCTTCTTTCCCTTGCTATACAGACATAATCTGCAGCGTATAATTGAGGATTTTGGCGCGGAATGAATATAAGAAAGCGCCCAGTGGAGTGCAATGGGTTTATCCAAGGAGGGGGCGATCCCCCCCCCCCCCCCTTGGATCCGCCACTGGTAATATATGTAGACCCTCTGAGAGAGAGTTGCAGGAGGACCCATTCGGTCTGGGCCTCAAGCTCAAGGATGCTCAAATTTGCGTTTGAATGGACTCGCCATGCTTAATATCAACTGAAATTATACAAAAATAGGATATTTCCTCAATAATTGGCACATTTGCGTGGAAAATTTCCAGGATAGCATTGTATTAAATATATACAAATGTCATTTCACTGTTCTATTAATTCACTTGTTTTGTTTTCGCTTGGTTTTATTTTTATTATGGGCACGGGCCTCAAAATCTGGAAGTGGCCAAGGGCACCTCTGACCCACTGCAATGGCCTTTGTATACGTATATAACTTATTCACGAACACAAACGTTGCGATTTCGTCGAGCGTTTGATACCACATCTTTGTACGTTCCGTGAGGTTGGCGTCGTCTCGGAATTTATTCTATGTCGCACGCATGCTTTACTTCTCTCGACTCGCTCCCGGTGGTTAGGGAAGCCCTAAAATGGTCGATAGTTTTTATGGAGTCACTCTCGACCGCGTCTATCCCCATTAAGAGCTCGCTCGATCCGTGGTCTGAATTAGCGGTTGAAGCAGTTCACTCCCGCCCCCGCTTATCTCTCTCTCTCACACCAGTGGGTCATGGCTGAAGAACGCTGCTTTTCTATTTGTGACACGCGAAGGCATTGCACTTGTTAGAGATGAGAGCGACGCCACTTCGTAAGGGGAGAGGCTGAATGTCTATATATCCATTACAACGGTTTGCATTGGATTTAGGTTCTGTGGAGAGACACGAGGTTAATAGATGATGGTTATTTATGTCATGAATCGGTTTTTAAATTTAGAATAGTGTGATTTTTATCGTTAGAACTTACAAGGTGGAGTTTTGCGATTGTTTGATTAGATATGTAGTCGTTAATATCTATAATTACTAGAGAAATGGAAAATTTTTTATTTTTGCTTCTTGAAACAAATAGATTAATTAAAATAGGTCAGAAAATGTACTGTAATTGACTATAAAATCACGTTCGATATTCTCATAAAATTATCACCAGACGGCCGCTGTTTCCGTTGAAGTTTACTTTGTAACTTATAAAATCGCGTTTTAAAAAATGACGTATTTGATATTGCTTCTATAAGGTTAATAAAGCAGTAGTAACATTGTCTATTCTAGAACTACATATTTTACTCGACGTGAAAAAATATAATTTCGGTTTAGTTTCCAAAAAAATACCAAATATGCCTGTAATCTCGCTGGACTTCTTGGTGCGTTACGAAGGTCATCCTCTATCAATCCGAAATCTCACAAAAACCACGTAAACTTGTTTCGTTATTTATTCTTTATTCCTCATAAATAAATCCGATTGGAGCTCAGTTCATATCGTGCGTCTTGGAGCATAACGACATCCGTAACATCCCTCTGTGATGTTAACGCGGTCGTGGCCGCGAAACAATTTTTTCTCCTTTTAATTGGAGATTTCCATCTGCGCGAAACGAATGGGAGAATAAATGGAGGCGCATAATAATTTCGAGCTTCTGTAAGCGCGTATCTACTTTGCTATTGTTCATAACCAAGACTCCGTCACGATAATCACGTTTCCTCCACGTCCGAGTGACTCGTCAAAACATTCGCGATAATTGATGATTTAAAAAATATTACTTTTCTAATGGATCCGAACAGATTCGGCACGTTTTTCTCTTTCGCGATCGTGGAACTTTTTTTTTTTAATCCGTGTCGGAACGTTTGAAGAGCGCCCACTCGCTCCCTGAATAAACCGAGTTTGTTCATTATCAATTCGTGGAAAGGGATTCCCTAATGCGCGCATGCAATCTGCTTTCGCAAACTTGGGCCATGTGGGCACCCTCCCGGAAGTCTCTCTCTATACGTTGATCTGGGCCTCAAGGCTTCCTCTTTGTCCTGCCTTCTCTCAGCCCATACATACGTAT
Source organism: Uropetala carovei (assembly GCA_036926305.1). Taxonomy (NCBI): domain Eukaryota; kingdom Metazoa; phylum Arthropoda; class Insecta; order Odonata; family Petaluridae; genus Uropetala; species Uropetala carovei. The sequence continues at coordinate 4,094,525 of JAXCHB010000101.1, read as the reverse complement.
ATCTTCTCTTCACTTTCACTCTATTCTGTCATCCTTTCTTCTTTCTCCCCCCCTCCCCCTTCCACACAAAACACCACTCGTATTCTCCCACCATCTTACCTCTTTCTCCTTCCTCCTCCTACCTCTTCCTTTCTCCTACCTCTCCCTCCCTCTGTCTCCCTCCTAGGGATGGGCGATCCAAGATCGATCTTTTACGGGATCGATCTTTTTACAAGACCGATTCGATTTTTTGGATCGATCTTTTGTTCTACGATTTTTATGTGGATCGATTCTTTTAGCCCAGAATCGAGAATCGTTCGACCCCACCTGGTGGGGTGCCTATGAAGGAGAGGGGCAGTGGTGATTGGTGAAAGTGGTGAACTCTAGTTGTGGGCATCAAACCTAGTCGGCAACTTAACCTTACAAGCTGTACCCGCGCAATGTTTGCGCGGTTTTTTTCAATTAATTTATAATAAATTAAGAAGTGAGTGAAATAAATTGATCTCAATAATTCACATTTTACTCTAATAATGAATTTCCCCGGTATAGGATTTTAATGTATTTTGTTTCCAATGTAAGGTTCGCGGGTTCGAATCTCGCTGAGGGCATGGCTGTGTGTGCGTATTGGCAATTTATTATGCGAATAATAGTCAGTCAGAAATCCGTAAAATAAAAATCATATTAGAGAGGAAATTAATGCTACACAGTAATTGATCGCGAACTTTTATGTTTTTAATTTTCTTTGTTTATTTTTGTTATGATTATAAAATGTTAATGTAAAATGTCGGTTCTTATGGCTTGAATCGAAGATCGATCTTTATTAAAATAAAAAATTGTAACACGAAAATTATTCTTTTAGTTTATAACCTTCCTTGTGGCTAGAATCGAAGATCGATCTTTTCAGTTCGATCTTATCTGTAAATCGATCTTTATTAATACGATCTAGATCGATTCACAGAATCGATCTTTCAGGGTAAGATCGCCCATCCCTACTCCCTCCTCTCCTCCCCTATACCTCTTCCTTTGAGATCGTAGCTTATTCATCGCCCATCACCATAGTTCCCTTTCCAAGGGAATCGGACCCAGGCCTTCTTGGGGAAGAGGAAAAGAGCGAGAGACCTCAATACATGAATCTCAGAAGTGCTCAAGACGTGCGTCGCCACAATCGTTTAGCCACTTTATTCTCCTCCACCTCCCCCGCTCTACCCCCGTTTCCTCTCCGTGATTTCTGTTCGTGAAGATGGCGAAGTTGGGTTTTGAAAATTGCAAATAAAATGCGAGGGGTTCGTACTATTCCATACTAACTTAAGGTAGAGAGACAAGGGGTTTCAATCTTTCTTGCTGACGTAGAGCATTTTTTTAACGATCGCGTACCCCTTGGAGCATTTCTTTAATGGTCGTTTATCGTTTTATAGTGACAATGAAATGAATAATATTTGTATTAAGATAGATAGGTAACTCATCTATAAGACGTTAAAATTCGCAGTTTCTTTCTGTTTTAAATCTGAAATTTTGATTCCGAAGACGAAGTAAGAAGAAAAAGTACAATCTTTTAACACTTTAGCGTACCCCTTCAAAACTCTTGGCGTACCCCCGGTTAAAAATATCTGGTGCGTACGAACGACACATATTTGTTGTCCTTAATAAAGGTAATTAGGGAAATTGTGTATAAGACTTGTTTAAACATTGGGTAACCCGGAAAACTTGGTGTATTTCCAATGAATCATTTATTGCTAACCTTAATCTAAGTTTATAGTGTTTTATCGTAATCAAAATAAAACATTTTATGGTGGCTTGAAAATATCTGATGATTTTACTACGAGCTAAACCCAATGGGTAGTTCAGGAAAAAAATCTGTAAGATGCGCGTTTTCGATGTTAACTTCGCCGTCATTTCATATCGCGCGGAAGCATTTCGTAGAGAGTAATGTTCGAAATTCGCCTCGCACAGCGAGAGTAATTGCCTTTGCAATCTCATTTCCTGCTGAGATTACGGCGTATTCAGCTTTTTTTATTTATCGTTCCGCTTTTCGTCGAAATGCTGTATCGGAGTCGAGGTGTCGCGACGGAAGAAAAATCGTCAATCGTTAATATATATATATATATACTAGTTAATGTGTGCTTGCAAATAATTTTTAAACACAAAAGTTTGCACCTCTGCGCCGATTTACGTGTTTTTCTTTATGAACAATATTGGAATAAAAACAACCCCTAAAATTTATAATTGTAAAAATATTATAGGTTTTCATCATTTGTTGCAAATACCTCACGTTTCTGAAAAATTTCATCTATGTAGCACATCTAGAATTGCATTTATATAAATTTCATTGTGTAAACTTTATGAATTTTCAACAGCCACAATAATAAACTTTTTTGAAATTTTCAAATCTAATTGTAACTGAAACACAATTCCTTAATTTTCAGCTTTCTTAGCTCGACCGAAGGTATGTAAAGATTTGTCAATTTTTTAAAAACATTCATGAATTTTTAACGGCCGAATAAATAAACATTTTCAAATTTCTATAATTCCGATATCGTCATTTGGTAAATTCTACTGTCAGAGAAATTGTAAAAATGCTGAAATTTAAAAATGCTTGCAGGATGCAAGCACTGTCTACTAGCATTATAGATATAAGCAGCTTCCCTTCGTTCGACGTGTGAGGGCTCCTTAAAAGGGCCTTAGTTCGAGACCCGCGTCGATGAGGAGATTTTTACAAGGCGGCAATTAAAGGACCTCTTTCGTTCGAGCATCACTTCCTCTCTTAACTCGACACTTGCCTTATATCTGCTCAGTGCGCATACACCCTTCCGGTTCCACGAGTTTAAAAAGAGGGGGAGGGAGCTGTACGTGGTCTCCCTCCCTCGATGGGCGTGGGTTCTAATCATTATCGGAGGCTGAGTTGAGTGTTAAGATATCCCTCCTTTATTAAACAAACCTCCCACCCATCCTTCCTAGATTCCTTTCCGGCGTCAGGTTTAAGATGGTCCCAATCGTTCAAGAACGAGAAAAAAATTAATTAGGTAATTAAACATCTGTAAATGCTTTCCTCTCTTCCTGTCTCTGTCTGCTTGTTTTGTTCGTTTCTGGCGCTATCACGTCGTGTTAAAATTTTTTTCTCCTATCCCTTGCGACATGTAGACATCGCTAGATTTATACCATCTTCCTTCCAATCTCTTCACTCGCCGTCACGTGTTCGGTTTAGCATTCCAAGACGTCGAAAAACTGCCGACCAGGTGGAGCTTTTTGCCATCACGAGGAGCGGGTCTGTTTTTTTTTATGTTAGATTCGCGTAGTTTTTGTATGTACCTTTATACGATTTTATCCATTTTCATTTGTTATTTATTCGTTTTTTCCCAAATTCCGTTAACAATTCCTTTTATTTATCGTCCTTGCTTTCTTGCTTCGTCTCGCGAACGTACCAATTTGTGTGTTTTAGTTATATTTTTTATTTATTACCCTAGCATCGGGTGCCAGGTACGCTAACCAGCACTCTGCCGAAACCGATAAATCGTGTTGTTCGATGTTTTTTCAAGTACCATGTGTTAATGAAGAATTTTGGTGCAAACAAAAATGTTCTCAAAATTGATGCTTTTTTTTATTTCGCGGTCACATGTTCTTACAGTCAGCGAATCAAAGTATCACAGATGTTAGCTGGTTGGTCGTATTTTGTGATTTTATTTATGACCGCGTTATGTTGTGTGCGCCCAGTTTTTTTTTATGGATGTAAATTTGTGACTACGAATAAATGAATATACGTATATGTATTCAGGCGGATCTCCTAGACCAGAGGTGTGGAAACTACGGCCCACGGGCCACATTAGGCCCGCGGGAGCACTTTATACGGCCCGCGATATCATTACGGAAACGAACCGTGAAATGTAACACAGACAATTTCGTATTATTTGGTTAAAATTAGGGTCGGAAAACCTTTTCTTGTGAAGATTAAACGATAAAATAATATTAATTATCAATTTTCACAGATAGAAACCTTCGCATTCTCTGTAATAACTTCCGATGTGTACCCTAATGTGGTCCGCCGAAGCATTTTCATCTGATAATGCGGCCCAACTAATCAACCGCAATGGCTAATGCGGCCCGTCTCGTCCAAAGTTTTCCCACCCCTGTCCTAGGCTATAGTGGTTTCAGAGGTCCACGACTTGCGATTTGTGAAAACATAGGTATGGTTAAATTTCAAGAATAACAGACTAACAATAATTAGTAATTTTCTTAAATATAGAGTTAAAATTTTACTGAATGGTCTTCTTAGGTCTACTACTAATAAGATACTATTTTGCCCCTCTATTATTCCCATGCCATACTTACATACAACATTAACAGAAACTGATTGGCCTGTCTCGACATTTACAAACACAATCACCGGAAAAGAAACTTATTGGCCTGTCTCGACATTTACAAACCCAATCTCCCGAAAACGGAGACGACTACCCATTAAAACAAAGCGAGCCGAAGGGTCGCCAGTATCCCCTCCATTTTTTTTGAGAGGCTATAACATTGAAAGGATATATTGACGAGCCTTTGGCTCGCATTGCTTTAATGGGTAGTCGTTTCCGGGTGCTACCGTGCCCTTCGCCTCGCCCGGAACCAAAGTATCCCTCCCCGTTGTCCGGTGATTGGGTTTGTAAATGTCGAGACCGGCCAATCAGTTTCTTGTCCGGTGATTGGGTTTGTAAATGTCGAGACAGGCCAATCAGTTTCTGTTAATGTTGTACGTAAGTATGGCATGGAAATAATACGTAAGTACCAGGTCCTGCGAAGGGTCCTGGAGATAATACCTAAGTACAAAGAAAAGAAAATCAAAAGTGCCGTTCTTTACATCGTTAAAAACCTCTTACTTTTATGAAATGCATCCTTTTCGCAGGAGATCGCAGGAAGCCTTTTATCAGGCCACGCGAAAGATGATTAAAGATGCTTCTTCCACTCCCGTAGCGCAAAAAGAAAATCGCGGAAACAATTAGTCTTTTAAGTCGCGGTGTCTCTCCTGAACTTCATATGACGTTGACCCGCACAAAGCATAGAGCGTCGAGTGTCCTAAAGCATTCCACTACTGAAGTCTGTCTGATCTCAGAATGACCTATCTTGCCTTCCCTCCACCCCTTCTCTTCCTTCCCTCCTCTTTTTTCTCTCTCCCTCCTCTCCTCCCATCCCCCCCTCTCTCTCTCCCCACGCTCTTTCTCTCTCAATACCATTTCCCTCCTCGATTGGCCAACCATTGGGTAATACTGACCTCGATCTCCAACACGTGAGATATCTCTCTGTCTCTCTTTCTTTCTATCCAAACCACTCCACCTTCCTCCACCTCTCCCTCCTCCTCCCCGTCTCGCTCGATCTTTCCATTTCCTCTTAATCCTCCACCTCCTCCTCCGGATCGCTTCCTTCACGTCTCGGCACTGTCACTCGGGTCGTCTTTCATTGGATCACACCATCGGCTCATTGAAAGTATAAATCCCCGTTGTTGTCTTTGTCAATCGTTCGCTTTATATGTACATTTACCAGTATTCCGCTCTTAATAACCATTATTCATGCTTATTAAGCTTTAGCGGGGATTATTATATCGGTATATTATATACCAACGCATTGGGGGCATCACTATCGCGTTTTTTGTATATCTTAGCGCAGCGGTTTCCAAGCTTTACAATGATGACTCCCCTTCAACTAAGAAAAATGTCCTTGCATCCTCTTATGTCATATATATGGCAAACTAGCTACAGTACCCGGCGTTGCCCGGGGAAAAACGCAAAAAAATATTTCAATGTGCAAACATTTTAAATGAAACCGAATTATTTTTATTGTGGGTTAGAAGAGTTGCGTGTAGTTTGAATATATAAAGTTCGCTTTATTTGAGGGCGCGAGGCTAATATTATATTTTTATTTCAAAATGACGTATATTAACAAAATATTAAAATATTCAGCATTAGCATGCAAAGTTATTTTGCTTTTTGTACAATTAATATAAAACATTTGGGATTAAAAAGTAGCTTATGGCCTTCCTATTTGTGAAGAAAGTATCTGTTGAAAGTTTGATTACTCTAGCTTTAACGGTGTGGAAATCTATAGATGCACAAATAAACAAACAAACAAGCTTTCATAAATATATATGGGATTATACGCCCTAGCCAGTTGAGAGCTAGAATTCGGCGACTGCATATTGTAGGTCTCACGATTGTGGCAGTTAAAACGAAAGTATATACAATTTGACGTCTTTTTGGTCCCCCCTGACCTGCCCACTGCCTGTCTCCCCCTCCCCCCTCCGGGGAGGAGGGGGGAGGGCGCCCCACAGTTTGGAAACCACTCTCTTAGGGGGAGATAAGCGATTGGCGAGAGATATTTTTTTTGACCGGATGCCATGAACTTAAAGCAATAAAAGATTTTAGCGAGTAGGGTAAAATAAGTTGTCCATTTAGCGCCTCCATGTATGGTCTCTTCGAACTTTATAATGCGATGGAAGAGATAAAATTTGCAACTGGTTTTCTTATACATGGCGTGTCGGGAGAATTCTTCTCACATGCCATATTCGGCACGCGTGCCATAGGCTTGGCGTATTCGTCGTATGGTCCTCGTTCCTTGCGTAATTTGAGTTATTCTATGGAGTTATTGTCGTGGTTTCCACGGAATTATAAATAAAGGAAATTTTTTCGCCCATATGTAATGCTTGCGATTTTTAAAATCGCCTTTCTTTCTAAGATTTGCTTTATTCGTGAGATAATTATCGAGTTCGCCGTATGGCGTAAATTAAATTGATAGTCTATGCCTCTCCATTAGCTATAAAAAGTTTGGAAAGTTGGATTTAGAATCTACCATCGGTGTAGCGCCACTGATTACGGTTGCCTGATTTAAACAACCTTTCTATTACTATTGGATGGATGTAATTTAAACTATATAATTATTATAAATTATATAATAATTATTATTTAAAAAATATAATTTCTCGATTAAAATTTTAGCTTATTCGACATAGGTACATCGTTCACTTATACCTATTAATGAAAGCATTTTTACATTAATAAGTGTAGTATATAACAGTATAACAATGCTTTTATTAAAATTCCCAAATCTCCAATGAATAAGTGAACATTATATTTCGAGTGAGCCGAAATTTTAATCGAGAAATTATTTTTTTAAATTGCATGTGATTTATCCTAAACTCTTCTGCCGGGAGTTCTTCGTAACCTCGGAGGAAATCCTCGCTCACTTTTATAAAGCCCGTTTCCTTTCTCATCTAGGTTTGCGCAATCGGCTTATTTTAGGTATTTTAACTCCGAACCATCTTTCGAGTCACTGGTGTTTGGCATTCGACATTAGTGGTATCTCCGAAGAAAAAATCCAGAAAGAAACCATCTGTTCTTTTGGTATCTTTTTTATCATTGAGATTTTTAGCAACCTATCATTTAGAATTCGAGGGTGAAACAGTGGAATGAGAATCTGCCACTTTAGCAGTTCACGTTAAAGAGCGTTCGACCCTCAATTTTTTGCAATTTATTTTTCTGGCGCTTTTAAATCTCTTGGTGAGAGATAGTGACGCAAAATAAACTGGGAGAAGCTCGACTTTGGTGAAAGTTATTTTTAAAGCAATCGTGTAACGCGTGAAATGGCCTCTGCTGGATTGATTCGACGGCCATTTTTAAGCTCCTCTCTCGATGCGGAGGTGAAGAGGGAGATAGATCTGATGGTTAATGAGGATTCGAAGGAAGAGGTTTTAACCTATGGAGCAGTCAGGTTCTTTCGGAAGAAAAGAGATGAGGTAGAGTGGTAAGAGTTTGAGTGGGAGTTTCTGAGAGAATAACACCGCATGGTTTCCCCATAACGATTTCGGAGAATGATGAGGGGGGGGAATGGGATAAGGGAAGCCCATTCGATTCTCTTTTGTTCTTTTTTTTTCGGCACCTCAGTCGGCACTGTTCCCCGATTGAAACCAAATTATCTCGTTTGTCCCGAATTGTTTTTTTTTGTTTGAATGTATTTTTTTTAAGATCACAAATGGAAAAGACCACAGTAATTTCGTTCCTTTTGGTTCGATGCGAGGGTGTGGAGGGGATTATAAAAAATACGGTGATTGAATGAAAGTCCCTATGGAATGTTTATATTGTAAAGCTATTAGCGATTTAAAATATTTTTGGGCGATGGATAATCGTACTTGAAATTACGGTTGTTAAAATTCTTGTCGAAGACTCGATTTTCGGGTAGAAACTTATTGAAGGCCGAGATGAATTAGTATTTTTCATTAATAGCTGAAATTTTCAGTCATTAATTTCACATACGGTTTTGGAAAGTCATGTGATTCAAGGGCCACAATTGCGTAACAGTTTAAATTTTTAAACTTTTATCTTCCAAATGAATTTGTCGATGACTTCTCTATGACTTATCTTCTATAAGATATTTTTCTCTATAGTTAAAATGAATAAGAAATAGCTACGATTAAAGGCATAACTACATTTTGACCTGTCCACTCCTGAAATACGTAGTGTATCTGATTTTTCTAGAAATTACAGCTCCGTGAACATGTTTCTCCGCAATTTACATGTGCTCAAGTGTGCATAGGTGGAGATAATTTCACTTATTAGCTTGTTTTTGAACGATAAAAGTTGTTAAAACAAGAAGAGCAGATATAAAGAAACAAAATTCTATTTTTTTTGTTTCTCGTTTAAAAATGGAAGCTAAGTAAGTATATGCAAGTAAAAACCTTTTCACAAACTCTGTATCCAAATTACTTCTAAATTTCGGCCAGAGGGAACCATTATTGGACAAAAAATAAAAATAAACCTTGTATTATGTCTCATCTTTGGGTCGCAATCGCATTTGGCGAACTTTTAAAATTGTATGCTAATCATTTAACGAAATGATATTCAGCCGACGAAGAATTTGTTTCTATTACGGTCAAGCATGCGTGAACAATGAAAAGACAAAGTCTAGATATCTCCCGCTTTCGCAAATCAGTCAGGCGATATAATAATAAATTAAAAGGCGTAAACGGACGGACGGGCGCGACTCCTCCGTTTGCGAAGAACGCATGATAGAAACAGAAAGAGGCGATGGAAACCTTTTAGTACCAGAGCGTCCATAGGCAGAATCTCCGTCTTAGCCGCCAACCCATTTCCCTCTTCTCGGCCTAATTAAGTAGAAGAAGAGAAGCATGTCGAATGGAGAGAGGGGAGGGCGGAGAGGGGGGGAAGGGTGGGGTGACGGAGGGGCGATGTGGGTGGCTAGAAGGGGAGGAATAAGAAGGCGTTCTCTCAGTCTCTTACCCTCATCTGCCTTAGTCGTAAAGGAATGCAGATCGCTATCAACAAGAATGTTGTGGCCTCTCCCCCCCCCCTCCCCCCCCCTTCCTTCTCTTTCGTGCGTTTGGCTTCTTTCGTCTCCACGGGAGTGCTTTCGTCGAGTGTTTCGTTTTCCGCGTGGTCGTCTTCGTCGAATAGAAAGCCTTAGCATTCTCGCCGAAAGGATTCCATTTTTGCCATACGCGGTAGTTATGCGTTCCTGCGCGATTCCGTCGTGGAATTTTTTTCTGGGAGATCTTAGATCGTATTAACTCCTTCTTGACTTTTAGGGCTGTTTTTGTAGGTTTTTTTAAGCATGTTTTTGCTTGTAAATGTACGCTGGAGGGGTAAAAAATTTCGAGAGTGCATTAAACTTTTTAGAAGTTCATGGAATGAGGATGATGATTCTTTTTGGAGTCAAAATTTGCGCAAGCGATTAAGCTTAAAAAACTTTGTCGCGTCTTTTTTATTAAGCTGACCTCTATTTTTTCCCACTTAAAGTGTATGTGTGTGTATATATATATATATATATATTAATCTGTCAAATTACATTTTTGTTCGATTTACCGTTTTATAAGGTGGAAGGGGTCAATATCTGTCATTTGAAACATATGCATCGCGTAACACGTAGACAATGTTTCGTTTAAAATTTTTTTTACATATCTCCTCGCCTATAAAGAAGACAAAAATTAAACAAAATATAATAAAAATATTTCTGTTTTAGAATTTTTAAATTTAATAGGGTGATCCTAATGTTATTTTTTTAATATGTTACTTTCAATTCATTAATATCCATTTGATTTGAAAACGTGTGTGTGTGTGTGTGTGTGTGTATAAACTTACGGAAGAGAAAAGGTAAATGAGGATATTTAGGGCAACTAGGTGTTGAAGGAAACTCAGTGAGCACTTACCGGAAGGAGCGCCGGGGTGTTGGAGAGTCACATTTGTAGAAGTTATTGGAGCTTTCGGGATGATCCCTTCGTCAGCGCAAGAGAGACACAATTATATATATATATATATATATATATATATATATATATATATATATATATGTATGTATATTTGAGGTAGCGTTAATAAAAAAAGAGTATAATGTGCCATGAATTTCGATAATAACATTATTTTTTATCACTTGCTAAATAGTATATTATTGTCATGATAATGGATAAAAATATAGACCATACCGGTATAACGTGGAAAAGTTATTTGCGATGAATATAGAAATATTTTCTTTCTTAAGTCATCGCTCGTCGCTTTATTCTTAAGATGTTTCATTAGCAGGAAGTTTCGAGAGACGTCTTTGTTATGAATCCGTCACTTGTTAGACAGTCTCTCGTAATTTTTTGGTCCTCCTTTCTTCTCTGCTTATGTGCTCCACATTTCTTAAGTGTCGGAGGCTTTCTTGCTGCTTACACCCTCCATTCGCATTAATCCGAAAGGCCACAATTGCGTCGTTGGGGCCGACGTCCACTTAACATCAGGCCAGAGAGGAAGGAATTCAGCTGCCCCCGCGAGTGGGTTTGCGTGCGTGTGTGCGCGCGTTTGGGAGCATCTGCCTTCGTCGTAAGACAAGGAGGCGCTGTCCTATGCAGTGGATAGCTTTGCGCAAGGGGACATCTGCGTCTCGGCTCACTTATGGGAATCGTTTCGTGCGATGCCCCGATACGGTTTTTAGAGGAAGCACACTGCTTCCGCGACTCTACGACGGGCCAGCCAATAAGAAACGTCTCTTTTTGTGGCCATGTGTTTTCCAAATGGATGGGTTTTTTTGTGTCACCAAAACGTTGGTCGGGTTTTGAGTAAGTTAGTTGTTTTTGTCCGTTTTGGCTGCTTAAATCCACCGGAATGTCCACTTGATATTCTACGTAAAGTTTTTTTGGGTTGTGTTGTTCGATAGAAATGGTATTTCCGGTTGGTTTCTTCTTCCAACTGTTTGAGAATTTATTCCGTGACTGCTTTAAGGGTTTTTTGCAATGGATGTTTGTCGCCAGATAGGCCGTTTTTCAAATATTTTATTACGTGATAAATTGGTGTATATTTTATTTAAACGTATTTTCATAATTGACACAAAGAAGGAAGTGATGAGAGCATATGAAATTTTTCAAGCATTTTGGATGAATATTTTTGGAAATTGAGAGTCTGGCGATATCTCACGTAACAGGAATACGTAGTTCTGTATTTGATAAAAATGACTATTTGTAGCATTTATCACTTATCAATTTCTGACGGTTGGAATAAACTTTTCAAACTGGTGCAGCTTCATTTTTTCGGACCACTTGTTGCAATTTATCGCGAGAAAATTAATTTTCGGATTTAAAAATGCTTCATTTGTTCAGTATTTTTTTATTTCTTTGTGATTAGTCTCTTCGTTTAAACGCAAACTTCCAAAATGGCATAACTAGCTGAGACCCCGTGGCATTTTATCGTCTTAATCTTTTTTTACCTGTTCCGAATATCTGAATGTATCAGTTCATAATAGACGTTTCAGATAATTTTGTGTCTGATTATTTTGATCACTTTGGGCATTTTAATTTTTGACCATTTTAGTTTTTGGCTCCATTTTATTGTTTTTACTATTTCAGTATTTTTCGGAATTTTTCTTTTTTGTACCACTTCACTTCTTCTGAACAAGTTTAATATTTGGGCTATTCTATCGCCATAGAAATTTTTATTGAACTGTACTTCACCACGGTATTAGGAATTTATTTTTCATCATGTTAGGCGCTGATGAAAATACTATAATATTATAAACATCGGTCTCACTCGATCACACAAGCTGAGGAAGGACAAATATACTCAATTTTTCCTTTTAATTTCCAGTTTGAACGTTTTTTTTTAAAGGCCGCACAGGAATTAATTTATATTCATTATTATGTCGAGAACTGTAAAGCCGATACATAACACGATCCTCTTGCCAACCCAAAGATTTTCCGTCTTGATTTTTCATTTTTTTACCTGGAGGAAAGAAGTTTTTCCTCGGAAAATTGATAAACGAGACTGTTGACGAGTTATAACCCCTTCATCCTTTTTTTGTAGGACGAAAACTTTTGAGAGAAAAAAATGAAACGAAAAGTAATGCTTAAAATGACACACCACTTTGTTTCCAACGTAGGAAGAGTTACCAGAAAAAAGACCCCTCAATTTCCGCGATTTCTCTCTCTCTCCAATTTCTGCAAAGCCCACGCCCTCTCTCGCGTATAAAGTCCGACGGCCCCCGTCATTCATTTTTTTTCTCTGCAGAAGACGCGTGGGAAGATTGACCTTCTGTTCGCGTCTACCAATGACTCTGCTTTGCTCCGAGAGAGAGAGAGAGAGAGTCACTTCCCGTTTAAGGTCTCCTCCGAGGGATTCGGGAAGGAGGACTCGTCACTCCCATCTCTCTAAAGCGCAACCCTATTGGGAGAGAGAGAGAGAGGGAGGTATTATCATTATTATTTAATGCTGCAAGTCACTGGAGTGGTTCAAACGGTTTTACTAAGTAGGTGGGGTAGAAGGTTTCTTTTTTTTAAGGGTGTATACCGCGAGGGGTGTTGGTGGATGGTAGGGGGGAAGACGGTTGGATGGATTCCTATCTCTCCCTCTAGCTCACGCATTCGTGAAGTCTCTCGAGTGCTTTTCAACCAGCTTAGAAGGGCGAGACTGTTACATTAACCACTTCCCTCTGTCGGTCGTGATTGCGACGCAATAGCCATGGAAATTGGGGGGGAAATGGCATCGCAAAGTCCTTCGGTTAACGTCCGTCCAGCGGATGGTTAAGCGGTGGTTGGGCGATCGAAGCCCATTTGAAATTCAATCTTTAACGCCCGAAGGGGACAGCACCGATTTGCGAGAAGAAAAAAACTTCGTCGGCACGTCGCTCGGGAAAATTTTCCTCGATGCAAATTCGACCGGAGTGCCATAACGGATGTTCGGGGATACCGAATTCATAATGTTTTGGAATACGTCCCATAACGGCTCGTAGAGATTGGACGTTTCCTTTTTCATAAGCGTGTGATATTCGCGGGTTGTATTTTCGATGCTCGAGCCTTCGCTCAAAAAGGAGGTGTATTAATATCAAGTTTTTTTATGGTCTTTTCCCTCTTCAAGACACTGTTAGAGTAGTGGTAAGATGAACTTTGACCCGACATTTGTTTACTTTTATCGCGTTGATTTCGTATGAAAGCGTGGTAACTGTAACTTCGTGACGTCATTAAGCTTGGACATGTTAATGTCATATTCGATAAATATGCACGTACGCCTCAAAATAAAGTCATTAGTATTCTTTATTTAAAAAAAATGACCGTTCTTAATTCTTAGGTTAAATTTATAATATTTTTTATTTTGGAGAATATTTGTAACTTTGAATACTTATGTATGTTTTCAAATCAATTTATATGGTGTCATTATATTAAGTAATTTTTATACGAATATTGTTCCTTATATTGTGCAACATTTAAAAAACCAATTCCGAAATTGAATATAAACCTGATATAGGATGCAACTAAATTTGAATATGCTTCTTAGTATTGTGTATTCTTTTATTTTATTAAATCGCTCGCAATAATAGTATTACCTGTTATTATCGTTATGGTTATAAATGACGTCATTTATTTCGGTTTCTCATCAGTAAATATGAAGTCATTGACCGTAGAAAAAATGTGCGCGACTTTTAAATTCGTCGGTAGAATTTCGTATCGGTCTTAACGAAGAAAGCCTATTTACCTATTTTTGAATTGTTTCATCGAATTTGTTAGAAATCCTCCTTGGCTCGGACTTCGTCGGACCTTCGAATTCATCTTCCTCCTGTCTCGTCCGTCCGACCCCGTGATCCTTCACGTCTTTCCCCCCTAGTGGGTCGGACACGTCTCTACCCGTTAGACATCTTCGCGAGAAGTCGTGCGTGAAATCGTCCGTGGCGTGACGCCTCGTGCGCGTCTGGTGGCGCGCCTCGAAGGAGAATCCAGGTGGGGCGGGAAAAAAAGAAATGTCCACGCAATAATCGCACCTCGTATATCACCCGTCACTTTTTATTTACCGATCGATATGAGAGAGAGGAGGGCTTATCTCCTTCTTCAGAAATGGTCTTGATGAAACCTCTCTCGGCCATACGCTACGCGTTCGTCAGACCTTTTTTTTACCTTGAAACGGTCGTTTGAAAAGAGAGAGAGAGATAGATTGACGCCATAAATGGTCTCTTTCTGTCTTATAAGTTTTTATGTTTGCTTTCATCCGATTGACTTTGTCACGTCGGAGACCTTTGACCCACTTAAATTTTGCCTCATCCGTGGATGGGGTTATTTTAACCTACGGTTAATTGTTAAACACGTTTAATTTGAATCGCGTTTCACTGCGGGGCTAGTTCCCTGGCGGGAGAATTTAGTCTCATTTGACGCATTATGTTTGTCATACCGTTTTCCTTTGCTAGAATAAACGCCATTATATTTAGACCGAAACGCACTGTGCAATGTTTACTTATCCTTAAAAAAATCCCGTTACCCAGCGCTTAATTTTTTCCCGATCCAATACGTGATATGACTCTTGATTCTTTCATTTTAAGTTCGGCGCTAACTAGTGCATTCCTTCCCTTAACGTTCGCTGGAGACATGTTCCTGGAAATCACCGGGAATGTTACAACTCCATTGCGTACGTATTGACAGTAACACCTGCGCATGGCGTCTAGGAAAATTCTATGTTACAATTGTCGAATTGGTTTTCACGGGATCCCTCACGATTGAACAAAATCGCGAATTTTTAGGGTTTACTCTAACTGTTCATTAGTAGTACATCTCCATCTTGCGACACCTTATAAATATGGACGTTAACCGAGGCGAGAAGCGGGAAAGATCGCTTTGACAGCTTTACTGCCACTCCCGTAATAATTTGGGAAAGCGGTAACCAGTTGGCAAGAGAGGAGGCACTCATTGACCTGGATACCTGTCTATTGCTGGGTCCATCATGACCGTTCGGGGTTTTGTGTCGCCCTTAAGTCATCTACGCTTTCTAGCGTGCGAAGCTGCTTTCCCTCCGATCGACGCGGACTTGAATCCGGATCTAGGCATTCCCCAAAAGGTTTTATATTTTGACCCGGCATTAAATCGAAACGATGAAATAGTTATTGAACCTGTTGTAAGAAGTGTGATAGAGAAGATTTTCTGTCGAAAAGTAGTAAATAATCAGGGTGGCTATGCTTTTCTAATGGTCGTGAAAAGTTTGAGAGAAAGCAGATGCACACAGCAACCGTCGTCGTTGTTGGGTTTAGGTTGTAAATTATTAAAGCGCGTGGATTACCAACATTGTAAGAAATTACGTCTTATCCTACGGCAGGAATCATTATTATTATTTTTTGCAACTTTTTGAAAAAGTGGTGTTATTCACAAGTGCCTTTAATTGCAAAAACAAATCCTACATAAAATCGGTAATCATTAATCTCTTGACGTCTATAATTTGATATAATATCCTTTATCGGATGAACCCCTAAAATATCCGCGATCTTATGCAACCCTGATAACACAAGGGACTACCGGCCAAGTGATTCGTAAACATGCATTAATAAACTCTGTGATATTAAGTTTTAGAATTTAGTTATGTTTCTGTTAGTTTGTAGTTTTCTTGCTTTTCTCTTGTTTTTTTAGGGGGAATTTGTCTTTTACTTCGTTTTGCTCAATGAATGTTACTCAACGTCAGGACATTCGTATATATTTTATGTTTCAGCAGGCATCTAATGTGAGGAAGGGAATTTCATATCGAATTAAACGAGAATAGCGGAATACAGCAGAAATATATTTGCAAGAGAAGTGGAAGCAAATTCATTGGTTAGTGTAATGCGGAGATCGGCGCAATCTCTTCTATTCTTCTCGAAGAACGAATGCGGGTGCTGAGTGGTGGGAAACGGTTCGCGCATTGCATCGTTAAAATCGAAGAAAATTCGCGTGGGATGACATTGCACAGGATGACGGCATTTCCCTTCGTTTTTCAAGAGGAAAGCAAGCCTTAAACGGTCTCTTCGTTTCGCTTAAAATGTACGCGCGTTGCATAATTTCCTCTGCGCAGTAGCGTTTGCGTTACCGATTCATATAATGAGTGATGAATAATGGCGAACAAACCTGAAAGTTTTAGTCGTACACATTTTAGATTCTGTATTTTTTCATAATCGTATGCTTTAACTGAAAAAATTGGACTCAAAATTTTAAATTTTTTGCTTAATTTTGGTCATATGTATGTTTATAGAAGAAAATTTTTGTTCTTATTTTTTTATGTTATTTTAGTCCCAAAATGATCTAATTTTACCGAAATTCTTCATAAAATGCTCGTAACCGCATAATTTATTCCCGTATCCTAATAAATGCGCAATCCTTCTACGTACTAATTTTCTATTTGTTGGAATGTTTCATTTGTAGAGTTCAAGGTTGCTCTACATATTCCCGCCATTTCCTAACACGGCATTAAAACCTATCTATCTTGGCGTTCGAAGACCAGCGGCACCTATCGCTCATTTTATGCTTTCCGTTCTATACGGCCAACCGAGGGGCTTTTGACCAGATTCGGCCCTCTCTACGGAACCTACCATCTTCGGTGCTGACCTCTGTCGACGTTTGCGTTTTCTGTTATATCACGCTGCGTAATTTTTTCTAAGGTCGCCTTTTTCTATGCTTTCGCGCTCCTTCTCTCCATATGCCGGTCCCTTCGAGATAAAGAGATAAAGAGAGAGAGAGAGAAAGAGAAAGAGAGAGGAGGTGAGGGTTGCGTCACCAGCGGCGCCGACCCTGACCTTATAACGAATGGCGCCACGATGAAAGGGAGTTCCTAAGAGCGTTGTCCCCGATATCTCCACCGGACGCTTTGGGAGGGCTTTGTGGAATAAAGCGCGTGATTCATCGAACTTCGTTTGGAGTCGTTTTTTTTTTTTTTACATGGCCAAAGAAAAGTAAAACGTTAAAAGGAGGGAGGGAGCGAATTAGGGGGAAGAAGGACGCGAGAGAATGAAATGCATTTATTCGAAAGAGGTTGAGGTTGAAATTTCCCCTCATCAACCTAACCAGTTTACTAACGGGGTATTTAAGATATTAGGATGTGAATTTTGATTTGAAGTGCAAGATATGGGGATGCAAAGGAAAAGTACATGATTGCAAAAGACAACATTTGCGACATTGCACATAATTTTATCATATCCCGACGCTTCTATCGAATACAACAAAGTTCAAACAATATATGGAGAGCTTGGAATATGCTTAGAGGATGTATAAATCGGTTTATACTTATCTAAAGTTCGAGTTATGTATTCCACGAAATGCAAGGATGCCAGGAAAGGAGATATGATGACCTCGTCGCGTGCGCTTGTTGGCAATACCTACTTTTCTTTCCTTTTTTGTTTTCTAAATGGTCATGTGTCTTCGTTGATCAATAAAAGAATGCGGTACGTTTTCGTCGACTGTTGCTCGCTCGGGATAACAGCAGATGTCGCTGTCTTGTTTCGCGACGGTCACGGCTACCACTTTGATACAAACAAAACTATTTATTATTTACTACGGAATTATATTGATGTCGAATTAGGGGGAGAATGAGTCTTAAGATCAACAAACTGAGAACTTGTTAAAAGATGGTTTGTCTTTTTCTTGACGGTGCTCGAACCCTCGATCTCTGGATACAAGAGGTAGGCATTGCCCGGTTGATGATGGGCGAAGTGGACCCCATCGCGAATTTATTTTATCAAGTGGAGAAAACAGATGGTCGCTGCTCTTGAAGGTTGAATATCGTTCGTTACGGCCAACTAGACGTTGGGTTAATGTGCTTCGTTAGATTTTTATAGTATCTAATGCTGATAGGAATTTTCCTGTGTTTACAAAAATGAATGGTCATAAATGAAACAAATAATAATGTATGATGTTATATTTATTTATCGCAGTGGTTCTCGAATTATTTCCATTTAGATCCGACCGTCTTTCCGCCTGCGCCCTTGAACCATTATACCACCATTTATATCATATGTATTATTACTAAATGCAAAATATATTTATTTAGTTTTTATTACCTCGAAGAAAATTTTTGTAAAAAGCAAAAGAGTGATCCATTATAGTTTGCCGCTCAAAAACAGGCGCGCATCACCGTTTGAGAAACACTGACTTATCAGTTGCTTAGAATGAAATGTATAAACAAATAGATGAAAAAGTTCGGATAGTTCAATTCCCCATAGCACATTATTTGATCGTTGCTTTATGCGTTTATACTCTAGAATGCACTATAAAGTATACGATGATGAGTAGCGGAATAGGTGTTTTCAATAAAGAAACATTCGTTTCTATTTGAGAAATGTTCATATTGACTAAGCCGCGGTTTCCAAATTTTATAAAGCCGCACCCCCTTCAACTAAGAAAAATGTCCTTGCGCCCCCTTTATATGTCAAATATATGACAAATGATCCGCCCTAGCCACTTGAGAGCTAGAATTCGGCGACTGCATATTGTAAGTCTCATTGTGACAGTTAAAACGACAGTAAATACAATTTGAAGTCTTTTTGAACCCTCTTGACATGCCCACCGCGCCCCCCACCCCTCTCACCCTCCCCCCAGGGGGGCGCGCCTCAAATTTTGGAAACCACTGGACTAAGCTACTATGTCTCTATTCTGAAAATTAAAGAATCGACTGTAGTCGAATCGTAGCTGATGAAGGCTATATTGTAGCCAAAATGCTCTTCTATTTTTACAGACCTTTTTGTCACTTTTGGAGACGCACAATTTTTCAATTTTATTTCTGCCAAAAAGGCTAACTCGATAATTTTCTCTTGAATAGATGTTCATATATTTAATCAGTTGACTAAAGCATTTGGTGTCAATTTGTCAACAGTATCAATTAAATTTTCTCTGTAGGATCATTTTTTTAACGTTTCCCGTGCCTCAACCTTCATTAGTGACTAATGCCTTAACTTTCAACCTAAAAACTCGTTCCATTTTAACGGCTAACCTCAAAAAATGACTCGAACCATCAAATAAAGGCTCGTCGGCAGTTTTAGAATCGGAAGCGTTTCTCAGTCATGGGTCTCTAGGATGCAGCACCTCGTTTTCTTTTACGTGAAATTTGTCAACCTAACATATTCGAAGTAGGGTGTGCTTCGTATATAAGATCTTCCTTCCTTTCAGTCTTCGTCTCGGTTCATTAAATAATATATAGGAAAAAGGGTAGGGAGAGAAAGATGGCTTATATATGCCCCTGAGTCATCGTACTGTGGAAGGATATGGTCTGAGCGCGGAACGCTCCCTTTTTCCGGTCCTAAGGGCAGACGGAAATCCACTTTGAGAACAGAAGAGGAAGAGAGAGAGAGAGTCTTATATGAGACGAAGTTCGGTTTGTTTTTATTTTTGTGGCGGGGCGACTCGAATTTTTAGGGGATCTTCTTACTTACGAACGCTCTCCGAGATATACGAACCCCTTTCTGTTCGATGATTGAGAAGCGAAGGAGACAAGAGATTTCCGTCTGGCCCTCACATCCTCCTTTCTCATGGCTGCGACCGAAGTACATACGTATGTATGTATGTACATACGCGGAATCCCTTGGTTTCGTATCTTCCTCGGGATATCACGAAAACTTCGTCGTAAAGAGAGATGCGGAGAAGCGCGTGGTGTCAAGAAGACGATACCATTCTAGGACAGTCGTAAAATAAAAAAAGTTTGAAAAGTGACGCAAGGCAATCTTAGGGAAACGGCATGAGATCATCTCGAATGGAGTCGTTTTGTCGTGACGCAGTAAAGGACGCACGTCTTCTATCCCTTTTCCCTATTCAACTCGGATGAGGAATAGATTGAGATGGATCGCGTTTTGATCGCGTCTCGTTCTTTTTTTTACCAGTTTAATCGATGGCATGGCATCCTTTCGCAGTGCGAAAGAAAGAACGTCGCCTTATAAAGGCTGGTGATGATCTTATCCCGTGAAATTCCTATCATTCCCATTCGGAGCTTCTTCAAATGTCGAATGTCTTTCTAATTTTTTTCTTAGTCACTTATGAAACGGGTATACGCGATCGATTAGATTTCAGTGGCGTTATTGATGCTATTTCTTCTCAGGACTGTTAAGGGGACAAATAGCTGAGCTCTCAATGTATTTTTCGTTGATTAATTTTCTGCTACGCAGCTGTTATCAAGGCCATTTATTTATTTGTTATTTTTTTGTGTTGACCTTTGTCGGTCAATATATAGCGCCGATCATTCTTATGTCATAAACAAAGATATTTTTAGCATCCGTCTTATGTTTTCATTCCAACGCGGTTGCGTCAGTCTAATCGTTCAAGTGATATTGTCTATCGTTTAGACTGTAGTTTACGCCTCAAGTTATTTATGTGTGTACGTTTTTTGGCTCGCTAATATATCATTTTCTATCTTCGAATTTTCTCGCTTCGTTAAAAATCTATCAAATATGTACGTTCTTTTCTTTACTTATTTTATCCGCTCAAAAAATTAAGTTTCTATTCAGATGTTTTAAATGTTTTAGGTCACAAAAAACACATCTTGAGTAATCCACTACTAACCAGTAGTGGAAGGTAGTATTTGGAGTACCTTTGATTTGTAGGTGCCTCAACTCAATCGATCTCTTATTAAAGACCTTTGGCGGTACAAGACTTTTCATCGTTAGGTCGAAGTGGAAAACCTGTAATGGCCGATGGGTAGGTTTGACATTTACTTGCCAACCTCACAGTAAATGCCAAACTCGCCTTGTTAGATTCGTTCGCTTCCATTAGGTGGTTTATCGTGCCAAACGTCTCTTAGCTCAGATGAACTCCTTTCCTTTTTTCAGATGATGTATAATTTTACTCTTAACATTTAACTGTCAGTTATCGAAAGTCAATTTAATAACTTTACAAATGTTACATTTAAGATTTAGGATTTTCGTTTATTATTTCATTCATTTATTTTTTCGTTTAATAAGAATAAATGCGCGCTTTTCAGTGGTCTTCCTGTATCTCCAGTTCTCTGTCTCCCTTTTTGTCTAATATGCAAGTAAGTTTTGCGAGCTGCGCAATTTGACTTTGGTGAAGGGATTCTTCTAATAGAAGTTCGACGTTGATTCGGTATTGAGCATCAGATGGTATTCGAGAATCACGAGAGCCAAAACAGATTTTATGGCTGCAGTATCGTTCGGAAGGATTAATGCATGAGCGTCAGTGACGTACCGCGGTAGCTCGTTTATCAGTTGAATTATGTATGTATGTATGCCAGATATCATTCTTTGAGTAGCAGCGTGATAATTTTTATCCGCTGGAAATCTCATTCTAGAATTTTTGAGTTGAGGCGTAAAATTCATAATAGAGAAGGCTAATAATATACTGTGCGAAAAAAGTTAAGGAACTGATCATTGGGGGAGGAGGAAGGCAGCCCCTCCCAAACATCGCAAATAATTTGAGCGACTCCTTTCACATTCATTGCAACTTTAACTTGAAAATAAATATATTTATTAAATTAATTTTATGATTGTCTAACTTTATAGCGATTTTTATGAGTTATTATTGGAAATTATCAAAGTCAGAGAGTAATCTCATTATGAAAAAAAATGCCTTTTATTATTTGCAACCCTCAAATAAAATTTATGGATGGTCCGCTAAATCTGATAAAAGGTATTTTTATAAAAGTTGAAGTAAGTTTTTCGTATGATCTTTATCGCCATTCGTCCATAGTTTCCTAGTCATATAAATGATAGTGTAGTACTTCTAAGTAATTTAATATACTTTTAAAACTTGAAACCGTTCATTCACATACGTTTTTGTGTAAATGGGCGATTATGAGACAGCGAATTTCAATTGGAAAGCATTTTCGCATCACGACACGGAGAAAATATAGATGCGCCTAACGACTTAATTATTCTTTCGCACGATATAGAATTTGACAAGCGATTCGGAGGGTTAAATATATTCATTCATTATTGCCCGCGGCGTGAATCGCGATATTTTTTCTCTTTCTCCGCCGTCCTCTTTTCGCCTGTGATCCGATGAGTGTCGCCTCAATCATACGATCACACTGATTCACGTTTTCCGGTCGATAATTTTTCATTTCAGATCCCGCGCATGTTTTCCGAACGATCTTTAGGGTCTTGCGCACCGAGTGCGGCCTTACTTTCTCTCGTTTCTCAGCGAAGATGGAGATAGGCCTCGTTCGGCACGCGCGTGTGTGTAGGAGTCGCCGAGGCAAACGAACTGCGAAAAGAATTAAGGGTCATTGGCTCCGGATTGGATAAACGAGTTAAAGTTACGGTTCCTCCTAAACCTTGTGGCGAGGAGAGTAACCGTCATAATTGCTTATCACCAACCTATCGTCATTATTCAAGAATATTATCGTATTCCACGAAGATAAGTTTATAAAAGGCAAGGGGGAGCTTCGCCCCCATGCTCGTTAGCTTAGCGCCTCACCTAGGGGTTGTACCCTTTTCCCTGACGGTATACACGTGTATTATAAAAGAGTGACTTGAACATTGTCGGTGGGTCCTCCCTTCCGCGCGTTTTCCGTGTTGTGGTCTAAAGTCGCATGTTGTCATAGCGCCGGTAACGTATGCCTACATACGCCTGCGCTGAAACACGTTCCGAGCGTCGTCTTTGGAGCTCATTTCTTTACATTACCTATCGAGAGATATGCTCTACGTAACAATAAAACGCCTTTATCTTCTGTGATATGAAGATTTTTTGTGAAGAAACTCGCACCAATTTTATGCGCCCATTAGCGTTTTTCCGTTTTATTAGCATTACGTATTGCACTAGGTTTTCTTTCGGATACCTGTCCCGTTATGTTACCTTTCATCTTATAAGTTTTGAAGAATTGATGGATGAGTGGTACTTAAACGTGTTTGTCTCCCAATGATAGGGTCGTGGGTTCTATTCCTGCCGAGGGGGATGGGTATGTGATCGTGTGCGTTATTGTAACCGTTCTCATTGCAATAGGCTGGTAACGGCAGTTTACCATTTGTTTTAAATAAATAATTATGACAGCAAAAGCATCTACGAGCATTTAAATGTAATGTGAAACGAAGAAATTAAATGGCTCCTGTATTAGCGTCTCTGGAACTTGTGTATTGTTACTTCGGAAAAATGTTTCAATTTTTGGACAGGGTGCATCTTTTGGACCATATTAAGCGATTTCTTTTATTGTTTCAATGTTTTTGGTGAAATGTTTCATTAGTTGATGTATGTGTTATTGCTCGATTAACACTTCATCATTAATGATTGCCGTTTTCCCTTATTGAAATCAGAAATTATTATTTCAGTCGATAGCGTTATTCGTGTCTTAAATTTTTAGCTTCATGGTGGGAATTAAAATACCTTGTGTTTGAGTGATATTCTACAGTATCCACTGATTTATGGAGCGTTATCTAGTTGGAGCCTTTATTTCCTGTAGTATGTTATCAGCACTTGTTATTAAATGCGTCATAGCGGAGTTAAAGAGGTTTATCTCGGATCGACTCCTCTTTTCCGGGGCATAGGAACAGCCAATAAACATCCAGAATTGGAGCGGAAGCCATTCGTCATTTTTCGTCGATCGATTCTCCAAAGTAATGTCGCATCTTTCCATTAAAGAAGTACATCGTAAATCACTCTTCCGAAGAGCGGAAGTGGGCCGAATTTGGTGTCGTCGTATATTACGGGGATCTTTCAAAGTTTTTTCCCCCTCAAGTTCATTAAAAAGAAATTTATCCCGTTGAAATTTTAATTGATCTAGTGCCTTTTGCGTCCCTCTTCTCAGATCCTACCCCAGTTAAGCCCATTGAAACAAATTACAGATAGCATTCTTAATCTATTTTCCCTACTCCTCTTGTTTCGGTGTTAACTATTTTTAATTTGGCTTTGTTTTTTTATTTCGGAGTCCCCATTCAAAATTTTGTTGCTGCCCTTGTTCGATCAGTTAATAAATTTATCTTGAAATATTTGGAACCATTAAAAACATTTTTTATGCATTGTTTCAAGACTGAAATGATTACCGAAATTCGCATTTTCATATGGTTACTCTCAGAACAAATTATATTAGAAGATTTGCAAGACAAATTGGGTTCGTTCATTTATCCTGCCAAGTTAATCAGTTTTAAACGGAAGCGATTTCTTATTATGCGTCAAGGACGACGCGCCTCTAATTTTATATCTATTCCCAGACGATATATTCGAATTTTAAAGTATTGTGGAAAATATGTACGTCATTGTTTGAATTGTGCCTTTTTTTGCCCTATATCGCAATTGTATTGAATAGCTTTGATATTGTTTAATCAAGCTTTAAGTCTGCCTTGTGTATCGGTTAAAAATATTTCAACATTCAATGTACCAATTTTTCAAGTATTGTGGAAAATATGTACGTCATTGTTTGAATTGTACCTTTTTTTGCCCTATATCGCAATTGTATTGAATAGCTTTGATATTGTTTATTCAAGCTTGAAGTCTGCCTTGTGTATCGGTTAAAAATATTTCAACATTCAATGTACCAATTTTTCATCGCTTATAATCTTTTATTTATCGAATTAATTAATGGTTTAACGGCGGCGATTAAAACTTTTATTCTCTCTCATTCAAAATATAAAAACAAACTTAAAACCTTACGGATTGCTGGTTAAGTCTTATCACTTTCATCATAAATGATATAGGCATTTATCCTGAAAATTTATGAAGTATAAAAAATTAGGAAATTTTATTTGTGCGGTGCATTTCAACTATAATACACAGATTAAAAATGTATTTCTTTATGAGATACAACCGTATATCGGTACTAGCGGTTGTAATTTCGGAAGGACGGCACCCAAAAATTATACTTTATACTGTGGGACTGCCGTGTGTTTCGGTACACGTGGCTATCTTATTTCGACGTACTTGTATCCCAAAAGAAACCTCGTTTATCGAAGTGATTAATGCCTAGTCAGGCGATAGCGTGACTTTTTTTAAAGCTTCTTTAGCGCCACCTGACCACACCCCCTTTGTTTTCACCTCCTCCTTTTGCCACTCTTTCATTCCCACAACTCATCCTCCACTTTGCCGCTTAACACTCCCGCCGCCGACTCCTTCCTTCTTCACCCGTCGATGTCGAGGTATTTTTTTTAGTGCGCGAAGTAATTACTTTTTTAACGCTCTTCTTCGACGCGAGAGTGTAACTGACAAGTTCAGGTGTCGGGGAAATAAACATTCTCGCCATGAAAAGATCGGTTCGTGTTACATCAAGCATATATATATATATATATATATATATATATATATATATAATGGTTTCGTGTCATGGATTATTCGATCTTATCTTGGAGGTGTTTGGCGTTAATCGCCATCCAAAAATTTCCCTTTTGGCAGAATGGTAGGCATTACGTTTATCGATCCCGTGTTGGCAAAAGTGCTAAAATTATACCTTTCCTTTTTGGGGGAAATTTTTTATTAAAGAAAATTTCAGTAGGGTAACCGCTCGACTTCTTCACTCATAATGGATATGTTTTAGATATAACTTTAATTAGTTTGTTATAATAATATCTTTATTTAAAGTGATACAACCTTTCAGCGTTAAACGCTTTATGTCGCAGTACCTGTTTTATTTTATTTTATTGATATAGAATATCTTTCCTAGTTCTTAAATTATATTCATTGTCCTTTTTACTTTCTCCATACGTAGTAATGGGAAAGTATTGTGTTCATGAAAAAAATCGACTTCGAGATTTCAACGGAAATACACGTTTTGAGATCCCCTGGAACACGTTTACACTATTTTCGGAATGATGTCTGTGTGTGTGGATGTATGTGATTGTGGGCGCTCTAACTCAAGAAGTACTTGCCATATTAACACCAAATTTCATATATAACACTTTAGCATGAGCACAAAGAACTGATTATTTCCTCATGTCCTTTTTATTGGGAACGACATTTTAATGATTTTTTCCTCGCGAGTGCTAATTGCTATGAGCCTAAATAGATTTTATTCGCAATTCTTTGTGTCCTGAGTTAAAAAAATAAGTAAATCTTTGTATTTTTCAAATCAGAATACCCTTTCTCAAGTTATCAGTATTAGATACGGAAAGTTCTTGATGGGCCGACGGGGCTGTAAACGGCTATATTTTCAGAATCTCAAACGGGATATATTTTATATATCACCGGTGTTGTTTCACGCATCAGTAACGAGAAAATGACAATTCGATTATTAGTGCTTTCTAATTTTCAGGTTAAGAGTAAATTAAATTTGGTTTACGAATTGCTTCGCGAGTCACTGAGACGTTTTAAGGGTATGCTTACGATTATCTGAAAGAAGTCGTTCCGCAGCCGTTGAAAATTAATTTTCAAAGTCCCTTTCATGTGTTACAGCCTCGTGAATATAAGAAATGTATAGGAGGAATTATTTTTAAGTGCCTCATTAAACACGTCCCCGAGTGATTTTTCGAAATGTGAATGATCGACCTCAAGTTTATCGATGACGTACGCTTAAGGTGAGACACTTTGAATAATTTCGTGTTTGCGCGTCTTCCTCGGGGAATTCAGACTCGTTTTGGAGTGGCATCGGCGTGATTTATATTGGGAAATATTTCAACGCCGCGTATCTGTCCATCCTTCATGGCTGCATTAAACCGTAACGCTAACTCGCGCGACGTTAACGTTGATCGTACGCAGCACGGTGTCGCGTGGTTTTCTTAATATTTCTATTCCTTTTGGGACGTCGGTTAGAGATACGTTCGTCGGCATTATGATAGAAAATTCATAAAAAATATCTCTCCGAAAATTATTTTTGTATTCCCTGTATGATTGTTGTATCGCAGTTTCTGTATCTACTATTTAAAGTTTTTCATCTGAAAATGAATATCCTCCCAGTTGCTTCCTTTTGTAAATCCGAATCCGAATTTATTACATCGGTCGCGTTTTTGGTAGTTAATGTTTAGACGACGAATTCTGTTGCAATATTTTTTCGCATTAGAGGGACATATTTCGCATATATTAAATGTTTTTCAGCATTTAATGTAGTCTACCCTATATTTGATTGTTATACTGGAGATTAATCGAATTTCATCACCTAACGCACAATCGTGTATAGTTCAAATTATCTTTCAACCGAAAATAATAGCTGTGCAATGGACTCTTCCCATTTCCAAGAACTTAACAATAAAGTGGAACGGTTTTGATGTTGAATGATGAATGAAAACTAGGAGTCTCAAAACTACTGTTCTAAAAGACCTATTCGGAAATTAAATTTCTCTGATTTTTTTTAAATTTATATTTTCGTCAAATTTTCCCAGATTGAAAATTCAGTAGCTGAAAGTAAATCAACAGGTAGAAAATTTTCTACTGTTGGCTAGTAAAGCATAATTAGCGATTTCGCAAACATTTTTTATCGTAGCTCCATGAAAAAGAAATAAATAAACAGATCTTCATACATGATCACGTCATATGAGTTCGAGAAAATCAATTATCCGTTCAGGGCGAAAAAAGAGAAGTATGTGTGGTACTCGAAGACATTGATGTATTCTTCTCACATATTCCGGTGTGATGATTCTATGGAAGAAACGAATTAGCATGAAGGAATCGGAGAAATTTTCAAGTCACGGGTGATAGGTTGATCATTCGGATTGATGGGAGCATTCGTATTTACTCTCCTCAAAGTTCGTTTCTCATAATGAAGACTCTCCTCATCTTCCCGTCATCGCAGGTTTATCATTTATTCCAAATAAAATCCGCGTCTCTGTATCCGCTAAGATATTGATATCTAACAGATCGTCCGGGGCTGACTTTTAAACGGGCTATATAAAACAGCACGTCATCGGCATACAAAAGTTTGTTGCCGTTGAAAATTGATTTAAGCAAAATTATGTGTGTGTAGTATGTTTGCGTACACATTATCCATCTAAAATGCTGTGTCATTTGTGTGTTGTGGTAACCCTTTCGGTTTATCTGCGATCTAAGTATCGATCATTCGTTAAAAGGTTTTGTCTGCGCCCGTTAGTTTAAAAAATGATCGACAATCGCCTTTCCTAAGAATAGCGTTTTTTGTGGGCAAGGTGTGCGATTTTTACTCGGATCGCAAATTTAATTTATTCTCCTCGATCTTATCACTTAAACAGACCAGTAGAAATGGCACACATTGTACGAAAGATAGTGGAATGGGTGTAATTTGAACTTTAAACTCTAATATAAAGTTTGCACTATTACCGCATGCATATGAAATGAAATTCAACTATGTTTCTTCCAAGAAATGAACTTATTATTACGGTACATGGACATCGAACAAAATTTACAAGTGTATGCAATTTGTTTTATTTTCCGTTAAAATTGCACCAATTCCCCTCTTATGAATGTCCACCAAATGAATTATATTTTACAATATATGTTTATTATTTTTTAATGCCTTCGTTTCAAAAGGGTATACTTACATTCGACACTTTCATATCTATTCGCAAAAGCGTGATCTTTTAAGGTAATGTAAGTCCCACATCGTAAGACATTCGATATTCTTATAAATGGTTAAAATAAAAGGTGGTTTTTTTAAGAATCTAATCTCGGTGAATCGTCACAGATACCGGTTGCTTCGCATCTGTTTTTTCCAGTTTTTTCAGTTAGTTTTCAGACAAAGCGAGACCGATGATTCTTTCTGGAATCGGATGGAGTTATTCGTTTAAAAAATAAATCTTATTTAACGCGATAAATGAGGGAATCTTGTTAGTTAAGACGCTCGGAAGACGCTCCAAATAATTTCGGGCTATCGGAAAAAAAAGTTTTCAGATCACGAATGTAATAATCAACCTTTAATCGCCTCATCACCTGTTGGTCATTCGACATTCTTTCTTCTCGTGCGGATATCAGATCGATAACGATCTCGATCGATCGCTTCGCGGCGGAATCCTTTCATCCTCCGACCTTGAACCGATCGAACCGCAGAAGTAAAAATTAAAAAAAAACACAAAACACACGATGCCAGATCGTTCCTCGTTTTAAAAATTCGTGGTCGAGTCAACGGCTAGCCGTTAAGTGTCGGCTAGCGTTTGATTGAGGTGTCGGCGGTGTTATTATTGTTGGAAATAGACCTCCTGCCTCTCTTAAAAAATCTTTTTTTTAAAAATCCATTTCTATCCCATTCATACATCACTCTCTCTCTCCCTATTTATTTATATACATCTTCCTTTGATCGAGAGAACTTCGAAAGTGCTGTGAAAGCATCCCGCTGTTTTTCTTTTTAAGGGATAGGTATCGCATTTTCGGTCCTTCCATCTACATCTATCCTTTTTCCTTTCGGCATCTAAATGGTTTGCCAGCCTCTCGTAGACCTTCTGTAGAAGAGGGCAACTTACGCCTGGAAAACCTTATGGGTCGGCCTTTTTTTTTTTTTAGGAGCTGTCCGTTTTCCTACGTGGCAAGGCGCTGCTTTGTTTATGCGGTTAATGTTCCTCGCTTGTTTTATTTTTCCTCTCATAGGAATCGTTTGGAGTCCCGAACGGGGTGTGTATTTTGGTCTTTTTCCGGATATAAAATCGTTCCTGACCGTGTAATTCGTTTTCGGTGGTACGTGACTGCTTTAATATGGCACGCTTGATGAGACACTTTTTCCTGTTATCGTTATTTATTGATGACGTCGTACGATATCGATTCAAGTAGATAAGTTATCATCGTGCTTCGATAATAAATTGGTATTTAATATAATCAATATTTTATACAGATATGACGTGCAGTTTGCGTTGTTTTCTAATCTTCCATTCCAAGATGGAATTGCGAAGTAATAAATGGAAGATAATTTCATTTGTTAGGGTTTCATTTGTAATTACCGTGATACGGTGATGATTGAAGTAAGTACTTGCAAGAATCTTATTATGTTGCTGGTAACAGTTGCTATTGTTTCCGTAAGAAACATAAATTGTTCGTTATCTCGGAGGAGAAAACAATTTTATTGAGACATGAAGCTTTGTATCATATAACTTCTTTCGCCAAATTCTACTTATGATACAGCATTTTTATAGACGACAATATTCATGGTAAATTCCACATAATAATTTGTTTATTCTACCAGTTTCGTTATCATCACATCTATATAGTGAAATCGGTAGTGCATTAAACTAATTTTGAGGAATTTACAAAGTTTTCCTTTTTCATTGCATGCTTATTACTTACGACAAAGTTTAGCGGAATTACTTAGATGATAAAATCCATAGGGGCAACTTATGAAGTTTCAAAGTAAATTTCGAGGGGATTAAATTAATATTCATTCCTTAAAGAGAACTCATGCATAACTACCCAAATAAAGCGTATATGTACCTACTCGAAAATAATCAACGATTTTAAATCGGTTTCTAATTCATTTTTTGCCTGATTCTTATTTCGGTACCGCTTTTCCACATAAATCTTGATTTATTCGAAACGAAAGGCGAAATTCGAAAGCAAGCACAGCATTTGTCACTTTTGAAAATGCACGACCGTGTAAAAAAAACTAGGCGGAGGAATGTCAAAAAAATGCCGGCGAGTGTTGGCTCGTTGAATTATCGCCCTCGAAGTTCGGTGCGCGCCCTGAGAGAGAGTAGGTAAAAAAAAGGGGAGGGTGGGGTAAGGCAAACAATCCCAAATACCAAGCTTTCCGGGCGTCAATATTAACTCTTTTAATTCTTTTTTCCACCGAGTTTAGAGGGAGAGGGAGTTTGAGACGGAGAAAGAAAATATTCTCCCTCACGAACTGACCCTTTTTTTTGTATTTTTTTTTCTCCATCTCAGTCTCCGTACCGGGATGCGTCTTTTCTCGGTTCTTCGGCGCGAGGGGTTTGCCTCTTTTTTTTTTTACTCGGGATGCGTTAGAACTATTAATAGAGGTGGGCGAAAGGAGGAGGGTGGAGAGGTCGGAGGAACGGAAGGGGTTGGGAGAGTGGGGGAAGAACCAGGGTCGAGAGAAGAGAGCACCACCTTTGGGGTTCAAGATTCCTGTTCGAAACCGGAATTCCTCTTAACTTGTCGGTTTGGTATAGGGCAGCGGTGGCCAACCTTTTCTACGTGGCGGGCTACATCCGTGCTTGCGAATCCTTCGGCGGGGCACATTGGAAGTTGCCAATTATTCGGCGGGCCGGTTTAGAGTTTAAATCGGACGTTACCTATACCTATATTCTAAGGTGCCATTTGAGTGAAAATCAAGTCTAAATGGGATTTTTTTGGTAAAAATTCCGATGTTAAAAGTTTTATTATAAAAAATTTCATAAAAATATATAGAATTTCTGATGGCTTGGTGGGCCGCATAAAAACCCTTAGCGGGCCACATCCGGCCCGCGGGATGTAGGTTGGGCACGACCGGTATAGGGGAGTAAATGGCGGGACTTTTTTTTTTCAAAAACGATACCGAGAGCTGTCAGTGCTTGCTGGCGTTCGGTCGTGTTGGGATCGACGCTCGCTCTCTCGATACTCAATGAGAGAAATGCCTCAATGGACCGAGGTAAGGTGATAAATCGTTAGGTGAGAGGGGGGGGGGGAGAAGGGAGGTGTGTGTTGGTGGAGGAAGGGGAGAATGGACGTCGGCTCCTTCCTTCGCACTTTCGAGAAGTCGATCCCCGTCAGGGCCAAGTGAAAGAAGGTGGGTCGTTTTGGGCCATTCATATCTGACACTCCGGGTCGTTTTTGTCTCTCGTTTATTTTGTTGGTTTTGTATTTTATTTTTTGGCCACATAGCGTGATCAATCGCGAGGTTTGGGTCACTACTATTTGGCGCGGTTTATATGGCAAGTGGAAATGACTTGTGAAATTTTTATGGGGTCGTTCGAAAGGATGACGTGGTCGTCGTTGATGGAAACGATCGTTATTCCAAACATTTCCGTTTCTTTAGTTTCTCCGAACGAAAAATATCAAGGTTATTTTCGAAGGTGTTTGATACTTGGCGCATATCGCTTAATTTTTTCTATTGGTTTTGATGCTTAAATGGCACCTCACGGTATCGTTTTGGGACTCGAAAACCTTTCTAGAATAGTATTAATGTTTTCAGAAAGGTTCAGAGAATATCTTTTACGCAATCTACAAGGTACTTCGAGCTCGACATAGTATTTATACGGGATGGTTATTAACACAAATTCGTGAACGAGAAAAAAATGCAGACCATCTCTTTTCTTTTTTGTTGATATAATGACCGAATTTGGCCGAAATTACAACACTGTGCTTAAAACAGTGTATAGTTTTTGCATTAATCTACCCCAGAATTTTATTTCCGAGTCGTTACTTCGAGATAAAAGCAATTGGAGACTGCAACAATAACGGTTGATGGCCAAGGGATGATTTTATCAGTCCAGTAAAATAATTGCGACAGCTATCGTAGAGATCTGTATTTGTTTCGCTCACCTGCGAATTCATCTGTCACCTGAGCTGATTTCACGTTCGCCATGTTTATCTAAGTTAGTCGGCTTTCGAAATAGCTCGAGAGTGCTGGAAAAGGTCGTCCAAGCTCAAACGATCTAATTTTGGAGCTGTAACAGGATCGCTAAATTAGCAGAAATCCGCCATTAAATATTTCCTAGCTTCGATCGATTTGAGTGTAACTAACGTTCCCTATTTGAACTGTTTCATCGAGAAAAATACCTAACTGAAATGCTTATTGTTCTGCGTACGTGCGTAAAAAATCTTGGCGGTATAAAGAATGTTGATATATTTTCTTGTCCAGTGAATGAACGACAATTGTAACGAAGGGCAAAAAATTTGCTGGTGGAATTTTGCAGTGGTAATGTAAATGCCTTATATTTTTCCATGGTGTTTTTACTTTTAACCTTTAAAATCTCCTAAATGTGAACGAATTTGCGCCGTTACGAAAAATTACCAAATTCCTTTTATAAAAAAATAGGTAATTTATATGCCATTTCTTCAGTCTTTATAGCATTCCTATAACATTCCATCGGGTCATACCGAATTTTTTCCTTTAATTAACATTCTCGTCCTAATTAATTGACGCCTGGATCAAAATGCCACACTTCTTACAGCCTTCTTATTTAAAATAGCGAAGAAATTAGGGCAGGGGGTCATAATGAATCGATGAACCTTGAATCCCAGTTGCGAATATTTTTCTGAGGCGGAGGTTAATAAAATCGTTTCGATAACCGGGAGTCGTGAGTTTTATAATTAAGCCAAAGTCCTCCATAGCGAGAGAGCATATGAAAAATTACAATCTGGAGGGACGTCAATTCGTTTTTATTTTAACAGAGCTTTGCAAAGAATAATCTACATTCGTGGTTTATTTATTAACGATTAGGATTTCCCTAGAATCTTCGGAAGGATTTTCAGGCAAAGTAGCCTTCAGATATTTTGTGTCCAAAAACGGGTGTGTCAGTAAATTTCGCACATTTTTTCAAAAAGCGTTTTAGCATTTCGTTTTGTTTGCTTTTCTGACACTATTTACTCAAGTTTGCGAATAAATTCTGAAATTTTACTTTGTGAAGGTCAGGAGTTATAAAATTATTGTTATCCTGCGATATAGAATTTTTCCTATGGTCGTTTTTTCCTCCCGCTGAAAGCACCGTTTATGGATAAATTGGAATTTCTGGAATGATATTTCCACGAAACTTTAAAAATCCACGCCATTACATGACTGTGTACTTATTGAAAAATAAAAAAACATCTAAAAAACGTAAAAAAACACGCTACTACAAGGTGTTTCTAAATTTTTAAATTTTTTGTCACCTTTCTCGTTAATGAATTGGGTCACGAATGCATTGATCAGGTAAGTTCTACATCAATTATTTAAAAATTACTGCGCTTCAATAACTATATTCGTTCCGCGAGGTATTCCCTTGTCGGAAATAATTAGAAAAATGAATACGAATCGGCGCACATTTTGACAATTGTATGTTACTGGTAATCAATCTTCGTGTTGATAAACCATGTCTCTCCTAAAGCCATATGAAGGTTTGGAACACCAGATGCATATTTCGGGTACGAAGCAGCCTACATTAGTGGTTTTCGCCGGCAGCCTATCCTAAAGACTTCTACCAAATCTAATGCCGATGAATTGCCCCGTTGCCGAAATGTGCATCTAGACCAGTGGTCTTCAAGGTGGGCGATAGCCCCCACCAGTGGGCGTTTTTGGATTTTCGGTGGGCGTTAAAGAACTCACCAAATGCTATTCTAATTTTTACACCGAAAAATAAAATTCTATAAAAAAGCACACATATTCTGTACAACTATTTTATGTACAACTATTACAGTTCGTTTGTCGTTAACTATAGTATCATATCATACTATACTAGCGACAAAGTATCCATGCTGCGGTAAAATCGAAAGGCCCATGAGGGTGGTCGGAGTTTCTCGCAGAAGCAGCGAAGCGTTTAAGTTTAATTTTATCAAATATATGAAATCATAAATTTTTAAACACTGTTATTACAGCTGAGACCGTATTCGGTAATCTCATCTAACGACAATCCCGCTAGTATTAGGGTTACCATACCTCCGTAAATCGCTTTTCTACTGGGGACGCAAAATTATTCTTTGCCCCGGGCGCCAGAAACCCTCACTACGCCACTGGGTGGGCGGTGAACTTATTTCAAAGGACAATATATGGTAAAAGTGGGCGGTGACTCAAAAAAGGTTGAAGACCACTGATCTAGACGTAGATTGTTAATTGGAATCTTTCCATAAGTTGAGTTAATTTCTTTTAAATATCTCAATTTTTTTCACCTCGCCGTGGACTCGACCGTGTCTTAGAAATGTACCCCATGTCTCGGAGCGTACGCGTTCGAGGGAATTCCGTCGTAAAAGCGGTCCGATGGGGGCGATTATCTGCGACGGATATGAGACTGCATCCGTGAAGGATTGAATGGGCGGAAGTGCGCGCAGTCGAGAGGGAGGGGAGGAGCAGCTAAGGAGAATTTCCTCCTTATTTCCAGGAGGGCGGGGGCGTGGAAGGAGATGGGCGTGTCGGAGGGAAGGAGGAGTTGAAAGGGAGGAAATCTCTTCTTCAGAGGAGAGGGTGGAATCCATCTCTCTCTTCTCCCTCGTTTTCCTCATTCCTTCTTCACCTCTCTTTTTCCTCTTTCCTTTCTCCCACATCTCTCTCCTCTCTCTCTTCTCTCTCCATTCTCTCCTCTCTCTCCTCCCTCTCCCCTCTTCTCTCTCCTCCTCTCCCCTCTTCTCTCTATATTCTCTCCTCTCTCTCTCTGCTCTGCTTGTATGTTTTCTATTTTTTTTCTGGTTCTTTTCTGTGAATTTATTAGTACTATTTTATCCTCATTTGTAACTGGTGACGCAGGCTTAAATGTAAGAAGGGACTATATAGTCTCAATTTCGCCCTAATAAAGTCGTTTGTCTGTCTGTCTGTCCTTCTCTGCTCTCTCTCTCTTCTTCTCTCTCTTTTGACTAGGTTGGCCATGTCAGGTTCTTCCTAGGTTTTTACCACAAATACTTAGTCTTCTCTTTTTAGAAGTTTCCGAATTTGTAATTCAATCTCTTAAATGTTTTTTTTGTTTTTTGTTCTTTTTTCATTTGTTTAGTTTCAGGTATTTTTCTTCTGTTTGTATGTTTATATGTAATTATTTTTATTGTGCTTTATAATTCATAACGCAGGGTTAAATGTAAGAAGGGACTATGTAGTCTCAATTTCGCCCTAAATAAAGTCGTTTGTCTGCCTGTCTGTCTCTTATCTCCACTCTCTCTTTACTCTCTTTCAACTCACTCATTTCTCTTTCTCCCACTTTTCTCTCTTTTTCCTCTTTCTCTTCTCCTTTCCTCTCTCTTCTATCTCTTTTCCCCTTTCTCTTGTTTTTTTTGTCTCACAATTTCTCTCTCTCTCTTGTTATCTTTTATCTTTCTCTCTTTTATCTCGTCTTCCTTCTCTTCTCTTTTTCTTTCTTTGTCTTCTCTCTCTCCTCTCCTCCCGTCTTCTCTCCTCCCCTCTTCTCTCCCTCTCTGTTTTCTCTCATCCACTTCCCTCTTGGCTTTCTCTTTCAACCCACTCCTCTCTCTCTTCTCTCTTTTCGTTTTTCTCTCCCTCTTCTTCTCTTTTATCTCGCCCTCTTTCTATTCTGTCTCTTTTCTCTGTCTTATCTCTTATTTCTCACTTCTCTCTCTCTCCCTTCTCTTTCTTCACCCTGTTCTCTCTCTCCTTCCTATCTTCTCTGCTATCTTTCTGTCTCCTCTCTTTTTCTCCTCTCTTCCCTTAGGGGAATTAGACGGCGCTATAAGACGGGTTGCTGGAGGCGGGTGTGTTCGTACGTGTGTGTTCATGTGTGTGAGAGAGAGAGTTAGAGAATATTTCCGGACCGCAGCTCGGTTTCCTCTCCTCTTCCTCCTCCCCCACCCTCTCTCTTCCTAATCCTTCCTATTACCCTCCCACACCCTCTTCCTCTGTTTTTGTCTCCTCCCCCCTTCCTATCCTCTCTCTCCCTCTCCCTCCCCTGTCCTCTTCCTCGCTCGATTATTATTAGGGACCTCCTTCCAATCTCTCTCTCTCTCTCTCTCTCCCTCCCTCTCCCTCCCTCTCTCTCTCTCTCAGAGAGCAGAACGACGCCCCCACTGTCGCGGGGGGAATGTCTCTTATGACTGTCCCAAGAGACAGCAGCTTCCAATTCTTTTTCTTCTTCTCTCGGAGTCCATCTTGTCTTTTATGTTGCGTCTTGCGTGATTCTTTCGTCGTTATGATAACGGAAACTCGCCACACGCATTCGAGGTGTCGTTATATTATTTTTATGTACAATCGAATTTCTATCAGTCGAACGTCCATATATCGAATTTTCCATAACTCGAAGTGAATTCATTTTGCAGGACAAAATCTTTTCCATGTTTTTTTTCTATAACTCGAATGTTCTATAAGTCGAATATTTTTTTGTTTTCCTCAAGGTTCGACTTATAGAAGTTCGAGTGTATCTCGTGTTTCACGGCAGAATCGCTCCACGGTCGGAACTGGATCATAACGTTCAGTTCATTTTTTTTTAAATCAAGAAACGGGAATTTTTCTTGATGGTCCGCTTTTGCTCTCATCCGGATGTTTTCCGGGATTTAAAAAAATTTTTTTCCTCGGAAAAATCCGAACTGAGTTGACTTTATGGAGAAGATTCGGGAAGAGCCGTGTCATAAAATAAATGTTTTTGGGGCTTGGGGTAGGAAACCTGACGTTTCGAATCCTAGATGCGATTATTTCCGTCCGTTATTTTTCTGAATTTCGTTTTCGGTGAGAAAGCGTGTTTGTAGTCGCGTGATTCGCAGCAGGATGGATGAGTCGGTCACATACGCGTTTCATCTACAAATATAATCTCCTCGATTTAATCCTCCGATAGGTTATTACGGTATGGATATTATTATGGATATTATAGTCAACACTTGCTGATTTATCACCAAGTACAATTACTTTTAGAAGAGTTCTGCACTCGTTATATGTATTTTAAGTTTTAGTCCATCTTTATGTGATGATAACAAGGCAAAACACAAGCCCCCCTCCGAATTCGTTTTTGTTTTGTAGGTATTTTAAAATAGGCACCAAGTTCAGAATTAAATTTACCTTTTCTGTTGTTTTGAAACATTCCGAGAGGACTTTGAGAAATAAGATAAAAATTAACTAAATGCAGCATTAACTAAATTTCAATTACTATTTATGTTGCATTAGCAACTTTTTAAATAAACATTTTTCCAAACAAAGGCGTATCCTGGATGCAGTTTGCTCGAGTGCAAGTGTAACGTCAGGGCCCCTCCTTTTACCCTACACACCCGCGGAACACAGTGTAATATTTATATATAATAAGAACAACACAAATGCTGGTGCATGGCTTTCTTTGTTCCTTGCCAATCTTGTATTCCAAAGAAGAATTTACATGCATTTTATATCTTAATGTAATAATTTGAAGTCGATGGAGTGATTATGAGCATTCCGGTAATTCAGTTTGTACTTTCGAAGACTTGTGTAGTAATTTGGCAGTGTTAAATAAGCGATATCATGACATATATACGAATTAATTTATTTAAAGTGTGTATGGCCGTTGTAAAACTTTTTAGTATGAAACTTCTGTTTTAAATGACTTGTTTTGTTGAAATACAAAAAGAAACTATGGGATGACTTGAAAGAACGTATCAAGTGGAATCCTGTCTAATAACTTTCGCTACAATATTGGTAAATATGTTTAAAATGGGTAATTTTTTGCTTTGCTGGCCTTATTTTTTTGTCTCCGTTGTTACAACTCTGGAATTTCTTAAAAATGAAAACAAGGTCCGGCTCGGAGATGTTGTTGGAACGCAGATCGTGTATTTACATTGTTGATTTACTGAAGATAGTGAAAATTATTTTCCTATGAGTACTTGAATTCGTATTTCAACCGTGATTGCGTAAAAATATTATCGCCATCACTCGCTCTTAAGCATCCTGACACGTCTCATTTCAGTAGGGCAGTGGAGTCCAACCATTTCAAGCTCAGGGGCTGCTACTTACCTTGTCCAAAACTCACGACGGGTCCCTTCCTAATATAACTCGGTGAAACTCATGGATCATACTTGGTAGAAAACTTAATAGACGAAAAATGAATCTAAATATAGTTCATTTTTATTAATAAAGTTTATAAAAATGGTTTACATCAAAATACAAAGTGACTGAAATTTATAACATTTCATTCGAATACCATTACAAATAAATTTTCATTACTAATGTGACACTTGCGGTTGAACATTTTCTGGCACTTTTTAAAAATCTGGTGCGTTCGGCGACACAGCGAGTGTCATACAATCCTTCAAATGCTTCTCGGAAAGACGATTCCTGTGTTTGGTTTTTATGATATTCATCTCTGAAAATGCCATCTCAAAGGTATGAGGATCCAAAAAACGATTTTACTTTATATGCGCATTTCTTAATGTTTGGATATATCAAGGGATCAACTGCTTTTCACAAGCTACCATCGACATTTTCAATAGACTTCAATCGAATATCACTATGGATATTAATTTTTTCAATTTCTACATCACTTTTATCCACGAACATAAATTGTTCGATCAGATAGGATAAATTACTTAAATCGAATGTCAAAAATGGATTTGTCAGAAATAATAAAACCGCCTCAATTCCCTTCAGATCTTGAAAGCGTCTATTAAATTCATCTTTAAGAATCAACAGCTCTCCACATTTATAAAGCAGGAATACCGAAAACATTATATGGGTGGGAACTACTCATCTACTTCCACTTACGGGCAGATCGACCGTTAATTTAAAAGGTAAAAGAATCTTTAGAATGCATGGAAGCAGTGGCGTTGTGAGGAGAGAGTAGAGAGGAGCAGTTGCCCCGGGCGAAGGGCTGAGGGGGCGCAAACCCATGGACCGAAGATTACGTTTTTGGTTATATATTAAGATATATGCCAAATTAAACTATCAGTATAATATCATTGGGTTTCCAATTTATGCCATACGTTACATTTAACTGGTAAATTGTACGGAGACCAGGGAGGGGTTATGGGGCGAATTTCTGTGACTTGCCACCGGGCGCAGGAGATCTTAGCTACGCCACTGCATGGAAGAGAGGAATTTTAACATGACGAAATAATCACGATAACTTTGTAACCAGCGCAATGCCTTAATCAAAATTATAATAATAATTTATTTAGATTAAATAAACTGGAATGTCGAACTAACATAGGTTATAATTATAACAAATGAATGCCTCGAATTAAATTTTAGAAAAAAGTAGGCCTTATGCTAATTACTCTGCACTTTTTCATCGCTTGTTTCCAGTAATGAGTGGGTATTTTTTTTTTTAATTGGTCTTGTGCCCATTAGGTTGTGGCGCCCTAGGTACGTGCCTATTCCGCCCCTGTTTACAAACTCAGTTGTCTTACGCTCCGCTTCACCCACTGAGGCCGCCCTCACTGAAAGTTATATCGGCGCAGTGGTATTCAAGTTTTTTTGCGGGCGCATTTCTTGAAATATTTTAAAATAACTCTGTACTCTCTGGCGTTCGATAAAGTTACCAAACTCAATTTATATTGTGGTCAGTGTAAACATTTGTAGCTTGTAATTTGATGGAAATTAATTGCAAAAAAACAAATTAAAAATCTCAGACAATCGGAATTTCATGATGCTCTTAAGCTAACTGCTTCTTTCACAAACAGGGAAGAAAATAGAAACTGAAACTTACCTGTAGGAATTTCCTTTGTGCATGAAGACGATTAAGCGACTGATCATTAGGGTCGAAATCCACAAATTCCATTCGCGTAGTTTCGTTTCTTTAATTTCTAAAAATATGATAAGTCAAAATAAGCAAAGGAAGTAAGAAATTATTAAGATACAGAATGGAATAAATAAGATGAAATAAATAATATTATATGGATAATAAATGAAAATAAATACTAACCTATTCCGGAACGATAAGTCACTCTAGTAAACGCTGAACTGTTTTGAATAGACGACTGACTAAAAGATAACTGATAACAAAATAAACTGATGAATAGGAGGACCATTCGTAAGCAATGCAGAGTAGCAGAGAAACGGATGTGCTGGTGAGACAATGAGAAAGAAATGCGAAATATATTGGAGAAAGTGAAACAACCCCCACAACAGCGGCCTTTATAATAGCATAAGAGGGGAAGTGCATACGAGCGGCTGGCCCTATAATTTCGCAGACCTACATAACAGAAGATTTTATGGGAGGCGGGCATTTAAAACACAAACCTGCTTCTTTGGGTAAAAATACTCTGTCTGGAACGAGGACACAGGGAGTACCGAAGTGGGGGTGGCAGGAGGGAGTAAAACATTCTGCTCTTTGGGATATCATTG
Source organism: Uropetala carovei (assembly GCA_036926305.1). Taxonomy (NCBI): domain Eukaryota; kingdom Metazoa; phylum Arthropoda; class Insecta; order Odonata; family Petaluridae; genus Uropetala; species Uropetala carovei. Next base: position 4,053,645 of record JAXCHB010000101.1, on the reverse strand, counting down.
TAACCGCTCCTTATCCCGACTACCAAGGATCTGGGCACAAGGGTCGGAATCCCCGCCCTCTCGGTCTTTTGGGGGCAAATGCCCGGTTGCCACACTCCTGGGTGCGCCACTGTTTGCTACATTTATCGTTTTTCTCATATGACAGCATCGGAGACTTTGTACACACTCGTACATACAACGTGAGTAAATAATACTTTGTATTGACCGACATTTGCTCTGCGGGCGCCTGAAAAATGCTTTGCGGGCTACCCAGGCACCCGCGAGATACCGGTCGGACATCACTGCACTAGGGTTTCCTTGCAGTACTTGCAGCGATAAACATCGCCGGGGGCGTAGCTCAGATGGTAGAGCGCTCGCTTAGCATGCGAGAGGTACCGGGATCGATACCCGGCGCCTCCAGATTTTTTCATTTTTCTTTTCTATTTTTCAAGCGTATATTTTATTATAATTATAGAATTAATTTCATAAATTTGATTTGGGAAATTTTTTTTATTAATTTTTTTTATTTAAGACTTTTTTGCGCGCCCGAAGATCTATGAAGTGAGAGGAAATGATCCATTCTGGGAAGTTTCTGTATCACTCTTACGTTCTTTGCTGTGGTTATCATTGTAGTTTTTACGGAACGAGATTCTGTTGTCATGCACTGTAAACGAAAAAAATTATTATTTTTTATGTTTTATCCTTTCTGTGCGTAAATATTTTGGGCATAGCCTACGTTAAGTTTGAATAACTCAGACAGTAATTTTTAGAATAATAATTCTTTACAGAATTTCTTATCTATGAATTAATAGTAATCGACGCAATATTTAAAGAAAAAACAACCCAAACTTTATCTACGTTAGCTGTGTTGAAATTATTGAGTGTATGTAGTATTATTTTGTCCAACTTGAAATTTTTTTATACATATTTATAACGATTATCTGTTTATAAAAATATCTCAAATAGTAGATAAAACGTGATCGCTGAAAATTATATCATTAATGATTAGGTGGCGTGATAAAAACGTTAAAAGCTTTCTGGCAGCACTAATGCGCAGCGGACACATTCAAATTGTTAAACATCCTACTTAACATTTCAATAGCGATGCCGAACAAGGGAGCTCGCAACAGTTGAGAAAATATTCAAGTTGACAATATATAAGGCGTCATGCTACTCTTCAGAGGAATCATATACATTAGGTTTTATTTTTCTGGCATATAGAAATACCACTTATCGACTGTGATAACTCGTTTAAGTGGAAGTATCAGTATCGTTTATCTTTCTAACTCTGCATGATTTGTTATGGCAATGTACAGTAAGAAGCCGGGAGAAATGTCTTTAAAATGATAAATGACAAACGATTCATTCTTTGATAAGTGAAAGATTATATTTTTCTTTAGATGGTCATTTATTATTTGCTTATTTCCTATTTTCCTCACTTTCCATGTGAAACATATGACAGTCTTTATTTAAATTTTTCGGTGTATTAAAATGAGTATAAATTTATATGTTACAAGCATTTTAGAGATTATTTATGTATTTATATACTTATAAAATGTTTAAAACTTTACAATTGCATGTTATTTGCAGTATTTTTTCTGTGGTTGTTTTAAACTAATAATCATTTCTTTTTCTTTTTTAGGTAAGTAAAGGTTTAGTAATACTTTCGCCATCAAATCGCTGATTAATGGAGACATTTGCAGTTGAGGTGAGTCGCATTCTGCGCTTGCCTCTCTCCCTGGCACGCCTATAAAATGGAATATTTTTTGCGTATTTCTACTCTCTTAGGCATTCTCAAAAGAAAATTCCAGAATATGCGCTTCATTACGAAAAAATTGAAATTTTAAGTATGTACTTGTCTTAGGTATCTCCAATAGCCATTACAAAGTTATAAAATTTTATAACTTCGTCATGTCTGTTGGAGATACCTGAGGCAAGCACTTATTTTTATGCTTAAGTGCTTATTCTGGAATTTCAACTATAAGACGAGCTCGATAATTCTTTAGTGCAGTGGTTCCTACACTTTTTGTAGGCGCGGCACCCTTTCAAAAAGATGAATGTCACAACCTTTGGACGTATCCTTTTGTTGGTGCCACATAATAATCAAATTTATTTGAGAAAAATTATTGCCCTATTTACCTTCCAAAACATCTAAATCGTTAATTTTTTTAACTGAAAAATTTTCGTGGCACTTCTAAAAAATCAGCTACGGCACCCGGTGTGCCGCGGCACACAGTTTGGGAACCACTGCTCTGGTGATTTCACGAAAGGATTTAACTCAGAATCTCATGCTGTTTTTATGTATGTTTTTGTTAAACTTACATTCACACACAAAATGAACCTAGATGTTTCTTCTCGTACAGGAAGTTATCCTCGGCCATATTTGTCTTCCCTCGAAATGTCTGTATTATAACCTTAATAATAATTGTGGCACGTATTAATTGGCCGGTGTGTTCTTACAAAGAACTTTTCAATTGGAGAGCGGCTGATTAGTAAGATGATAAAGAGTAAAGTATCTATGAAATGTATCCTGTGAAACAAACATCATAGGCTTAACTAACCCAATCTATATTCATTCGAGGTGTTTCTCTTGTCGTACCTTTTATTTATGATATCTAATATTCGTTTTCTGTTCCTACCTCTTCACATATTTCCTGACACATCCTCTCTTTTATGGCTTCTTTCAACAGACTTTCGTCTTGCAGGGTTAGGTTGAAGTAGAAACTTTCTATTCCGAATCTCGTCCTAATAAATACAATTTATCTCTCTATAAAAAAAATGATCTACGTAATTCTTCTGTCTTTCCCTTGCTACTCTAATTAGTATCCTATATTTTCCTATAACGTTTAAAACCTGCTCCTTTGCATTTCTCTCAATCCATCTTAATTTCTCCAATCTGCGCTATATTCCTATCTCAAAAGTCTCTAATCTGCTCATATATTCTTTTTTCATATTCCTTGTCTTACGCTCATATAATAGTATGCGTAGCAATATTTAATTTGATTAATAACATGTAATTGACACATCTGTATTTAATCTTGCTATGTAATTAGTGGAATTGGTGTTTCCTTGCATTTATTTATTCGTATATCGATGTTTAGTACTATTTGGCAACTCTGATATCCGTATAATGATCGTGCGTTTCTTACAACGTTCCTTCCTTCTGATTACTTGCGATAGGTCAATCACCGCAGGATTTGTAGCAAAATGGCGCACCTGGTTTTTGCAGTCATTTCGTGTTTTTCGTAGTTTTCATTGCCAACCGGAAAAAAACATGGCTAGTATATAAACACTATAGAAAGACGTGACTAAGGTAACTAGTTATTTAAAATAGTAACATCAGAATATTATATCATATTTTCTCGGCTATGTATTTAATAGTTAAGTCCCATTGAAACTGAAGTCTTTTCCATCAGTTTATTTTTTTTTAATATTGGAACATTTTTCTCTATCGACGTGAATATTATTACTATGAAATTCGTAAATTTCCGCGGCTGCGGAGCGTTTTCGCGGTATAACTTAGCTTCGGCGATAGCTGTTCCCTTAAGGACTGCACGTTTACCACCTCGCACGCAACACTCAAAGAAAAAAATTGAGTTCCAGGGGCGTAAGGAGGTCACCTCTTAAGCTCTTATTACAGTTTGTGTTGATGTTTCACAACAGAGGTGTCTCAGCACTCGGGGGAATCTCAGTTGATCCACAGGGTTACGTACCTTGGAGAATTTCAAACCGTTCGACTTTGAGATAGATTGCTAGGTTAATATGATAATATGCGTCATTCGTTTTGTATGATATTACCAACTTTAGCCGTTAATTGGGTTTGCCTTTATTTAGGTGAATTCCATATTATCAAGTTGAAATTCTGCTTGTGCTCCGTGTATATGGAAATGTTATAAATCACTCGTACGTGGTTTTATGTTTTCCGTTTTTCAATATCACTGGTTTGGCTCTGTCATGACCTACTAGAGAAAAGTGTATGCATTTTTAATAATGTATTTATCTGGCGTAAGTCTTGGTAAATTAGTTAGGTGTTCTTGGCGTGGAATTTTGGGAACGTTTCAAAGTACGGGTTGCGACCCAGTACTAGGCCTTGAAATATATTATCCTGGGACTCAAAAAGAAAATCTGAGAAGACATTATGTAAACGTCTATATGATTTCATAACAGGTAGAGAAATAACTGCTATAATATTGTTAATGATTTTGTTCAGGCATATATTACCTTTTATAGTATCTTAATGACAACCCAAAAGATTCTATTCTTTATTGAGAGGTATCAAGGGTCAGAGGTATGGCAGTTCCACTTAGTCGCGAAAAAAAAACTGAGGGAAGGTCATGATATTAATTTGATTTTTTCCTCGTCCGAGATTGTTCAATATTCCCGTATATATTCCTCTAATGAACTGCCATGCTTATTTTTAACTATTCCTAAAAAATATTTAAATTTCTTCCGATTTCGTAAAATAATAATCAGCCTATAGGCGCACTCAGGGTAATATTTTTCCGACTTTGACGGAAGGATAATTCGCAATAGTATGCCTAAAGGATATTTACGGAAGCCTACAGAAACCTAGCTAATGGTGTGAATAATTCAATCAAATAGTAAGTTTTTACTGTTGTGATGAAAAGATGACCCACTTAATATAATCGTCCATTAAAACATTTTAGTAATTTAGACTAGGATGCTTAGTTTTTATACCATTCTTACCAACCAGCTACTAATTAATTTTCCATTACACTGGAGACTATTAATTATATAAATAGAGAATAATTTTTTAAAAACATGATATGTGTATAACCAAAGTCCTAACGTTGTTAGATATTATTATTCATGCAAAAGTTAGTTCGGCCGCCTTACTACTTTACCAAGTAGTGCCAAAATACTCCGGTAGATGGCTACAGAGTCAGCGCTGCTTGCCAATAGGCATTCAAGTTCGGCGTTTTACCTAGCGAAGCGCCATCGTCGCTTAGGTTGTTTGCCGCTTGTATATAAAATTGATGTTTCTTCATTGGTAAATTTTGTGTTAAATATCATCTTGTTAGTAGTATCTTAAAGAAATGTATGTTTGATCGTAATACCACGGAAAAAATATAACGTTGGATATAAATACGACCTTAGTATTTAAAACAACGCGTTTTGTATATATTTTATATATTAGCTATATTTCTACAGATGTCAAACGATATTAGTTAACATACTACGCGAAAATATATTTTCTTTTATCTTACTACTAGCAGAATTTCCCGTTGAATTTCAACGGATTTAGTGAAGCTACTACAGCACAACATACAAACTCTTTAAAATATATAGTAGATACTTTTTAAATTACAATTAGCTTTGCTTAACAATTAATCATATTTTCTTGTAACAATCCGTTTCCGTGCCAATTGCATTCAAATAAAATCTGATGTGGCCAACACATGACTTTCTCCATATTTGGGGTATAGATATTTAAATTATTATGTATAGCATTATAAGGCAAAATTATTATTTCGTATCGTAAAAGAAAGTCGTCCTTATTGCCGTAAAATATATTTTGAATATGTTTACAGAATTCACCGCTACATGGTGGTGGCACTGTAAACAGGAAATTACGAAAAAGTTGAATATCTCCAAAATGGATGGTTCTACGAAAATTTGTTTCAAACAAAACCTGGAAGAAATATTATTCTCTACAACTTTGATCCTCACGAAGATTACCAGTAACGACGTTTTTAAGGAGATATTTGACGGAAACCGAAAACACCGATTGTTTATAAATAGCGTAATTGCCCGTCAATATGACGGGATATCTTTAGTTAACCTTACCTCCCTCCCTCTCTCCCTCCCCCTCCGTTAAAATCCCTCTCTCTCCCTCCCTATCTCGTATTAAAAACATTCAAAGCACGCTTACACCCATAAGGATTGATTTAACAATAGGATTTTGAGGTTTAACAATACAATTTGTCACCATGGCAACATTCCGTTAAAATGGCAAGATTTACATAAAATATGTAAATTAAACGTTTGACATGGGATATTTCGAACTGTGGGTGGAAAAAGATGAACAGAATAAGAAACTTTATAATTTTTTATTCAAAATGGTTCAAATCCGAAGGTCGTAGGTTAATTCCTTCTAATTTTAATTTCCAAATGAATAAAAACCTGCACGTCGAAAAATCGCGTTTTACATGTTAAGTAATGGGAAATGGTAATGCCTCCATTGGAGTCGAACCAAGGAATTTTTTCGCGATTTAAATTCGTCATCACCTGAAAAAGTGTTAATCAAGCATCCCTGCCAAATTTCGAGTTTCTATCTTCATTACTTCTCGAGTTATTAGCGTTTAAGTTAGCGTTATAGACAGAGAGTTGCTTTTTATTATATACGAAGAAAATTGGATAATTACCAATCATCTGTAATTCATTTTTACAAAGTAATTCCCCTGCTGCCCGTGAAAGCTATCGGAGGCTTATGTGACCGTTGTCTGAGGAACAATTGTTGTTAAAACTCTTGTTCTGTTTTAACGAATTCAATTGAACAAAATGGAGTTACATATGACACCAAACTCTCCACTACGTACATAGTTCAAGACATTGGACTATTTCGAGCTTTTAGAATAATGGAGATAAGTATATGAAAGTTTACCAAGTATTCACAGAAATTAATAGCGTGGACGAAATAGAATGGGTGTAAGTGGAAAATAGTCATGGTATTTTGCGATGGAAATAACAGGAAATAAAAAAGTATACCGGCCTAGCTATTTATTTTGTGCAGATCCAAAACTATCAAAACTAAGTCGGCTGATTGCATAGCATCGTTTAGCACTTAATTATATTTGATTATCATAATTATGTTTCATTTATCTTCCAACTGCTATAATACTTATAACACGCTCTGAGTTTCGAAAGTTTTAGCATTCGATTTTCTAAAAGAATAAACTTTTATTTGAGCAAAAAAATATCTGTCAAAGTTTACCTATTTTGTAGGTACCTTATAACATTTCTTTGAAAAATAAGCCTATTATTATTATTGTTTTTAGCGCTGATAGAGTGCAAAAAATTTATTCTAGTCAAAACATTCATTTATAGCATAATGATAGGTAACTTACTAGTAATTCGGTAACCACTTTCCAAATGATTTCTTAGTTTTCATTGTAGATTTTGGCTCTGAAGGATAGTTTAATTTTTCAACGCAAGTTCACCATCTTTTGCAACCCAGTTAACAATCGGTTCTAATTTTTTTTTCAAAATTTAACCACAGGTTCCTGCGAATCGGCCCCAGTTCAACATTGCGTACCCTTACTTTTATAACGCAGTCAATGCATTATTTATTTTATGAGTATGTCGATAATTTAAGAATTTTGTATGGATTATTTCGCACCAAAGGGCATAAATGTGTGAATATGTTCTATTTTCTCCCTGGTTGAAGCAAAGTTCATCCATGAAAAAAGGTCGCGTTTGTAAAAAATGATCGGGATCTTTGATTCTATAATTGTACAGCGGAACTTCTATAATTCGAACCTCCAAAAAAAGGAAACAAAAAAATATTCGACTTATAGAAAAATCGAGATATGGAAGAGAAATAACAAGATAAATATTTTGTAATGTAAAATGAATTAACTTCGAGTTATGGAAGTTCGCGACTGTGCCTTAACGTAACTTCTCTTGGGACATATCTACTACGGGAAAAAAATCCGATTCATTCTCAAAATACACACCGTCCTAGAAAATCCTCAGGTCAAGAAAACGTGGACGCCTTTTCAGGCCTCGGCTTTCTCTCGCTTTTCATGCGCAGCAAGCTCCGTCCGTCCCGCTGTCGTCTTTCCGGGAATAATATCGGACACTGGGTCGCCGTCACGTCCCTAAAGAGCCCGAGATTTTTGGAGATACTTCGGACACGGAAAGTTGAAATTCCAGCGTCTTTAGGACTTCCGTTTACTGGCCCGAGAGGGGCGTTTTTCTTTCCGGAGAAGATTTCGCCGAGATGCGAACCCGGTTACTTGAGGCGTGCACCTTTGGAATCTTTTAAAAACTCCCTTGAAATGTGGGGCGTACGTTTCACGCTGCATCGCTCCCATAACTGAATAGCCTCGTTGCAATTTTCTGCTTCAAGGACTTTTGGATCGCGTTGCCGTTATAAAGGGAGGTTGAGGGAACTTTTATAGGGGAGCGCTTTTTCTGTGTAATTATCCTTAACGTTACGCTGGCGTGTAGGTAGCAAATGACGCGGAAAAAAAAGTATTGGAGTGTCGTTGTTTGTTAGTAATATCTTGTCATTTCGCTGAAAGTAATTAGCTGCTTCGATTTTATTTGTTTATCCTAAATTGTCGCCAGTGGGCTTAAATCAGGTGGCGGCAACTGTTAAAAACATTTTTCGCGTAAAGATTCAGGCAGGTTTTAAGTTTCTTGCAACGATTAAATGAAGCTCCCTGGCCATAATGTTGTATATACTTGTTATAGTAGCTCCGGATGATATGTTTTAATAGTGAATGTGTCGGTTGTGTTATTATATATAGACTAATTACGCTATTCGCTAAGATTATTAAAAGTTCAATAAACTTCATGCGTGTACATTAAGAAAGCTAATACAAATCAGGTGATGGGAAGGTAAAAGTATGGCGCAAATTCAAAATGGAACAGAATGTTGAACGTCAATCACGGAGAGGTAGGTATTCCTTTTCCGTCGGAACGTAAAAAATGCTGAGGCTGACCCCTCTGTAAGTGGAATTTTTCTAGTTAGGATCTTCGATAATTTGGTGAATTACGTCGTTCGCCAACGGCAGCCAGGCGATGCGAACGACTACATTACGTAGCTTAGTGACACGTTATTGTTAGCGTGGTAGCGGAGTACCCACGACGTCTACTTTGGTTTTATCACGGTTGGTATTTAATTTAGTAATACACTCGTAACAACAGGTCGCATTTATAACAAGGCTTGTTTTTTTTGGGTGAAATTCTCGGATTTTCCGACATAAAGGTAAATGTGTACTTAATTTCTATTCTATTTTGATATTAATTTTTTGTAAAAATATATTTCATTTAAGAGCGTAAATTTACTTGTAATTTTCGCCGTATTTGTGGTAAAGAACTCGTCTTTAGTGAATACACTGGTACTTATTATTAGAAAATCGATTGGCTTAACCTCATGTCGCTTAACGTTCCACTTTTCCTAGGACGCGATTGCAGCTACGAAAAAAACAGCATCACATAAATATGTGCGTATTTATATTACTTGCATTACTTTAATTACGAATTATTTTTCCCTCGATTATTAACAACTAGCTGAAACGCCCGGCTTCGCTTGGGAAAGTTTTCTTTTAAGTAGCAAACGATTTTTATTGATTTATACTTTAAAAGTATTCATAGACTATATTTAGGCATGAATCCATTTGTATCATTTTATCTTGGTCTTAGCCACGGCGTGGATTTTCCTTCTTTACGTGGCTATCTCCCTTGCGTTTTGCGTTTAAAGGAAAATTTCGAGCGATTTAACATGTAATACGGCAAAACACGAACAGAATTAAAATATTCAGTCTTTCGTGCGTAAAATAAGCCATTTCCCGTGATCGTAAATTAATATTTAGGTATATTTATATCCACATCAGTGAAGGGCTGCATGTCATTTTGGGGTTTCTCCACACCATTTCCCATGCATTCTTACGGAAATAGTATTTTGTTGACCCCATGGGGTATAAGAGACCCCAAGGTCTGCCAACCTAGACCAAGTTCTTCCTATGGTCCATAGGATGGCCCACAAAACTTTTGAATTCGATAACTTCAACGGTATAAAAACATATAAAGAACATACACGCTAAAATATTTATGAGATTGTGAAGAAAGAAAAATTGCAGCAAGAATGCGGTTCTTCTCGATCGATCAACTGCAAGCCACTTCATTTTAATCCTTCGTCGATTCCGTGCTTTTTAATTCCTCGGGCACGCTAATGTTAGATAGTTTCACCGCGACTCCACTTATCCTCGGAGGAAAGCTCGAGAAAGTCGCGGGCGTGCTCCTTCGCGTGTCATTGGGAGTCTTCCCGGACGTCCCTCGCGTTGGATAAACGACCTCATCGGCGCCATCACGTCCATTATTTCCCTTCCCTATCATTTCTAGCATTCCTCTATAAGGGTCGTTTTGGTCACAAGGGATAAAGGGAACATTTGAAAGTTATTGGAACGTTTCAGGGGTTAAAAGGGTTAATTATCTCTAACGCTGGTGGATCGTACGCAAGTGGTGGGGGGATGTTCGCCTTCCGCTTCTTTTTTTTTCTTCTTCTCGTTTCTCTCTCTCTCTCACGACGGGATTCCGTGCATATCTTTCCACTTCTCGGATACCATCGCAGGGTCCGAAGCCGGTCTCGTCTCCCCCTTTTCCTTTCGCTCCATCAATTATCTACCCTTCTTTCTCTGCCTCACTCCCCTTCTCTCTCCTCTATCGCATGCACGTTTGTATATACGTGGATGTACTCTTGCGTAATATTTGTACCACGATGTTTCTTATTTTTACTCATTTTTTTCACTTTTTATCCTTTTATTTTGTTCCTTTTTTCTTTTTTGTATTTTTATCACAGCTTTTTCATCTAGCATTGTTCACCTGGACTAAATGCACTTTTCATATGCATGTAATAATATATGATAAATTTCCTTAGTTTTCCTATTGTAGGTCTTCGCAGGTTTTTCACACCCCACCTCCTCCTGCAGTGTGTTTTTTTTACTTAAATATAATAAGCTATTTTCACACTTAGCTTTTCCCACTCAAATTTCACTACGTCCTTTAATCCCTTTTAGACTTTATATTCAAGTTGTACGTATTTGTTTACTTTTTTCGATCCTCTTTCACAGTTTCATTTAACTTGTACATTCTTATATGGAAAATTGTAATATGCTTTGACAGTTGGGTTTAGATGTAAGAGGGAGCTAACAATCCTCAACCTCGCCCGAATAAAGGTATTTGTCTGTCTTTCCTCTAACTCACCCAAACACCACCAAAAACTCTCCCTTTCCGTCCATAGTGTTTCCCCCCTTCTATTCTCTCCCCTCAGTCGTTGTCGAAATGCCTCACATGTGTGTTTGTGTCCTCGTGGATGCGTTTGCGGGAGTCGTCCTTGTTGGTGACGTCACCATTTTTTTTCGGCAGGCAGGGAGCGACGAGGAGAAAGGGTGGAATTGCTAGTCCTATGAACCTAATCTTTTTTTTTATTATATTTGCCAATTGTCTTTGCCGCGACCGATCCGGCGCACCGGTGTTTTTATTTGATGTTCGTCTGCGGCGTCTGGTTGTGGTCATTGTTTGTGTATATTCGATTTCCGCAAAGGAATGATCCATTGTGGACGTTTATTTTTCATGCCGTTACATCACTCGGAATACGTATATGATTTCAACGTCCTGACGAAACGCTCGTGTGAGGGAGTGATGTCCTCGCGTAACATTATATACTGCTGCCTTCGTTGTGGTTTTTAGTGATATAATTCCTCACAATTGAGACTTTATTTAGACCGTCTCATTATTTCATAGCAGTAAGCTGTGGCTCTAATGAAATTTCTGGATTTTATCGCATTGTATCTCTGTTTAGCTAAACTAACTATTGCGTTGAAATTATTTTTAATAATAAAGGTACATGTCATTTACTACCCTATAACAATATAATATTTGCCGTTATTTAGGTCGAGTTAATCCATCATATCGTAATTTTCACTTGAGATAAATGTCACATTATTTCCGAAAACGTAGCTTTGCTGCTGAATTTCTTTGCCGTATTAGATTTAAAAGATCTGTCGTGATATTTTTTTTAACTGATGCAAATAAATTTGCTGATGGGTCGCTATTTTTTTCAGTTTCGAAAATACATAATTTTTAATATATTTTTATTCACTTGTTCGACTAATATGTTTTGTTGACGATTTAAAAATACTCGTGGCGAATTGACATTTACATCTATCTCGGTATAAGATGGCAAACAGCTCCGAAGAACAACAAAAAATACGCCCAACGGAAGATTATGCTAATTCAGTGAACCTACGCATTTATCAAATCTCTTTCTGCCACATTTGCGCCTTGAAGTCACCGCAAGAATGCGCCGCACACGCAACCGCGGCTTCTATGGTAATTTGCCTAGTAACATAATCCACAGTCCGTTTTGCGAACGTGTCAATCCACATGAAAAAATTTTCTGAGTGAGCTCGCATGAAAAAATTCTCTCAGCGAGCATTTAGATTTGATTCCGTCGGCGCCATCCCTCCGTGGCTGGCGACATCTTTCAAAGAATGGGAAATGAATCAACTTGAGTCTGTGACATTTCCTCCACCGGTTTAACGGTTTGTTAGAGAATTATACTGGGGCCTTACTTACATACAAAGGGTCTCTGTTGCGAGATCGTGTCATACATGAGACCGTGCTATATGTGAGGCCTAGCGGCGTAACGATACGGTGCCAAAGGTGGTCAATGCCACGGGTCTAAGGCCCCTGGGGGCCTCCATTTTTTCCGTATATATAAAAAATGAAGACGCGTTTTAGCAATTTCTCTTTTTTATCATAATTTCTAAATAACTTTCCAATTAATCATTATTTTTGGACATAGTAATTTTAAAAGCCTAACCTTTTCAGTATATTTCTTGTAACTGATGAATAAGTGCAGATCGGTAGGTACTACAGTGGGTTTAATTTTTTAAATGAACATATGTAATGTTTGTTGGAGGGAGAGGATGGTAGGGAATTATCGATAATACTTTTGAGTATAGTGCCTTACGGCGTTTGGAGAATTTGCATGAGACTCCGGACCAGCTTTTCCGCTAGCCCATCCGCTCCTGGTTTTACGTCACTGGTGAGGGCGTGCTGTAAGACTGGTCATATGGGAGACCGCGTTATTGCGAACCGCGCTGAGAGTAATACACAATCATTTTCATATATCTTTATTTGTAAACAAACTCTTGATGGAAAAACGAATACAGTCGACTCATATGATTTGCATTTCATTTCTTCCGGATACCACTATAATTAATTTTTTAACTTGATGCTTTACAAAGATTAATAAATATCACGTACAGGAATACTCCAAGTAACGTGTTATAATAAAAGGAATAAAAATACGAAATTATAAAATATTTTAAAAAAATCGATATAAATAAGACAAAACAACACAGGAAAGAAAAAATATAAAATTCAACGTGTCAAAGAAAAAAAACCTTTCAATGAAAAATTCGAAAACCAGGAAGTTACGCGAAACAGGGTGAGTCCCATCCCGTTGCGAATCGCGTTGCTGTAGTTTTTTGTTTTTTGTGGGAGTAGCCGGCATGAAATTGTGCTTGGTAAGCGGTGGGAGTGTCCGGGGCGACAGGAAGGGCGCCCGGCGAGGAATTCCCCTAGTCGCGACGGACGGACGAGTAAATCTGTCCCGTGCACTCATTATAAATTTCTTTCTTCTGAGTCACGCTGGAAATAACGCGCGCGCAAGAGTGCAATGTTCTTCTTTCTTTTTATTATTAATTTTTTTTAATCGCGCCGCGAGAGTGAAGCAACGTGGTGTTGCGACACTTTAGGGACCATTGTCTTCGACTTTGAAAGCGATCGAGAATTCCTCGTAAAACGTCAACCTCGTTCCATTTTCTCTATTAAAATCTTGCATAGTTTATGCCGGTGATGATGACGATGATGCTCGAATCTTCCAAACCGAGAAAACTCCATTACTCGCCAATGGTCCCATTATGTCGACCTAGTCTGCCTGCCTTCGAATTTAGACCAGATTAAAAAAAAAATATATAGTTAGATAAATGCGTACTGAGAAATGATTCACCTTGGAAAAAATCCCCACCTCATTCGCAATGGCTTTCGGTTGCGTTATACGAGCTTGTTATGCACTAAAATTCCGATTAAGTATGAGTTTTTTTTGCGCTTTTTTCACCAGCGATCCGATATCAGTGGAACGCCGTTACGGACACGTCTACCTAATCTGTTTTGATGTCTGTCGTGTCTTTCATCACTTGAATCGATTTTGATTAAATTAAGTATGAGAAAGTCATTAGTCCTCTAAATATGATTATGGTTTGGGTCAGTCAATTAACACTTTTATTTTCCTTTCTTCTATGTAATATAGTAAATAACGTCTTTAATAGTTTTATGCATTTAATTCACGGAGTAAAGCTTTCCTTTTTATTATATTTTATTCCGTAAGTCGTTCAGAAGACGAAACGACTTATTTCATATCGAACGTGCGGCGAGATCCCTCGTGCTTATATATAATAAATAATTCAATGCTTTAAATGCAGGCGTGCTAGAGGAAAATGTGAAAATAGCGTGCTCCAGCATCCTCCAGTAAAGCTGAAGATTCTTGGATGCGATGTTTTTCCACTTGGCTTCAGTGTCAAGCAGGAAATTCATATACATACATTATACAGTGTGACGCGGAAGTTTTTTTTTACGCTCGCTAAGCCATCTTACTTTTTAAAAATAAATCTCACAGATGTCATTATTATATATATATATTTAAAAAAATTAATATCTCCGCTTTTTGTGATTCGTCTTATTCTTCTGCGCTGTATCACTCTGTCAATATATCTAATGAACTCCTCTGATTTCCATTTGAAGGTTCTCTCCACTCCTCTTCTACCTAGGATTGCAAATTTGAAAAAATATAATTCTCGTCTTAAGGCTGAAAATAAATTCCAGAATAAGCACTCCTTCATCAGAAATCGAAAAATTAAGTGTATGCTTTTGGTTTCACCAATAACCTTAACGGCGTTATAAAAAAATACACTTTTCAGCTTTTTAAAAATTTGTTTTCGATGAATCACCATCGAAGACGGCTGAATTTTTGGCGAAATACATATCTAGTTTTCTATAACCTTGTTACTGCTATTGCAGGAGTGCTCAAGAAGTCGATCGCGATCGACCGGTCGATCGCCAACTCGTTTTAGGTAGATCTCTGAAACTTTTCTGCCCGCTCGAAAGAATTTCTAGGAGTGAAAATGGACGGTCGATCACCACGTAATTGGATGTTGATAAGTAGTTCCAAAGCTTAAATCCTGAAGCCCAAATGACATTTAATTAAATACCGCATTTCAAACCCCCCTCCCCGCTCGAAATAATTTTTCACAGTGAAGTTGGACGGTCGATCGCCACGTAAGTGGGAAATTATAAATATCTCCCAAGCTTGTAAAGTCTGAGCACCCCTGTGCTATTGGAGCCAATTAAGAGTACTCAAATTTTCAATTTTTTATGCTCGAGTGCTTGTTTCGGAGTTGGTAATCTATAACGTTTTCACGAACTCGTTTAAAAGCATGTTTAACGGCAGGTTAATTTAACTCTCACGAGGGGAATCTCTTACGATCGAGGCTTACCTAGATGTTACCCTGCAATTGGTGTGTGGCAGCGGCGGGCTCCCTCGCCCATAGCTTCTTCTGGTTCTTTTTTTTCATCTTCCTTCCAAACTCCCTCGCTCGGGTGACCTTGTTCCCGCAAACATCCGTCCGTCTGTCCGTCCGTTCGAAAGGGAACCGCGATGTGGATATTCTTGGAAACAGCGCGAGCTGGCGTGAAAGGCGACTTGAGTGGACGGGAAATGGAAAATCGGTAAGGGAACGGAAGAGAGCGGAAACGTGCGCTGGGATGGGAATGGATGTGAGAAAGGGGTGGGGCATGACGGAAGCGGGCGGAGGATGATATTAACAGTTGTGGTCTGGATCCGGAGTTTGTTGATCGGGTTATGAACGTAAAATGGGACTATGGAGGAGGGAGAAGGCGGGAACGTAATCAAATGGGAGTCAAGAGGCGTAACTGGGAGATACGGCGTCCATAAGCAAAATTTCAAGGGTTTTTGTAGAATATGATTTTTGCCAAGTTTTCCCAAAGAATTATAGCGTTTTTATTAACGAAAACTTTTAACAGTTGAATATTAAATTAATAGTTGTTTACGGGAAAATAAACTTTTTGCCGTTTTTGCTGGAAAATTTGGGCCCTTCTGCAAATGCGACCTTCGTCATACCGTAGTTATGGGACTGATGGGAGACACCGGGAACAATGTTGATGGAAACAGGTAGACAGACGTCTTTATTCTGGCGAAATTGAGACTGTCGGGCACTCTTACATTTACTATACTATATAAAGTCATACACATAATACGACAATTATTTACTTCTGGATAAACTGCTGTAAGATGCAGAAAAATTTAAATTATTTATAAAGCATATTTATTAGCACTGGCACTTGAAATCAACGTATCGACTACATCAATTTACCATATCTTAATTTTTCTCATTTCCGTAATTCCAACTCAATTTTATGTTCTGAATCTGAATAAATACCTTGCAAGCCACCTCAGTCGGTGTGTGGCAGGGGAATACTGATACAGAAATGGCATTTGTTGAAAAAAACCTATGATGAACCAGGCTAGGCCACCCATATCAAAACCAGCGCAGGAAACACCCACGAAGAGAATAAGTGGGGTGAAAAAAAACTGCGAAAATCCCTGTGGAGTATATAAGAAAATTTTACAATATCAGAAGCAAACGATATCAAACAAAAATGAGATGGATAATCCGTAGATGAATAATATTCACGAGGGGGACATCCGCCGTACGCGCTTTAAAAAAAAACGAGCGGGACTATGGGAAGGTGGAAAGGGAAGCATCCGAATAGCGTACGTCCACGCGCGCATTCGGTCCATCCTCTCTCATTTTGGCGGCGGATTGGTAAAAGGGGGGGGGGGGGGGGGGGGGGCGTTGGAATGCAGCTCTAGGCATTTAAGTAAAAGTCGGTTTTCAACATAGAGAAGATAGCAAAGATACCGTCGGGAGAGAGAGAATTTAGAGAATAAAAATGGAAACGCTTGGTACTTCTTTCACAGTGCAATTTATGCGGTAGTTTATATCTGATGATGTTACTGTGTGGAGAAACCATGGTCGTGTGAATTGTTAGCCGGAATTATATTGTGGAAAAAGTAGAAAAGTGTTTCAATTTTTATCCTCCATGATGAATAAATTCCACAAAATTACGCCTCGAACCACGGATTTTAGAGAGAATTTGCATTAGAATTGGCAGGGATAAGAATTGGCGCCATGAATAACTTAAGCAGTGGTACAAAGGTATTTGGGCTAATCATATGTTCATTCCACTGATCCATGGTTGAGGAGTCTATTCACATTTGAAGGACTAAATGAAAATGTCTTGCGTAAGTCAGTCGGGTGAATTGTTTTTTCGTGGTTTAAATAGTAAAAGTTTTGGAGCGAATTCTTAGTCTTCCAGACAGATCCGGGAAAAGACATCTTTTCACCCTAGGCAAGGTTTGAAAATTACGCCCCCTCCTAATGAAAGTATAAGGAACACGATTTTAACTCTCAAAACTCGTATATTTGCAACATAGAGGTAAAGTAAAATGCATAAAATAATTTTTATGATGTAAAACTTTTGTCCCAGATCTACTTCCAGATTTAAGGTTGGAATTTACTTTTAGCGTTGTTTTTATTGGATATTATTATTTTACCATTGTTTTAAACAGATTGTCTGTTTTTCGCATCATTTCGGCGCCTGCTTGGGTTGATTATTTTGGTAGGGTTGGTGATTCACCTGTCACCAGTTCAATTACTATGACGATGTATTATAGTGCATATATATCCGGTGGGTTGAAGGGGTAATATACCATCCTATATACACACACTCGCACGCATGCGCGCACACGGTTGTTTTGTGAGGTTGTCAGCATGAATACCAATCGCGTTTGTGGATGGATGCCAAGAAATACTCGCTAGATTTAAAATTTCACACGCATGAAGCGCCCGCCATCGACGGATTAAAGCGTCAGTGTCCCACTTTGAAAAGTACAAGGCAAAGGTTTGAAAATTTGGTCATTTACATTTCACACCAGCATAATAATATTGAAATTGGTAAAAGATGTTTCGTTATTACCATCAACGGACATTTTTTATGCATGGCCATTAATAGAGGGGTAGCCAGAGTGCCTAGGTCCCAATGCAAGGGTCGCAGGTTCGAGTCCTGCCATTATCATAAACCACATGTAATTGGGGAAACCTGTTTTTGGTAACGTAATTGTTATTCTCTTCAACTACTTTTTGAACGTGGTTATGCTATAGGAATTAATTCATGCCTGTATTGTTTCTCTATGCACTTGTGTTGCTTAAAAATAGAAATTTTAAAAATTAAACTGTAGAGAACATTCGTATTGTCCATTAATTGATACCATTTTGAAGAAATGAAACGAATATTTCTAGCTTTGGGTTGTGAAAGACGCGAGCTGATTTAAAACAACGACCTATTTTAACGAAGGTCTCCCTGTGCTGCAAGAAATGATCTATGATCCTCGTTTTCCACTAAATTAATGATGAATTGAGTGTCAGTTTTTTATCGTTTCCGAACGGAAGTTCCCCTTTTACGTAACCGATGGATAACCATTATCTCCCCCTTAGTATACCACCAGCCCCTTCTTAGGGTAAATCTTTGCCCATTGATAAAAGGAAACTTTTCAGTTATCGAAGTTTGGGAAATATTAACTCGACGCATTTGGTGTGATTGTTGATCTTTGAATTATCTCATACGCGCACCGCCTTATGCAATGAGCATACCTACAATAACGAGGCGAAAGCCCGATCTCGCCCACGGCTAGATTCGAAGGCGAGAGTAGGTATAGGGAACCAGAAACGCTAAAAATTTCTTCTCCCAAAGTCTGATCAACTTATTAATTCATTCATTCACGTAAGAATAAAAAAGTGTCGTTTTTCTCTTCCAAAATAGTGCGATAATTTTAATTTACACATTAGTTATTTTTTATTGTGTAAATCAAATTAAAAGAATTCATAGTACTCTCGTATATATTTTCTTTACGATATATTTTTCCTGTATTATTCAACTTGTACCTCATCCTTTTCGTTTTATATTCCGCATTTTGCATTTTTTTTAGTTTAAAAAAAAGCGATTCCATATTCGGTCATAAGGAATACTCGGAGCGAGAACGAGGCGTGACTCATTCGTTAGCCAAGCGAAGAGTCGCGTCCATGTTCCATTCTCTTACTCTTCGTTTCGAGTCGCAACTCCCAATCAATCGAACTTTATTAATGGCGAACAAATTATGTCACTAGGTTTCCTCTCATTTGAACTCGAGAGGGGAAGAAAATGAGCCGTTTAAAACGAAACACTCCCCTTCGCCATACTTTCTCTTTGGTACATTTCTCGCCGCGAAATTAAAGTCGTCATGATTTACGACGTAATTAGATCTCGCGTACATTCCGCGGTTCTTTGCGAATGTCACGCCGGGTCGGCAAAATGTCAATCTAGCTCGATGCCCAGGGAGCTTTAATCTCCATATTTTTTCCTCGTTTAACACTTTGGTAGGTGCGTGGGGGTCCATGCGACCTCAATAGAAATTCGATACGCCATTAGGCCATTAGCAATTTTATTTAATTTGTTTTTATTTTTGTCCAGTGATAATGTTTTTGCTCTCACGCGTCATTGTAGCGTATTTATCATTTATTTATTTATTTAACTCATAAACAGTCGTCCGTGGACTTTTAAAATAAGCGTGATAACAAAGAGGAATACGTACAGCCGTGCTCCGTGCAGGATTCGAACCCGCGGCCATAGCATAGGGAGCAGGGCAGGGACAAGGGCTGGGCAAGCGTGGTAAATACTCGCCTAGGGCGCTGCAGACTTATGGGCGCAACGAATGACAATTTAAGCCTTTTAAGTGTATATTATTTTATATATTTTATATACCTTTTTACTCCTACATTGTAAATAATCTACTGTTTCGATAGGTAAAATTATATACCTAGTATATATTTTCATTAGGAGGGGGCGTAATTTTCAAACCTCTTCTAGAGTGCAAAAATATCTTGTTTTGGCTCTGATATACAAATGCTTACCTACCGCTACCGATGCCAGCATTTACAAATCACTGAATAAATACCAGAAACAGTATCGTGATGATTAACGGAAAAATGTAACGTGGGGGTCACATATAGACCTCAAGCGCCCGGTTTAATTAATCTCTAAATCCGGTTTCGCGTACGAGTAGGCTAAATGCCGCCGACGAGTTCATCGTTTGAACGATCTTTACAGATACAGAAAAATAAATCCTCTATAGGTGCAGCTAAGAGAACCGCTCGATAATTCCCCATATATGTTAAGTAGGTTAGGGCAACACTCGATTCTCTAACGCGCCGCGGTTCAATAACAACTTGCATGTGTTTAGAAAGAGAGAGAGAGAAACTGCGTAAAACCTCTCTCTTTAAACAAAAAAATCGGTACAACATACATTGTACAAACTTTCTCATATATGGGTACTAATGCGTCGTTTAGTTATCTTTAGAAAATGAAAATCGTATGAGCCTTTTTTTGAGAAAATTGATTTGTTGTTAAAGTTGTCTAGAATAAACTAGCCTTATATTCATTTTTTCAGGAATATGAACTACTTATACAGTATTATTGAAGACGTAAACTCAAATAACTGTACGAAATTTGATCAAAATCGTTATAGCCGTTTTTGAGAAAATCGGATTGTTGTTAAAAATGCGTGGAATAAACTACTCTTAATTATTGATCAATGTCAACCATTCTACGTATACTCTGCTCAGTATGATAAAATGCCTAAGTACGAGATTTCATTCATTTTCGCTCTACCGTCTAGGCTCCAGAGCCAGTAACAGACAGACAGATAGACGGCATTGAGAAAACCACTTTTTCAGATTCAGCGGCACCTAAAACGTATATTTCCGTAAAAATCTCGAGGTCGAATTTTTTCGCGAAAACAATACTTTCTCGATACTTCGTATGAGAAAGTAAAAAAACAGAGAGAAGAGATCCCTTTCGCCCGTTGCGGGCGTCCCCGAAGAAGTTTGCTATATAGCTCTCGTGTGTGTGTGTGTGCGTGCGTACGCGAAGGAGTGGGAGTGAAGAGTAGAAAGAGGGAGGAGTCTCTCTCTCTCGTTACCCTCGGCTGAAGGAGAAAGAAAGATGGAGGGGAGGGTAGTGAGTGAGTAAGTGGTAGGGGAGATGGGAGGGTTTGGGTTATAGGCTTCGTCCTCCTCTTTCCTCCTCCTCCCGCCCGCGCTCTCTCTCTTTCTCTCTCTCTCCCTCCTCCGTCACTTATTTTTCCTTCTTCCCCCTCGCCTCACTTCAGTCCTCTCCTAATCCACACGGAAGGTGGTCGGGCCTCATACTTCGGTCCAAGTCTTTTCGCTACCATTTTCTTCCCCTTTTATAAGTTAATAAGGAGTCTTTTTTTTTAGAGACAGTGCGACGTTTGATCTCTTTTTCTATTAAGATAATAACTTAAATATATAATATCGAAGAAGATTTATATACACATCCCTTTTCTTATAAAGAGTGCACGTCGGATTTCTCGTCGGAGGCCATACTCTTTCTCGCACGCCGGGGTTCCTCGAGAGCAGCCGCAAGCCATGAACGGTAAGCATTGTGGGATTTACCAGTTGGGAGATATCTCCGTCTTTCTCTGTATAACGCGAGGAAAGCGTAGTGGTTTTTTTCTTCCTTTCTCGAACCCACGTGCGGGGCGTTTTTTATAGGTGCGTGCGCGTGTGGCACCATCTGGGAGATGGAACACGGGTCGTCACACCCACCTCTTTCTATGACACGCGGGAAAGGCGGGCAATATGTTATCGTCTTTTCTCGGGATCAAGGTGTGATGGAGTTTTCAAAGAGTCTTTTTCTCGGTACCTTTTAACGACCGGATGCAGCGAAGGTCACGAGAGAAAGAGAGAGACTTCAGGGTCTAGAACCCGGATGGAACCGGGTTCGTGTCCCGGCTACGATGTTGCTCTTATAGGTGCTGCATCGTTTGGTAATTGGTTTTGTCGCTGATGTATACGGCGGACTTTTTTTTCGTCGGCTGTTTGTGATTTTTAAAAATTGTTGGTTAAGGTTTACCATTCACGAATCGTGAATTTTAGAGCGGTTGGATGTTTTTGTCGCGTAATACATACAGCCTAGGGTGCGGCGGATGTACAGATAATCCTTTGGTGTTTTTTAATATCCTCCCGATTACGTGGGTTTTATAGCGCTCCCTGGAGGTTATTTATCCGTCGATAATGAACGACTAGTTTAATGTTCGTTCATTTCTGGGATAAATATAGGATAAAAGAGTGTTTCCGTCGAGGAAATCGTCTTTTATCCTATTCGTCCCAGAATTTATCGTCAGTTTAAAGGGAAGCGGAGTGATTCGTGACGGAAGGAAATGTTGGACCAGTGTCTAGGATGTGGTCACAATGGCGATAATTTCGACTCGATTAGGGAATGCCTCAGCTCCTTTAACGTATCAGTCGAGCATATGAGGAATTTATTAAAACTTTCGGCGATGCATTAGCATGCGTTAATCAATCCGGATGCTTCCTCAAAACTATGAATGTGCTCAGTGCGTGAATCCGTCGCGCTACTCGCCTTGGAGATGTTTTCTTGTTAAAAAAGAATTAATCAGCGAGCTCAGATTACGCTTAATCTGCTTGCGTCACGTAAACGAAACTGGTGACGTAGGATTTTTGTTGTCAACCATAAAAGGACGTTGCGAGCCAGGTGCGAATTCGAGCTGCGAGGTGGCCGTCATCAGTGGCAAATGATAGATCCCGATATGTAACATATTCTGTCTCCCCCCCGATGGTCTTGAACGTCGAGTATTTACGGTAGTCGTCGTCACCTGCCCGGCTGTCGTTTTCCTCCGTCGCGATTTTTTCGTTTTTGTATTATTCGCGGCTCCGTTCCCATTGGCCTGTGGCGTCTTTTCGATCGGTTCGGTTGGCGGGCGTGATCGCATTCCAAAGATATTTGCCAGCGGGAAGGCTGAGGCGGTTTATTTATTCCGTGACTGTCCCCCTCCGGTTTCCGCGAAGTTTCGCGTGGTTCCACCTGCGGTTTAACTCGTCGTGGATGTGAATCCGCCATCCTCGTCATCGAGGGAGTCAGCCGTGAGGAATAATTCGATCCAGAGTTTACACGTGTTTTGGAAGGCCGGCTCACTCTCTCTCTCTATTTCTCTCTCTCAGGCTGTCCGGTTCTCCTCCGCCTTCCTGTTACCCATCTCGCCCTCCTCTTCCTCACTCCTTTCCTCTCTTCAACCCCTCTCGCCCCTCTTCCGAGAATCCCGCAGCCGACGTCGTATCCTCCCCTTTTTGCGCCTCCGCCTCCCTCTCCTGCCTCCCTCCGCCTCAAGATCTCGTGTACCTCTACTTCTCGAGCCTCACGATTCCGTTCCCCCCCCTCCCACCAAGTACACGCTTCCTCATTCTTCCGTCTCGTCTCTTTCTTTCGCCGGTTTCAATTGTTTACCGTCAATTACGACGGATTATGTACTCTGTTGCTTCGTCTTGAGGGTGGCCTGCAATGTTCGTTTCGTCGTCTCACGATTGTTTTTAGGTGGTTTTTATTTTAAGTGTAATTTATGGAGATGGGTTTATTTCCACGTAATTACCCTCCTGACGTTGTCCTAAACTCGCTCTGTCGGTTTCCTTCGCTGTTGTAATTCTGTAGAGTTGTGTTACATATCCGAGAGGACGTTTTTAGACAATTTGTCGGCAAATTCACGGATTTTTATTATAATTTGATTCCAATTGTGGGCATTTAATGATCAATTTCCGTTGCCCCTGATTGTAATTGAATTCTTTCTCTGTGTAAGTTATGTCGCTGAGTTTTGTATGTTTTTTAACTTAACTAATTGTTCGAATGTTTTTAAATATAGTATCTTTTAATTTTGAAAATTACTGGTTAATTTTCCAATGCTATAATGATTCATGTCACAATTCCCGCATATGAGTAGCTTATCAGTTTTTCAGTTTAAAAATATCTTTTTGGCATTTGTGTTATTACATTGGTATAAATACAAACTTTGGTTAACAAAATTCTCATGCCGATAATTTTACATTTGTTTTGGTGTCACTCGGCCGAGTATTTCACTATTGGCAGCTTTGTTTGCATATTTATCTATCTTAACGTCTTGGAAATATAAAACGAAAAACCCTTAATTTTCATAAGGACTATGACTAATAAAGCGTAATTTTATTTACAGATTGTCAGTTGTATTGATGCTAATTCAGGCTCCATTAGGTCATCTCCAGGCGATTTGACTTTCTTTAAATGGGAGGTCATTTCAACGCGCCTTTTTTTATTCATATGCTGACGTAATACAACGGAGGTATATTTTTTTCCACATTCCTAAATGACTCTTTTCCGGTTCCTATAAAAATCTTCGGAATGCAGAAATGGGCCCTGGGGAATAACGAATGGAGTGGGAGTAAGGAGGGGATGAGGGAAGAAATGGCACGATCGGAAGTCCTTGACGGTTTGTGGACCTGCTACATGGCGCGTTCTTTGTCTGGTTCCCCTTTTCTGACCAACTTTAAAGGCCACCGAGGGCGTTCGGATTAAATTTAGAATACCGTTTTTATTTGTTTCTTTATATATGTGTATCTACGCTTTTGGTGTCCGAGAATCCACTTTTAAATGCCGGTCGTATTTCTCGACGAGAGGTTTTTATACCGATTGTGAAGATATAACTCGCCGTGTAACTATTTTGAAATTCTGGATTAGTCGGTGTCTACTAAAAGGGGCATATAACGTTGTTTTATTTTTTTAGAATGCGCGCGAAATCATGACGGTGACAGTGGTGCGCGTTGAATAGGATACGCTTTAAAAATTATTCTCGAAGAACTACCGAACTCTTGAGTTCGGGAATTTTTTTACTTTATTTATTAGAATATACTTGAATCGTGTTTTTTTGTCGGCGTGGAGCAGGATTCTTTTTATTAAAAATCGAATATTGTATTTGAAATAACATTGTTTTCGGTTTAATTCTTTTTATGTTAATGATTATTTCTGCAGTGATAATTTAATTTAGGGGTATAAAAATTTCTAATTTATTTTAGAGAAATCAAATATTTCCTTAAATATATCGCTGCATTTGTTTAAATCGCTTGTGAATGCGTTACCACAACCCACACACAATTAATTTTTTTATGGAATGTAACTTGTCATTCCTTACGCGAATATTTAATGTCATATTTATTTACTTTTGCGAATAATGAAATAGGCAATACATAGCAGAGATTTGTGGAAATAATCACCCGGTTCTGAAGGCACTTTCTTGAGCGTCACAGCATAATTGGCTACTATTTCGATGCTATTGAAGTCAAAATGTTTAAGCGCAATGCTTATTCATTTAGAGCAATTTATTTTGAAAGGGCGATGGATGCTGATACCTTTATACACAAAGTGTCGGTGATGATTGTGTAAAATATTTTTTTTATCGCTGATTTTTCATTTAGCTAAGGAAAATAGTTTTATTTTCAAGCGATCAAAAAATTTCTTGGTCATCATCATCTAAAACATCATCTTCCGCATTTTTTCTCAAGCGAAAAAGAAAAAAATACCCAAAAGCGATCGGTAAGCCTCGCTTTACAACGCTTAAAATTTCGCCGAGGCGAACTCCCCCCTCGAAGTCCAGGAACTAAAAGTGTGAATGGCAAATGTTTGCTTCTCGCCAAGAGATAAAGATAATGGAAGAGGAGAACTTATCTGTTTACCCTTTTTCACACGTATGAGTGGCCCCACGACTAAAAAAAGCCTCATCCGACGCAAAACTCCCCAACACGACCGATACGCGAGAAACCATAAGAGAGAGAAGGTCCAAAAAGAGGGCCGCTTCGAAGTCACTCGGAACATCCTATTACCCCTTCATTCTCCCTTTTACGACCCAGACTTGTGCTTGAAACGGTGGACCTCCTCGTTCGGGTCATCCAGACCTTTCCTCTCCCTCCTACCCTCTCTCTCTTCCGCTAAAACCCCTAAAAGGGATCGTGGGATGCTTTAGTCAGCTGCACCCGGAAGTCGTTCTCTCTCTTTCCCTTTCTCTCTCTCTCTCTCTCTTTCGCTCTCTTATACCGTTCTTCATCCCACCCTCTCTCATCCCTCTTAAACTCCCTTGAAAGACTCTTGTCGGAATCATCCTTTTAACTTCGCTGAAAATCTGGTGAGGAAAACTGGTTATCCGGAGATTTTGGAGACGGAATTCGCTGTGTGTCTGTGGTTGTAGTTCCATAAACGCAATTGTCCGCGAACGCTTAGTGTAATAATTTATTTAGCCATTCGGTTTCAGTTCTTTTATTTTAAATCTACCGCGTAGTATAGTTTACAACGGTTACTTATTGATAGTTAACTGGTATTGTCGAAGGCACTGTTGTGGGTGAAAGGCCTTCATCACGTCTACTCGCGAATACTTCATTATTATTAGTTTGAATTGCGTTAAACGTACATTTTGATTCGCGAAATTACTTAGTTGAAAATTGTACCTATAAATTTCAGTTTGCTGCCGTTTTTTTTGTTTTTATTCGCAACCAGTTTATTCAATCTCGCATTTGGAAACGTATTTTTTCCCCTGCTGTTACAAATCGATGTAATTTGCTTCCACTTAGGAAACTGAGAAAATGAATTATTAATAAGGTTGGTCTCGATTTTTTTTAAAACAACAATTTTGTGAGGTAAATAGGTATTCACCAGTCAAATACCATATGAAAATTTGATGCAATCTACGTTTACCATGGTGACATAGCGCGACATTTTCTCGTACAAGTCGAAGTCTTTTTCAAATTGGCCATTTTATTTCAATGAAAACTGTTAGCATTAAATCTCATTAGTCGAAGGATATGTTTCTTTCGCCAGAAATGCTTTCGAATGCTAAATTTAAAAAATGGAAATATAGACGCGCAGCTCTCTTGTGAGAGCTATCCATATGTATGTGCGATGTGTGCGACGCACACGTGCGGCCAAACAACGGGGGCGGTCGATTTATCGTCAGGCACGTACAGTATTTTTAACAGTAATGTGGTTTGTATTATAATATGCCGTATATTCTTTCATATTTATTGGCTACGGAAATTTATCAAACCAAAAGGCGTTTTTTAATAATTTTTGTGAAGAACGCCTAAAATGGGCGGCGAATGAGAGACTTGCACACGGGCAGCCAATGAGAGACTTGCATACGGGCGGCCGTGAGGCACGGAGCGCCCCTGCTTGTGAGGGCATAATATTATGCTGCGCGATCTGAATACCCATAATAAATCAAGGAAAATGAGCAATCGCGTAGCAGATGTCGATCCATTGCATCGGACGCAAGTTTGATGTTTACGGCATCTTTTATTTCGTTTTCTTTTACACTGTGGAATAATGACGCCATGTGTTAGCGTCACGACCATGTTTTCTGGTCTCCTTAGATGTTTGCCGGATCCCTTGGTCATATATTTTTAGTCTGGGGTTTAAGTCTCTCTCTTTTTGCCTTCACCCGAGTCGTCGTCATGGAGATGAGATTAAAAGACGCGAGGGCGGGAAGGAGGAAGGTAACACACAACACACACGCCCTCTCTTTCTCCAGCGGATGGACGAGGATAGGGTGAGTAAAACCACGCATCTCGAGTTTGTTATTTAGCTTCCAGGTTGTTTATACTCTTCCGAGCTTCTCTTGATGCGCCGCGTTGACGGTTTACATCACGCGATGTATTTTTTCCGACCTGCGTCCAACATTCCTCCCGCCTTTTTCGCCCCGTGTGTTACAATCTCGCCGCATTCCGAGGAGGTCGCCACCGTCGCGGAATTTTCTGCGTCGTCGTGACGGGTGGGTGGATGGATGGAAGGAAGGGAGAGAGAGAGAGAGAAAGTGGGTTGCGCCCACGTTTACTTTCCCTCTTCCTTTCTACTTTCTTCCTCAGTCTCCTTACTCTCCCCGCCCCCTCCTATTTACCCCTTTCTTTTTTCCCGCCTTCCCCCTCTCTCCTCGCACCTGCTTCGGCGCTTCTTCTAGCATCCGACGTCATATGCCGACGGGAATGGCCGAATTTAACGCGTCCGGTTGCGATATATATTCGCAGTCGTTTCCTGCCTCCCCCACACCCACGAGAAATTTCGTGTTTTAAGGACCTGCGAATGATTGACACGAGCAGCATGGCTCGGTTTCTCGCGCGAAGTGCATCCCGTGTTTTCGTCGTTTTTCCTGACGTCATCGTCGGTGAGGTGGAGGAACAGGCTGCGTGATTCAGCTCGTATTTATGCGCGATGACAGTTTATGCTGAGACGTGTTTGTAGGGACGTTGACAGGAATAATGCTGAAGGATGACGTTAGTGTATACGATTAACTAATGCGTCATTTTTCATAAGTTTCTCGTTTGTTCTCAGAATAATTAAATGCCCATTGTTTAGCCTACCTAACGTCTGGCTCTGTGTTTGCGTCATTTACCACGTTTTTCTGGTTTTAAATTAGGGAAAATAAGAGAAAATTTCAGGGATAAAGCACGCAGTTGGGTTGGAATAAGTCACGTTTCACTCTAAGGAGGTAGAGGAAATGAGATATCGATTCCCAGTAAGTTGGCTGCCCTTATGGACTGATGTGATTCAATAACTGTATTATCTCGTTGTTTTCAAAACATTCCCGTA
The DNA here is from genome assembly GCA_036926305.1 of Uropetala carovei. Taxonomy (NCBI): domain Eukaryota; kingdom Metazoa; phylum Arthropoda; class Insecta; order Odonata; family Petaluridae; genus Uropetala; species Uropetala carovei. The sequence continues at coordinate 4,025,259 of JAXCHB010000101.1, read as the reverse complement.
TGCCCAATTTATATGTAGTTATGTCATACTGTAAGGCAGTTAAAGTTTGTTTTTTTAGTAAGTTTGCAGCACTTTTTTATTGATATGAATGAAAACATTGCTGTCTTCTATTTCAGTGTTTACTTTAATCATACAAGGTTAAAACGGATTCTTCCATATGGCACACATGTGAAACCAGAACATATATGATGTTTTGCTTTAAAGAATAGGCGCCCTATCAAAAATGTTTGCGACAAGACATGTTTATTTTGATATACCTTGTGTTCAGTATTTTGCAAGACATAGCAAAAAGTGTATTTTTTTGTCCACAATGAAGTGGCATCCCTGTTTGGCTGATTTGGTCCAAGTGCTTCTTCTTTATTAATAAATCCTATGCATCAAAACGCAATTTAAACCCATGCAGCGAACTGTTAGTCTGCAATATCTGCGCATAATTAAGGAAATGTAATTGGCGGTATGTCTCTCTAACAGAAAGAAACGCCTAAAATAAGTGTTTTCGTTAGGCCTCCACGAGCACAATTCCCGTTCCGAAAAGGAAGTGGTACTTTTGGGTGAAAAGGAAATAAGGGAGGCGTTTCCTGTTGCCAGGTTTTTTAAAAGGAATAATCCTCTTTCTTAATAATTGCAGATTAGGTAAGTTTTTTTCTGCGCATGTCACGACTCAAAAATTTCATCCTTTTTCGTCTCATTTAAGGAAAATGGGAAAGTACGCCAAGGAAAGTTGTTAAATTCACAATTGGTTTTTATTAGCCTCTAAGATATTTATGTATATATGCTCAACCGTGGTGTTTTGTTTTTACGGTTTGCCAGCATGATTCATTTCGATCGACTTATTTTTTCTAATCAGTTGAAAAGATAGCGATGAATAAAATGGTATTTCCGTCAAAATAATTGAGGAAATCCTCATGCCATATTTTAAATAACGTGTTAAAAATTCGGGATGTTTTTCATTGAAGTTGATTTAATAATAATATAAAGTTCGGATTTGATAAAATTTTCGCGTCGTTTATTGACGTAAATAGAACGTCTGTTGTGTAGCTGTGTCTCATCAATGAAAAAACAATCTTCAAATCGGCCGCAAGTTTTATTTAAATATTTGCGGTTGGCGCTACCGTAATGAGTCCGTTCCACCGCCCACGCCCACTCGCGCGCGATGAATAACCATGAGATCACGAGTTCCTCGGAGTCTTTTAAAAACTCCTCCTGGGAACACTTTGGCATTCCAAGATGGGAGAAAGACCTTATGATCCGTAGTACTTTGTCTCTTTGTTCGGCTTTTTTTTAATATCTTGATTTCAGAGTTCTCTCTTTTGACCACATCCTTTTCGCGAAAATCTCTCCTCTCTCTTTTTCGTTCTCGAGTCTACGTCATCGTACCGAGAAAACGCTCTCTAAGGAAGCCGCGGTCTCGATGTACGGAAGGAGGGGAGAGGGTGTCTCCAGGGCGAGTGGGACTTTTATTTTACATCTTTCCGGACGTGACGACATAGGCAGCCGAATACAAAGGATATGAGGAGCGGCTCGTCACTTGTACTTTTCGTAGGAAATCCTGAATGGACTCGCTTGTTTTCGGGGGTTTGCTGATATTCGTCTTCTCCGCTTCGTGTCATTTTTTTATTTTTTATTTTTAAAGGCGCTTTTGTCGGCTGTCATGTTTGTGCCGGCGTGCTATTTCGGTTTTTCGATCCGCGTGGTTTTTAAATGTAGGCATTTTGTTTTAGAAAGTATTCGCCGGTCGCACGCGTGGTAGACCTATCAATAGGACTGGATGAGTGGCTATATTTAAAATGGCGAAAGTTTTTTTTTTTAATGCGAGAGAAGTTAACATGTCCAAAATTAAACGGCGTGGTTTCGTGATGAAATCTTGCGCGTCGTATTATAACTTTTCTTATGTTTAAGTATTCAAGTTTTGTTTTTTCACAAATCGTTCATTGTTCATTGTGGAAAGTTTAAGCAAGGGTTCTCTTAGTTAAGTAGGTCACGTGGAGTCATAACTTCTGTGAAAAAGTCATACGTGTTTTTCTATATCTGTCTCTTACTTTTAAGCGTGGATACAGGAAGGGAATTTTGAGGCGTTTTTTTTAAAAGAAAATCGATTTCCTATCAATGCTGATGATTCGTTTTTTATTTTAGCTTCAGCCGAATATCACGATCCGCGATATCTCGATCTTAGACAAGTCGACCCTCAAGGGAAGAGACATAAAATAACGATTTATTGAAGCTTCGATTTTAAAGTTTAAAATTACGTTATAGAAGAAAATCTATTTCGAATGAGCAAAAATTCGAGTCATGTGCCGTCGAGTAATCGAATTTTCAATTTATCTACCAATTTCTAGCTTTTTTGGCATGCAGGGGCAGGAGATTAGCTTATAAATCTCCTCGGTACTTAAGATGTGCGTTAGAATTTTTTCCGAAATTTAGGAAGTATGTACCTATAAATTTTCCGATCGACTCTTGGAGCCTTTCATTATCACGTACTCGTTAATTAAAAAAAAAATAAGAAAGAAACAGCGTAAATCCCAAAAAGATCGGGATGAAATAGTGTTTCAGCTCATTTTACGTGTTTTCTGTCCATTAATCTTTTTTTAAGCGCTCATTACCTCAGGGGTCGAAATGAAATTTTTTTTAACCCCCGACTCGTGCTCTTTCGACCAAGTACTACGTGACGGGACGCTTCAAAAAATTTTTTTAATCGAGCTCCAGCTTTTCTTGTTTATGAGGCGTACGTGATCCGCGCGGCGGACTTGTAATGGAAATCCCTATAATTGGAATTCTCAGAGCGCGAAAAACGTCTTGTCACGATTTCATGGGGGAGAAGGTGAATTATAATGGTGCCTAAAATCCCTTTTTTCCCTAATAAATTTTCCTGGTCATCGCTTCCTCACCTCCGAAAATCACCAGGCACCTCTTAACCTCCTACTCCTCCTCGTGCCCTCTCCTAAAGCCGTGCTTACACCTCACCTGCCCTTAGGAACAGCAACTCCCCCATGCCTACGGCGGATATTCGTCTGCCGTAAAAATGAAAAACGAAAAACGCGGAGGATGTTTTCTGAAAAAAGTGCCGCGTAATGTGAATCCGTGTTGTCTGTGCCTGACTTTACATTGTGAAAGAGGAGTTGCGTTATACACCCATTCAGGCGCCCCCCTACTTCATTCGCAAAATTTCCTGACCTCTCTGTGATGCAAATATGTATATGTAAAAATGGAGTGTTGTTGTATGTTGTCTAAGCTTATAAATAAAACACTCGAGCCTTCCGATGCGTCTTCCTCTCTATGGAGTCGGGTAAATACTCACCAAACCGCGCTATTGCAAATCATAATCCTTGAATTTTTTATATTAACCCCCATAAAGCCAAAGTATTACATTATAGTTTCATTACAGTTTTCTTTAATTTTTCTTTGTTATAGATATAAAGTGTTCATTTAAAATTCTGAGATAGTAACAAAAATGATAAATATATGTTATCTTATTGGAAGAAGCGTTTTATAGGAAGACAAGGTGTAAAGCTGTAAATATTCGTATGTACAATATAATAATAAAACTTCATTTAATAATAATTAACATCCGCTGGCCCAGTGTACATTATAAATCCGCGAGCGTATTTCCGCGAAAACAGACGACTTAGGCGCGCCGTGGTACGCATTCGATAAATTCCCGATAGTTTCGATTTTTCGCTATCGATTAATCGAACTTTTACGATATTTTTTAATGCATGAACGAAAAATGACCGCACTCTTTGTTCGCTTTGGCCCATGCTAAACTATGCCTGATGGGAAATACGTTCGTGGCTCTCCCTACCATTCTTTCCCTCACTGCTGAGGCACCTCTCTCTCTTTCGATTCCTCCTCAACCTCTTCATAGCCTCGCTCCGCCGTGGGTTTTTTTTTCTTTACGTCTCCCGCCACTCCTGTGCGCGTTGCCCATAAATCCATCTCTTGCATTTTCGTAAGAGAACGGAGAGACTGTTGCGTGCGTGTATGCGCGAGCGCGGGACTTTTTCCCGCGCGTGTGGGCGTTGTCTTGTGCGTGGGAATCGCGCTTTGGCGACCGACTCGAGGGAGGAGGGGATTTCTCGAATAAGGAAGGTTTTTCGTTTCTCTTTTATCGGCCATGTGTGTTTTCTCGCGCACCTAAAAAAAATTGCGACTCTCAATCTTCCCGTTCTTTTTTTGTTTTTTTTTTTAAACTTCCATCTCTGCCGGGAATTTAATGGATAATTGTCGGAAAGTGACGTTTGAAAAACGCGATCGCTTTATTTATTCTCATGCCATTAGCTCCTTAAACGCCCCTCCAGGCTATTCGAAAATATGCGTAATAAAACTCCAAATGGAATTACTATTGCGTACTATTATTTTAAATCTTTATTTGGCAGTATTACCCTCAAGTTTTCTTTCTCGATTCTCATAATTTCTTTTAGTGTTTTACCTACTATTATTCAGGTGCTTTTCACATTTCAGCTGTTATTTATTTTACTCGCCGAGATAGTCGTAAGGGCGTCATTTTCTTACACTTTAAGCCTTAGACGATAAATAATATAACTCTGCTTGCCAACTGTTCTAAATAAACTCAATGCATTATGCGAGTTAGGTTTTGATTCTTAGCATCGTCATCATCTCTACGCATCGAAGCCCAGGTGGTGTATTGTAATTTTTTTTAAAACTACCATTAAATTTTATTAGTTGAGTGTGATCGCCGTGCAGTTGATACAATCAGGATGTTGCAATAGACATTGCGAGCGTATAAGGCTATACCGAAAGCAAGATTCGAACCCGCAACTATTGTATTGGGAATTAGACCCTCTAGTTCTCTGTTATGGTAATTTTTTTCGACCGGGAGGTTGATCATATCAGGAAGGATCATCCGTTTTAACTTATTAGAACCGTGTATAAATTTATTAGAAGATTGTTTAAACATTGCGTAGAATAAATCATCGCGCGATACGCTCCTTGTCTGACGTGCTTCTGGCTGTTTGTGCAACGTGTTCGCAAAATATATACCAAATTCGCTCGACATCGTTCTATGAAAATTTACTTAAATATCGATTGATATAATTTTAAAAAATTGTTTCAGATGTAGTAATTCTTCATCTAATCAAAACATTTATAAAAGAAGCAATAATAACGACGTGGGAAACTCTCGGTATTATACTTCCGACGTCTATAATTTTGAAACTATATTTGTTATATTTTTTCAGACCAATGCTCTTGCTAATTTTTCGGAATAACGTTTACTCGAGTGAATTGCATTTTTTTGTGTAGGCGCTCCCGTTACGTTTATTCTTCTAATTTTTTTTCATTACGGAGATCCGTTATGTAATTCTTTTACCGGCACCCACGGAGGCGTAACTACGCTGCCGCTACATGAATTATCTGAACCATCAGTTGGACTCAGGCCATAGATCGAGCTCGGTAATTCATTTATAAAATATCCGCATGAATTATAATAATGCAACTGCGTGTTTACCTTTCGAAAGTCCTTTTAATTTCCCGCCTACTTACGAAATTAGTTGAGAGATTTCTCTATATTGGAGGCGGTCTCTTTTCTTTGATCCTCTCTCCCTCCTCCTATTCCAGGAACCTCTCACCGTTTTGTGGAACTCATTCTTCACTCATTTCTCTCGCATGTAAAGGTATGTACACACATGCGCATTTCCCTGCAACAGAACAACGAACCGAGCAAAGTAGCGCAACATTTTGGCGAACGCGAACACGAACGTGCAACATTTCCGCGCAACACGCTGGCGATCCATGCGTAGTCGGTATTTCAGCGAACCATCAAAGGATGTTGCGCGCGCACGTTGCAACCTGCCTGGACGGGCGTGCAACATTTAAGCGAGCGTACACGTGTTTACACTCATTTTTCATCTTACCACCAAGGAACACACATCGTTGTTCGCCTGTGTGTAACGTTCATTTGTAGAGTGTATTATTAAAATGGAGTAGCCAAATGAAACGGCGTTGAAATTTATTGAAATATGTAGGAGCAAAGAGGTTCTTTGGGATGCAAAAAACAAGAACCATTTTAATAAATTGATTAAGAATGATGCTTGGGAGGAGATCGCAACTGAAGTCGGCTTCTCAGCCGATGAATGTCGGAAAAAGACGGCAAGCTTGTTATCATCATTCCGGCGGGAAAGAGCAAAAATTTGTAAAAGCCGTGGAACAGGAAAAGCTATGTATTTTTAGAAACAGATGCATTATTTATTTATTAAACGAAACCAGTTTTCCTTCTTTTCTTCTTGGAAGCGTATTTATGCATAAAAATATAAGCTGCAGCAGCTACTTGAAGAGAAGTCACGTCTACTCGGAGGCCGAAAGGATACTGGCGGAAAAGAGGCGAACAACGATTTGCAACACCGGGCCGAGTGCCCTCTTGTTGCAAGGTTTGGTTCGCTATTCTGTTGCCGAGAAATGCGCATATGTGTACATTCCTTAAGATTCGCACGACCGTATTAAGCCGCGGACGCACCGACTGGTAAAAAGGCCGTTCCTTCCTGCCTGACCTTGCCCAATTTAGAACAGAGGGGTGATCAATCGGTGGGAGAGGGAATGGTAGTGCCACTCCCCTTTCATATAATCCCCCCTCTCTCCCTCTCTCTCATTCCCCTCTCTTCCATCCCGCCCACTTTGCTCCCATCTTCACCTCCCACTCTGTTTTTTCTTCCCTCTTTCGCTCTTCTCCCACTTTTCCTCTCTCTCTCTTTTCCCTGCCTGTGACGTAACGCACGCGTTCCTCTGCGTGACTATATAAGGGTTGGGAATGCAGATTGCGTGACCCCCTTTGGGAAAAAAAGGAGACAGAAGCGTGCCGGACGTGTTATACGCACATAGAGGCAGGTGAGGTCGTTAGTGTGGTACACGATGTTAAATAGCGCCTATTTTGATCGATTAGACGTCTATAGGTTTTACTATAATATTCTTCACAGGTTGAAGATGAGTTCGACAGATGGTCATTTATTATAGGGCATGTCCGAGAATATCATATGCGGAAACCACCCCTTTCAACCCCTGGGTCAGTGGTTCCCAATCTTTTTGACATGTCGTCCCCCTTTTGTTTTTCACTAAACCCTCACGCCCCCCAATTATTTTATTAGTATGAATTCAACGCGGTACACGCGTACTTAATATTATTGTTCATTTGCACTTTATTGGATATTTTGTAATAAATTCTTCTCATATTTTATTATACAAATATTTTGTAACAAATTTGTATTATAATTCTTGATCAACCAACGCATAATTATTTTACAGCATTTATCTGTGCATAAATATCATTATAATGAAAAATACGCATAAAAACATGAGATTAAATTGAAAAATTCCAAATAAACAAAACATTTCAATATAATATATGTACTTTAATTAATAATTGGTTGGTAATGTGGTAATGTAAATAATGTTTTTCAGCAAAAATTGACAAAATCCGACTTCCCATAATTGTCTCACGCCCCCCCACTGTAAGCTACTCGCGCCCCCCAGTTTGCGAACCACTACCCTAGATAATGTGGTAAGTTGGAGAAGAGAATTCGAAGTTAAAATTTAGGAAATAAAATTTTTGAACGTAATAATTGAAGTAATATTCTTTGTCAATTATGATTTTTTTTAAATTGGCGAATCATGAAGTAAGATGATGATTGCTGATAGGAAGATACTAGATAATATTATGAATAACATTGTAGAATACGAGGATCAAATTAAAGAAATAACCTTTGCATAATATTAATTGAAAGAATGCACGTTGTCAGCAAAGATTCTTGGAAACCGTTGGCAAATCGTGAATTGAATAGTCGATTATTGCCGTCTACCACGATGCATCCTTGGTATATTGCCAGTTATCGTGCATATTTAGAACCAATTACGCGCGCTCAAGTCTCTTTGTGGTATATGACTCGAAATACTCGGGATCGTTCTGAAAAAGAGTTGTTTATTGACCCATATACGTCCTCTACTAGTAAAATATCGTTTATTCCAACTTCTGGTAAAGTATGTTTGTAGGTAACCTTGCAGATAGCATCTAAGGTAGTAGAATGGATTCAGGATTGCATAAGTTTGAGGATTAGGTGCAGAAGGTCATGGAAATAAAGCTGCCTTGAGTTTATTTAGCGCTCATCTCGTTTTAGTTAGTCACCGACGGTATTAACTTTCCATATCAAGTTGTCTAGCAATATTTCATTTACGTCGTAATTATTTTCTGGAGATATAAATCAACTCGGACGCTCACAGCGATGTTCCAAATGTTCATATGCATATCGAATCGCGAAATTGGTCATCCTAATTTTGTTTATCCAGCTGTAGTTACCGAAGAATTTACTAGAAATGTTTTTTGCTGCAGTTTGTACATTAACTCTGTAAAAAATTCCCGTTAGCTTTCTCTTATTGAGCCAAATATTTTGCCAATACAGTAATACCCCGCTATACGTCGGAGATTCGTTCCTAAAAATGCGACTTATAACGAAACAACGTATAGCGAAACAAAAATTCCCATAAGAACTGTGATAAAAGTTAGGGGTTACGTTCCTGGCGCATATTTTGTGGCACTTTTGTGTCCCATATAATGCATATCAATACAGTACATTGTATATACTATGTTACCACTATGTGTTTACCACTCTTTGCTACTAGGGTTTAATATACATTTAATTGTAACGAGTAACCAATTGCAATAATAAATTCAGAAATCACCGAAAATAATTGTCTATAGTGTGATGGAGCACAAAAAGTGTTTACTTACACGTACACTGATACGCACTTTAAGAGTACTTTTCAAGCAGATTACGCAATCCAAAGTATATCTAATACCTCATGAGATATCAACGCAAACTTAAACCGGGATGAAAGGACACACAAAACTGTTCACAAAGCTTTCTTATAGCTGACTGTCGCTCAGAAATAGGTTTTTACGCATCGTCATTTAAATTGGGATACTTAGTCCCTTTTATACCCTGTGTGACTTGTGAACCATCTAACCCAGTGGTCTTCAAGGTGGGCGATAGCCCCCACCAGTGGACGTTTCTGGATTTTCGGTGGGCGTTAAAGAACTCACCAAATGCTATTCTAATTTTTACACTGAAAAATAAAATTCTATAAAAAAGCACACATATTCTGTACAACTATTTTATGTACAACTATTACAGTTCGTTTGTCGTTAACTATAGTATCATATCATACTACACTAGCGACAAAGTATCCATGCTGCGGTAAAATCGAAAGGCCCATGAGGGTGGTCGGAGTCTCTCGCAGAAGCAGCGAAGCGTTTAAGTTTAATTTTATCAAATATATAAAATCATAAATTTTTAAACACTGTTATTACAACTGAGACCGTATTCGGTAATCTCATCTAACGACAATCCCACTAATATTAGGGTTACCATACCTCCGTAAATCGCTTTTCTACTGGGGGCGCAAAATTATTCTTTGCCCCGGGCGCCAGAAACCCTCACTACGCCACTGGGTGGGCGGTGAACTTATTTCAAAGGACAGTATATGGTAAAAGTGGGCGGTGACTCAAAAAAGGTTGAAGACCACTGATCTAACCCATCGTGATCTCTCAAACAAATGACCAGCAAATGTTTATTCTGAGTATGATTTTAAAACGAATTGATCAACACGAAATTAAATTAATTCGTATGAATAATAATAAACATGAAATTAAAAGCCGAATAGAGGGTTTTTATTGTTATAGTTATAATTTATGCCCCGCAATTGGAATTTATGAAATTTTGCTGTTAGCATTTCACAAACGACGTATATGCGAAGCGACACAACTTATAACGAAACATGTTCCTTAATTGATTTTCGACGTATATGCGAAACAACGTATAACGAGGTAACGTATAGCGGGGTTTTACTATTGGCTTTGGAGGAATCGTGCCTAAAGCTTTATTATTTTCGATTCGATTGAAAATAAAAAATAAAGCGATTTATCTATATCATTCTATATCTGACTACTTTGAACATGATGACTGCAAATTTCGCGGCCATAAAATTATCATTTTACTCAACGTTTACACAAATATCCTGTATTACTTTATACCAAATATATGTTGAACTAGCGTGTTCGATTCTAATTGAAGTAATGGAGAGCATAAGGAATATTCTAATAGTTATCATTCATCAGATGTAAAATATCGGTCTCAGTTTGTCACTAATGACCCACACGACGTAAAGAGGTCGAGAAAAATTTATTAACGGAAGTAGCGACCCGAAAATTAGTCCATCGGTAAGACGATTAATGGCGTAGATGGGGTGACTGTCTGCCTACTTCTTTTTCTATCGGCGTCAAACTCGGATTTAGTCTTCCCACATAGGTTGCCCACGACTGTTTTCAAAACTATAAATCCGTCATCACAACGAAGCGTTTCCTATCTCTTGAGTCACTGCTGCCTCGAGTATATGTCACGAAAACTAATTATAATAAAAATTAAATCTCCGCGACAATTTGATTGGAATACGAAACTAATAAGGAAGAAAATAATAATTTAATGTGGAATGCGATCATTTGTTTATATATCTTGAATTAGAAAAGAAGAATGACGTTATAAGAAATGAATTAAAGATATACAACAACCAAAATGAGAAAATTAAAGATTAAAAATTAAGATGGAGCTACCAACGGGAAAGGATGACAGGAGAAAGAATACCACGGATAGTAAAAACATACAACCTCAAAGGAAGGCGAGACAAGCGGACCGAGGAAGGGATGGGTGCCGGAACAGGCTGATTAGCATAAACAGTGAAGTGAAGAAGGATTAGAAAATCAATTTACTGCAGCTGGCAGTTTCTGAAAGTCTTGTGTGTTGGACATTTCACAAAGTTAGAAAAATAACTATTTTTAGTGCAGGCTGCAATATATACGCCATTTTATGTATTTATTTTTACATTAGTTCGGTAAAAAAAACTTCTGACAGAATCACTTGTTGACTCTTGGTGTAACACCTTTTACTTGCTCCGGTTATTTTTACGAGGCGAATATTAAGCAGGTGATGTATCCGAACTAAAAAAACAACAAAAACCAATTCTGCTATTTTTTCTGATATTATCCTTTCCTTACTCTTAATTACAGTTTCGTGGACCACTCGCGTTAATTTCGGAGGTCACGTATATGTGTGTGTGTGTATAGGGCAGATGTGCAGTGCGAAAATATAGAAAGGCAGCGGACATTTAGAATAAGCCAGTCGCGTCTACTAAGCCAACCCTTACGAAACCAGACCACGAAACTCTATTTCATGATACGCAATTTGGAGACGAGAAGAGGGGACTTGAAAGTCTACCATCGTTAGGATTTGAACTTCTCACCCCTTCGAATGTTAGGACGGCACACACTGACCACTTGTCACGTGCACGATCAGGCTCCCGATACGTTTAATCGAGCGTTAAAATCTCCATAAATAATCACCTCCTTCTCTACCCTGCAAAGATATGCATCAAGGAGTTCCGCCGAAGCCGTCAGGAGTCGATTGGGTCACGAGAATAACATTAGGGAAATTAAGTAGTGAACCGGTTGTTTCAAGCTATCCCTTTTTCCAGTGATTACTGCGTAGGCGCAAGGGAATTACCGTACGAGTCGAGTAAACGTTAATCAAGCGGTGACGGTACCTGACGTGGAAATAGCTGCAGCTATACTTTACAGCATGGGAAATAGGGTGGAAAATCGGTAGACCTAAGATAAGATTAGATACAGTCGAGAAGTTTGGTCTTACGGGATCATTTACAATTTACAGAATCGTGTCGATAAGTCTTCATATTTTAAAACGCGGACTGAGAAAGGCATCATGTTTTGGAAATTTGTTATATTTGGGGCGCGAAATCTTATTTAGGTGGTGGGCCATATTTTTAATTTTGAATACTCAGAATTTGTGAATTCCTCGCAGAGGAGAAGAGGGGTTGCATAAGACTTTATAACGCAACTAACTCAAGGGAAGTTGTTAATTTGACATTAGAAATAAAGTCTAAACGATGATTTAGTTGGTACTGAATATCACGGGTCGCCTTTTGATCAAAGTTTCGCCGGCAGCATAAAATACTCTGGCGCGGATGATGCGGTCCATAGCGTTAGGTCCTTCCTGTGGATTGATAAACGACCGTAATAAAGTGTATTGTGACAAGCTGCGAAATTTTTGTTTCTTTTAATTTCTTTCCGTGAAAGTCTTTATTAATCGATATTGCGAGTATTTTGTTTTATAACTTCTTTTAGATCTATTAACATGTCACATGACGTTATCATTTCTGCCCGAGAAAAACTTTAAGGGAAAACCAAAACTGCGAAATCTAGAAGGTATTTATTTGGAGCGTGAAAAAGGAGGGGAGACTTTGGCAAGTGCGCGTTCTGTCGCATGCTGGGTGAATGCGCGTATGTTTGTCCGCAATCTTAATGGACATCTGTAAGGGCGCATAATTTGTGCCACTGACTAATTGGATTAAACTGATGCGAAGTGACGGAGATAAATTGGCGGAGCGAGTTATTACAAGCTGGAACGTTTCTTTTTGCTATCATATAGTTGCAACAGCTGCACGTGCGCGCAAAAAAGGAGCCCGCTAGCATATTGCAGCTGGATGTTTTTTTTAATAATTTCCATTCGAAGCTAGAAACCATTTGAATGTCAGAGATTAAATTAATTAATTATATTTTTTAAATGCCCCATAAACGTTATTCGTAAAAAAACAAAATAGCTGCGACCTCGTCGGTAACCGAGGCATCTGTAACACTTCTGAAGTCATTTGTCGTGTCTCTGATAGACATGATTGATCAGAAAGTAGGACGACTGAAGCGAATACCAAGAAATATAGTAACTTACTGCTTTAGGGATGTATAGAGATCTAAGTCTAGGAAGTGCACTTAAAACATAAGTAGCTTAACCTTAGAGGACTCAATAAGCCATAGCTGCATAAAAGAACCAACTATGTTGAACCCAAAATATTTTAACGTATGATTTGGGTTTAGCAAACATTTATTTCTGTTAATACTGAATCATTTACTAAAAATTCATTATATAAATCTACTACTATAGGGTAAGTTGACTCATTATCAAACAACTAGTATAAAAGCCCGTCAATATGACGGGATATCTTTAGTTAACCTCTCTCTCTCTCCTCCTCCCTCCCTCCCCCTCCCTTCTACCCTCCCTTCCACCCTCCCTTCCACCCTCCCTCTTTCTCCCTCCCTTCCCCTTACTCCCCCTCCCTCTCTCCATCACTTCCCCCTCATTCCCTCTCCCCCCTTCCCTCCCTTTCTCCTCCACCGTTACCATCCCTCTCTCTCCCTCCCTATCTCGTATTAAAAACATTCAAAGCGCGCTTACACCCGTAAGGATTGATAGAACAATAGGATTTTGAGGTCTATTGGTAGCCAAGGCAACATCCCGTTAAAATGGCAAGATTTCCACAAAATATGTAAAATAAACGTTTAGCATGAGCGGTTGCGAACTGTAGGCGGAAAAGGATGAACAGAATAAGAAACGTAATTTTTTCTTCAAATGGTTTAGATCCGAATATCGTAGGTTAATTCCTTCTAATTTTAATTTCCAAAACAATGACAGCCTGCACTCTAAAAAATCGATTTTTACGTGTTACCTTACGGAAAATGGAAACGTCTTCCTTGGAGTCGAACCCAGGACTTTTTTCGAGATTTATTTTCGACATTACCTTAAAATATGTTAATCGAGCATTCCTGCCAAATTTCGAGATTCTATCTAATTTCTTTCTCGAGTTAATACCATAATTCGCTACCAGAGGCACGGACTATGGAATAGCGTGACCAACCAACCAACAGACCTGGGCTATTATATTATAAAAGAGCAATTGGTCTAAATTGCTCAATAAGGTCACAGATGGACTTTATGCTGAAAAAAATGTCAGCTTAGATTGATTAACATAATATTTCCGTAGTTTTAATTTCGTCAGAACGGTTACGCGCGTCGAGGGCTAGTCAAACTTCGTTTCGACGCGAGACCCGAAATTGATTTTCCCCTATGTTTGTTATTTTTTCATCTCCTTCGTCGAGCAAACAGCTATGGCACCTTGTATAGCGACGTCGACGAATATTCGTTTGCACTGCTCTTGCGTCACGCTCAAAGTATCAATCACTCGGTCCGATCGCCTAATTTGCTATGCTAATAGATTCTGCAAGCAACGAGAGTAGCTCACTAGGTAATTTGCTCGATCGGATGCGCGATCTGAATACATTAGGTATAATCACCCACTCAGAATCTCGCTGGGATATTTTTTTTATTGCGCTACATATATGAACAGTTGATATGATTAACTTCTTAAGAGAACCGGAATTATCACGGGGGTATCTTTTTTTCCCCGGGGAACTATTGCATTTGGAGCTGGAACCATAATGGTTAACCTTTTACGGAGCGCCATTTGACCGAAATACGCCGGAGAGTTAGGGGCGCGCGTAGAGTAATTGCCCGCGGATTCGTGCTACGTTTCTCCCAGTTAGAACTCGTAACACGCAAGGAGACAAGTGTTGCCCGTGCTTTCCCCATCCTTCCTCTCCTCCATTTCTCTCTCTCTCCATCTCCTCTTTCAATTATCACCACGCACTATGCAAAAAAGGGGGGCTTTGAACTTTTCTCTCTCCTCTTACCCTTTCCCTCCACGCTCTCTCCTCGCCATACAGCAACCAAACCACCGTGGGTGTGAACAGGAAAACCCACGCTTTGACCTTCCGCCTTGCAGCACGCGTGCAAGCCAAGTCGGTGAGGCCCACACGTCACGCGGGTCAAATCTTTCCATTTCCCCCTCTCCCTCTTTCTCTTGGCCAGGGGGGAAGTAAAGGGGTGGGCGTGTTCGAATCCACAAGTGGGAGAAAATGTGTTCATCGCCAGCTTTCGGTTACTCCGGCGGGTCCCTCCGTCGCCTCTTCTATAATCACGGCGGGATATACAACGTGGAAAATTTTAACGTTTCCGTTCCCGAATCTCGTTTTATAACGTCGTTATAATCGGTTTTAGCGGATTAAAAAATAAATATGACATCGAATTACTAAGTTCTGACAGTCCTCTGATGGATTTTTTTGTGAGATCTCGCAGGTTGGTCCGTTTAGGAGGTGGCGGGAGATTTAACGGCGAATCCTCGGATTATCGGTCGTTAAACCGTTCGAGTTTTCGATTTTCTGGGTGGCCCTTGTTTCTTACCGCGAAACGTTTTATTTTGTCGTGTTTTAATTATCCCTTTTACTTGATAAACGTTTCAAAAGCGCTATTTTCGTCGTTGCTTTATGTCTATTTCCTAGAATTCTTCCTTCTATAAGCTTCTTCAAAAAACAGAGGCGAAAATTGGAAAAACAAATTTTTCGAATGACTTCGTACAAGTTACATTACGAAACTAAGAAGACCAACCATGGTGTGGAATCACAGTCATTCGATAAATCATGTTTTTACAAATTTTGCCTTTGTGTTTTCAATATATAAATTCAAAAGGTTACCGCTAAATGTCAAATTTGAATATTAGCTTCTTCATGCTTTCCGTCTTCATAAAAATATTTTTCTATATATGCCGCTTCTTCCATCTCAAACGGTATTAGGTTCTTCCTCAATCTTATAAACTATCCCATTTATTTTTTTTTCCTCATTCCTAGCCGCTTCCACTGCACGGTGGCTCGCGCGTCCTCATTCTTCGAAGTTATATACTTGACAGTAGTGATGTCTAGTCTTTCGCAAGTGAATTTTAAAAATCCCTTCCGTTTCTCATAAAAATTACTGACATATGACGTCTCGAATGCAGTATATTTCCCTTAATCACTCCAGATGTCTTCAGAGGCGTTCGGTGTGGGTTCATTGCTCCGTGATGAAATCTGTGAGCATAAATTATAAATTTTCGCTCGAATTATCACCGCATCCTGATCACATTCGAACACGTGGCATATTGCCGCATTGCATCTTATTGTTAAGACCATGTCGTGACTGTTGATGATGCATTGCAACGGTCCGAGTCTGTATAAGAACTACACGTTAATTAAAGGTGTGTCACATTCAAATGTTCCACATCAGTCACGCGGTTAGATTTATCAATTGTACAACGGCTGGAGTTATTTATTAAAGATTACTCAGTCACTGTCATCGGAGAACAAAACATGTATGTTAGATGTGTGCTCAAAATTCGAAAGTGGATTTCATTTTCAAAGGGAAGAAAATAAACACATTACCATAACTGCGCTCGCAAGCTGTTTGTAACCAAATCGATTATTTAAGGTTGTATGATTTATTCTTTTCGGCTGAATGGGAATTTAACGATCTTATTCATTAGCAGGAGGAAGATAAGTTCTTCCATTTCATTTCGTCCAGCTAACACAAAAATATGCATAGTTTTATTGAAAACTGTTTTTGGAAATCAGTGGTGATTTCTCTTATAAAATGTACAAATGTGATATTTATTTAATGTTTTCTTTCTTTGCAGGTAAGTACAGCACGCGAACCGACCGAAGGAGATGGCCTCGTTAAATCTACGTTTTACTCGGAAGATTTCGTAAGTTTTGCAATTATGCAAAATATCCTTAAAGTATTTAGATATTATTTATATGTTTGTATTGGCTTCAAATTTGATTTACTTCGATGGACTTTTATGCGATTTGACTTTTAAATAGTTCTATGTTTTCAAATTTTCGGAGTGTTATAATTAGATCTGAGGATAAGAGAAGTTTCATATTTATTTAAAGCAACCCTACCTCTGCAAGGTCGAATGTCTATAGATAAAAATTTTCATTGATCGAAGATATTTTATTTTCATCGCCATTACGAACATTCAATCTCTCGGAGTTCTGTAGTTCGAATTTTTTCGGTCTTTTCCGATGCTCGAGATTTGAATTCTTTAGGACCGGATTTATTTTGGGATTATAGAAATAGCCGTTTTATCGTTAGAAGTTGTTTATTGTGACATATTAAAGTTTTGAAAATTTTCACACCGATTTTACATTTTTCTGGGAAGTTCATGATAAATAGACTTTCATACACTAATTTAGCCTTTATCTTTATGTCAATAATTTATACTGATTTTCATTTTATATTATTTCTTAGTTATTTACCTAGTAGTACTTTGAGACTTTACGTGAAGAATTCTGCAGGTTTTCTAGATCAATAGGTATAAATTAATTAGTTACATTTATTTATCAAATAATCTTGCCAGAATTTTATTCAACACACGCTGTCATTTTATTTGTTTGGATATATATCTTGCAAGAAAGCCGCTATATTCTGTAAAATGTCAGTTTACGCTTTAGTACAATTTATGCATAGTACACTTATATCTGAAAGAGCGGCGGCCAGGGGTCGGAGCTTCCTAGTATTTGTGTTAAATTGGAAATTGATGTACAAAATACTGGACATCGGATCTGAAGGGATTGGTAGCGCGATAAATTTATTTCGTTGGATTCATAAAATCTTTAAATCGTTCACAGTTTTGCAGTTCTTTAGAATTTTACCATTAAGTAAACGCCATGAAAATAAAACGTTCATTCCTTTAAAAGCTTAACAACCTTGTTGCACGCCTAGCTAACGCGTTTAACCTTTACAAAAGGATCGAAGTCTCTGCTTTCCACGGGTCAAATAAGGACAAACTCTCGTTATTGAAATCTTCACCTCGGGCGTCAAAAACGTATTGGGTCAAGCCTCTCTCCTTTGCTTGACCCGTTGCGTCGTGGCTGTATATATGGAAAAAGAAGGAAAAAAATTAAAGCATCTCGAAAAGCGGATAGCGTTGTGCAACGCCGTGACGTTTTCTCGCGTGTGACTTGGATTTCTACGGATCCTTCCACGTTTCGGAGAAGGCTAAAACCCGACTCATGAGTCTATCCGTTCTTTCCACACCTTCCTCGTATTACATCCGACATTTATCGTTATTTTTACGCCTCTTTTCCCATTTCCTTTCTGTTTCTCGTCATTCCTGCCTTCCACTCTGCGGCTATATGGGCGTGGGCTTTTTCGAGTGGGAGTACGCGAGTCTTAACCCTTTTGACGTCTGTTACCTACGCTTTTTCTCCTCTCGGTGTCTCTCCTCACTTCTCCTTTTCTCGCATTCCTGTATTTCTCTCGAGGACCGCCACCGGCCAATACGTGGAAGGTAGGTCCTTGTCCTTTTAGCGTCGACCGCGGGGGATAGTACGAGTTTTTTTTTTGAAAAAGGAGAGCGTAGGCAAATCTTGAAGTAGTAAACAAAAAATAAGGATTCGATCATTTCTAGATGATGCGGCCAAAGCGTTTAACTATCACGTGCATATTTGTGGCCTTCGCTTGTCTATTTTGTCATTTCGTTTTACTTTTTTGTCTTGCTGTTGATTTCTAAACATTCTAAACCATAGCTTAATTTATTTAACAGCGTTTCGATCTTATTTGCTAATTGGAAATAAAAATATTTTTAATATATGAAACATAACAAGTTGCATCCTAGCATTAGAACCAAGGGATGATTTTTGAAAAGAGCATGTCCAATGTCCATGCTTATTATCACTCCATTTTTCTTTCCACTATTGAGTGAATTATTCCACTTTATCAACTCATTTCGTATAATTTTTCCTAATTTTGCAGTCGCGTCTATTTTTTGCTCTTATTTCCTACGTCGTAGGACCCTAAATATAAGTTCGATATGACTTTCAATTCGGAACTAGTAAATTATCCTTGTAATGTGACCTTTCCATTACCATTTTATCATCCTCGTTCTGTAAATATCACCTGTTTGCTTTTGCACTGTCATTCCTTTTAAGGTCTCTTCGAGTAATCCCTGACACGCATCTTACCATGCTCCTCATCGTTGTTTCCCGGCGCTGTGATGTTCCAGCATTTATTTTCTGTGTTTCACTCCCGTAAATCAGAAAGACATACGCTCATAAAGTTTCCTTCAGGGAGTATTTTTTCGGAATATTTCTTTATTACCTCTTAATACCAACTTCACCTTCTGTTGATTTCCCTTAAAACTTGTTCTGGCTAATTTATAATCCAGGCAACTACAAAGCTACAAAAGGGTCGGGTGAAGTAGTTGCATATTTTGGTTGCAACCCTCCTCAGGGGAATTGTTTTTTCAACAGTTTAAACTGCTTCTATAATTATCGATTGATGCTTACTGGGATTCCTGCTTTGATAGCACATGTCCCCGTATCTAAAAGTGGTCAGCAGGCTTAAAGATTAAGCAACATTTTCCTAACTCGCAGTATACAACTGGAATTTTAATGGGACTTTCAAATCGTGAACGTTCGCGTATATCGGAATTTGCTTCGGGAGGACATTTTTATATCTCCGGTTTGGTGCCTTCGCTTTTTTTTATGTCCCTCGTAAATTCGGTTTTAAGACTCTCCGATCCGATTTTTATCGCTCTCGGCCGCAAAGCGTCGAGAGCGTTTTCGCGCGTTAAAAAAATTCGCGTTAATTTAGCATAATTGAAAGCGTTAATGAGTTTGTAAAAAATCCGATACGTACCTTATAAGATTTTATATTCGGAATTTATTTCACATATCAGTTCATTTCAAATATTTCCTTTTCAACTATTAAAAAATATTTAATATATGTTGTCGGTGATATTTCTATCCACAAAATACGCTTCTCATACATTTTACATTCATGATTCAGTTAAATTTATGTCACATGTATGTTACCGCTTTCCATCTACTGGCACTTCTGGACCTCATGCATATTACAATCACTTCTACCTTTTAATTTCGTTTATTATTCATGAAGGCGGACCGCCTACGGCAATTACATGGATCACCACTGGTCCACGGATTATAATTTGCGAACTCCTGCTCTAAAATATTATATTTTTGGTTTTCGTTTTTTATCTCGACGAACTTAAGTTGACCTCAGCGGTTAAAGGCACGAATATCTTCTTAGGAATGAGAGGAAATGACGTAATGTTGCCGTTTTAAATCTTGATGAGGCTGTAGATTTTTAGTAAAAGTAAAACCTAGTTTACACAATTTCATTGATACAAATAAATACAAGCCATTCCTCAATCCTTTACGTATATATGTATTTGAAGTCGTGAAATATAAAATTAAAAAATTACGAATTACGAGAAAATGGATATTAAAAGTTAAATATACCTAAGGAAATTATAGACTGCTGCATATTGGAATTTTGTTTGCAACTTTGTTATTATGACATAGTTATTACAAATCTCGTTCTTATAAACGCTTCAATGTTATGTTCATTCGAGATTGAATTTAACGTGGTGGGCGTAACCTTCTGAAATTGTGTACTGTATTTGTTCACTTTTGAGATTGCATTGACGAGGTTATACTTACTTCAAGTAACCAGCCGTATTGGTCAATTCACTGCTTTATTAATTTCAACAATGTTACGCAAATTAACTTTATACACGGAAATTTTTACTTTTTAACCAATGTACTCTTTTCTTCATTTTCATTAATGAGGCCAAAAAGCGCACTTACCGGTATTTTGGTACATTCACGTGTTCCGATTAACGCTTTTATCCTGCCTATTTAATTAGTTTAAACTGTTCGTTGATGGATTTAACTTGAACTATAAAATTAGTTTCGAAGCTCGTGTACCATTTGTATACTTTTAGCAAAGAAAATATACTTTTTCATCTACTCAAACATTCCCCCCCCCACCCCAAATATTTATTTTTATATGACGAAAATATGCTAATTTTGTTAATTTTACCTAGAAAAAATATTATTTTATTTTTACTTTTCGTGTGCTCGGAGAAATAGTAGAAAACATCTTTCAGTGAAAATCTCGATAAATTGAGAAAAAACTTATTCTTATATACGCTTTATAACGGTGTATGTCTAAATGCAATGAAAACTTCTAGAGACTGACGTCATTTGTCTGTGTTACTCCGTCATTTTCTTCATTTAGTCGTTGATTAAATGCACGAATGGAGGATATCCAGACGGCGATGTCGCGGTGTTGCAGAAAAGATTTAGCGAGGTGAGGAGAAAGGAAGAGAGTGGTCTGGGGCGCGCATGGCGGGGGTAAGGACGCGCTTTGTGTGTGGCAGAGAGAGAAATAGGAGTGGATGGAAAAGGTGGGAGGGATGGCGGCTGCAGCTGCTCGCGTTGGCGGAGCACGCTTTGTCGCCAAAGGGTGAGGAATCGCGCTAGACCTTTCCCTCCTCCTCCTCCTTGTCCCTGACCCTCGACTACCCCACCATCACCTCGAATTAGTCTCCATCTCTGCGCCGGTGATGCGTGAGGAGTGGACTCTGATCTCCCACTCTCCACATCTCTCCCTCTTTCTTTATCTCTCTCCATCTCTCCCTCCCTCTCTCTCTTACACCCTCCTCTTTCCTTCCTACCCCCTCTCTTCCCTCCTCTCTCTTTCTCTCCCTTTTCCTTCCTCTCCCACCCCTTTTCTCTTCCTCCCCCTTCTTTCCTCTCCTTCAGTCTCTCCAGATCTCTCCCTCCATTTCTGCTTTCCACCCTTTTTATCTCCCTCTCTCTCTTCCTCTCTTCTCCTCCCGTCATCTCTCTCCCTCTCCCTTCTTCCCTCTTATTCTCCCTACCTCTTTATTCCTCTCCCTCCCTCTTTATTCCTCTCCCTCCCTCTTTATTCCTCTCCCTCCCTCTCTATACTTCTCCCTCCCCCTCTATACCTCTCCCTCCCTCTCTCCCCCTCCCTTTCTCTTCCCCTTCCTTTCTCTCCCTCTCCCATTCTCCCTCTCCCTTTCTCCCTCTCCCTTTCTCCCTCCCCCTTTCTCCATCTCCCTTCCTCCCTCTCCTTTTCTCCCTCTCCCTTTCTCCCTCTCCCTTTCTTCCTCTCCCTTCCTCCCTCTCCCTTTCTCCCTCTCCCTTTCTCCCTCTCCCTTTCTCCCTCCTCCTTTCTCCCTCTCCCTTTCTCCCTCTCCCCCTCTCCCTTCCTCCCTCTCTCCTTTTCCCTCCCTATTTCTCTCCCTACCCCTCATTCTCTATCTCTCTCTCCCCGCTTCACCTTCTTTCTCTCCTCCCTCTATAATACTCGTCGAACTTTTTAGAGGCGGAATTTTCCGAAGCTGAGGATTTTTTCCCCATGTGGACCACCCACGGGCATATAGGAGGGGGAAAGGACGAGAAATCAATGTCGCAATCTCCCGAATTAGGAAATTTTGTTTAGCGAAATTTACATACCCGCATCTACCCCACATATCATTACTCTTAAAGATTGGGAGGTTTAGGAAGCGTGGATATCACGTGAATTGTATCTCTTCCTCTCGAAGACATACGGAACCTTAATTACTTAATGAATGGGAGGAGCGAGTTATTACGGCTGAATAATGCCTCGCTTTCTTTTTTCTCTATCTGTCCGAGGGTTGAAACGTGAATTGGATCGTAAGAGTTACGGTCTCCGAGGGCAACAATTTTCTCCTAACATTTCATCGCGCCCCGGAGGTCTGGGTAATTGGCCATTGGAATTCCCTATACTATCTCCTTCTCTATTATCTGCGCGTTGTAGTCAAAGAATTCGGGATTGGGAATCAAGTTAGATGCCCCGTTATGCCCCGTTCTCTAGTTTCAACGGTAAAAGACGAACCATATTTTATGCCTATAGATTTTCGGCTTTCCATCCTTTCTCTTTTTTCCGCTTTGCGACCGAGTTAAGAATTCAAACGTCAAGCATCTCCTGCACTTCGAGGTCGAAAGGACAAACTGGGTTTCGTGGATCATGCCGAGTTACGTGGTGAATTTTTGAAGAGTAAAAAAAATTCGGATGAAATATT
This sequence comes from Uropetala carovei, assembly GCA_036926305.1. Classification (NCBI taxonomy): domain Eukaryota; kingdom Metazoa; phylum Arthropoda; class Insecta; order Odonata; family Petaluridae; genus Uropetala; species Uropetala carovei. The sequence continues at coordinate 4,002,609 of JAXCHB010000101.1, read as the reverse complement.
TGTACAGTGAACCTTCGGAGCAATAGTAAATTATAACGATTCTCAAAATAACCTGTGGAATCAGCATTTGTCTAGATAAGAGGAGTGTATGAGGACTCCAAGGTGGGCGCGAAGAATTTTTTACCAAAGTGAGTTTTGCCTAAAATGTCCAATTTTCATGTTTCTAACGCTGCCCACTTTAAATGCTTTAATATAGTTTATATAGTTATTCAGATGATATATGAAATTTTTCTGAGGACTGCAGGGGGTAGATCATAAGAGAGGAGCGAGACGAAAAAGTTGAAGATCTAGATCAGATGGGCCCAAAATATGTTATGTCAATTCTGTTAATTGTCTTGCGGACTACTACAGTTTTAACATGTACATAGTGTAACTATAAGTTAAACACATAAATAACCGTAAATAAGGCATTTATTATACACCGTTTATGAAAATCGACAAAATAAATAACCGATTCATTTATTTAAGTTATATTCTTTATTTCAACGATTATGAGCGCATTTACACTGCTTATCTTCAGCCACTGATTGGTAATTGGGCTTGTAGCTCGAAACCTAGAGGCGCAAACAATCTTCAAGGTGTTTATTGGTGAGTGCATTTCTGGTTTTCAATTTAATTAGGTTTTTATTATAAAATATTGGTTCGGAAAATATGCTTTAATAATAATTGCAACTTTTTTATATTTGAAACATTTTCGAATGAAACAAGTTTCCAAAAAAATTGAATTTTGCAACATAATTATTTAATTTTCCAATTGAACATATATCCTGTTTTGCTAGAAATTTCTTGAACGTCGATTTCGGCGAAAGAAAATGAAAAAAATGTTACGGTGGGCTCGAATTCTTTAAAATATAGAAAACGTTCTCCGAATTCCGTTTTTAATTTTTCTAGCACCTCGCTCCCGCCTCATGCGACTCCAATCTTCCTAGAGGGCGACCGGTAGTCGGCGGGCGACGTAATGGGCACCCCTGGTCTAATAAATAATAAAGGAAATGCTGGTTTGACGTAACAGGAATTTTTTTACATCGTCCTGGTAAATACGGAAGATACGGATATCTTTCAATACCTGGAACTAGTGCGTAAATACTTTCCCAAGATAACCAACTCAGTTGTTTGGGAAATGGGTAAAGTGAAATTTTTTTGATTTATCATCCGTCCGCTTGTATGTTAGATTCGTTATCATTTCGTTAGGTTCAATATCTTCTGTCGTCTTTTCCTGACTTCTAATCTGTTTGCGCTCTGTTTTCTCTTACTGCGCCTTTGCTTCATTCCCAGCATACTACATGCCTCGATAATCTCTTCCAAAATATCTCCTAATCATTTCTTCGGTTTACTTTTTTTGTTGTTATGGTGACCAATAAACTTCATAAAATACCTCATCCATTTGTAAAGGTTGAAGGTATGGTATGTTTCGTTTATTTGGAGACAAAACTATGCTTGTTCCGCGTCCTCTGCATGGTTTGTTTTCGTCTACCACCAATTGAGACGAACATAGACGAGTTGGAACCATAGATTACAGCTTGCTCTGTTTAGGTTTGGAAATACTTTCTTCCTTAACATATTAAAAAACTGAATGTTGAAAATCGAGTCGCCAGAGCGGCATTCGTGAATACGAATAAATTACAACCGAGACTGTGTCCTACTACAATTCGTATGTGACATGTCTCGTAACAAATAACGAAGGAGTATAAATTAACAGTTTATGGAAATAAAGTTTGTTTCAGAATCAGTTCTCGGTCTGTCGAGTTTCCGATGCCTCGCATCCCGACGTTTGACTTTTTTTTGTCATGAGATCACTTCTATTAATAACGTTTAAGGGAACTAGAGACTTCCGTCGGTGCCCGAGAAGCGAAGCGAATAATTCAGCCTCGCCAGACCTTATATCTCAAGTTTAATTTTTTTTATTTCATACATTAACGTCGAAAGAATGGTGGGCGGGAATGATTGATTTAAATGACGTGAGGGAGTAACTCCGTTTGTGTGTGTGTATGTGCGCGCGTCTGGAGTGATGCAATTCCACCCAGGAAAGTCTGCGGGTTGAGACGGATGATCTGCGGGATCTGCGTTGTGTCATACCCTCTGGCGCGCCGAAGGAATCGATGATTACGTTTTTTTTTCTTTGCCGATGGTTTTAATGGAGAGAAAAACAAGTAGGGAGGTCTTGGAACCTTCTTTTAAGTGTCGCTTGTTTAAATTTAAAAGTAGAAGATTTTTAATGCCGTCGTGGAATTAAATAGTATACTAGAAAAAACTCTAGTCTTTGACAAAATAATTTTCGTTTTATTAGTCTGCGAAAAAATTTATATGCATTGGTAACCAAATATTTTACGGTATTTTTAATCATGTTGGCGTTGTCAGGTGAATATTTAGTATTTTTTACATCGAACCCAGTATTATCCTCTTTGAATGTATGTATGCATGGCGGTAAATCTTATGTGCAAAAGTACTATAAGAAATATTAGGCATAATTTAAACGTAAACACCAACAACCGATGAACTGCCAGTGTTGTGTAAATCGTCTGAGAGCGGAAGAACACAATCAAGATGGCAGTTAAGTCGGCATCCTTTTGATTTTAAATTCCTTATTCATTTAAATGTCCGGGAAAATTTCATTACATCTCGAAACAATGGTCGTATCGAAAGATTGATTGTCTCAAATCAGTACTTGTCAGTCTTGTTTCCAAACTAAAAAATAAACAAATTACCGATTGTCTCAAATCTCTGGTTCGGTCTAACCGTGCGAGGTGTTAACGTCATCGGGGTCGAAACAGAGTGTTCGAAAGCACGACCGCCGGAGTGTTTTTCCATCCGCGGCTAGTTATTGCAATCTTCGGGGAGGAAGAGATAGGAAGTACGAGGAATAGGATGGCCGTGCGGTTGTCACTCCCACAGGAGTGAAGAACGGCGGAATGTGAGGGAGGTCTCTCGGAGAGTGAGGGAGACGTGAGAGAGATGTCTCGGAGAGTGAGACAGATCTCTCCGTAAGGGAGGAAGATCTCTCGTAGAGTGAGGGAGATCTCTCGGAGAGAGGAGGAAAAAAGGAAGGAGGGAGTGAGAGTGGAGATTGGCTAGAAGAGAGAGGTGGGCGGAGGTGACCTCGGTAGGAGAGATACGATGGCCACGCGGCTATGTCACTACCACAGGAGTGGAGGGCGGCGGAGTGTGAGAGATCTCTGTAAGAGAGGAGGAGGGAGAGAGGTGAGAAGAGTGAGACCGGGGGTGCGCGAGCACGAGGGATGGGGGTAGAATTGTCAGATGGGGGTAGGAGAATGCTTGAAAGACTTCTTTTTAAGCGTCAGTTGTTGGAAGGAGGAGGAGGGCATTGGTGCAGAAGACGTGGGTCGAAGAAAGGGTTTCCTGCTGTGGGCGTTTTCAACCGTTCTTTTTAAAAGTTCTTTTAAATTCCTTCTCTTCATCTTGCACCCCCCCGCCCCATCCCACCCTCCCACCACGCTTCCACTACATCTGCCACTCTCCGTCAACCTCTCCTTATTTTTACCTCCCTTAATCAGTAACTGCTTCACTTTCTCCCTCCCTCCTTTTCTCCTTTATTTTCCTCTGTTAACTCTTCCTTCTCCCCTTCCTTTCTTTCCTCTTCGTTTCTTTTCTTCTCTCTGTCTCTCTTTTCCTTTCTCCCTCTTCCTCCATCATTCTCTTCCCCTCTTTCTCCGCCCATATCTCATTCTCTCATTTCTTCTTTTCCCCTTATCTCATCTCCCTACCACACTATCCTCCCTCTTCAACCAAGTCTCCACTATCTCCCCCTCCCCATCTTCTTCTATTTCCCATTCTCTCTTCCTCCCTATCTTCCTTTGTATCGTCTTTCTTGTCTTCTTTCCCCTCTCCTTCCTTCCCGTCCATTCTTCTTTCCCTTCTTTTTTCGCTCTCGTACTCGTGCTAGTGGGTGTCGAAGCAATCTCGTCCGCCGTGCATTTCTTAATCCTCCCCCTTCCCCCTTACTCCCCTCTCTCCTTTCCTCCTCCATCTGCCCCTCCTCTCCCGCTCAATTTCTTCCCACACAAAGGAGTCCCTTTTGATCTCGTATGCGGTTCGTTAAAGGGAGTAGCTCTTTAAATGGTTTTTATACCGCGAAAAAGTTATCCTTCTCTCTTTCTCGTGTATCTATCTATTCAATCTCGATTTTCCATTCGGAGCTAATGCGGCGGGTGGCCTAAATTGCAAGGAGGATAGTGCCAAAGATGAGTGCTTCTCCTATTGGGATCTCGTAAGGGGGCGAGGAGGATGCTGGGGTGGGGTTCGACTCTCGCTTGGGAGATGTATGTCCCGGTTATTTAATATCCGCGGTTAATTTACGCCATGGACAGCTTCGCCGTTAATGGCTCAAGCAGTCGTTAATGGAAGTATTAATGGGTATATCGAATTCTCAGTTATTACTTATTATTCTGATAACGTGAAGTGTTATGTCACGCACATGCCTTGCGACTTTTATTTCATTTTGTATTGCATTAAAGGGACGTTTTGGTGTGTTGTCTAATTAAACTCCCATTGCTATTAAACGGTTGAGAGTTAACCAGATACGCATTTCCTCTACAATTGAGTCGGTTTATGTAATAATTCACATGCTGTTAGTCCTAATTTAGATGTCTTTCACAGTGTATTTTAATCTGTGTTAAAACTATGCTTCTTTATATTCTTAGCTATTTTTGTGGCGGCATTCCGTACTAATTTTTTCGAAAGCAGGATCTATTAGCCGAATTTTGTTATTTCCTTTCATTGTTTATCGCAAGATAATATAGTTGTAAGTTACTGTATAACCCCTATGGCGCTAAATTATTCCTTTCACATAGACGATGCGATTATAATTTTACAATTTTCGTAACATTATTTAAAATCTGTCAAATTCAAAATTAATTTTGTAGCCACATTGTTTTGGGTTCATTTAAAAATCGTTCTCCCGACACAGCTGGGTACTTTTTCAAACCGCAGAAAACTTAATGCACTCGAATTTTTTTGAACGCAAGATCATTCGTTTACTTCGTGTTAACCAATCAGGCCAGTCAACCAACCGTCCCCAATGGCTATACTCGTCATTTATTTTGTAATATCTCATTCGACGGGCTTAGAGTGGGTTTCTTGTAATAATCGACGAAATGAAAAGCTATGGAGCATTTTTTTGAGTTTATATTTGTTCGGTGAGATTAAAAACAAATGTTGCCCAATTCAGAATGGGAACGAAGGGGTAGAATGTCGACGCGAGTGGGTGGAGTTATATATATATATGCATGAAGTACATTCGTCTCTCTTCAATTATACATGATTGCTTGTATACACAAACTCATTAACATGCGATTTTCAAGCCCAATTTATTTTAATAGCAGCTCCCACAGTTCGATTCTTTTCCACGGTCTTTAATTTATTTTTGTTCTCGGTTGGAAACTGGTTAACGGTTCGCGTCGCTCATGGATTTACATCCCACCAACTTTCGAGGCGTTTTTTTCCGTTCTTAAATGCTGCTAACTCGCTCTTTGCGTTTTTTTTACTTTATTGGATTCTGTCGCCTGTCCTTCCATTTTTCATCCTCGGCGCATTCTTCCGTTTATCCGGCCGACGTAAAATATTGAGATCTTTACGAGCCGGAACGTGTTCATTATCGGAATTTTCTCTCCGTTTCGAGCTACCGTAAATTCCTGTTTATAATACGCAATTTTTTTGCGAAAAATTTTCCAACATTTTGGAGCGCTTGATAACAAATGATAACAAACGCAAACATTTTTTCAACCTGTCATAAAGAGTTATTTCCGGACACATTTTCACCGATAAGCCATAGTTGTCATTAATGTTGATGTAGATGGAATTTCTATTTAAATTTCTGTGCCAAAAACAAAATTAAGAATTATCTTTTTAACCTTTATAAATCTGGTTTTCAGAAGAAATAATCAAGAAGTTAAACGTTTTAGATTCTTAATATTTCTTATACTTATACATAATATATTCATTACACAGCTGGAAATTTCACGAGCTTGCGTTTCATATTATGCAAAAAAGTTCGTAATCGTCTTCACTAAAACGTGCATGTGTTAAATTGATCTTAACGCTACAAATTTAGGTGATAAGGAATTTTTAACGTTTCACTCGTGAAAACCAGGTTGCGTATTACGATCAGAAAATTGCGGTATTTTCTTTTTTTTTTTTTCAAACGCTGACTTCCATTCATATTCGAACTTCGTTATTGCATCACATTATCCGCAAAAAGTTCATTTTTTTTATTCCGCGGATTGCGCTTCGTGTCATACACGACTATAAGACGAGTGTATTTCATTCTCTCTCAGTCATTAGTCTGCATTTAAGACCGTAAGTACGAATTTATCGCGATTTTACTCGACTTTCCTGAGACTCTCATAAATAACGCGTCCGTTCTCCTCGTTTTTTTTGCATGTTTTTAAAGCGCAATGTCTTTATTGGAACGAGAAAGATAGCGAGAAGGCATGGGTCGCGCGGAGGTTAAGAAGCGAGGGTAAGAAAAAAATACGAAACGATACGCGACTTTTGTTTTTTTTAAAAAAAAAAGGACGTCGTCTCAAGGCGACGGAATAATCTAACCGCTGCGCGCTGACAGAGAGAGAGAGCTGAAAGATTTACATTTCGCTAAATTCACGGCGCCATTTTCGTCACAGATTAGCGTCGCACGAAATGTCGCCAGATCGTCCAGCCTTTTTTTAAAGGCTATTATTGTTTTGTTTTTTGTAAAAATAAAATAATTGCAGCGGAAGTTGGTGGGCGTTTCCTGTGATCGAGAATCGTAATCCAGGCGATGACGTCTACCATGGCGACAAGGTGGTGTCCGGCGTGCGATAATATTGCTAAACGTTTACATGGCGGTGAGCGTTTTAACCTTGCGCCCCTCAAGGTCGAGCGTTTGCCGTATTTCGGTCGTCGGTTACGCCTGTCGCGATCTTTTATTTATTCTTTTTATGAACTAGCTCATATATAGAATTTCCCGTCTTTTTTCTATGACACTATCAGTAATAACAATGCACGTCGAACTAGTCAACCGCGGGATACGAACTCGCAACCTTAAGCGTTGAAATGCAAACTGTTTCTTTCCCAAGGACAGTTTATTATAGCTGCACCTTTTCCATCGGCTTTCTACTCCAGATGTTTTTGGTCCAATGAATATTTTATGGTAACGTTTATTGTCATGCAATTTTGAGTCTGTTATCGGAAATTTAAGTTCTTGCATGTGTTATTGTGTTTGGGCAATACGTTATGTACTTCGGATATTATTTTTTATAAATAGCATATATTTACCTTCATAATAATGAATATTTGTCACAGGTTTCGGTCGTGAAAAAATATAACTTCCTGTATTATTTGTTTTTCTAGGTTGCTTTTTAAAAATATTATTTCTTTTCCTGCGCTGTGGTATCCAAGTAATTTATTGTGCGTGCAATTGAGTATGTACCAGTTTTTGCGTTAATCGATTCTTTTATGTAAGTGAATCGGACTGTGTTTATGTGCCACTGCTTATTTTGGCATAGCTGGGTGAGTCTGTCTAATGATGTCATTTTTTAAAATTAGATTTTCAAAGAAAAATGATTAAACTGCGAACGTTTCATGATATAAATAAACTACACGACTCAGATAAACAAGTTTTTTGTCATAGTCTACAGAGGAATTTTCAAATGGAAACGTCTCAATTTCGCCTAGAACTTACAAACACGAACCTTTCGTTTTCTTTTCTAGGCGCGACGGCGCAGTAAAAATCGTATTTTTTTTAGCTGATGCGGCCTTTTCTTAACTGATACCAACCCGCACCACCTGCATAACCTCGACGTTAGCCGCAGTTAAGACATTATCCGCGACATATAAAATCGTATCTGCGGTTGTTTAACCGTAATCCGCTCTATACGCGTATCTCCATTCTGAAATTTCTTAGCGCTTCCGGCGATCAATTTTCCGTGGCCTGTGTTTATTTTCGGTAAGTCGTTTCTCAAACTTTTAAAGTCGTATATCTCCTTTTTTTTTCCTCCCGACAACGCCCTCAAAAATAGGCACTCCGCGATCCTTTCCACTCTTCCCCACCCAGTCCCTTCCCCCCTTTTGTCTATCTGTCCGCCACAAATGCGGGCACGGTGGAATGGGAGAGGGAGAAAGATGGGGGAGGGGGGAGAATTCGATCCGTGGGTTGGTGGGAGTGTGTAGGAGTTTCATACGCGTCGTCGTCGGCGACGACGTAGGAAGAGGAGGTGGGCCGAGCACGCTTACTAGCGAAAAACGGCCAAAAAAAGAGACAATCGTATAGGTGGCGTCCCTCCCTCTTCTTTACCCTTCCCCTTCCCCCTCCCCCCCCCCACGCCCACCGATCCCTGCCCTTTTGGGTAATGATACGGAGGCTCAGTGGTCCATGGGTGCGGCACCTGTTGCTTCCCACTCAGTATCCGCGCGAAAGCCACGAGAGGCGTAACGATTCTGCGCAGTACGTGGCCGTCCGTCCAAGGTGTGCGGTGGTGTGTGGTCCTCTCTCTCTCTCTTTTCATCGAAGGCTTACTACGAGACTATTTGGAAAAGTCCTGTTTTTTTTTGTTTTTCTTTTCGTTCCCTGGGCTCATTCACGCCGAGTGCGTGGAGTGTGTTGGTGAATGAAAAAGTAATAATCTATCACGAATTCTCAACGGCGAAATCGTCGGAAGAGGAACTACTCCAAACGCTCCGTTATCTCGGAAGGATATCTTTCGACGTGATTGCGCGTTTTCTTCGTCTTCCTTATCGCGCGTCTTTTCGCAGCCTGCGCACGGAGAGATATTCCCGAGTGAGATACGCCGGAGGTGTTTTGTTTTTATTTTATTTTTTTTTTTGGGAGAGTCGTTCGCGTACCGCTGCTCCTTTGGGGATGCTTATCTCCCTCTCATCTCCCGTGCGAGGCGTGCATTGTTTGGAGGACGCGAATTTATTCTCCCGAGGTTCTCTGTGACACCTTTCTTGGAGGGTAGGGGGAGGAAGGAGGAAGGACACGCGTGCACGCCGCTAACCCTTTAAAAAGGAACAGCAGCACGGGAGGAGGAGAAGTGGACATATCCCTTAGTCGTCCGGAAGGGAGGTCACGTTTAGTAAGACGGCGGCACAGACGAGAATTCCCTAAAACTCCGGGTGAGATCGCGGAACGAACTTGGGCCGTTTATTTGGAAAGAAAGGGAAGGAGTGTGGAAATAACCTACGCAGTGGAAAATAACGTTATCGCGGCGTGTTTGTGGACAGATTGGGACTTTTTTTTTGTTTGAGGCACTCCTCGCCGCCTGCTCCTCCTCCTCCTCTACGATCGATCTAACGACGGAGAAGAGAAAAGAAAAACAGTTTCGGAAAGAGTGTTTTCGTGTCCGGACATTCCACCGACCTCTTTGTGTGTACGGAAGATGTGAATATTTTCCTGACCTGGGAGGAATGCATACGTGAATGGACTGTCCGCCTCTTTATTTCTCTCTCTCTCTTGACCTTCCTCTATCATCTTATCTGGGTGGGATCCTTCCTGCCTTCCTGGCCTTCTCCCGTCCATCTCTATTAGCGTCTCCTAGCAACCCTTCGTCCTACGACATTCTCCCCCACGCCCGTTCCTCTTAGCGTTTTTCGATCACGTTTCCAAGTCTCACGCCCTCGAAAAGGCGCATCCTGAGCTTTGTTCGTTCGTCTCTTCTTTTTTTTTTTTACCCGCGCCACTCCTCAGAGGGATACGCGTGTCTTTCGCCTCGACCGCAGACGTCGTTTGTTCCCTCTGCACATGCGTTGTCCGTACCGCACCCACCGCGTAGGTTTCTGCGCGCGTACAGCCCGCGCAAAGCTTCGCGTCCATCCGCCGCGGACTGACGTTTAGTTTAGGCCTTCGCTCCAGCTTTTGTTTATTTATATATATAATAACGCGTGGTTTTTTTTACCCCGGTTCGTCTCGGAGTTTTTTTAACCTTTGGAAACACTCCCGTTCTTTTTTTAAAAAATATCTCGTTTTCGTAGTGGTCCTATTTATTTTTAGATTTCTTTATTTTCTTCGCGGGATACGTTTCTTTCTTGTTTTTCTTCGGTCGTCCTTCTCGCTTCATTGCCTGCGTAATCATTCTTATATCTTTACGGTGTCGAGTGTTTGTTTATTTTTTATCGTGGGGCATTGTTCTTGTTTTCCTCTTCCTGTTCTCCTTTCATTTTCTCCTTCATGATCCTCTGCACGCTCGCCCTCTCCCTGTTCGTTTCCACCCCTCTCTTTGTCCCTTTGGTCGTGTTCAATTTAATGATAATCGTTTCTCGCGTTTTTTCTCTTTGGTTCACCGTTGTTTGATTGACATTTCTTTTCCTCCCGTTTTTTTCGGTCTTCTAACCTTCTTTCCCTTTTCGTTCGTGCGTAGTAATCGGGTCCTATTTTTTGCGTTCTCTCCCATTTTCCAGTCCTCTTCGTTTATCCTCTCGCGTTTCCTTTTTCGACCCCTTCATCTGACCCTTCTTGGATCTCTCCTCTCCATCCTCGGTTCCCCCCTCCTCCCACTTCTCCCTCCTTCCTCTTCCACCTCGCCGCCTTCCTCCCGCCTCACTGCCATTTCCACCTCACCGGTGGCCGTGGTCGTGAGTTCTCTAAAGGCCCCTCGGAGGCGGAAAAAGGAGGCCAGGAGAGGCGTCTATTTTGGAGCTCCCCGCGGGAGCTGGCAAAACGAGCGATCCCGTAGTCTTGCCGCGGCGCCCTATTCCTCCCTCCTTCCCCCTCACCCCTCCACTCTCCTCTCCACTCGCCTTCAGCTGGAAAACAAGAGTCTCTCTCCGCCCCTTTCCTATCAACCCCTTCCACGCCACACCGCCTCTTTTTTCCCCTCTTCCACTCTCTCGCTCCGAAGATAAAAGGGTATTATACATATATTTTTTTTTACTTCGAAGCAGAAGAAGGAGGGAGAGAAGCACACTGCCCCATAAAGAGTTAGGAATCGGAGTGGTCAAGAGGAGAGTTTTGTGAGTGAGAAAGAGGGAAGTTTTTTTTCCCTAAAAAAAAAGAGGACGGGAGGTTGTGCAACCATTTGGACCGGATCGACGCCCCGAAGACCACCGCTGCCAACGTCTGGCTCGTATATTATTTAATTCCCGGAGTGTCGGAATTCGTTAAGTTTTCTTATTTTTTTGGTACACTAAGTTGCCTGTTTGCGCGTCATTCTTACCAGTCCTGTATCTCCCGTTTTTTATATTATTTTTGAAGTTTTGACCTCTTCCTCCGAACGCCGTCAGCATCTCGCGTTGAAAGGAGGTTGGGGAGAAGACGCGAACAAGTGGTTGCCAAGGAAAGCGCGTTGTCATTAAAGGAGAGGGTAGAGTGTGAGAGGGGAAGTCGTAGTCGTCTCTTAAACATTACCTCTCTCTCTCTCTCCTATATCTCTCCCTCCTCTCCCACACGCCTCACCAACTCCCCCTATCTCTCTCTTTCTTTACGTGGCCGGCTCCTTTTCTCTCACTCTCTCGAAGTATTTCGCTCCATTGAATCGGATCCTAGTCTGGTCCAATAAGACTCGCGCGTGTCGGAAGGTTTTTTTTAGAGCCGTGCGAGGGAGACTTGGAAAGGGTTTTTTTTTTTAAATATCAACCGTCTTTCTTGGCGTCGTGTTTTGTTTTATCGCACTAGTGTTTTATGTGGAAATTTTCGGAGTGCTTCTCTACCGTGTTTTTTTTTTAAACGTCATCCCTTTTGCCTCTATCTAAAAGTATCCCAGAGTTACCGAGTGGTAGGTCCCCTCTCTCTCTCTCTCATCCCCCTGAGAATTTTTTTTTGGGTGGGAATTGACCGCATTGTGGCAGTCTCGTCTGTGTGAGGTTCGGTGTGAGAAAGGACTTTTTCACTCTCCTCCCCTTGTATTTTCCTCTCATCTCTCCCCCTCCGTCTCTATTTCCCTCCCCGTTCTCTTTCTCTTTTCACTCACCCTTTCGAACTAGACGGTGGCGGTGACATCACCGTTTGGCTCCTGCCGTGTTCTCCCTCGTGCTTATAAAGCGCGCGAGTCGGCAGCCCCCACTATATCCCTCTCTCTCTCTCTTAAAACTCTCCCCTCTCTCAATACGACAACAGCTGATTGGTCTCCGTGGCGGGGGTGGGTGTCTCCTTCGCCCTAATTTAGCCTTTCCCGCTTGCCTCTCTCTCTCTTGTGGGTGTGTGTGCGTCGAGTGTTATAGAGAGAAAGAGAGAGACAGAGAACACAGTCGTCATCTTTTTCCCCTGGGGGACGATTTTGACTCGATTCTCTCGCCTACGTTACGAGAGAAGAAGGATCCAGCGAGCGCGTGTACGTGTGTGAGAGAGAAAAGTAGGTGCGTGTTATTTTAACGCGTGTGTCATAATCATCATCATCATCATCGCCTTCTCGTCGCCTCTTACTTTTCTGGGATTTCTTTCTCTCTTACCTGTGCGAGTGTGTGAGGAAGGAGGACGTTCGTTGTCCGTCGTCTCTCTCTCTCTCTCTTTGGGGTGTCCGGAGGTGGTTTTAAAGGTTTCCCCCCTTTGAGGTCGAAAAAAACAAACTCGTCCGCCGTCTAAAATCCGTGGAGTTGTATAACCATGGCCACCATGACAGGACATCGTAAGTCTTCTTCTTCGCCCCCCGTTCGGCCTCCACCGAGAGGTTACAACCGGGCTCCGTCGCCGTTTCGACCACCGGGTTCGCCCGGGCCGCGTCTGCAGGACCACGGACGTTGGGAAATTTACCTGAGTGAGTAGCGCAAATTCGTGTGTGTGTGTGTGTCTCTCTTTGGTTAGTTCCTGCTCTTTGTCACCTCCGGTGCGGACACGGTCCGGTGAGATTCCAGGTGTTGGTCCGGTGCCAGAAAGGCGTGGGTGCGTGTCGGGCGGGTAATCTCCAATGTCACGCGTTACTGTTTTTATTTTATTTTTTTTATAATCTTTTACACGTGTCGGATCGATTTTCTTTTTCCGGTTCGTCTCCGTCGTCGCTGACGATTTGACGGTTTTTTCCCCGCAATGGATACGTGAGCAGAAGATGAAACTCGGTTTCCTCGTTGGTGACTTATCCTCTCGATGGAGCGTTGCGTAATACGTGGGTGTGGGAGAATATGGTTATGAAGGATTATCGAAGCGAACCAAAAGAGATACGCGGATTCGGGTTGGTTCGGTTTGCGATCGTCCGAGAGAAAGGTGAGCGTCGATAATTTCGAGTCTTCGTTCTCATGGCGCCACGAAATCGCCATCGTCGCCTCTTTTTAATGTGACATTTCTGGTGGCCGTTTGGTTACCTGGCTGGTTGCGATGTGTCGCGAGCGAGTGAGATAACGTCCCTGGAGATTTTTTTGTCGATATTCTGGTTGCCACGTGTCGGTTTCGGGGCTAAAGGTTAACCAGTTTCGTTCCCGTACAGGATAATTGTGTTTTTCTATTGTTTTAAGTTTTTTTTTCCTTTACTGCTATATAGTCCTTCCCCTACGTGAATTTTCGCCGGCTATTTTACATGTCATCGCCTACCGCTGGGCTTTAAAAATGTCTGTTACGTGTGAAACGTGAAGGGTCACTATAAAAAAATATATATGCTTGGCTCCCGTCCCGTTTTGTTATTTCTACATCATTCGAATACGCGTTGTAGCGATGGGATAATTTAGCATCAGCTGTCTTTATGTTTTTTTTCCACTCTCTCTCTCTCTTTCTCTCAGGTCCCGAGGGCCTCCGTTTTTAAGGAATTCGGATCTTTTTCGAGACGGTGACGCAATCTTTTTCCCGGAGATTTTTGAAAAACTTACGGATTCCTTCAGGTTCTTTTTTCCCGTTTTTAGAATCTCGGAGCTAATCAGGTTTTTCAGCGAATAGCAAGTTTCTCCCGGATGCGCGTTTAATCGGTCTCGAAGACGAGCGGACGTTTTGTTTACGTAAGCGATCCGAAATAATGGCGTACGTAGCTCGAATAAAATTTAGCTCTTAATTTATGAAAGGATTCGGTCACTTGGTCGCTTATACATGAGTCGACGGCGATATTTTTACGACCAACAAAATCTTTGCCGGTTATAATTCTTTACCAGCGCATAATCGACGTTTACGACTCTAACTGACACAGATTTGGCTCGAGATGTTTTTTTAGCGCAGCGTCACCTCGCGAGACTTGCGTCATGCACGCCGAAAAATTTCGCAGCGATAAAGAGAAGCGTTTGTATAGATTTGTTTTGGAAGAATTTCGCTATCTCATCGCTAAAGTATCGCTCTCTTTGGCCCATTATATTTATCTTCGGATCTCTTGCCTTCCCCAACAAGATTAAGATAAGATAGTATCCAGTGACCTGAAGACTACAAAAAGAACGCAAATATCACCTCGATTCCACGAGATTTGAGATACTCGCGTAATAAACAAATCGTTTACACCTACCGGTTGACATGTTTTGGCTTGCGCACGTATCCAGGGCGAGATTATACGTCATCGCTTCGGATCCACCTCCATCGCCGCCCATCTTATAATCTGTTCAGAATCCTTAATAAAACATTTCTCTCTCCCTATATCCCACTCGTCTTTTCCTCGTTCCGCCCTCGGGGGAATTGCTTTTTGAACGAGGGCGAATCTCCTGTATCAGGTGCACCGATTGGTCACGTCGTTTATAAATAACTGGAAAAGAAATAGACGGCCTTTCGTTCTTTCTCTCTCTCTTTCTCTCACTTTCTCTCTTTCTCTCTTCTACCCAGACGTGGATCTTACAATTAGTGAGGATAATAAGAGAGCAAATATATTTTATGACACATATTTATGTAAAATGATGTCTCACTATAATAAATATATAGTGTATATTATGCATTGTTTAGATCAGGGGTTTCCAGCCTTTTAGATGTGTTGAGCACCAAGCCTTAACGTAGAATATCAAGGGAGCACCGCTAGGTATACTTCCGCAAAAAATAGTAATGATAATGATTAAAATAAAATGGTCTTGAATGCGTTTAGAAATAAAACAATCGGTCGAATTAAATTACTGGTTCTAAGGAATGGGATTTTAAGCACCATAGAAGAGTACAGTCAACCTGTCAGAGAGCACTATCAGGCTTCCAAAGAGCACAGCGGTGATCGCGAGCACCAGGTTGGGAAACCCTAGGTTAGATATTTGCAAAATATTTTTAGAATGCTAATAATATAACAAAATGAATTGAATAATATTTTAGTAATGATTCATGAACTCCATTAAGGGGAGATAACTACCCTATTACTCCCATCCGCTTTGTATAAGCCATTGATTTCACCTCTCATCCTTCGCCTCAGGAAAGTTGCGAAGCCTCCCCTTTAGCGTAAGATGGAGGAAGGGAGGCTCTGGCAAGTAGGAAAGGGTCTGAGGTTGGTCTGCGATTCTTTTCCAATGCAGGATTTTCTCTCCCCCCCCATTTCCTCTTCTGCTGTTTTGTTCAGGGAAAGGCAGTCAAAAGGGTAGGAGGGCGGCTGCAGCTAGACGAATGCGGTTCATTGTACTTTTTTTCTGTGTATTGTGCTACGCATGCGAGGGTTTTAAGCTGTTTGTCGTTGGTTTTGTGTTCCGTAACTCTCCTTGTTGGGTTTCGTGAAATTTTCGGCGTGCCGTTCTGCACTTTGGCCGTTCCTATCTTTAAGGGACTTATTTATACTTATGTCGCTTCTCGTTTGGAATTTCCGTCCTAAATTCGATGATTTTCTTATTTTTTCGCCAGTTCGCGTCATTTTTCTTGGTGATTGGGAACGGAATGATATGCCACTAGATGTGCACTGTGGAGGTTTGTGATCTAAAGCTCTTGAGGACGTTCTGCTCTTATCTTTCTCGCTATTCCACGGTCTCATAAATAATTCCGTTTAATGTTTGCTTGTAAGCGTTTTTATTATAAGCATTAAATAAAGTCTCTGGAAATAGAGACAAGTTTAGTAGTAGTTCAGTAAGAATAAACAAAAGTTTACGAAAAGTTGAACAATTTTTTGCGTAGAAATAAATTTACTCCAGCGTCTTCGTTAAAGCTTAACCGAATGGACATAAATGGATGGAAATTATGGATCCCTATGTTATAGGCATAAGCTTGAATTTTGGTATATTTTGAAACATGGGAAAACATCTGCTGTGACCCGGAACCAAACTCGGATGTTCTACTTGCCGGGCGGGTATTCTACCACTGAACTACCGTAGCAGGCTAATTCTCCCGTTTCAGAATGAATAAACATAGGTTTGAATCAAAGTCTTTCGATGTTTTCGAATTTCCTTTGTCCATTGTAGGCCTTTTCGCTCTTGCTCTTTCGAAGTGTTTATAGGTAGACCAAAGAGGCTCTCTGATTAGTGTGCTTGCGTGCTTTCTCAAACGTCATCCCGTAGGTCAGCGTGTCCCTGGATAACAGCGTCAACTTCACTACGTGAGCGTTCGTTAAGTGCGCCGCTTAAATTGGCGGGCGTGCCTTGTCTCTCTGTCTCTCTCCGGAAAAAAATCTTTTTCTCGAAACGGTCTTGGTGATTTATTGTCGAGTAAGAAAGGTGCATCGTTAAACTTTCGCCAGGATTAGAAACCGCAGCGAAATAGGAGAATATCAGACGTGTCACAGGCACACGATCGCGAGATTAGGGCGTTTGTAAAGCCAAAAGAAAGCATGGCAAGTTTTGTGATTTTTTGTTAGTTCTCTCATTATCAAAGTCTCTTGAGTAAAGTGTTATTTTAAGATTAATTATCCGCAAAATTACGAGTGAAATTTTCCGCACATTTTCTACTCGTTTTTAGCGCGTTTTATTTTATATGATTCCGCTCTGTCTGTCCGTCTGCTCAGTCGATTAAATCAAAATAGCAAGTAAAAGGTAAGAGATATAGGACTGAAATTTTCAGGGTGTATGTGATCTATGATGCCATTTGTTACGCTGCCAAAGAACTTTTTTAAAAATCTGTGGGCGAGGTTGCCTTCAAAATTTTCAATTTAAGGTTCTCAGCAAATGCCTTTAGATAGAAAGTTAAAATATCTTGATTAATTATTGCATAAATTAATTTGTCATATAATTCTATTACTAAATTTATAATTAATTTTAAGTATACAATTCTAAATGTCTCATTTATTATAACGCGCTTCATCATATTGCGTCAGCAAATGAAGCCCCAATTTTTCATGGATTAAGATTTCGTCTTCTCGATGTATATGCGGTTTAATTTTAGATATTCCATAATATTTTTCGTCGCATATTTTTCAAACGGAAAAGTTGCGTGTCAGAAATACAAGTCATCGTCTGCGAATCGCGTATTCGCCATGTCTTTCTCGAGCCCGGAGAAAATATCCTCCATTGGCGTCCAATACGACAGCTTTTAACCTTTGGCCCATTCTTCCTAAGGTCATCGAGATATGAAAATGTGAATGCAGTCTTCTTTATCTCGAAGCGAGATTGTCGTTATCTTCGTTTTCCTCGCCGGCGCATAAGAAACGGAGGAACAAGAGATCCAAGGGTTGCGTCCACGCAAACTCCCTCGATCACCCCTCCCTCCCGCACCCTCCCCCCCCCTTCTACCTTCGAGTAGCACCGCCATTCTTCGCTAGCGAAATCACACGGAAGGAGAAGAAGAGAACGTAACTCGCCTCTCTTAATTAGGCACGTGACGGCCTCGGGTCTTCCTTAATGGTCCGGGCGTGCCATTGTTGGATCGTCGCGTTTAAAATGCGCGCACGCCTCGGAAGCTTCTTTTTTTTTCTTTTGTCCGCTATGCTTTTGTCTAGGGGCTCGTGTGGCCGCTTGGCTCGTTCGGTCAAGCCCCGGATGTGGCCTACTGTTTTGGTGAATGGAAGGCCGATTCGATCTCTGTTTCCCTGTTTTACAGACTCGTCCCTTTCCGCTTCTCTTTTTTTCTCTCTCATCCTGTGTATCGTGACCCTTTTTATGTGATTCGATCGTCATGGTGAATCCCTCTAGACCTTGTTTGGTCAATGGTTCCAGCTGTCAAAATTCGAAAACGTTTTCGTCCTATCCTGTTTATGAGAAGCTTCTGCGTATTTGCGTTACCGTTTTATGAGAACATTCAACTTGCTATGTAATTTATTTTACGCCCATAAGCTGAGATCGCCATTTTAGTTTAAATGATTTCTCTCTTACATTTTATCGAATTTCTTCGATATCCGTTTTCCGCAAAAATTGTTGATGCGTTAATTGGCTCACTTTATGGTTATGATGAAATAAATGACTTATTTTTCGAAAAAAAAGTATGTCTCTTCAACTGTGATAGGTTTACGGGAGGTCCTTCAATCAATTGCCAAGTTTGTTCCAACGGTTTCGTTACGTAGATAAAGACTTTTTACTTTTACTTTTCACTAGCTTCATATTCTTTATTTCGTTTAATTTTTATCCTCTTCCTAACCCGCGTCTCTAAAGTATATTTTCTATGTCTTCCATCCTCAAAATCTAAGTGTTGGATCCATTCAGAAATGTATCAAAGTTTCGGTCATCCTTTTACTTGTATATTTATTTAGGACCTTACCTCAATTCTCGTCTATGCCAAAAGGTATCTCTTGCTGTAATTAATGGTTTTTCTTCCTTTTCTGCGTATACCTGAATTTATATTTGAATATATGATATGCAATTACCTCTCGTTTAACAAGCCGGAGTTAAAAACAGCATATTATAATCTTTCCTTTTTTGGCTGATTACACAAGATACCAAATCGCGTCAAGAATATAAAAAGATCGGAAAAGGCCTTTTCCGAGTAAGCTTTCGGAAAATTATTTTGTAATTCTGTTTTGATTTTCCTTGGTTTTTAATGTAATTTTAACTTCACTAAACATTTTCAAAGGATTTCCCTCAATTAATAGTAGTAATCTGTCCTTGCAGCCACGAATTTTATAGCACGAAAATGAGGAAATACATATAGGAAAATGTGAAATATTATAGTTAGCGTTACTGAACCTTAAAAGTGAGGAATTAAAAATAGGTGCAAATTCGTGAAATTGTTCCTTAGCGTTTAAAGTCATAACGGAAAAATCGATTTTAAATGTTTATAATTAGGACCTTAAGTGTTACTTTAAAAAGTTAAATACAGTGAAATCTCGGTACAACGTACTTCACAATTACGTATAAGTATTTCAAATTAACGTACTTTTTTTGAATCCCCGTCAATTTTCCTATATAAATACTGTATAAATATTTCAAAATAACGTACTTCAACTTAACGTACTTTCCAATACTACGTATGAAATTCAGAGGTCCCGAAAAAATATTTTTATGGTTATAACGTATGCTTTCATCTGTAAATGACTCAACTATAACCAATTCTTGCCCATTCAAGTCGTTTACACCAATTTTGAAGGCATCTTTTGTCTTTAGTACGAAAAGTTCTGCGGAATTCCGCCAAAATCACAAAAGAAGGAATTTTCCGAGCTGAAAAATGTAGAACCGATGATCAGTTATCCTTATCGTTATTTTCACAATACCATTGAGATAAAATCTTAAGTTCTAGGAAATTTATCTCTTGTTAGACTCATTATCGCCAGTTTCGGTTTGCGCCGGACCTGCGAGAATGCCGATCCCCCACTGAGATGCTTCCAGAGAAAATACTATACTCCTTATGGGTATATTCGGTATACCGTACTTTCAGTACAAAGTATAAAAATTCATGCTCCGTAGAGATACGTTGTATCGAGATTTTACGGTAATTAGTTTTAGATCTATGGAATGTATATATGCTTAAGCTTTCATCGTTAATCACATACAGTTTTATTCGATTTTTTCGCTACCTTATTCGGTTGTACCCTTGTACCCGAGGTATGCGTAACGTACACCTTTAATAAGCTGACATCGTTTCCCTAAAACTTCCTTTATTTTTTCCTCCGTTTCTTTTGATACTGAGAAAAACAGCGAAAACATAAAGAGATCCGAAATAAATAAGATGTATTAATACATTTTACGACTGGATTTATTTAATACACCAAGAAATTATTTCATCATCATGTTGGTAAAAAATACCCTTTCGGCACCCAGGGGTGTAAAATTGCAACAACTTTTTTTGAATATTTGTATATTTTAAATTATTATGAAAGCTTTACGTATAAATATTTTCGGAAATTTCTCCGCCACGGTTATTTCCCTTAACGTTGCATTAATTCCTTTACGGCTTATTTTGCCTGCGGACCGTTTCAGCATCTACATATGTACTTCATCTCCCGTCTCTTACCCAGCATTCGTCACTGCAACACTTTTCTAAGCGTTTCCATAAGCGCCTGCCGTAAACACATCTTGCGTCTCCTTCTTACGCAATCCGTAATGCTTCTTTCTACTTCCTCCATCTCTACACTCGACGCCTCGCGTGTTCTCTTTCCTAACCAAGATGGTTCCCATCTTTCTCCACAGCCAACACCACAATCTAATCAGCATTGTCCCAGAACCTCGGCGAAAATACGCGCGTTTTCATCGTAAGTTCCCGTTTCCTCGTACGCAATTCATTATTCCCTTAAAAATTTTTTTGGCGTGTGTAGCGGATAATTTAAACTCGAGGGTCACGCCCACGACTCCGGATGGCTTTATATTCTCTTACGTAAGTTTCCGTTTTCCGCGCCGATCTAAAGTTTCGTTGATGTTATGTCCGTTTCTGTGTGGGAAAATTATGTTCTGCTTCCTTTTCCCTCATATTTCTGAAAATTATGAGCCGATATCACGACACGCTCGGTTTTAGAGCTTATGCCAAGCACGCCGCGGCCTTAATCGTACTCCATCTAGCGTCACCCTTGGAAAGTTGCCACGCCCTACGAGAATTCCCGTTCAGCTCTATAATAAACGACTTGGAAATTATTTAACGTTTCACGATGCGGGTGAGATTACGCTATGATCGATAGCTCCGAAATATTTCTGGATTACGCTTCGAAGATAAATCGAGAGTTCGATGTAGCGTGATTTTTAGAAATTTTTATCGTCGAGAGTATTATTCTTCGAGATACGCACGAATTATTTCTCGAAGGCCCCCGTAAATCCCGTAATTTGGCTGATAATAGTTGGAATGGAATACAGTGCAAAAATTGATCTCTCAGTATAATTTGCTTCATTTAAAAACGGTCGTCTTCATTAAACATCGTTAAACTCTTTCATTTTTACTTATTTTTGCTTCGTTCCTCGATTTTTCGATGTAATTATAATATGCGAGTCACATGATATTTGTATAATTTCAGTTTTTTCATTCAAGGTGAATATGAATTTTTATTTTCTTATTGGAGAGTCGTACTTAAGCGTGCTCTATTTCTTCCTTTTATCGCTGATCATCTCGGGAAAGATTATATCTGTAAGCTTCCCATTTAGCAATCACAGTCTATTCGTTTTTATTTATATAATATCGGTCAAGCCTCCTTATCGTGATTTTATTCTTGCAAACAGTCGTGTTTTCTGTTTTGGGTCGATATATTATTAGCTCCCGTGTATGTTTGATTTTTCCTTGCCAGATCCTAAAAGTTGTCTCTTCTGCTGATATAATGGAATCTTGAATGTCGAAATACGGATTTGGGATTTTTATGAAAGATATAGTGAGATCACGCGTGCGTGATAGATTTGGTGTTTTGGTCGGGGTAAGTCACTTTCGTGGTCTAAAAACTTACACAGGATTTATGGACCAGTGGTCTTCATAAACAAAAGTTTCCATGGCCGCACTAAAGTGTTTAAAAGCATTAATTGTTTACTCATGGGCGAACTGAAATTCTCCGATGGCCGCCCTCGGGGATCGATGTTCGAAACGCAATTGTGCGTCTGAAGGAAACTTGAATAACTTCCTCTAAAATTAGTTGTCTTACTGTGGTCTACATTTTATCACAAATTACGGCTAAAGATTTTTATTTCCAATTTGAATAGTACGTCACTTAAGCTTCTCTCTTAAAGTAAATACCTACATATTGAGAGGCCAAAAAGTTGCTACATTTTCGTTCGACTTGCGTTCAACTAAAAGCTGCATTTTAAAAATGTTATAAAATCACGTTAGAGCAACCTTTTTTCTTCTTTAAATCGCTCATAGAGTCTTTCGTACTCGAAAAGTGAACCTTATGTATTTTTTATCCTTTATTTTGCTAAATAATGAATGTACTAGGTCTATGTGACTAGGATTACTCTCCTTAATAGGAAAAATAATTATTTGTTTTCATTTCCTGTGAAAGGCATGCATGAGCATGTTAAAAAGCATAACGACGTAACCTCATTCTCGGTCATGACGTGACTTTTTAAAATGCACAACTTGCTCATTTATTTATGCATATTCTCATTCGCAAATATTTGAGAAAGATGTCTCGTGATTCATGGCCAAGTGGAATAGTTCCCGTTGAATGTATTTGCTTAATTGTTTACCCATTGAAAACAATGCGTCGGTTCATTTATTATCAAAGACTGAAAGGGAACGCTGGGCGAGTGCTGCACTAAAGACCCCGTGAACGCATCTCAAAGGAATTTCTTCCCATCGCGATCAGGTCCCGTAAACAGCATAACTTCTTCAATTATCAACAAGCTAAGGTTTATTTTTTTTAAATAACAAGTCTACGGCGAAGAAATCCACAAACAACAAGAAAGAGAGTTTTTAAACATCGTTGGCGTCTGCAGTCTTTTCGCACCAAGTAGCTTTCAAGGACGGCGACCGTAAGAGTGCGAGATAAAAAAAAACGGTTCCATTCGGTTCAAAACAAGAAGAAGAATCCTGGGAGATGTGAGTCACCAGAAGGAGGAGAGGCCTTTGGGAAGGAGAAAAGGCTGGCTCATCTCATGCCGCGGATTTAATTTTGGGTTCCTCCCCCCTCCCGACTTCCTCTCGCCTCCGTATACCTCGCTTCCTCCCTCACTCGCGTCCTCTCTCTCTCTCTCGCTCACATCATCAACGAAGGAAGGTTATTCGTCACATTCATCCCTTTTTGCCTTATCTCACCCCTTTAATAACAACTCCGCGAGGGTAGTGAAGCAAGCGGTGTTCAGATAGACAAAACGTAGGGTGAGGATGGAAAAGGTTCTAAGGGACTGACTATCATGGGCAAGGAATGGGAGCCAGGGAGAGGTTGGTTAACTAGGACGATTCTGTGTCTCTTGGCCAGAGTTCCCTCGGACACGTCATTCGCCCCACTCTCACGCCTCACCAACGGAAAGACCGCCCCCGATTCACGGTACCCTTTTAACCCTCCTTCCCGCTTTCATTATTCTCGATTCGTAAATGGGCGAGAGTGTGGCCTGGTTGCCCCGTTTTACACCTTATCTCTATTGCTGTGTTGCAAATAAAACGGAACGTGGCTGATGATTAACGTGAAAATTTCACGAGAGGAAAATTACGGATACGAAACTCGAGCTATTCAAGTTCGCTTCGGAAAATGAAAGATGTCGGTAGAAATTTAATTTAGGAATGTTTTTGGCAAGAAAATGGTCGCAGTTGCGTAAAAAAGGGATGGACACTCAAGTAATTAAAAATCTTTTACGAAGAGGGTCGAAAAAATTAATTAATTGTTTAAGTTGACCTTTAACTAGACTTGTATGTGAAAAAGTTGACTATTAATGTGATAAAAATCTCAAAATATTTATATTGCAGCGTGTTTAACTGTAGGATCAGTGCCATCAACACTTTTAATAATTTTAATATAACTATTTCCACGTTCATTGCACGAGATTTTTTTGTGTAGTGTAGAAAGAGTTCTCACCACTTACACCTGAAAAAAGTAGTAAGAATGATCGAGGTAGAGGAACAGGTTTAATAGTTTCGATTACGAAATTGGTAAACTGATTTTGTAAGCGCTTTTGTTTTTGCCAGAGAAAATGTTAATTGGAAAGGATGGAGTATAGATTGTTGGCAGATTCTGCGAAAGATATATTTTATATCCTGCTACGATTTGAGCAATTTAGATGGGGACGATTTAAAAAAAACTAAATAGACGTTACTAGGGACAATTAAAAAAAATAAATACCATCGAATCCAGATTACCTCTTCATGTATCGGTGCTTTTCTTGCCTCCTATATATCCAAACCAGGTACGCCATGGAATCATCTCTTGTTTAACCCTTTTCCTCCCTTCTTCCCTTCGTCGTATATTTATCCCGAGAGTTACGGTGGGTCTGCCGTGCCTTCTTGCCTCAGCACGGTCACGTTCAAAGAATTCATCTCTTCACTCTTCGGGCTCTTTTGTGATGCGCAGTTGGAGATTTTCTCCTGTGTTTTGTTTACCGATCGGCTAGCTTTTGAAGCAGCTATTTACCGGCTGTTCCGCGGGCGGATACTGAGATGTTGCGAAATCCAATTCTCTCTCTTTCTGTCGGTTGTCAAGCGTGCTAATTTATGTTTTAGATAATTATTTTCGACATCTTGTGTTTGTTTAGTTTGAAAGCATCCGCTTGGAGGGACACTTGAAGTTTGTTTTCTCGATTTTACTTTAGATTTATTGATGAAAAAAGCTAGTTTGGTTTACTTGAGTTATGCTGAAGTTTAAATTAATAAAACTATTATATCTTTACTCATTGAAACACTGCATGTTGAAATACAATTAATTTTCCAGCATCTTCCATAACTATCCAATACTCCAAAGGAAACATCGATTCATTGTATTTGAAAATGCCTTCATCGATACTCGTATGCAGTGAATATATGTATGTTGCCGTAATTAATACCCATCATCTTTACAAATTGATATTTTTTATACCTATCGCGAAAGTATAGCTTTCCGCAGTATTTAGCGTTTTAACAGAAGTCGTTAAAAAATATAATTTACTTGTGTGGCATAATAAATGTTAGGTTTATATTGGTGCACAAACATAATTTACATTTCTCGACATGAGGACGTTCTTACGATCACGTATAAAGCCTCTTCGGCAAAAATAGTTTTGAATTGATTAATTTTATCTGTGACAAAGGGTGTGATAAAGCGTTCTAATCTTGGGTTACAATTGCATCAGCCATCCTCTTTGCAATGTGCTTGCAAAACGAAGCAGTTATGTAACTGAGAAGAATACGCTAAAATGTTAATTACTTTTTCCGTGACCATGTTTTTCTTGGAATTGGCCTTTTATCGATCGCATGTATGACGTTGCTTTTTGTCGCAGATTTTCCCCTTGGATTCCTATCTGGTTGAATGTAATATCCTCATAAATGTAAAATCACATTTAGTCTCCAATTTGCGTGCGTTGAATGACATCATGCTCCAGTTTATTTCCGTGAATTGCAAGGGAAATTAATTAAACGATTAGAGACTCTGTGTGTCATCCGACAGGATGAAGTTTCTTCTCAAGTAACTCGATTAGGCGTAAATTCCCTTAAAGGCCTGGTAAATTAATTGTAAATTTCTTATACTAATATTTTTTGTGTGATAAAATTGTGCTGAACGAAGCGTCTAATTAAGAAAATACAAGGGTACCAATCCTGTCCAACTTTATCCATAGGTCGCTGTATTGGTTTCATCTCTTATAATTATATATTTTTTGTAAGGGGTTAGTTTTTTAGATTTTTTCTGAGGTTTGTGACACTGAATTATTTTTCAGTTTTATTCAGACGAAAAAGAATGCAACAGCATTCTCTTTAATTGCCGTCGACATTAAAATACTTGAAATTTCGGTTCGGAGTTCCCCGTTCTGCGACATTTCTCAGATTCTGTGGATCATTTTCGTTTGCCTTATAGAATAATACGAGTAACTTTGAATCACTCGCATATGAGTATTGGTGTGTGTGTGTACACGCAAACATATATACGCACGCAGGCACTGAGCATTGCCATTTAAAGGTATTATTGACGTGCATTTATCATCAGTCTATTTTAAATCTTTTCATTCCTTAGAAAACGGTTTCCTTTGAATCTGTCTCGTGTAGGAAGTGTGTGACGTTAATTTCAAACGTCTTTGGTTTTATCTTAAAGTAGGTAATACAGTATCAGGAAAAAGAGGAAAGTGGTTTTATGATACTGGGTTATTCTTGGATTGCCTCGGCTTCTTTTCTGTAATTCTGCTCAAGGAGTGAAAGTTTCCTCGTCAAAAAACGGAAAAAATAACTTAGTTATTTCTGCCTATTAAAGGTAGCGTAAGCGTTGCGGGATGATATTGAATTAAATTGTTGAACAAAAAAGTTGTCAGATAATTATTTGCGCCCGGCCATATGGCAGACATGGCAATCGGATATATGACCTATGTTAAAAAATTCTTAGCCGAGTTTTCTCTATTGAAACAGTTATCGATTGCTGCATTATTGCATGAATAAATGTGGTATTTCAAGCCAGTTTTCTCTTTTTTTAGCTGCCATAACACAATGGTTTCATTTCTACCACACTTTAGTTTATCCCTGGTGATCGCAGGTTTTTTTCGACAAAATTGTTGTGCTTATTTAAAAACTTTGAGGCCTTAAATGCATGCTTTTGTTCATGTAATGAAATCGATTGAGACGTTCCTAACGGCGAAAGTGATAAATATGCCTTGTAGTATGTACAATTACAATAAATTATTTTTCAGACTAATTATAAAACCTGAAAAAACCTGGGTCCGAAACAGTGTTATCTCTGTTTTTTATCAATAAGCGAAATTAACTTCGTTGTGCGCGCCATTACCATATTTATGCAGATAAGCGCCATGTAAAAAATCCTATTTTATTGGATGCTTTTTTATTTTTGACGTATATTGTATAAAGTCCAAAAACGTGCAATATTAGGACTCAGGGGTTGCAGGTTTATGGATGTTTCCAGTGATATACAGTGTTTTCATCTTTTCCGTAGGCGTTGTGTGTCATTTAAAATATTGATATTTCTTTCTTCCGCTTCTTGATATCATAAACGCTTGAGTTACAAACACCGTACTATTCGAACGATTTTCGCAATAAGTTCAAAAGATCGGTTTTTTTCCACATGACGAAATTTTGAATGGAATACAAGTTTTCTTAAAATGTCCTGTTTTTGGACTTTGTACCGCAAAAAATAGACATGAAAACAAGGGATGACACGTTGATTCAGCATGTAATCGAATGTCAATAAAAGTATCAGAAACATGCCGATGTGGATGTGCCTAGTTTTAAAAATTTGGTGCACGGCACTTCAATAAACTGTCGCGAAGCTGCGCAGTATAAAGGGAAAGCTATTCGAAAGGTTTAAAGCAAAATACGACTTGTTGCGTTATTGCTTTTTTTCAGGGACGTCTCGCATGTTGAAGCGCCTAAAATTAAGTCCCGACCTCTCTGGCTTTAGGTATTCCGTGTATCTGCGTAAGTGCATTTTCGAATAGTGAGAATGACGTAAGGCGTTCGAACTAGCCCCCGCATTTGCGTTGGACGGAGGAAGGAGGAGGAGAGATAAAGGGGAGTAGGCCGGCCGGAAAGGGAGTTTTAAAGAGCGTAGGAGGGGATGAAGAGTAAGTGGAATGAAGGGGTGCCTGGTGTGGCGTCATTCGGAAGCGGTGTTTTTCGGAACTAGAATAGATAGGTCGCTGCGTTTGTGGGAATGTTTAGGCGATTTTGAGGTTACTTTGAGGGTATTTTAAGCCATGAAATAGAATATAGTTTTAGGAAAGAAAGAGGAAATAAATTTTTTTCCTGGTCAGTCAAAATCTATTTGAAATTAATATACGAAGGTTAATTTACAGAGATTTTAAGGAAAACTCGAGTGTGACATTTTCTATTATTGGAAATGATAAAGGGTCTGATGAACGTTTGTGGTATCGTTCTTTCCTGTGAAATGTAATTGATAATATAAAATGTGCATACGTCAAAAGAGCGTAGAAATATGTATACATGTAATGTACCCTCGGGGGGCGTAATGTGAGCACATTTCTGTGAAATAAAAATTATTTCGATTTATCCCGTAAATTCGGGGGAATATTATATTGAATTATTATCATCCGTTTCACTCAAAAAGAACTTTTTTTGTAACAGCAAAGCTGTCAAACGTCAATTTACAACCAACGAAATGGTGATATGAGCTTTTCTGTTATATTTCAAATTTTATTTTCCATCTTCTACGCGGGAAGCTAAGAAGGAAACGGTCAGTTTGTTTACGGTTTTAATGGCGGAGAATTACGAAGAGTAAATTTTTATGGTCATAGTTTATTTAGTCTTAAGTTTCTTTTTTTAGTGGAAACATGGCCGAAATAACTCGTGTAACACGTTCGTCACTCTCCACACGTGTCTTATCGCTCACGCATTTTTTATCAGTTTTTTTTTCCATATTGATTTATAAAATTGTTTCTTTGTGAAACAATGTGGCTACTAACATTTACCATGTTTGTAAATTTTCCTGACGCGGAATTTTTAGAAATGAAATGTTAATATGAAAGCGTTTGTATGCCATTCTGTTCCGCTGTGAAAATTTTTCGTCCTTGAGGCAGTAGTATTTCTATTATCTCTATTAGGTTATACAGGGCATTAATAAAGCCTGTGCACTACATTATTAAATTGTTTATTATAACGTTTTCAACAGTCAGTGAAACAAAAAAAGTAATTTAAAACATTTTGACCATACCATCTTGACTATTGATGGAGGAAACAACAAATAATGTTATCAACAGTCACTGAAACATTTTTCATTTGTGTAAATCCCATTAATTTGCTATATAATATTTTTTTCAAATTTACCAATGAAATCATACCTTGTCAACTCTCAATGCACTGGGTTCATCATTCCATTAAAGTGTATTTCTACGCAGTAATCAAGGCAGATTCCTAGGAAGGCATTTTGGTGCTCATCGACACCACTTAAAGGACATAGGTTCTATTCCCATAACGATTGTAAAAAAAATCTTTAGCTCTCTTGGACATTGGAAGTGATTAAATGTATATTGGTATAATAATTCTAATTTATATTTTACTGATAATTATTTGCATATCTCTTCTCTTGTTTCATTCGAATATTAGACAATCCTAGTAACGGAAACTTCGCAATGAGGAATTAGAAGTGATTTCATGCCATTTTCATAACGTTCTGTATCAAACTGTAAAAGCACTTGGAGACAACAATCGCATGATTCTCTTTAGTTTACAGATATTTTTCTTTGCCTCATCTTTTCGTAGAAATCGTGATTCACTGTGTATCTTGGGGATGAATTTCATGTTTAAAGGTTAATGCTGAGGAATGATCTTTGCATCTTGGATTTGCATAGGAAAAAAGGCATGCGTAAACAAATATCTATTCCCATGTATACAGAAGCACACACTTTACCATGGTAATTTTTACGAAATGATTCATCGGCGTAGCTGCGTCTGTTCGGGCTCCTGTGTAAGAATTAATGGTGGGCCCACATATTTGCAATATACAATAAAGAATTAATGCAAAAAAATCCAGTCATTTAACAGATAACTCGTAATTTATAATTATTACTTTATTTCATAATAGAGGGGCGGTTATCGTGTATGGATCCCGATTCGGGGTAGATTCATGCTAAAAACAAAATATAATATTCTAATGTTTCAACTTCCGTAATTTTCCGTATATAATACGGAATATTTTCGCGAAAAATTAACCAATGTTAAATTGATCTTATCGCTACAATTCTAGGTGTGTATTACACAAGGCGTTAAGGAAATTTTGACGTTTCACTCGTGAAAACCTATGTGCATATTATACAATTCGGAAAACTACCGTATTTGTAGTTTCTAGTTCGTCCTCTCCGCCTTGGAGTTGTTTTTCTTTTTGTTTACTTTCAGGTTCTGCGAAAGTGTGTGTACGCATATAATCATTATTATTATTTTTTTATTCTCCTTTGTAAGTGTTGACGAAGGGTTAAATATAAGAAGGGACTATAATATAGTCTCAATTTCGCCCTTAATAAATTCGTTTGTCTGTCTGTCTCGTAGGTTGCATAGGCGCACTTTCACCACTGATAAGGGTTCTATATTCCAACCGAGACTCATCTGTCTATAATATGTAAAATTCACTTCGTCGTCGTTGTCGACGCGTCAGTGGGAAATCGGAACTCTGTAATCAGGGCCGGCCTTGGGCCAATTGTACCTATTGGACCCAATCGGGCCCCGCGGCCCTGGAATCCACCCCGGATCCCCACCCCCTGGCTCGGCCTTTTAGGCCTCGTTGCTTCGGTCCTTTGGACCTCGCTTGCTGTGCCCTTCCCAAATCTTTTTTTTCAAACTACGCCTTTTAGATGTAGGGGCTCCGCCAAAAGTTTTCTACTTGGGCCCCGCAATTTCTAGAGCCGGCCCTGTCTGTAATGCTATTTTTAACAAACTTTCCGATTAGCTAGAAGGTTGACATTTGGTAGGAATGTTCGGTTCTTCAATTAGAAGCCATTTACGAAAAAAAAATTCCAAAATCGACCCGGGTTCGATTCCCGAGAATGATTTCCATTCCTCATAAGATAACATGGAAAAATCGATATTTCGACCTGCAACCTTATTTTATTTTGCTTATTAAAATTCACATATTTGACCTACGATTTTCGGACTTGGAGTGCATTAAAGAAAAATAAATGCAGTTTCTTATTCTTATCGTCTTTTATCGCTTTCGAATCTAAATCTTTCGAATTTAACGTTTTAATGTCATATTTTGACAAAATTTAACGTTTTTAACGTGAAGTTGCCTTGCCAGCCGATTACATTGTTAAACTCGAAATCATATTACTCTCACGTATGCTCACGTTCTCTCCGGACCTCCATGGACCTTCCCGGCCCAATTCATATGTATCAGAGATATCTCAGAATTAGTTTTTACATTCTCCAATATACGTAGTATAGAGAAAGCATTGTTTTCATGAAAAAATTCGAAATCGAGATTTCAACGGAAATACACGTTTTGAGGTGCGCAAAGGGAGAAATATATATATATATATATATAATAATACATAATAATACATAATTTTATTCGCCAAAGACGTCTGGCATAACCCTGGCATCGCCGGGTACTTTCAGCTAGTCTCTTATAAAGAAATACCCTGTTTCATTCCATCGCTTCTCCAGTTGGTGTATCATAAAATCAGATTAAATATTTATAAAGCGTGTAAGGGTGGCATGTTTTCTGACAAGAAGTTCACCTCTATTTACGTCTATTTACATTCCGAGGCACGGAAACTCGTAAGAAACAAAAGTCGGGAGATTTTTCGATAGGAATTTAAATGGCGAAGAAAAACTGGGCGGTAACGCTTTCGCGCCTAAAGAAAAAAAAGAAGAGAACGCGCCGTGAGCAAAATTATCAGGCATTCGCTGGCGTTCCTTCCCGCCGTTTTCGGTCCTTTAAAAAATCCGTAACTTTGTCACGTCTTGATGGCGGTCGGGGAAGAAGGAAAAAAAAACGGCGAACCAGCAGCACGGATCAAATCGGCCTGAAAATGTCGTTAACCTCCTTTTCTTGGAATAAGACGCGTTTTGGATTCTATCCAAATCTTTTCTTTTCGACCCATGGGTGTGTGCGTTTTACGCCGTTCTGCGTGCATGTGTATATCCACTTTGCGCAGGATTTCATACCAATTTCCCAACGTAACGGTCATGTCGCCTGTACGTGTATCACTCTGTTCTATTCCTTTTCGCTCTAGTTATCTTCCATTTCCTCACGTATCTCTCTCTCTACTCTTATGGCTGTTTTCTTGCTTCCTTCTCCCCATACTTTCTCCTACTTTCTCATTGTTTTTTAGCCTATTCTTATCTTTCTCTCTGTCCAACTCTACCTATTTCTTCCATCCTCTCCCAGACTTTTTTCTCTCTCCTCTATCCATCCCTTCCTCTTCTCTCCCTCTGTCTCTCCCTCTGTCTCTCCCTCTGTCTCTCCCTCTATCTCTCCCTCTATCTCTCCCTCTATCTCTCCCTCTATCTCTCCCTCTATCTCTCCCTCTTTCTCTCCCTCTATCTCTCCCTCTATCTCTCCCTCTATCTCTCCCTCTATCTCTCCCTCTATCTCTCCATCCCTCTATATCTCCCTCCTCTATCTCCCTCCTCTGTCTCTCCTCTATCTCCCTCCTCTATCTCCCTCCTCTATCTCTCTCCTCTATCTCTCCCTTCTCTCTCAATTTATCTTGTATCTCACATCTTTTTCTCCCTCAAATCCATCATCCTCTCCCTATCACCTCTTTCTCCTCCTCTCCATTTCTAATCCCCTCTCTTTATTCCATGTCTAACTCTTTCTTTCCATTACCATCTCCTTCGTTCTCTTTTTTGCGTTTTTTTTAAAACTCAGTTTATATGTACGGTTTGTACGTCTGACGCGCTACCTCCTAAAGAAAAGCAGAGAAAGACAAGTTTTTTCACCAATCGATTCAGTCGTCTTATCCTGTTGTGCGCGTTTTCTCCGTTAGTCTAATTTTTTAATAACATTATTTCAGACTAACCATACTAGGACATATACACAAATTTTAGCATTCTATATTAACAATTTTTAAACCGCAATTTTCTCTATTTCAGCAGCTCTTTCGTTACTTCTTCCTCCTAAGCCCTTATCTTCTCTCTTCTCCTTTCTCTTCAATTTATTCTCCTTTTCCGACTCATTTCTCTCTTTCGATTTCTCTCTCTCTCTCTCCCTCTGTCCCTCTTTAATCGCCTTCCATCTCCGAATCTTAAGTCTCATCTCCTTAGTGACCCGCCTCTACTGTTCTTATTCACCCCGCGTGCCTCTCAAGTAGGCCGAATAAATTCTCCCCCGCTCGTTCTTTTTTTTTTCGTTGCAGCAAAACGCATGATGCGCGTATTTGTGCACGTGCACGCACCGCCCTAGTATTCTGCCTCGGAATGAAAGACTTTGATTTAGAGAGAGAGAGAAAGAGCTTTGGCACAAGTGGCGTGATCCTTTTTTTTTTTGTGGTTCGCCGCCGCCGCACGTTTCGTTCGCCAGCTCCGTTAAAAATTTGTTCGTTCTACGCTTTCTAAAACCGTTCGTTTTTTAAGTGGATAAATTTTTGGAAATCTTTAGACGTTTGTCTATAATTGTTATTAATTTTCATTCGTCCAATTTTTGTATTCGTTCATTTATGTTAATTCGTTTATTGATTTGCGTTCGTTTATGTATTTTGATTCGTTTGTTTATTTTTATTCGTTTGTTCATTTTTATTCGTTTGTTTATGTTTATTCGTTTGTTTATTGTGATTCGTCTATTTTTATTAGTTTATTTATTATTTTTATTCCTTTATTTATTGTTATTTAATTATTTTTATTCATTTGTTTATTTATATTTATTTATCTATATTTTTATTTATTAAAATGAAGGCGCAAATATCGTGCGACCTTTTTACGAATTCTAATTTCGTTGATGATGAGGATCAGTTAGACTTAAAGCTGGTTTCCGTATCACGAAAAAAATATGATTAACATTTACAGCTTATGAGTAAGCCTTTTAAGTGCGCAGTTCACAAAGAGACGTTGAAAATGTCTCAAATCCTTTGTTAATGTAACTGTTCCTTTTTTATTTTTCAGTGCGAGCAGTTTTAGTGTTATTGTTTCTTCTGATAAATTCACCTGTTCAAATGAAATGTGGCGAAAATTTGCGTCCTGGGTGATAAACTGGAGACGCTGTACCGAAATTCTATACATTCTATCTTGTCCTAACACCTTCCAACAGGTATTCTTTCGGAAGTCCTTGATTCTCGATTATTTTGTATTTCAGTGCTGCTTGTTCCACATTCTGATATACTACTTTCTCATATGTATCTTCCGCTTGGATGGGAAAAAGGAATTTTTTCCATGTATTCAATATGTAACTTTTATTATTAATCGTCCTTATTGCCGGCCGGGTTAGACTGCGCCGCTTCGGGCATGGATGTTGTGATGTACCTATGTTAATTTCCTCTAAGAGAATTTGACGGTGCAAAATGACCTTAGCTGTTGACGCACTTAAAAACCTAATTACTACTACTACTCGTCCTTATTGTCAATATTATTATATTGCACGATATAATAAAATTTAATGATCAAGAGCTTTTATTGAAATTGCCCTCAAATGTAAATAGCTTGAGCTTTCTCTTCTTAAATAAATCAGAAAATGTAAAGTCGCAATACATTTCGTTAGCTTTCTCTAATTTTAATGCTATGGGAAAATAAGTTTTTGTCTTGTTCGCGTTTTTCATATCAGATCGCACGAGCATTAATATTTCAGTATATAGAGTCATGGGATCAGTTGTTATTATGTGTAGCAGTTCGGAGCCTGCGAACGTTTTTTTCTGACGTGTGTCCGTAAAGGAAATAGGAAGTCGCCTCACCACTGGTTACGTTCGCAGGTTTAATTGGCTACAGGACATTAGTCCGGATGCGACATCCCTCCTTATCCCCCGCTTAGTAGCGTCAATGAGGAAATTTCCTGTTGAGAAACCGCTTTTACGAAGCTTCTCATGAGAATTCTTTGAAGCAAAAACCTTAAAGAGAGGCTGTTCTATTCGCAAATTTTTCCATCTTTAGGGGAAGTTTGACGTGGTCGACTTTGCATTTCTTTTTCTCTGTTTAATTCGCAAAATAACGATTAATTCTCGACTTAAATAAATCATTCTTACGATGTCATTGCAGTAAGGACAAAATTATAGTTTAAGTCAATTTTGTCGTCTCGCGAACTTTATCCTCATTTATAGTAAAATTTTGTGGAAGTCTGTTGGATATGAAACTCAAAATTTTAGTTTTTTAGCGGTAAGACGTTCAATCCCACTTCGTAATGCCTTGCATAATTATTGCATTTGAATTTCAGATGAATAGTTTGCGGTAAACCTAAGTATGATACTCATTTACTTTGGTCACTTATAAGATTGTGCTAAGCATTAATATTTTGTGCAATGGAAAACTTGGATGTTACGATCATGAAATTAAATTTTAAAATGGAAAACGAGATTTCCGTTTTTTAAAAATATTTGTGTCTTTATTTTTTTATTTTGTTCACATCTTTCAAGAGCCTACGTGAATATTTTGAAATCTGCTTCCGAATCTGGCTGAAAAATATTGTGTTTTTTGCTCAGATTGAAATTTCCCGTCGAGTTTAACGTAAAAATGACGAAGTCACAGAAAAGAGACATTGTAGTTAAAATTGCACCAAAAAGGGTTTCAGATGTGTATTTACATCTATATATTTGCCATTTTAATTTTGTTGACATAGGAAAAAGCAAGGTACTGGGAATCGTTCTGAAAATGTTGCGTGCAATGTTAGTCCGTGCTATGTGAACCCGGTTTTACATAGTGAAAGGAGGGTTTCGCTCCATATCTCTTTAAGCATTCTCCTGCATGTCCCAAAATTCCCAAACCTCTCTTTGAGGCACATATATCTACAACACATAGTGTTGTTTGTTATCAGTTATCTAAGCTTATAAACAAACTGGCCTTCCGACACGTCTCTTCTTTGCTGTGCAATATGGGATCTCAAATCCCAAGTCTGACCAAATCGCGTTATTGCAACCATAACCCGCGTTGACCGAATGTTTGGTATTCAAAACAAAACCGTTCTATAGCGAATCCGCAATTTAAGAATCCATGAGAGCCATGTGTATAGCAATTTAAAGATTTTGTACCATGTGCAGCCCCTGCTTTAATAAACTATCGGATATTAAGTCTCTCGGACAAGGTATTTCATAAAAAAATGACATAACAGAGGCATAAATACGCGTAATCATTTGATGTTTTTAAAAAACTCCCTATGAATCAGTATCGTTGTTTTTTAGGAAGTTTTTAATCTCCGTTTTTTTCGTATTTCGAGACATACGAGGGACGTTCAAATTTCATCTGGACCTTATTTCATTTTTAAATCCTATATTTAGTGCAATGAGTTGATGAGGTGTGTACATTATCATTATAGTTTTAACAGTACAAAAAAATAGTGTTTTCTTGCCGTAGCAACCCATGTCAAAACTAACAAAGATGGCATCTGATGTGAATATGTTTCTACTTCAGTGGAACAATGCATTATTATTAAATTTCTCTGTAAGGAAGGTGTAAAAGGGCCTGAAATTCATCGGAGGCTTCAAGTACAGTATGGCTAATCCAGCCTGTCATGGTCTTCAGTGTTTGGATGCTTCACATCATTCAAAGAGGTCGTAAATGCGTGAAGAAGGAAGAACACAAAGCAAGACCAGGAACTGAAGTCAATGGTGTGACAATTACGCGTGTTGATGAGCTCGTACAGAGTGATAAGCGAATATCAATGCATGAATTAGCATGCAAGTTATCATTAGTATTGGTAGTGTTGAGACCATACTTCATAACAGCCTTATAAACAGTAAAGTCAGCACTCGATGGGTGCCCAAACAGTTGCCACCAGAACAAAAGACGATGCGAGTTCAAGTTTCGTGGGTTCTGAATCAACGATTTCTGAGGGAAGAGGTTGATTTTTTAAAATCATATCGTAACCACGGATGAGACATGGGTCCATCACTTTACTCCAGAAAACAAACATTCCAAGGCATTATTCTTGTGGATTTCCCGGAACAGGGCCATACAATTAATGCTTCTCCTAAAAGCAGTCTGAAACCAGCTCTAATGAAGAAACGACCAGGCCTTCTGTCCAAAGGAATTTGTTTTCTCTACGATAACACCCAATCACATAAGGCTAATTTGACCGTGAATACACTGGCTTAACTGGGGTGGGAAGTCATTCCGCATCCTCCTTTATAGTCCGGATTTTTCCCCGTGTGCTTTTCATCTGTTTGTGCCGCTGAAGTAGCACTTATGAGACAAATTCAGTTTAAATGGCGAGGTGAAAAATGCAGTCCTCAACTGGTGTCGACATCAACCGAGACATTTAAACTGGAATTAAAAAAAAACTAGCAAAATACTGGAACAGGTGTACTCTGAAGAAGCGAGAGTACATAAAAAAGTGACTGTATTATTATTGTGCTAGGTTACTTTTACGATGTAAAAATATATAAAGTCCAGGCCAAATTTGAACGCCCCTCGTAATATATTTAGCGGCGATCGATGTAAGTCATCGCAAGCTGGATTCGCCGTCGCCGAAAGAATTCAAATTTAAAATAATCTCCTTAAACCATTTTGAGTGGCTTTTGGTGGTGTCTGTTGTTTATGTCGTTCGGAAAGTAGGGCGCTGGAGCGGCTGGAAATAACTTCGGGGAGAGATACATCGGGGAATGGGCGAGTGAGAGGATATATATGCTTTTATCGTACGCGAAAATAAAACTCGCGTCTTCCTCGCATTTGATTTAATACTTTAATATCGCATTTTGTATTGTTTATGCTCTTTTTTTTCAAGATTTGCCTCATAACTTCCTCTACATCCGATTCCTCGGTTATTGCCATGTTATTTTTCTTGTTTGTATTTCGGCCCAAAAGAAACAAAAGTAATCGTTTATTTTTCACAAATATATACGTATTTTATATACGTATAACTTTTGTTTATAAATATAAGTGGCATTTCCTTTTATTTTTTTTGCTTTGACACTCAGTTAGCTTAACATCGAAAAATTACCAGGAAAACTATATGAGATTAACTTTTTAACTGCCTAATAAAAAACTCTATTCGAGCAAATTTTATGAACATTCGTGAAATTCAATGCCTTTCCATTTAATTCCGGAAAGTCATATTGCTCGTAACAGTCGTAACCCATTCCTCCTTCCACGTTAACTACTTTAGCTATTAAAATTAGGAAAATATTCGCTTGGATAATTGCGGCGCCTCAGAGTACTTTCGCCGTAAGTTAACCGCGACTTTTACCACTAAAAGTCTCCCGCGTTTTCCCCCTCTTTTGGTGGAAACCCGGACGAAAATGGCGGACGCGGAATTTCTCTTGGAAATGTTTCCGAGAAATTTTTGAGATCACTCGAAGGAGCGGACTCTTCGGTAGAAAGTCCGTGCACGGTGTATTTTTGGTGTCAAGGACGAGGCGCGTGATGTCACCGATTATTCCTGCGAAGTCGTCGCGCTAAAAAAAAATACAAATACATCAAAAATCTCGAGAACGAATTTTTTATTATTTTTTTCATTTTCTTTGGAGTTTTTATTTTGCATGATAAATCTGCTAAATGGTCGAGTTTTTCTGGCGAATTACGGAAGGAGGGAAAAAAAGATAAGGTCGCGGTCGGTCGCGTCGGTGTTGCGTAAATGCAGTCGCGCCAAGTTTTATTCCCATCAGCCATATTTTCTTCCATTAAAACTCCGTCTTACAGATGGGAGCTGCATTTATCTTCCGATAACTGATTCGCCACGCTTCTCTGCCGTAAAGTTTCTCTGATATTTTTTCCATCGCGCCCTTTTTTCTAAATCGATAATATTTTTTGATTAATAATAATATTAATGCGCTTTCGAATTCATTTTTTTGAGAAGGTGGATTCAAGACCTTTTCACCAGTAACTACCGTCACTCAATGATGTAACTTAGGCAAATCACGGAATTGGACATCACGTCTTGTGAAGAAACAAGTAAATAACCCTTTATATCTCACCAAACATAGTTATTTAAGCTTTGTTTTCCGGGATGCGACTTTGTTGTAAGTCCTTTCAAGTCCGTTGCACCATTATCTGAAACCTAAGTCGCGGTGTAAATTTTTTTTGGAATAAAAGAAATTTATTTAAATTGAGAGAAATGTTTTTTTATTTGCTTTTACTCTTACGCAAGATAAATTCTCTGATTAATTTTTCGCTCTAGTCATCGTTTCTATTTTTTATATATGACATTTAAACTTTATGTGCGTGATTTTATGTATACAAATAAACACAACCCATCAAATCCCGCATTTCATAAACTGACTCCAATCGAAAACCGCCTATTTTAAAAACACTGTCCAAAACCATGTATCCTGTTTGTAGCTATCTTCTACTCTAAAAAAATAAAACTCCTCCGCCTTCCAAATCCGTCACTCCAGACATCTCATCCCTCTCTTCGTCTTCGTTCTGCCCAACGTTTCTCAACTTTGAAGGGGAAGAGGATAATAATTTGGTAACCACAGATATATATAAATCTGCTTTATTCTGTATTTCCTACTCGATATTTTTATTGCCTTACTGGAAATCGTAATTTTAAGGCATATGTAAAGTAAGAAATGATTTTAAGCTTTCCAATGCCAGCATATTCGGTTGTAGTAGATATCCGAAGTCCAATACATTCCGCAAGCCAACTATTTATTAGTCTTAAGTGGAAATGAATCTGGAGGATTAATTAACCTCGTTAATACAGAGTTGAAGCGGTTTAAAATTTCACGTTTTTCTATATAATGACGCCGGAGTTAAAAATCTATGTTTGACGCAAGCGGCTGCAGTATATTTCTACTATTAATGAAGATTAACCGTTTACACAAGCTATTTATTTCAGCCTGTGCCTCTTAGATAATTGGTGGCGTTAGAGATTAGTAAACGGGGGCTATGAATATTCATATTCTGCAGTTTATACAGCCTCCTTTATCCCATATCTACGACAAACATTAATTAAACGAGCTGATGATGTCGGAAACGTAAGCCGAACGATCATACTTTTTTGTTCTTTTTTTTTTTACATCGCCGGTCTGTATCGTAATCTAAAATCGAGATTGTCGGGAACGCGGATGAAATTTACAAGCGAACTGATGTCATTTCATTAACCTCTCCCCTTCCACCATTTCCCTTCAATGGCTTTCCTACACCTTCCTAAACGGGCAACCAGTCCTCAATAGCCTATACATCCTCAACTCGGTTCGTAGACAAATAAAGGTGTTACTCCACACACTCTTTTCCCATCTCGGATGAAAAGTTCGTCGATCTTTCTTCTCCCCTCCCCACTTTCTTCCTCTCCCTTTCACCCTACCCCTCCTCCTCCTCCCATCTCATCTTCACCTTCCTCCCTCTCCCTTTTCCCATTACCAGACTCATTCCAATGTTACGTGCGGTGAGTCTTCCGTCTCCTTGCGGTTGCTCTTCTGACGTATCCCCCTCCTCCTTTTTTCCTCATTCCCTTCCACCCACCCCTCTTCCAGTCCCTTCTCCCTCCCTCATTTCCCCTCCCTCCTTTCCTCTTCATATATACTCTCATAAGACAGCTTCATGCCTTCCTCGTCGTGACAGTGTTCGTGACAGTCCCACACTCGATCGGTGCGCTGTCATTCGGTTTTTCGGTGCCGTCTCTTCGAGTTGTTTCTTCCCATTCGAGTGTGTGCGAGAGAGAGAGAGTGAAAACGTCGAGGGATAAATTCGTGAAGTGTTAACGCACCCTACCGGAGGGGAAAAAAGTGACCATCGAGTCCGTCGGCTCGCGAAATAGTTTCGGCTTCTTTTTTTTAACATTCGGAGGGTATCGCAGGACGATCACCTCTCGAACAAGTGGTCGGGTCAAGAACTGTTTTGACTCCGGGACATCGAATTTTTTTCTTTCAATCGGAAGAAGTGAAGCGAAGGAGTGATGGATATACCGGTGAGCGAAGAGAGGAGGTTGGAACAAGGAGGTGGTACCCCAAGGGTCCGTTGGGGGACCCCTTTGCAACACACGGCTAGCCTCGATTACGACGACACGTACGATTCGTTCGATTCGGAGAAGATGGTGTCCATCGACGGACAGCTGAGCATCGGTGAGTGACGTAGAAGTCCGTCCACGCACCCGAATATTCGGACTTGCGTGCTGCGAGGTTTCGAGCGAAACGGAATCTGTTTTTTTTAAACCGCGAAACGTTGCGTCGTCGGAGGAATTTCGTTTTCACGCTACTTAGTGCGAGGTGTTTTTTTTTCTTATTTTGGTTTCGTGCGGAATTTTAATTTTCTCGCTAAATGGCTCCTTTCCTTTTTCTCGCTTCTTCACGCGCGTCCTTCACGGTTGGTTGGGTAGATGACGACTTTATTTACCGGCGCGACCAAATAGAACCCTTGAACCTCATCATATGGTTTTCATATTTCAAGTGGTTAGTAAACATTATGCACTATGTGTCTAATATTACATTTTATAGGTTTGTTTTCAAGCGAATGCTTTATGGGAAGGTGGAAAAAAATAAGTTTTTCGTGGACGCGTTGATGCCGCAAATATCGCGAAAGAAAAATTCTAATCTTTGCGTTATGCTCACATTTTTTTGGTTAGCATCCTTCGACTAAATTAACGAGTGTACAATTCTAGTAAAATCTCAAGGGAATCGTAAAAATATTCGACTTAAAGAAAATTCGAGTTATCGAAGAAAAATAAGATGAAAAATATTTTGCCCTGTAAAATGAATTAACTTCGAATTATGGGAAATTCGAGTTATAGATTTATAGAATGTAGACTGTACCTTTTCTTTTTGAGTTATGCTGATTAAGTATTCGTATGTTCTCAAAAAGTGTTTACGAGGTGAACGGAAATGTCTTTGATGCGTCACGTCGCATATCGCTTACATTCAATCTTCGTCGCATATCCTGGAAATTTTACGACCTAAGCGCTTTGTCGCATGTAAAGTATTTTAGTAGGTCTTGTATTTTAACAGGTTTTTTTAAAAGAAAGCTGCAGTTCATCCCGAAATAAAAAGTTGATTCTGCCGTTTCACCGATTGATGTATGGAATAAAATATTTTGCATATGATGGCCGACTTTTGGCGCAATCCTTAAAAAAATTACCGGCACCTGTTGAATTTGGAACTATTCCAAATCATTCTGTATTTTGTATACTTAAGGTTTTTGGAATCGATAATGTTTCATTAATGTTTTTTTCGTTGTTTTGGTGCAAACTTTTTTATTCCCCCTATTAGTCGACGTGATGCCTGTTAACTACGTTGCTCCATAATTGACTACTGGTTGTGTCTTCTTTTATTCTCCGCACAGTTATTTGACGTGCTGTGCGGAACAATTCGCTATACGTGCCCGAGAGCGTTAAACTTAATAGTCCGACCGTGCTCGAGTAGGAAGCAAAAATAAACACTTTTCGTGCTTAGAAAATCTTCCAGCTTTTCTTTGCGTTCCACTCTAGTAATAACCGCTGCGGGTTTCTTTCCGTTATTCTAGAGCTATCGAGTTGCGTTGTTGATATTTCCAAGTGAGCATTTCTTTCGCGTTGCTTTTGGAGCATCTCCTTCGACCGTAAATGAATAAGTGGTTTTTTAAAATGGCGTTTATTATTTTTTTAATTGTAATCCTTAAGGATATTCTTACAATTTACTAATTATTATTACGGATTACTATTACATTACCCGCAAATCATGGTACAAATTTGTATATTCGCTATTAAATATCTAACAATAGATCTGAAATGAACGTTATTTAATTACAGTTAAACTTCTATAAGTCGGACGTCTATAACTCGAATTTTTCATTACTCGAAGTGAAGTCATTTCACAGGACAAAATCTGTTTTCATGTTATTTTTCTCCTATAAGTCGAATATTTTTTTGTTTCCCTTGAGGTTCGACTTATGGAAGTTACACTGTATTTTACTGCTGTGTAGTTTTCATTCCGACCTGTGCTTGTGTCATTACGCGATATTCCTCGTACTCTGGACATGATTCGCGTCGTTGGAATGTGTGAAAAAATCCACATTTTCAAAACCCTATCGAATGATTCAGGTGAGACCGAAGTTAGCGGGATGACGTAGCCTGGCAACGGTTATCTGTCCGACCTCGGATGCACCTCCGGTCTGAGAAGTTCAGTTTTCGTGGAATTAGAAGTTAGCCTTCCACCGTGTGACGTAGGTCTATTCCTTTTGCGGAGGAAGGCGTCTCTTTTGTGAGATACGCATAGATTTCTTCGCGGCTTTTTCTTTGCATTCCCTCGCCTCTCTCCTCCCCCTTGCCCCCCTCCCCAACCTTTCTCTCGCTCGCCGACCCGTCTTGTGGCCACCTTAGACCGATTGACCGTCCGAGATTATAGGGAAGTCAAGAGAGCGGTCGTCGTCTTTCAACCCTTACGGTTAAAGCGCGCATGACTCGAATTGGTTAGGTGTCTCTTTAAGGGAACTGCTTCCTTGCGAAATTCTCGAGAAAAATCTCCTTCGAAAATAAAGTTGTAGAGAAAAGAGTTCCATTCTCTCGAATTTGGTGCGGACGGCATATTTTTCTTTTTGCATCCGGCTCCGCGCGACCTCGCGGATAAGTCGGTCTGTTTTTGTTTTTTTTTTTCCTCCCCCCTCCCCCACCTGCTTCGACTGCGTCGTGTTCAATTCGGACGTCGATGAATGTTGGATGAGAGCGCACTCCTAGAGGTCGTGCGAATCCAGACCTCGAAGCCTTCGCTTTAAACTGTACGCAGCGTGAATAAGAATTGCGTTTAAAGTTTAAAGAGACGTGATGGATGTAAAAAGATATAATACGTTTGTTTTTTGTTAATAGTTTATCATTATCGATAATGGATTGGATTTGAG
The DNA here is from genome assembly GCA_036926305.1 of Uropetala carovei. Classification (NCBI taxonomy): domain Eukaryota; kingdom Metazoa; phylum Arthropoda; class Insecta; order Odonata; family Petaluridae; genus Uropetala; species Uropetala carovei. The sequence goes on along the minus strand of JAXCHB010000101.1, from coordinate 3,959,600 downwards.
AAACGATTTTCTAAAGAAATTGAGTAATTTCAGCAATCGTGTATTTTTTTTTTTGTTAAAGGCGAATTATTTCGAGTTTACGAGACATACAAATTTTTGTTTACTAATGCAGAAACTGTTTCTGCTTCAGATTTTTTAATTAATAGACTTTGTATTCATTTAATTCCTCCATAGCTTATGGGTGACGTTGAATTGCTCTTAATGATTGAGAACAGAAACATATCACGATGTCTCCCTCTTCTTTCTGCCATCGTCGTAACAGCTACAGAATCTCTCTGAATTTCGAGGATTAGTTATACTGAAAGATTTTCGTGCTGTCAAATTTAATCTCTTTACGTCTATGTGTACAAGAGCTTTACGAAATTCTCTTGGCAACAGCGCTCCGTTAAAATCGTCAAAAATAAAATTGATCGTAAATATTTATATTCCGTAAAGTCATTTATATGTCGTGTCTTTGAGCGGAATCGGAAGAAGGTTAGCGTAAATTCAAGAAATCAAATCAGCTAGATTTATACCTTTTAAAATTCCTCTTCGCATTGAAAAAAATGGCTCGAATTTATTGCGAATGTCTCTGTGTACATCGTCGGGGTAGTTCTTTCTCTCTCAAGGAGACGCCATTTCCATTGATCTCACCGAGGCATTTCAGAAAGATTTCCTGGACCCCTCTCGTTTGGATTGCATGTATTGTCGTAAAGAACCGGTTTGAAATTTGGACAAGTCTTGAATTATCGAGGGATTTATAATCCAAGCGTTTTTTTTCCCTCTACGTTTTTAAGCGGCGTCGTTTCATTATTTTATACCAGATTGTTGTCTTGCCGACTTCATTATATTTTCAAAACTGTTTTACCAAAGGTGATCACGTTCGGCGGTTGATGTTACGGCAGACTTACGGGAAAGCATACCCGGTAAAAATTCATCTTAGCGAGGAAATTTAATTTGTTTGGGAAGATCTATAACTATGGCCTGAAGTAAAAAATGTATTAAACAACCAGCAGCAGTTACGATGAAGAATGCTCGCTTAAGGGCTATTCCTCGAACAGGAAGAAAACAACATTGGTTTTATGGTGTGTCTTCTGAGATTAAACCGCCATCGAGAGCAGTTGTTTTTTGAATCTGTGTGGTCTCTTAAGAGATTTTTCACTGTTTTCTTCATCGGGTGCATTCCTAGAATTTTCTATTTATCTGACTAAGGAAGTGATCGATTTGGCTTAAAAAAAAAAACAGGAATTCCAAACTAAACTGTAATTTTAAAACCTTTTTTTTTGAAATGTCGTAATGTCGTTTTAATAGAGTAAGAAAACGGTCGTTGAAGAACTCGAGTGGAATAATTGGTAGAAAGCGTACCTTTCGGAAACAGAAACGTAAATAGAAAGGCGAGGTAAAAAATAATCCTATAAATGCTGTCATGTCGTAAAGGAGAACTAGATCTTGGAAACGCGGAATCGGTACTAGTATTTTTTTTTTCCTTTCGTAATTGAAATCGTGGAAAACTTCTCGCGACGGACGGCAACCCATTTTTAAAGCGATGGTTAGGGGGATACATACTTCTTCACGCTTCCTCGAGACACCGCATACTATCGAATAATATAAATTAAAAAAAAGAACCGGACTCTTCCTCCGTCGTGAAAAATTCCGTTCGCATGCCTCCGTATACGTCTCTCTTTAAAATGAAAAAAAAATCCGAATCGACGTTCTTTTACGATAGACGTAAAGAAAAAGATGCCTCGCCACGGTGAAATCCACCGTTTTCCGGAAGCTTCTTGAACAAGTCCCCCTCGATTCTCCTTTTTTTTTTTAATTTTCTCTTCTTTGCCTATGTATATCCCTACCTTCCTCTCTCTCTCTCTCCCTCCCTCTCTCTCTTTCTCTCATCTCTGTCTAGTCTCGTCGCCCATATACGTTCCAGGGAGCCGTTACATCACCTTCGCGGTGCTTTTGAAAGGATAAAATGGCTGGCAGGAGAGGAACATGGGGGTTAAGAAGCGGAAGAAAAAAAAGAACGGGTATGGGGGTGTGGCGTATCTGAGATGAGCATCGCCACCTCTCCTTCTCCTCCACCCCACCCTCATCCTCTTAAATCTCCCTTTCCCTCAATCTCCATCGTCTTTATCTACCCCCTCCTTCCGTACCTCTCTCTCCCTCCTCCCTTTTGCCTCCTTCCCTACCCCTCCTACCTTCCTACCCCCTTCCTCCCTGTCTCTTCCTACTTTCCTCCTTTCCTCTTCCTCCCCCATTCCCCCTCCCTCGCTCCCTCCTTCCCTACTTCTCCCCTCTCACTCCCTTCTCCTTTCCCCCCTCCCTCTTTTCCCCCTCCCTCTTTTCCCCCTCCCTCTTTCCCCCTCCCTCTTTCCCCCTCCCTCTTTTCCCCCTCCCTCTTTACTCCTACCTCCTTCCCTGCCTTTTCCTATGTAACTCCTTCCTCCTTACCCCTTCCTCCCCCTCCCATTCTCCTCCCTCAATCCCTCCTTTCTCCTCCCTAACCCTCCTCTCTCCCTTTCCTTTCCCTACCCTTCCTCACCGCCCCTTTCTCACTCCTCCCTCCTACCCCTTACCACTTTCTCCTCCCTTTTGCCTCCCTACCCCTTTCCTCCCTACCCCCTTCCTATCTATATACCTCCTCCCTCCCTCTCCCATTTCAAATCCTCCATTGCGAGACCACCGCATCCCGTTCCCATGTACTCTTCCGCGGAATGCCATCTTCTCGCATATAGCGACGCATCTTCTCGACACCGTCTTCTTCTTCTTCGCCTCTTTTCACCTTTGCGCGTCCTCTCGCCGGTTTCTCTCGCGAGATGCGTTGCACAACGAGGCGTTTTTTTTCATCCTCAGGAAGTTTGTTTGTTTGTGTTTTATTATTTTTTTTTTCAGGGCGCGTGTCGAGTGATAGTGGATGACTCGTCCGTGTAATAATTTTTTATGATACCTCTCTCCGCCTCTCTTTCTCTCTCTCTCTCTCTCTGTCGGGATTTTTTTATTGGAGGCTTTTGTAGTCTGTCGACACACACTCTGGATTCTTCGTCTGAAATTTCTCGCGAGAATTTTTTGTTTCATTGTTGAGGAAATGATCACATCCGTCCCTCTTATAACACGAGGTTGCGTCCTGAAAAAATGCCGTTTAACGCGAAACCGCGTTATGTGAAACCTAGATTTATTTATATATATATATATATATATATATATATATATATATATATATAGTGAAAGGATTGTTGCGCTTCATAACTCTTTAGACAACGTCATCCAGAACCAAAATTCCCTAACCTCTCTTTGATGCACTTATCTGTACAAGTAGGGTGTCGCTGTAGGTTATCTAATCTTATAAACCAGGTGTTATTATTATTATTATAGCAATCTACGATCCGCGGACCACATGCGGCCCCCGAGAGTGCTTTATGCGACCCGCTAAGCCGTAATGAAAAAGTGATCGGTATAATTTAACACAGTAAGTTCCATATTATTTTTCAGGAAAATGGTCTGAAAACCTTTTCTGGTGAAGTTTTAACGCTAGTAAAATTATCTAGACTCGTTTTTCGCTTATGTGAGACCTCAGAAACTCTAGATAACTTTTGATTTATTTATTCATCCGGCCCGCCGAGGCTTTCTCGTCTTCTAATGAGGCCCTCTGAAACGTTCACATCTGCGAATGTGGCCCGCCGTGCAGAAAAGGTTGCCTGTCCCCTGTTATAAACGAAACACTCTGGCCCTACAACACGTCTCTTTCTCGCCCAGCAATCTGGAAACCCATCACTCTCAAGTCCGACCGAATCGCGTTATTGCGAACCAGAATCCGCGTTGTACGAATTTTTTGTGTCCGTAAGAAAACCTTGTAGCGGATCCGTGTTATAAGAAACCGCCTCATACAAGGACCAGGTGACTACTAACAAAGTTGAAGATTTTGTACGATGTGCAGGTGTGCAACCATTGATTATAATAAACTGCCCAATTCAGTCTGACAAATTATTTCGTGAAAACGAAAATAAGATAACGGAGGCATGAATAAATCATCTTTTTTTCGGTTTTGAGAACTGCGCCGCAAATCAGTATCGTGGCATTTTTAGGAAGTTTTTAACATCCGTTTTTTTATGTCTTGGGACGTAATTTATTTAAAGGCGCTGTCTGAATTTTTGCCGTTCAAAAACAAACCGCGTTGCAGCAAATACGCATTATGAAAACCAGGGCCGTTTTAAGACCTTCGTAGGCCCTAGGCACTCTTGCATTCGAAGGCTCAACTCTACGTCATATCAAATATATTAAAATGCACCCACGTTAAATCTAATTTTTTTCTTTTAAAGATATTCGAAAGCATTTTTATAATTTTGCTTTTGAAATTATTTCAACAATACTTCAACACTTATTCAAGCATCAAACATTTTCGTAGGCCCTTGAAAGGCTCGTAGGCCCTAGGCACTGTGCCTATTGTGCCTAATGGATAAAACGACCCTGATGAGAACCCATGTCATAGGCGGGCCAGATGTGTCCTTGCTATAACGTTTTTACTCACAGGAGTCTTGTATTCTTGTCAGATTTATGATTCAAATTTCAAACTGCGCATGCGCTCGTACACGCCTAAGAGTTGATCGTTTCCGTGGAATACAATAAATATAATAATAGCACTACTATAAGCAGCAATACAAAATATACAAATAGTATTAGAGTTTTATCTATATAAAAAAGTTATTTGTAAAAATTCATTATAAATATAATAATAGCACTCACTACTATAAGCAGCAATACAAAATATACAAATAATATTATATTTTTATCTATATAAAAAAAGTTATATGTAAAAATTCATTTTTATGTTGTCGCTTGTTTTCTGCCATTCTCCTCGGCAAGATGCGAGACCAAGGGGACAATACATACACACCTCTTCCTGCCTTTTTTGGCACCGCCAGACCCCAACGGTTTCTCCGGTTAAACGCAAACATTATTCGCGCCTCTTCATATTAATTCCTTAGGCGTCTCGCCGTGAAAATATGCGACTTTTCTCGGGCGAAATCTTCCTGGGAAAACTTTGTCCTGAAAAGTTAACGCTATCTAGGTCCTCTCTCTCTCTCTTGCAAGCGCACACCTGCAGCTATGAATTCCCACCGCCTCCTCCTTCCTCTTCTCTCTTTACTCCGAGAGAGCGTGTTCTCAGTTCACGTTCGCGCACTCGACGGGACTTAATAAAGAGGCTTATTGAAGATTATGTTGAATGGAACGCATTGTTGCCTCTCGTTTGTTTTATTTTTATCGTTTCTTTTTTTTTGGCGTTCCGCGTTGCATCGCCGTAGATGGAGATGTGAAAACGCTCGCGGAAGAGACGACGGCGTTTGAAGATTTATGGTCCAATTATATGTGTGCGCGCGTCTTTTTTTTTGCCGCGTATCTCTCGCGAGCGGTATATTTAACGGACGCGTTTTCTTCTTCTCCTACTATTCAACCGTGACCTATATAATTAAACTTGATCGCTTTCGTTTAGATTGGTTTTCAATTTGTCAGTTTATTTGCGGGCTTCCTGTTGTGCTAGAGAGCTGATAATTGCTCGGATTTTATTTAGAGAATTAATTTAATCGCTTATCGTGCTCAAAACAGAGCCCGTTTTAATGTTTACTTTGCCTTTTTAAAATAACCCTCCCTTTGTTTGGTGTGCTACACTCTATATGCAGAAAACACGAAATAATATTCCAGAGCAAAAATCAAGTCTTTGTTAATTATTTTTATAATATTCTAAGTAAGCACTTGAAAAAAAACAATTTCTTATCGTAGGTATTCCAATAGCTATAACATGGCTATAGAAATCATTTTCGCTCTTTTCTTTGCTTTAGGTACTTGAGGCGAACCTGCATTGCAGCCGAGACGCGCATACAGTTTTTATAAGGGCTCATTCTTGAATTAGTTTACAGTCATAATACGAGTTTCATAATTACTTAGTGAATCGAACATGTGAGTTGTTCACTGTGAAATATTAGACTGGCATTCCAAGTCAGTGATGCCTAATAATTTTTTTATGTGACAACAATAACTAAACTGTCTAATATTGTTTCTTTTGTTGAAACTTTGCAATAAGTTTCCGGAGGAAAGAGCTTAAACATCAACTGAAACTTAATTTTAAAAAATCCGCACGACACAAATGTTCTAGTACCTTTTTATTGGTTTGACTGATTGTGTCTCTGTATACATTATCATCCGTTAATTTCTCTAGCTTATATATTCTGTGGCAGTCTCGATATCTGACTTTCAATATAAATATTAGCTCAAACGGTCAACGCATCGATACCGTCACTAATTTTATCAATATTCTAACAGTTCCCTCGTTACAAACAATATTTGAGCATATTTCTCCGTGCCATTGCACTTAAATCTGATGACATCCAGATTCCTCTGATCAGTACTGCCAACTGTGCACTTATTTTCACCTCCACACTTGTATTATTTCCTTTGGAGATTAAGCATTATGTATCTTTTTTGCAGACGCCTTGCTGGCCGACCTCCAGAACACCATCTCTCACGGAGGTCCGTCTTCGCCCGGCGGCTATGGGTCCCTCAACGGTCCCTCGCGGACAGTCGGCGGTGGTGACCAAAACTTGGAACGCACCGTCCGCTACGAGCACAGGACAGACCTCGGTTCATCGCCTCCTCCCTTATCGGTGAGCGAATGAACCAATCTCAGTAGCAACATCGCCGTCGTTTGTGCCGAAGTCAAATGTTTTTATCGAGATCTCAGTAATCTGTCGTTTTCTAAAATCGCTTAGGGGCACTTTTGAGCAAACTACGGCCCACAGGCCGCATGCGGCCCTCGAAAACATTATTAAAAAGAGATGATTTTAACTCACAGATTCGCAATTTTAAAATAAAAAAAATGATAGAGAAGCATTTGATGTTGGAATATTAACCTTAAAATTTAGGCTTGATTTTCATTCATATGATCAGGGCCACCGAGAGGGCGGGGAGACCGGGAAGAACTCCCCGGGGCCCGCGGGCACTGGGGACCCGAGATGGCTTGGTCACAAGATTTTCCTATCATAATACGTATTTTGTAATACACAGGTGCAAGTCATGACAGCAAAACGCAATGATGAAATCAGTTATTCGGAGCAGTGAGTTGGGGCCCGTAACTGTACATACTTATAGGTTTCCCCCCCAAAAGATTTTCGGGAATTCAAAATCTGTATTTGATTTCAATAGTTTTCTTTAAATAACAATTACCAACATTTAAGTGTATCTGGGCCAGTAATTAAGTAAATTTATTATCGCTTAGATGTGACATATTCATTTAGTTAAAAATCGAAGTAGAAAATCAAAATTTTAATTTTTAAAAATTCGCTGAAGAATATTGACCGTACGTTTCATAGATGTTGCAGGAACTGATAATTCCTTTTGTTTTATAATTTTAAAAATATCTCTCGGAGGGGAGGGGGACCCAGAAGGTTGTTTTCCCCTGGGCCCGTTCTGGCTCTCGGCGGCCCTGCATATGATGCCTCAGGATCTCTTATGTAATTTCCAAGTTAAACTCTAATAAGGCCCGCCGAAGCGTCGGAAATTTCGGAACCACAGATGCGACCTTCCATGTAGAAAAGATTGCCCATCTTTACAGTAGAGATATTGTTCATGTAATTGTTTGCGAACAGTGCTTGAATTGGGCGGGAACGCATTGGAACGCTTTTCCGGTAGATAAAGAGTTAAGTCCAAAGAGTTCCCGTTATTAAACAAGTGAGGGAAGAAATGCAGCGCAAATTACATAAGGCGATTTTTTATTGTTTTAAGATTATGACATCATCATAAGATTAAACCTTTGGTAAGATCGACGGCCTGATAGTCTATAAATTCCATTTAAAAGGATATCAATTTATTGTTTGCAATAATGTTTTCCATTTAAAAGCATGATATCAGTTCTGCGCAATAATGTTTCCCATTTAAAAGCATTGGACACTTTGCTATTGCAGTTGTTCAAAGTCGGAAAATGTTGTCTCTTTTTTTGGCTTAAAGACGATTGTTCGCTCTCGTTCGACACGGATTGGAATTATGTTTTTTTTATATAATATAAACCTCAGTCTTTCAGCTATAGAACTGTTCTTATCCGAGCTCCTATCTTAATTTTTAACTAATTAAAAATTGAAATTTATAATGCCCTGCGCCGATTTCATGCTTTTCTTATAGGAGAAGTAGAAATGATACAAAAAGGTTTGAAAAAAGAATTCGATTACTCTACATCAGCTGATCCTAGATCCACTAAATTTTTACCATGTCTAGCCCTCATACAGAACGCTCTATCGTAAAAATTTTCCTTCTCCAAGTTACAGGATTCAAGAGATATTCCTCGAACAGACGGACAGACATAGCCGAATACATAAAGAATTTTTTAATACGCTACACATCAGATAACAATCTAGCGCTCCCGTAGTTAAAATTTTCCAATTCGAGCACTGTTTTCGAATCATTCGATCAGATATAATCACATTTTGTATCTATTTTTCAACTCGAAAGAAAGTTGAAAATTCTGCGGTAGCATCTCATCTCATAGTATCTCAGCGTGTTTTTACCTTCCTATTCTCCTCTTCACGGCGGTCGCAGACGCTTTATTTAAATTCTTTCCGGAGGATATATTTTTTAGCGCCGTCTCCTCTGCAGCGCACGTCCTTGGGGTCTTAGTTTCCAACCCGTTGACCGTGAAGCAGAATCCGCGTTAGTAAACGCACCGTTTCACACGCATCGCCCTTCATCTTGTCCTAGCTCCCCCTATATTCCTATATGTAACGCCTCTTATATTCCCATATGTAGTACCTATCTTTCCCATGCCTTTCTCTCTCTTCATATCTCCCTACCTGTTCGCTGTTTTCCTCCCCACCCATACGACCTGTGTTTGACCACATCCGCACCAAAATTTTCCAGCGAGAGTGGGGTTCAGAGAGGGGAGTATGGAGCACTTTTTTTAGCACCTGTGGAGCGTGAGCAGAGGGGTGTAGCGACGTGTAAAGCGACCGTTCAATGCCCGGGTAAAATATCGCACGCTTCTCAGACATTCTTTTGATGTCTCTAGTTACGGATACTATTTTTAAAGCGGTTGGTTTGGGTTGAGTTTTTTTTTATTGTTTCGCCGAGGGAAGTTGAGGTGTTTCATACTTTTCCTGCAGACTTGTTTGAGTTTTAAATTTATTTAATTTAATTTTTATAACGTTGTTTTTGGTTAGTAATTTTGGAGGAAGGTAATCCGATATTGAAGTTTCGAGTTTTCCTATCGATTATATCGGCATTTTGTCAGGTGACAGTTGTGCTTTCTAACTTTCCACTAGATGTCTCACCCATAGAAGGAAATAGTTTGTTAGATTAATGTTCCCTAAAACTGGACAGTTTTTTCTCAACGATTATTCAACATTTTTGTTTTATGCATTACAAATTTGTGTGGTTGTTCTGTTACTACTCTTCCCACGAATAAAAGCTTTGATTTCCGTGTTATTATTTCATCTTTAGACATAATTACAAATTAAGAGTAGCAACTCCATGTAGTATATAACCAGAATTTCCATTGTTCAATACTTTAAGACAGCTGTTGTTATGATACAGGAAAGATTTATTTTTATGTTACAGGCTTTAAAGAAATGCTGTAATTGTCTGGGAAACTTTCCCTTTGTGTATTAATATGCCTTTTTGCTATGTTATTTCAAATGAAGCAAAAAAGAGCCTGTCGATGTGGTGTTAAAAGGTTATATAGAAGCGTTTATCATGAGTTTCAGAGGGATTTACAGATGAGTATACAGTAATGTTGATATCCGAGAATAGAATTTGGTTCTCTTGTTGTGTGCTCGACGTAAAGCCGAGTTTAATTTTCACAAAATTCAATTTTTTATTTTGATTTTTAAATTCTTTATATAGAACGCACAAGCAGAATTTCATTCTTCGTTAAAGCATTAACTAATGATTTCAAATATTTCTTGTTCTATTTTTATCAATTAGATTATAAATTGTTTGAAAAAACGAATTGATTAAACTACGAACAAGAATTAAGTAGGTGACCCTTTAGCACACCATGTGCAGGTAAAATAATAGATTGGTGTGTCCAACACATGACTTTCTCCATACGTAAGTTGTCAACTAAAATCAAATAAATACGACGATAGGAACAGTTCAACTTACATTCTTCAGCGCTAGCGGTTCAATTGTTGTCACTACCACGCGCGCGAGCTGCCCACTAACCGTCAATTTAGAAGAAAATTGAATATCTCTTGAAATATTCCTCATATGAAAATTTAGTTCAAACAAAAGTTGTAGAAAAAAAATAATATCTACAACTTTTATGTGTGTGTGTGTATGTATATATATGTATATTAACAAAAATTCAGTTTTAAGCGAAATATTTAAGAAAACTAAAATTTTACAAGAGTAAACCGCTACTTCCGGTTGACCGATTGTTATCAAAATCTTTTAAAATCATAAGATTATATATAAAATCACAAATATAGAACTTCATGCTGATCTGATGAATAGCTTTGAGTTAGAGCGCATGCAAAATTTGTCACACATACGGACACGCACGCACACACACGTAGACATCATCGAGAAAACAGTCAAAACGTGTTCAGGGGACCTCAAAACGTGTATTTCCGTTGAAATCTCGAATTAGATTTTTTTCATGAAAACAGTACTTTATACTACGTATATGGAGAAAGTAAAAATAACATCACGAGCTTTACTCGTGCTCTTCTGCGCATCGCAGAGCGTATATGCGCAATGCATCACTTCGTTAAAATCGATCCGGCCTCCTTGCACGAGGCGTCGTTTTATTAACCGACCCAGTTTCTTGTCTAGTGATCGAATTTTTCACTCAGTACCGCTCTATAAATACACGTTTCCGTTTCTAAGCGGCAAGATTTTGGCACGGGATGGTGCAGTTACAAACGTTGCCGCGCCGCGATTTCAACGCCGCCGCAGACGAGCGGCGACGCCTTGTACTCCTTGAGCCAGGGATTCCATCTCTCTCAACGGTTAGCCGCGAGATGGCCGCTTTGACTAGCTCCCTCGTCGAAATCCTCATGTGCGTAAATGAACCAGTGGAATTTTACTCCTTTAAAAATACCGATAGCTACATTAAGAAAAATATAAATTAAATTATCCTAGTTAATTTTTTCATTCATTTTGCAATAAAGCCTATGCATTTTTAAAGAGTTTATGTGATTTTATAGGCCAATCCTGGAGTTTTGTTACGTTGTATGCCGGATTGGATTTCGGTTCTCTGATTTTAAGGAAATAATTATTTGAAATAGCTAACATATTATTAATAAAAATAGTGTAAGGGATCTTTATAGATACTTAAAGAAAGAAAATAACTCAATTTTTTAAATCTCATAAAACATTATTCCAGAATTTGTTAGCTTTCATCTGAGCTATGTCCCCCAGCCGAAAATGTTTCCTGGTTCATTGTGGAATTATAATTAAGTTTAATCTGCAGTATTCTGAGTACGTAATACCGTAGCGACGCAAATTAGATAAAGTTTTGGCAGAGGGAGCATAAAACACAAGCAAACTTGAGTTTACGTCGAAGTGACTCCGAATCGCTCCGAATAGACGTGGCTCAAGTGACGTAATAAGGAATAGGCTTTATAAATAGAAAGAGGAAGACGTGATACTATGCCCAAGACACAAAATCCACGTAAAGTTTTCTTTTACTTATCTCTATATTTTTCAGGATTAATGTATAACAGCTCATTATTTTAATTAAAATCGTCAATCCTTCCGTTCCGATGGTTGTGTATATAAATGCAAAAATTATATTCAAATCAAATCAGTTTTTCTAAGAAATTTTAATATTTTGTTTTCATCACAGTGTTGAGTAGATTTTGCCATAAAAATTCATTTATCTTAAATTATTTTTTATAAGATAAGAAATAATGCAGTAAAAAGTATGAAATATATTAAGCTTTTTCGAATTTATTTTTTATTCAAATGTTTAAATTCTCATGTATGGATGGATGATTGATTATCCAGTATCGTTGTCTTTATTCGGCATTTTTTAAATTCGATCTCTTGTGCTTAAGTTTCTTTACTGTGACTAATGCATATTATTTATGCTTAAAAATGAATTCGGAAAGATATCATTCAGTAATTTAATCGCCACTTCGACTTCCGTGACTTTAACGATTGAATAAAGCAACAAAATAGCCGAAATTTGTTTCGATTTGATTATCCAGAAAATGGCGCCACTGCGTTAATGAGTAGCGTCCTCTTTTCGAAAGTGTGATCAACGCGATTACTTAATAAGCCGGAGCGAAATTTCGGAAGTGTTTTGTGTTTATTTTCAAACAGCTTTCTCTTCCCCGATTTCTTTCGGGACGCGTTTTTAAACAACTCTGGTGGAAGTATTTTTTTTGTACGATTCCAACTTCCTCTCCTATATTGTCTCGAGTTTTTCTTTCATCCGGACGTCCAACGTCCGATTTATCTCCTATAGAATGATTCTTGGCTCGTTCCCCACCGCCTAAAAAAAAAAGAAGGCAGAACGCTTGTTTTGTTGTATAGTTTCGACTCTTTTTTCGTTCGGGTAAAAGCTCGTGTGTTTCTCGCCTAGATGTCGCACGCCCTTCTCCCACGCAAGAGAGCCGAAAGAGAGACAGAGAGATGTTTTTCTTCGTATAACCTTCGATGTCGTTGGACATCCCGGGAAAACCATTCAGTCCGACGGGAGCGTAAGTACAGTCGTACGCGTAGGGCATTGTCTCGGTGCGTGACGTAACAAAACGTTTTTTTTTTCATGTTTTAGCTTGCGATTTAAAAATAAAATGTTTTCGCAAAGGTCAAAGCCCTATCAAAAGTCTGTTTACCTCAAAAGACGAAAATAATTTATTCTACCTTTCTTTTTTTAATGGCATTTAATTCGGTTTTTTGTATTCGTCTGTTGTTTTTCCCTAATTCATATAGGCTTTGGCAGAGGGCCGAATATAATTTAAAATACTGATAGAATGTGAACTCCGTTGGCTTACGAATAAATAGGCTCAAATAATTTTACTTAAAGATCAGAAATAGATAAAAATATACGTGTACTAGGTGATCTCTGGTAGTCATGACAAAGTTATGAACATTAATTCTTCATTGGAAAATTAGCAGATAAATGGTAGCTATTTTATTATATTTTATAATAATTAATATTTTTGCAATATTTACTTAACAAAAACTAATTTCGTTTTGGGAAAAATATTTTCCGTCTAATATATCTTTTTATCAGATTCTAATTTACCAAATTCACTTTTTCTATCGTAAACAAATTTTTTTATTCACTTTAGCCCGGGAAATTAAGTAATTAAAGAATTAGATAGGGTTACTGCATTTTAAATTTTGTATCGAACACTAGCGTGTAGTATTAACGTTAAATATTTATAGGATAACTTTTCATTAAAGGATTCCTTTGACATTCTAATTTTAACCTCGTTCAAATAGCCTTTAAAAATAGTACCGTATTTTCCCTCGTATAGGACGCGATTTTTTTCAAAAAAGTTAAGTCCAAAATTCACCGTGTCAAATGCGGCGAAAGTCAAAAATATTACTAAGGAAAATGATCCTTTTTAATGTTTAGATAGATCTATGGTCTGATTCAACCCCAAGTAGAACACCAAAAGATATTTATTATAGTTAGGTGTTACTAAAAACAAATATAAATTATTACAAGATAAATGAAACAAAATACCGAGGGATCCCGGAAATTTCTACACCACTATTGATAAGTGGTCTTGCACGTCTTTCCATTTACAGATTCCCTTAAATGGAAACTTTGTGAACCTGAAAATATGTTGAATGAATAAAAAGTGATGCTTCGAATAACTTTGCCATGCTATATATCGACTACACGTATAATCATGCACGAAACGCACAAAGTAATACGTTAAGTTAACGAATAAGTCGAAATTCTAATGTTGGCATCACTGCAAAAGACTGTAGGATAGGGTTATCATACGTAATATCAGCCGTAGCAGAAAAGTACATCTGGAACCTTGAAAGAAAATTTAGAGTATTGTTAAACATTCTACGCCAATTGTGAGTGACGAAAACATAACAATGCATATCTGCAAGGTGAACGGGAAATTGTTTTTCATTCAATAATTGTGGCAACAGTAAATACAAAATATATGTATGAGAATATTCACAAAAATACTTTTTTTTACAAAAAATCCCTTCTTGAATAAGGGTGCGTCTAATGCGCCGGTGCGGCTAATGTGCCGGTGCGTCGTATACGACGGAAACTACGGTATTTTCGGTCTAGTTTTTGTTTTTCTTCGGGTGGAGTGTCATTTCTTTTCGAAAGGTTGCGAATGTCATGGTCGTGTAGTCGGTTCCCCTTTTTCCGTTCCAGTCGATCCCGTGACCGCATAACTTATCCTAGCAACCAATAGCATTAACTCCCCTATTCTTTCTCTCTTTCTCTCCAGGTCGGTAAGAGACAAGAGAGTAGTTTTCTCTTTCTCTCTCATACAGTAAGGAGAAGTCGTCCTCTCCTCTGAACACGCAAATAGATTCGAAATTACCACCCTTCTGCGAACACTCTAGTGTGACCTCTGCACCCGAAGAGAGCTCGCGCCCGATGGGTTCCTTTTTATCCTAGCGCCCAACCCACTCGTTTTGAGCCGCGGCCAAAAACTTTATTTTTCCCGCCGAAATAAAAACAATTGAGAAGGCGTCGGTCCATTAGACAAGGAGGCTTATGCAAAAGTTAAACTGACTCCCACGCCCTCTTGAAAAGCTTTAAATCGCCCCCGCTTTATGTTTACGATCGCCGAAGGTTCAGTTCCATTAAAAAACTGTGCCCTTAGGGACTGAGGTTTCTATTTCTTAAGTACATTCTGGCGTTGGAAGTATTCCGCTGGCGAAGGAACATGGCTGAATTGGCTATTTGCGTGAGCTTTGTTTTGATTTTTATGCTGCTTTGTAAAATAATGTCCGTGTGACATCCTATGCTTCAGTATCAGCATATTATCTCGAAGAAATAATCTTGAAGGAATATTGCTGATATGTAATCCACCGATGAGCCCAATATTTGGTGGAACTCCTTTATAGGGAAGTGGGCGCAATTTGAACGGAAATGAAGCAAGTTGCACTGTGTTTATTAAAACGCTGTACTATTTGCACATAAATAGTATGGAAATAGTGCAGAGTTTTAATAAACAGACTGCAATTTAATGTTCGTGTAAATTACGTCCATTCGCTTATTGCTGACATGGTCTTATTCGGATACATACACGCTTAGCGAAGCGTGGTAGCGTTGAACAGTAAACGGTTTTTATATTAGACTGTAATTGCCGAAGTTTCCGAATTTTTAAACCTGTCAGATTTTCAGCGTTGCTTTGTTTCCCTTAACGACTAAAGAAAGACTACCAAGTTTGCAACTAACGTCGAGTAGAATTGTCACCGCAAAAACATATGGACTTGATTCGATTTGCCCAGCAATCAAATAGAAAATTTAGTGAATATAATAACCATTCTGAAAATGCCATTTTCATTACCGTTTTCTTAGCCACAGTTTCAGTTTTATTATTCAACGGACGTCAGACGAACCGACCGATAAGCGAACTTAATTTTCGATGAAGACGCTTCGAAAAATCAACGCGATCCGGACCAGCAATCGAAAACGGAGAAAGGGAATTCGATCTCGCGTCGCGCGCGGCTGCACCCGTTAAACTAGACAAAGCAGAAAATAATATGTTTTCCCAGCATCAGACCGAACGCGAGAATAGCCGCGGAATGGAGAGAAACCTATCCCGCACTCTTTTAAAATTCACGGAAGGGACGACTCCGGAGGAGTAGCGTAAAACCCTTCGTGCGCCGCTGTCTTAAATGGTGTCGGAGACGGTCGTGACGTAGCGTCGAGCGTCGGCGCCAGCTGGCGCCCCCTTTAGATTCTCGCCCCCTCCTTCCTCTCATTCCTCGCCTCTTATTTCATCCCATATCCCTTCCTCCGTGTCTCCCTCGATCCCTTTCCTGCCTCCATTCCTCTCCCTTTCTCCCTCAGTTCTTTCTTCCTGCATTTCTCTTCCTTTCTCTCCCTCTATTTATTCCTTTCTCCCCCTTTTCTCCTCATTTGCCCCTCAATTTCTCCTTTCTTCCTCATTTCTCCTCAATTTGTCCTTTCTCCCTCCATTTTCCCTCCTTTCTCCCTCCATTTTTCCTCCTTTCTCCCTCTATTTATCCCATTCAGTTACCCCTTTCTCCCCCTTTTCTCCTAATTTTCCCCTCCATTTATCCTTCCCCATTTCTCATATTTCCGCTACTTTCTCCCTCCACTTTCCCTCCATTTTCACTCCTTTCTCCCTCCATTTTTCCTCCTCTCTCCCTCTATTTATCCCATTTTTCCCCCTTTTCTCCTCATTTGCCCATCCATTTCTCCTTTCTTCCCCATTTCTCCTCAAATTGCCCTCCTTTCTCCCTCGATTTCTCCTTTCCCCCTTCCATTTTCCCTCCTTTCTCCCTCCATTTCTCCATTTCCTCTCAATTTCTCCTTTTTCCCCTCAATTTCTACTCATTTATTCCCCTGCATTCCTCCCCATTTCTCTCCCTCTATTCCTCTCTCTCTCCCTCTCTTTCTTACCCTTTCCCTTTATTCCTTCCCCTTCCTCCCCCTCTACTCCTCCTCCTCCTCTTCCCCTTCTCCCTCCTTATCGTCTCACCTCTCTCCCCCGTCATCTCTCCTCCAAAACTAGACGCCATATCGCCCTCTTTCAGTCTCCCAGGAGGCAGCTGCCAATTCATTCGTTGCAAAAGAGGCGCGTGCTGAGAGATGTTGACGGCGCGCTCCGTGACCCACTCCTTCCCTCCCCTCCCCTCCCTTCTGGAGACCCTTTCCTCCACTCCTCCTCCTCCTTTCCACGCCTTTTCCCACTCCTCCACACCTCCCCTCTTCACGTACAAAAATGTCGCACGTCTTCCCTCCTCGTTTCCATCAACTCTTCTCTCTTACGTTATACCCTTTAATTCCTCATAACCTCCTCGTCCTCCTCCTTCCTCCTCCGCCCTAATACACACCGTTTCAGAGGTAATCTGAAATTCCATATACCAACCTCGCCTCTCACTATCTTCGTCCATTAGTCTACGTCTGGATCTATTACAGGGAGGTGGGATGGTTGGAGGGGCGAACGTGGGGTTTCGGTCTCTTAGTAATTTTTTTCTGTCATTAAATTATGCCATTTAAAATATTAGGTAATGAGGGAATCTTATCGTTATAAATTGCGAGTTTTTTCGTTTATTCTAGCGATGAAGTTTTTTTTAACAAGTGAGGGAAGAATTGACGAGCAAATTACATAAGATGCTTTTTTGCAGCGGAGTAAAGAATCGCGAGGCGATGTATTGTTGGTTGCGTACATTCGAGGCGCATGTGCCTTATTAGAGTTTTTTTCCGATTTCTCCCCAACAGCTGACCCTAGGTCCACCAAGTGTTTACCATGCCTATCTCTTATGTAGACCGACTTATCCTGAAATTTGGCTATTCCGGGTTGCATGATTCCAATGAACGTAGAAGGGCAGAGAAACCGAATACATAAGCGATTTTTTTTAAAGGAACAAGCGTTAAAAATCAATTTTGGACGCTTTTCAGTTTATAAGAAATAGCAGTCCTGGTGATTATAGTTGAAAAATAAGTCTGATAAACAAATCGAATGATTTTTTTGAACAATTAGCCAAGCTGGAAACTTAAAACTAACATACGTCATTAATAAATATATTGTTACTGTTTTCACGTAAATTTATTAGTTCATCACAAAAATATCAAATCTTCATCCGTTGGGTTAGGTTCAAATCTGTAGAATACGATGTTTAAACAATCTCCGATAAAATGAGTTCTATTGAAATTTTTGTCTGAAACGTGTTTTGCATTAGTTGACGTGAGAAGCGATATACAGTCATGTTACTGCAGTTTTTGTTTCTTTTAATGTGTCGCTGGATCAATTAATCGGAGCTGTATGAAGTTATTTAAAAATTAACTACACAATTGTATTTTAGTTTTTAAGTGTAGTTTACTCCCTTTACAACTTAAGGAAACAAACTATTTTGTACTAAGAGCCGCATCATTGAAAAAACTGCACTTTTACTCTCTTACTGAAGTGGCAGTAAATTGTTGGAGTAGTTTAAAAGTTGAATTTAAAAAGTTAATTTTGAACGTGATGTCGCTGTTGTTTTGCGAGAACTAAACCTCTTCCTGTGTGTATCTCCATTTCAGACGGTTTTTTTTAAACCCCACGTTTGTTGCCAAGTCCGAACGAATTTAAGGAAATGAATCGGAAAAACTCAACGTCTATGTAATCCAATAATCGAATGAGAACTCTTAATTTCTCCTACGCTTTCTGTCTGTCGTCCCTAAAAAGTTTCTTCGCATCGTCCTCTAGCGAGTTCAAGGTGAAAGAAGTCGGTGTGTGTGTGTGTGAAACGCAGTCATTTGGCTTTCGGTGTCTTTCCCTTTTGGCATATTTAAAGTGCCACTAATTAGCATCCCCGAGGGGCCGCGGTCGTCTTTGCCTTTAAATCTCGCCACAAAGGATGCCCGCGTCTAATCTCTCGCGCTGCGCTTTTCTCCGAAGGATGATTGTGTCAGCCGTTTTCATCCTTTCTCGCCGTATAGGTCGTTAAAAAAAAGCTTTATCCGCCATATCCCGCTTTCGTCACGCGCCTCGCCGATTTCGTTATGGCGCATACCATACTAAAGCAATTTTATTTTCCGGCCGGTGACTTCAGCGGCATTATTGCTCGTTGCTTGGCTGAATTTTTGCATAAATTCACGCTTAACCAACGATGTTTTTTTAAAGGTGTATGTAATTGCGATTTTTTGGGGCTTATTTCGGGGTGTTTCACTGTAGATTTCGTTTGTTGTGTATGTTCAAATGTTCAAAAAGACGTTTTTATTTATCTCGCTTAATGATTGTGTATATACTTATATTTTTTATTTATGTGAAATGTCTAAAATTAACTAAATTTTTCTGGGAACTTTTAGTTTTTATTTATCATTAAGCCCTAGCTTTTTATGAATTTGTTTTTCAATCTGTTTTAGATTTGCAATGTTCGATTCCTTAATTCTTGAGCCCTACATTTTTTCCGACTTGAAAATTTAAACATGTTAAATTTTATTATCATCCGGCATGATGAAGAGTGAAAAGAAGTAATATAATCGGTTTCAAATGTATACTGCTCTGTGACTAATGAACAAGGAAAATTTAATTAAGAGACCACATAGCTGTATGTTTCGGGGCTTGTACGATTTAAGGTATAATTAACAACGATTACGCACTAAATTAAAATGCTGTTGAGAGAATATAGAATTTTATTTGCTATATTTATTTAAAAATATTTTTATTCCTCTCGGAGATGCCGTTCTGTGCCACCATCCATTACAGAAAAACTTACTGGCTTTTGATTGCTGTAAGAGTATTTCGTTTTGTCTAGAGCTTTTGCCAACGTCCCCGTCGCTCGCGAAGATCTCGCGGAGGCGTTGAAATATAGTCAATAAACGAAGCGCAAAGGAAGAATTAAGGATCAACTTCACCGTCCATTCTCTATCGTTAACGACGGATTATAAAAAAAAGAGTGGAAGAAATCCTTCGAATGTTTAACGGACTTTGTATTAAAAGAATGAAATCCGTTTCAAATGTTAAAAACCACCTCGTTCGGCACGACCGTATCATTTTATTTTTCAACCCATATTCATCCGTGCTTCTAATATTAGCGACGAAAACGTGGTTGGTTCTATAAAAAGATCGTAAAGGTGGAAATAGAGACAATGGTTTTTCTGCCAAGCGTTCCCACGCAGGAGAGTTTGGAGAGGATGTGACGGGAGGAGGGTGGAAACGAGGGAGACAGCTAAGGGGAGGAGGAAGAGAAAAAGTTGAAGGTGGATAGGAACGGAGAGACTTAATGTACAATAGTTAGTTATGAAACGGTACACAATTCAGTTTTTTATTATTTTACTTAGATATCCTACTAGCGATATGTTTATTTAAAATTATGTCAACGTTCAAGTTTTATCTTCAGATATTTAATTATTTTTTCTTTTGACCTTCCAGAGGTCAGATGGTTTGCTTAGGAGATGCTTTAGTGGTGAAATATCCGTCAGCGTTATTTTCTAAGATGTGTTAATTTGTTTAGCTTATTTGTCGCTCAATAAAATTATAAATGTGAACGAATTCTTTCATGTAATACCTCGCGTTATTGCGTGTACATTTTGAAAACTGTAATCATCGGAAAATTATGGCTCGTAAATAAATAAGTACTGTAGTCCCAAAGAGAAAATTAAATGGTAAGGGTTTTCTGTTTCAACACATGTAATATGAACATTAATATTCGTACAAATCAATTCGAGTTAGAACATTTTCATAAAGTTCTATGAAGTTGTATATTTTGCAGTGGTCAACTTTTGAACAAACGGGTGGATAAGCCACTAGTTTCGACATTTCAGCGTTTTTTCTGAGGAATGTGTATTTGTTATTCTGTTCGTATTTCGACAACTCTATTTCAGTATTCCGCAAATGTCTTCCGCTGTTACCTGAAAGATGACTTACCAGAATGAAATGTTTCGCGTAAGAGGGGTGTTTGTATTTGTCAAGGCGCAGAACTATGAATGAATGGAGTTTATGAAAGAAGTCGATGAATAATAAATGTAGGTTCAAGAAGTGTAAGCTGGGATTTTCTTTTTGCCAAATGAGGTAAATTAAGCATCCCTGAATCGATCGTAGCTTCATATCAATCGAAAAAGCCACCCTTGACCGAACACCTTTGAAAATGTGCCGAGTTGGATATATTGCTCCTCGTTGGCTTCAAGAAAGAATTATCGAGCCCATGTTATGGCTGAAATCAAATCGAAAAGCTGCGTTTCTCCAATATACCTTCCTTTTCAAAATTCGCTTCATAGATTTTCCTCTAGAGGTGGCTTCAAATTCGGAAATTTCCTAAATTTGCAATGTTATTGTACCCAAACTGCTGAAGCTAAGAGGGGTGAAGTTTTCACGGGTGAGAAGGTCTAGTAAGGATCTATATTCCTAAAAAGAAGTGGAGACAAACCTGAACCCTTAAAAATTTTAAGAAAACCAGCTTCCACCTCATACTTTAGCAATTGTATCTTACACTTTTAGATGCTTTTACCGGTAAAAGACCATTGACGGCGGCTGATCTGTAGCCGAAATGCACATGCCCGTGCTTTTTAATGGGTATCGTCTTTCAATATCGATAACTTGTTAATAAGTTAAGCACTGTCTTCCCGCGGCTGTTTGGACGTTATAGTACGTTTATTTCTCTCGTCGTTGACAACCATTGGCGAATGCACGTAATATTTAGCGTCTAAGAATAAACTAAATTAATCCAGATCGGCGATTCCTACCTCCCGTTTTGGTGAGGATGGCGTGGGGTTAATTGTCTCCCACCTGCTTGCCAAACGTTTGCCTTGGACGGTATCCACGTTTTCTTTTAGAACATTACAAATTATTCCGTTTCGTAATATTTTTCATTGCCTTTTCGCCGAAATCCTTCTATTAAAGTACTCTTCCGTCGTAAACGTCGCATCCTAGCTTTTGCGTGAGGTTTCGGGAAGATGCAAAAGGAGCACTCGTTTTTCTTTGTGTATTTTGGATTCAAGGGGTGTAAAAAAAACTTTAATCCGAAGTTCATGACCCTATTGTTCGCGTTTGAAAGTAAACCGTGATTTTAAAACGTAATAAAAGTAATGGTGGATAAAGAGAAAATTTCAATATGGTATGTGTTATGAAAACTTTCGAAATTTCATTTCGTAAAGCGCCGTGAATATTTTACTGCGGACGTTATTCAGAAGTGACAGCAATTATATTGGTTTTTATTCGGAAAAAAATTTATGTTAAAATCAGAAAGAAATTTGAATGATTTCTTCTTAAGCCGAAGAACGAAACTCGGGGAAAACCGCCATTATTTCAGCCCCCAAACGCTTTAGCCAACGGAAAAACCCGCGCAGGACAGGACGAAAAGAATGTGATCGCGTAGTTTCAAAATAAAAATGAAGGACCAAACAAAAGAAGACGCGAAAGCCAAGAAAAATCAACAGCAAAAAAAAAACGCACACAAAACTTATGAGTTGATGAAACGGTAACGCATGCAGAAAAATAGCTTTTTAGAGATTGCATTTGAATTGTACTAACTTTGATTACATTACGGCAACGAAAGATATACCGTTGAATTTTATACGCTTCCAGCTTCTGTAACCCTGTTTTACGATTGCCCGAGCATATTGTTCCGCTTGCTCTTGAATTGATGTAGCTACACATCACGTTACATTTTTTTTTCGGCGACTCGACGCTTCATTAGCTTTTTTTATTTTCATTTGTCGTTGAAAATGTTGGTATACTTTTGTTCGAATTAATCGAGGCGCTAAAAATTAGCCACACGTTAGAGATAGATGGAGATGTGTCGTGTTAATAAAGGCGTGGCAGAAGACGATTGGCATTGGAAGAGCTAGGAGAAAAGATAAAGCGTTGAAATTAGGTCTGAGGAAAAGGGAGGGGAGGAAAGGGAGTAAATATGAGAGTAGTTAGAAAGGGATGGAGGTAGAATAGAATGTAGAGGGTGAGTTGGGTTGGGTTGGTAGGTGGAGAGTAGAACGAGTTATAATGAAGAAGATAGAGAATGAGGAAGGGTTGGACGTAGCTTAAGAAAGGTTGGAGAAAAGAGATGGAAGGTGTGGGGTGGAAAGGGAATGTCAGAGTGGAGTGGGAGTGGCAGAATGTGGAAAGAGGAATGCAGTGGTTGGAAGGAAAATCGAAAGGGGTAATGCAATGCAGTCGAACTTCTATAAGTCGAACGTCTATGTCTCGAATTTTCCGTAACTCTTAAGTCAGTGGTTCCCAAACGCGGAACCCTAAATAAGATATAGTAAGCCTAATCGCAATAGAATAAACTTTAAAGTCATTATAATGTTTATTTATATAGCTAACGTATCTTAGATTTTCATGTTTCCTGCTGTAAATAAGAGAAAGAAGAAGGGAAGCCCATTTAACTTCTCCGGAACCCTAGTGTTCCGCGAAACGCAGCTTGGGAAACTCTGCTCTAAGTGAATTCGTTTTACAGGGAGAAATCTTTTACATGTTGTTTTTCTTCTGTAGCTCGAATTTTGTACGAGACGAATGTTTTTTTTTTGTTTTCCTTAAGGTTCGACTCGTACAAGTTCCACTGTAGTTGGAAACGGTTCAGACAGTGGAATGGAAAGAGGGAATGGAGGAGAGGGAAAAGAGAATATGGAAGGGAGTGGGGCGCTTTATGGTCGGGAAAAGCGGAAAGGGTGAAAGTAAGAGTTCGAAAGGGAACGAGTGGTAAGAAGGGGTAGTGAGATAGGATTAGTGGGAAAAATAACGTGCCACGACCCTTCTTAACCGTCCAAATCTTTAAATTCGTGGAAGTGTGTCGTGTGGTGTGAAGGAAGGGTCTTTTGGAATGGGAGGCGAGGAATATGGTTTAAGTGTATTTAAAATAAAATAATTAATCTTTCGCGTTGGGTGGGTTGGAGAGGTTTGGCTCCTCTCACCTCTTTAGGTCGACTTGTATTTATTTATACGCAGTTCATTTGAAGTCGGGTAAGTTTTAGATCGTTGCGACAGGTGAGAATTTTTCT
Source organism: Uropetala carovei (assembly GCA_036926305.1). Classification (NCBI taxonomy): domain Eukaryota; kingdom Metazoa; phylum Arthropoda; class Insecta; order Odonata; family Petaluridae; genus Uropetala; species Uropetala carovei. The sequence continues at coordinate 3,936,031 of JAXCHB010000101.1, read as the reverse complement.
TTCTCGCGAAATGTGCTCGTTCGGTGGACGGTGTTTTTTATAAACACCTTATGTTTTTTTTTAAAAGAGATTTTTAAGTCGTTTCAGCGAAGGTAATGCGGAATCAGGACGGATTTTATTTTTGCTCGGAGGATATTTTTGCCAATGTACCAGAAGGAATATTCAAAGTTCACGAGGAGCAGCAGAAGTGATTGAAATAAATAGTGTAAGTTAAGTTTGAAATCCATTGCAGTTGGGAAATCAAAAGTAAAGTGAAATAAAACATTTAAAACAAGTCAGATAATATTGACTCAAAACTAAACCTTGTGGTTTCCGTAAATTATTCTCAAATTCTATTATCGATTGACCGCGAAGAGGGCGGAAGTTGGTTATGTGGTCCGCAATTTGTGCACCAATGTGGTCATCGAGCCAAAATGTTTGGGCACCACTATGTTGTACCAAGAACTTATAGAGTCATTTATGATAAATGAGTGCAGATTTTAACGAAATATATAACTCGGATTGAAATTTATCCTACACAATATCGTCCATTACCGGAGAGTAATTTTGTTATTTTTGTTTTTCACAAATTTTGAATTACAGTAGGGCCCGGTTATTGTCATCACGTTTGTCAATTGTATTTTGATTCTATTAACCTAAAATCGAAGGAATAGTACAGGATGCAAAAAATTATAATAACATACACATATAAAAATAACGCACTTTATTACATATTTTGTAGGAACATTTTTGCAGACAAAATAATGAGTACATATTTCCACTGCGCGTGCTTAACATATAACTATATTATTGCACTCAAGCTTTGTCAAAGGGTTATTATTTCAAATAGTCACTTTTTTAGTTTGCTTCGAACTGTCCTACAGAGCCTATTGAGAGTGATTTCAATATTGTATAACAATACCACCACCTTCCAACGCCCTCCTCAGGATGACAATAGCTTCAGGAGTTTGCCGTTTGCTAAGTGGGATTCGTTCAGATCCATCGTGATTTTTCTCACCCACCCACTCACGGCCGCCTGTGTGCAAGTTTCTCATTTGCCGCCTTTTTAGGCGTTCTTTACAAAAATGAAAAAAAAACGCCTTATGGTTTGATAAATTTCGATAGCCAATAAATACGTAAGAATATACGGCATATTATAATACAATCCGCATTACTGTTAAAAATACTGTGTCTGACGATAAATCGGCCGCCCCCGTTGTTTGGCCGCCCTTGTGCGTCGCACACATCGCCCCTGCACCCACTCATTAAACTCCATGTCATCAGACTTCCTTACCAGGTCCGAATCTTGACATGGTTGAACTTCATCACCTGGGACCTAGGCCTCGGCCAGACTTTCCCATAGTGCAGTGGTTCTCAACCTTTTTTTTTGTCTGCGTCACTCCATGTTCAGTTATGCGTCACCCCGTCTGACGTTCCATTACCTTCAAGTCATCTTTAGTGATAAATTGGGCTTTCCCTGCCAGATGAAGATAAAACTCTGGCATTTAAATAAGCACGCGTGTTTATTCTTCTGCTTTTATTTATTTTTATGAACCAGAATGTGATACACTATGAATTTATCAAATATTCCCGTTACCCCTCAATAACCCGCGCATCACCTTGGGGTGTCATGTCACCCCGGTTGAGAACCACTGCCATGGTGGCTAACGCCAGTCAGTGTCAGTCTGACCAAGGCCTGTCCAACATGACTACTTGCTTATCTTACTTAAAGGTTTTTAACTCAACTTTTGATTCTGATAACCTAAAATCTATTTCCAATAAGCGACGAAAATATGGTACATTTTCATGATTTGAGTCCGTTCTCTGAAATTAGATTCTATAAAGCGGTTTGATTCTAATAGCCAGTGATCACATTAAGCGGCGCCTGTATTTCTGTCGAAGCACACATTTTTTCAGAATTGTCCATCTTGCTGATTGCACAGTTATTGGAAAAAAATTGCATAAAAATTCTTTTTTCCTCTAATACCAACGAAATATATGCATAAGTGCGAAAGAAAAAGGGACTCGATAACTGCGCGTTAGGCGTTCCCTTTAACTCCGAGACAATTTATTGCTGCCCTTGTCGTTAATTACGATTTTATTGTTAGTTTGCGTAATACGAAGACATTTTTGTGTCGAGAAACGAAAGGACACTCGGACAGAGAGAGAGAGAGAGTTCCTTGTCCCGAAGCAATAAACGTCGTTGCGTGATCCGTGATTTAATATGGTTTATCCACCTGATGGTCCGTTTCTTTTTCGATTTTCCTTGTTTTCTCGTACCGTTTATATCTCCGTGTTTTCTTTCGTTAAGTGTATTTATTCCTTTACGTCACCGTCTTCGTGTCATCGAATCTTTCATCCCCTTCCACCCTGCACCCCTTCCCTGCTTCGCCCGTTCTCTCTTTTATCCCCTCCCACTGTCCCTCTTGTTTCCCTGGTCCTGGTCATTCCGCCCGCAGCGCGCCCTATCAAAGTTGAACAATCTCCTTTCCAATTCCTTCTCAGTATTCAAACCAGATTGTTCCATTTCCGAAATGGGCCATTTATCTCTTCCAAGTTAGGAAAAGTCTTAAATTTTTTTATGCGAGGGCGGTTCTCCGAAAAGGATTAAGGCAAGCTTTTAATATGTCATTGTCAACGGATAATACCGTTCCAATGCTCGCTCCGTAATGAACAGCCGTATGAAGCCCCCGCTAGCGTTTTCACCAGGTGACATTTTGCCAGGGGCGGGGTTCAAGTTGACATTTGGCACAAGATCCGATTTTCCCATGCTCCTTCCTACCTTTTCAGCCTTCTCTCTCCTTCCCCCTCTCTTCGCCCTTTCCGCCTCCATCGGCGTCTTTGTCCCACCCGCCACCTATTGTGTCTTACGATCATCACTCTTCAAATCCCTTTCCCTATTATCCCTTCCCCCGATAAATATCTTAAATTTAGCTTTTTCATTTTTCCTCCGGACGTCATTCGCTTCGGCGGAGAGTGATTCTAGTGACGGGAAATATTATATGATCGATTGTCGCGGCAAAATGTCGGCGGATTTTTATGTTATTTCTGTATGGAAGAAGAGAATTCTATTCTCCGCCGATATTTGATTTTGTACTTGGTTGACGGTTTCAAAATTATGCTTAGGGGTTTTCATTAATAATTAAATGCGATTAATATACAAGTTACTTCCTTTTAAAAGAATTATCGAGAGGGTGTTACTAAGCTGCATGGTGGATCCTAGCGTAATGCTATGCATAAACTGTTCTGGCACGAACCTCTTAAGGTAAATTTAAACTCTTTATGAATTGTTTAATTGGGCATGTTCTTGCCGCATCCTGTCAGGTATCTTTAAAATTGAATACGAGAGATAAACAAAAATTTCCGGACGTAAGTTTTAACATCAAAAATATTGTTTGGAACTGATTTCCGCCCAAACGATATCGCAGAATTTCTTAACTTTCGATAGAAACTCTTGTCCACTCAAGCACCGGCTAATTCTAATGCGGCCTTCTTAGAGACTACGCATACAAGAGGTTCCTACTTCTGGTATATGTTGTTCAAGAATGAACTGGCAACTAAACTTTTTACTCTTATCAACGTGCATCGTTATTGTTCCGCCCATGCCCCCCTTTCTTAATCGGTTTGAGAGAAATATAGAACCCTTGTTAGCGGGTGTGCGGGGGAAAATTTTTCGGCTGCTTTTGTCTTTCCGGTTTTCCCCATCCGTTTCCGCACAGGGTGGTAAAAACTTCGGAAGGGGGAAGAGGCATGCAGGGAAACATGTTTTATGACTGGTAGAGTTTAGGCAACTCACCAGTATTCTATGGATACAAACGAACCGACGGTAAGCGCCCAAAGAGCTTTGGTGCACCGGGCGGCCACCCGGCTCGCCCGTACCTCGGGCTGGATAAAATCATACCGCGGGCCGGATAAAATCATGCCGCGGGTCGATATAGTTGACAGCTATATTGGTAAAACCGCAAAAGAAAGCATTCGTTAGAATCAATGACCGTCGAATTGATACTACGTCAATCTGGTTCACTCGACAGTTATATGAGCTGCGGTGTCACCTGTATCATATCTTTATATAAGATGGCTGTTAAACATTTTTGTTTTGAAAGCTTTTTCATTTACAACATTAGCAGCGATTTGGCTGCTCGCCAGGTTGTAAAAAACGACACAAAAATCTCGGACTATATTTTTGTGTCGACCTAATTCTTGATTTTTAAAGCATATCCTCTTGGAATCATGTTAAAAGTGTCTTTAAAGCCTGTCTCCTTTCTCGTAGTAAATTGGTAAAAAATCGCCAATATGTTAAATATGATCGGCGAATAAAGTATTGCCAACATTTTTCAGAATGATATTGCCCTCTTTCGACCGTAAATTCCAAATGGGTGCTTCGCGTGTTATACTGTAGAAGTCTCAAGTTCCATCCCTTTCCATTCTAATTGGGGCAATAAAATATTTCAAATGGTTATTTACGAAAATCGCCATCTATTTATAAGTGTAGAAATATTTTATTCTTGTATGTTGATTTTTTTCTGACTCCTCGCAAAAATGCTAGTTACTTTTGGAGCCGTGAAACTATGCGCAGTAATGTTTCAACGAATTGCAGCTCGAGATGGGTCTGCTATTAAAACATTTTTTGTTGCTTTACTTACGCTCGGGTTTGCGAAGTAATCAGCTATTCTTTTTGCACTAATAAGATAAGATACTTGATTTGTCCAAAGATCTGAAAAAGTAAGGTACAATTTAAGACATAGGACACGTCAGGGTTACATTGTACATACAATCATATAAACACTTTGAGTAGATTAAAAAAATGTAAGATAAAGTAAACAGGAAAAGAAAATTCATAATCAGTCAATATTATCCTCAAGGAACTCATTTGTAGAATAATATAATTTGTTTTGCAAGAAATTCAATAAATTAACTTTGAAGGAAGTGATTCCATTAATAGCTTTCAAATTTTTTGGAAGCTTATTGAATAAACGCAGACCAACCCATTTAGTTCCAAGAGCAGTTTTACAGGTTCTTTATGAGACTGTCCTGGTGAGGACTATACAAGAGACAAAATCAGCCTGAAATATGTATATTAAACTACGCATAATCCTATAATAAGGTGCATTTTTCTCCAAATAATATTTATTGAATTAATTTTCTTTGTATCGTCATAATTTTGAAACATCCGTCTCGCTATAGTGTCCAACCCTTTTTAATTTTAGAGGTTAAAAGATAAGATCGAAAGAAGAAAGTTAATAAGATACCCTTATTAGTTACGCTTATTTCAAATTTTATTTTTGTAACTTGTCAACTTCTCGCTCTTGGCGTCTCATATTGCGTTATAATTATAATCGTAGAGCAAACGCAAGTGAAGTAAAACTAAGGTCATTATCATACCCCCGTTTTCATTTCCCGGTGCCCTCTTATGATTTAAATGATCCTATAACGCGATATAGCGCGTTTTTTGACGCGGAAGTGCGAAAACCGCGAGGTAAATGAACCCACCGGCGGATATTTTATTTTTTGAATTTTAAGGCCGATTCCCGCATCCTGGTCTCGTTTATTCGACCTTCTCTTTCTCTCTCTCTATCCTTCTCCCTTCTTTTAGTGTTTAGGACCAAACGTTTCGGTCGCCATTTCGTTAATTGGGTCCCACCCCGCAAAAACATTCATGAGGTGTAAAGTTCGCGGGTGTTGACGGCAGACGCGTCCAATAAAAAACTTAACTAGTAACCAGTCCATGTTCTGTTGGAGGGAGTGAATACGAACGGACAGTTTGGAAGAATTTACATGGCCACTATTAAAGAGTGACGGGACGTTATTTTTTCGCCGAAAAAAAGCGTCCACTCGTCCCTTTTCCTCGACCACTCCGTTTCATTACTTTGCTTAGCGGTTGACAATAGCCTAACTCACTCGGCGATAATGGATTGGTGAGAAGTTACTGCCGTAACTATGGCGGACGTGACGACGCCTAAGCCGACCACGCCCAGCCTGAAATTTTTAAACGCATCGGGTGCTTAGTTATTACCCGCTCCATCTCGCGGGTATTCCTGGAACCTCGATCGCTCGCGGCCTATTTTTATATTAAAAAAATAAATAAAATGGTAGGATATTCGTCAGAAATTCGGGGCGATTCCATCTCGCGTCCTTCGGGAAGGGGTTTAATTTGGGTTACATTTACAAATCTGTTTGCGTCAATCGCGTAATGGGTTTTGCAGTGCGTTGTCTTTTTTTTCGTGCGGTTCCGCCGGGCGGATTAGTTAATTTGATTCCGCGGATGAGGTCTATTTTTGATTTTTGTGGGCTTCCGTTAATTCGAACGCGTGATCTTTTGACGTTTTCTTTGTTCGAAAGGGAGCGATGGATTTCTCGCTTTTTCGGATATATCTGTAAATCGCGATTTTTTCAAATTCCACGTCTCCGGACAGGTTATCAAACCGAATACATATTTTTTTAAATCCGAATTTTGTACTTAGGAAAATTTTTACGCGTTGTTATTTTTTTAAATTTAACTGTCCTTATCCGAAATTATTCAAAATGAAAATGGAGTCAAGCATTTTTGCTGAATCATTGTAATGTAAAGTCAAATGTTACTTTTTTCGAATTTATTACAAATTTCAAGATGTAATGTTAGGAAATATAGCTTTTATGCGTGAGTACATGAGATTAATCACAAATTTGAACTTGTAGAATTAGAAATATTATGAACTGGACCGGTGAACGAACCCGGGTCTCACAATTTCCGCGCAGGAGCTTTAACCAACGGAGCTACCAAACCAGTCTAATTCTTCTTCTCCAAGTTCACATTTATTACAGATTCGCTTTTAGTAATGTAAATCCGCATTTTCATTCAAATTTAACGCGAGTCGTAACAAAATCTCGAATATTACCTGCTGCTTGGAAGTTAAGATTTTGAAAATTGTCATAGGAAATATTTATATTATCAGATAATTGGTTAATAAGTAAAAACCAGAGCTATATATATATCTATATATCCTAAGTACCAGAGATACTCCCCTTGCCTCACTATTTCCTCCAGAGTAAACTACCGTGGATTCTTCCGAGTCGAACTGTCCTTCTCCTTCCCATCTAGCTTCGCTCAGCCCTATGATATCAATCCCATTTCTTCTTTCAGGTTCTTTAGCTTTCCTGCCTTCCTCATGGTTTTTTACCTAAGCGTAAGTTACCTTCGACAAATGCTTTCCTCAAGGCAATCCCCGCCCGGAGATCCGATTGGGGGACTATTTTACATCCGGAATATTTTACCTCGAGAGAACTCATATTGTCCAACCATAGAATCATAACTAGGGAATTTTAATGTTGTAGTTTCCCTCTTGCTTTCCACATCGCAGTACTATAGCCGTTTAAATCGTCCCGATCACGCCTACAGCTCCATTGGATATAGACCCAGCCATAGTAATTTGTTTTCGGCTCTATACCATACTGACAGTACTGCTGCCTACCGTCAAAAAGCAGACAGGATCGGTACAAATGGAACTGGAAGAAGAGAATTGCATTGAAGAAGACAACTTGGGACCAGGTACTATGAAAAGCGAAGTAGAAAAGGCGATACTGGAATTAAAGAAAGGAAAATCTACAGGCAGCGATGGAATACCGGCAGAGGTACTTAAAGTCATGGGATCGGAAGGACTAAAAGTGATTACGAAACTAATTAACAAAATTTACGACTCGGGAGAGTGGCTTCAGGATTTCTTAGATGTAACAATGATCCCTCTAAAGAAGAAGCCAAAGGCAATGCAGTGTAAAGACTGCAGAACGATAAGCCTACTGTCACACACTTCGAAGATCATCACGAGGATTCTTAATAAAAGACTAGAGGAAAAGGCCGAAGAAATGCTAGGGGAAGATCAATTCGGCTTCAGAAAAGGACGAGGAACCAGAGATGCTATCGGTGTAGTGAGAATCTTATCAGAAAGGGCAATAGAGTACAGTCAAGATTGCTGCGTATGTTTCGTCGACTGGCAGAAGGCCTTTGATAGAGTAAATTGGGTACTGCTGTTGAGGATATTAAAGGATATAGGTGTAGACTGGAAAGACAGGAGACTGATCAGGAATCTATATGTGAATCAAGTTGTAAAGGTCAGGTTGGAGAATACGGACACCAGCGGAGTACATATCGGTAGAGGAGTAAGACAGGGCTGCTGTCTATCGCCGATTCTATTCAATATATATGGAGAGAGGCTAATGCAGGAAGCGGGAGATTTCAAAAACGGAGGAAGGATTGTAAGAACAGTGAAATACGCGGATGATCAAGTACTTCTAGCAAGAAAGGAAAAGGACTCCAGAAAATGATAAATAGACTAGTGATAACGGGTAGAAAATACGGTATGGAAATTAATACAGAAAAATCCAAGGTCTTGCGAATATCAAGCAAAGAAGAAGAAAATTTGATCATAAGTATTGGAGGAAAGCCATTAGAACAAGTTTCAGATTATAAATACCTTGGAAGCATCATAACGAGAGAAGCAAAATGTACCGAGGAAATCAGAACTAGAATAACAAAAGCAAAAGCCGCTTTCAGAAGAAAGAAACTCCTACTAACGGGAAATATAAAGCAGGAAATCCGCAAGAGGTTGATAAAATGCTATGTATGGAGTATAGCTTTGTATGGGCAGAAACATGGACGCTAAGGAAAAACGATATAAAATACTTGGAAATCTTCGAAATGTGGACATGGAAAAGAATGCTGAATATAAAATGGACAGATAGGGTGCAAAATGAGGAAGTACTACGAAGAATAGGAGAGAAGCGAACGATTATACATACTATCAGAAAGAGGAAGGCGAACTGGATTGAGCATTACCTGAGGAGAGAGTGCATGATAAAAGAAGTGCTAGAAGGAAAACTGGATGGAAAAAGAGAAAGAAGTAGGAAAAGGTTTCAGCTGGTAGACGACTTGAAAGGGAAAGAGAACCATCAAGACACGAAGACAACTGCGGAAAATAGGAGTATATGGAGAACCAAGTTTAACCATGAATAATCACGGACCTGTCAACGGACAGACTACCTATGATGATGATGGTGATATATATATATGGAATTGGGGTGCAATCTTACTGCTATTGCACGTACGGTGCGTGGAAAAAAAATTTAGCTGCATATTAGACCTGCTTTAAGCCACATTAACGGTTGCGTGATAACGTAACGTTCATAGGAATTATTTCCAGAATCCCGCTTGTCGTCTGAGAGGTGTTTACTCAGGTGCTCCCATTGCCGTCACGGACGTGATTAGATCATCGTTTTAGCGATGCTGTAATTCCCGCCACGGCGGCTAAAGGAGTGCATAAAATGGCAGCGGCACAGCACGTATCCGCGAATCCGCGGGAAAACGAAAAAGAAAAATACTTTTAGAGTGTCCTCCTTCCTTTTTACGTCCTCGATGGAAATTTAACGTAGGAGTGTCGTCTCCTTTCCGAAATGCACGACGAGTTAACCGGTATGATCCGTACTTCCTTTCCAGTCCCGTGGAAAAGAGAGAGAAATGAGATTCTAATTTTCTCCCGGTTTTTTTTATTTTCTTTAAATTTATATTTTCCATCCGGAAGCTATATTTGGAGGTGACGTGAGCTGGTGAGAGAGAGAGGGAGGGAGGGGGTAGGTGTTTTTTTTAAAGAGGGTGGTGGAAGGGGAGAAAAGGGGCGCGGTCGATCTTTTTGGTTCCTTTGCCGTGGAAAAAAGGGCATGGCGGTGATCTTCACCTTATCTCCGTTTCCAATGTCGTCCACTGAAGGGTAGTCGTCGCGTAATCATTTAACTTCGTCGGTGTTACTCCCCATTTCTTCCTCTTTTTCGAGGTTTGGAATCCGTGATGGGGATCAAGGGATTATTCTGTCGCATCTCTTTTTAAAAAATATCGAAAAAGGTCCCTCGTAGGGCGGCCTTCTTCAACAGGTACGGTTTCGTTTTCGGAGAGAATGGGGAAGGGCTCTCGTTGATGATTCCTTCCTACTCTCTCCCCCTTTGCCGTACATACCGAGGTTATTTTGCGTAGTTGATGACTGAGAAATGTTTTTTTTTTTAGGAAATAGCGGTATAGAGAAAATTCACCAGGGGAATTTCAGTCCGTACCCTAGTACGTGTATGAAAAATATGCGGCCACGGCAGCTTATTCCCATTTTGACCGCCGACGTAATATATTACACCATTAAACGAATTTTATCGAAATAAATTTTATACATAAGGTTACTTTTGAGGAAGGAAAAGTCGGGACAATATTTGGTTTTTATTCTTTTAGTCGTCCATATTTTAGATCAAGAAATTCTTCCACAGTTCGGATGTAATATTTTTTTAAAAGGTTGCAAATAATTTTACAAATTTTCGGAATGCGTTTGCAATTTTACATCATTATATCAATCGGAACAGTAATTGTAGAGGCATATATGATGCAATTTACCGAGATAATACATCCAAGCAATGACGTCAAATCAAATAGATCAAATGGTTAAAATACAGAAAATCCGATGTCCGTGTGTTAGGAAAGACTTTTTCTGGGCACCGGAACATAGCACTGAAAACGGAGACCAATTCCGGATAAAATGAGCGTCTGGTGTGCCTAATTAATTGATTGTGTAGCGGTTTTGCCGTGGAAGCGTCTCCATCACGATATAACAGTTGAATTTGTTGAATAGGCCATTAACAACGAGTAGGTTTCCATCGTTATCATTGACACTCGTTGCAGTCGCCTTATAGATATCTTTGTTCTTCTCTGGAGACGCTTCTTAATTATGAAAGATCTTCTGTAAACACTCAGGCATTGCAAAACTGCTTCATAATCTCCGAGGTACAAGAAGGAAGCGCAGCGCGCGGTATGTTTTAATAAAGGGACAGAGGCGTATACGTTTCCTACAAGGAAAGGTCCAAGTCACGCGCGTATGGCGGGAAATTAATTTCTCGGAGTTGCACCAGCTTGTTTTCCCGCGTGGCGTAACTGCTGTCAGCGAAATTCCGTAATTGCGCGTTGCGTAACCCCATAATTCACGTGGGGCGGAAAAGAGCGTATCAAAATTCTCTGCAAATAGGCCTATCGGTTGTTGTGCCAGTGGATTTGGCGAGATTGTTATTGGCAAGTATGCGTCTAGTGAAGCAGCGGCGACATAAGCCTTATGTCTTGTCATTCCTCCTCCGTTTGCCAAATTATTCTGTTGTGTTAGCGACTGAGTGATTAATCAGGCCTGCGCGGGTTGCGAGCAAGTTATCTAATTGTTTATCGAGACTTAATGGCCACGGTTTTGGACCTATCAAATCGCTGTTGGCAAAAGAAACCAATGGGAACTCGAGTAAATTACCGGGTCTGAAAGCAATTGTAGCATTTTTTTCTTCGGTGGAATTTTATGTAACTGGCGATAAGTAGGTCGGATGATTTTCTTGGTGTCCTCTGTTTATGTTTTGTAGATGATGTTTATCAAGGATGCGAAAGCTGGACCGCCATTTGTAGCAATATACATATTCTTATGTTTCATTTCTGTTAGAAATGTAATGTAGTTCTGCATAAAATCACCAAACTTTTATATTTTTTGCGCTTAAAACGTTTGTTATTTTTTATTATTATTCAAGTAATGCGCGTGTATATTGTGTTGGAAATATTTATTTCGTGAAAAATAATATCATGTTTTTTTAAGCGATGGTGACTTGTTGAAAAACGTTAATCGTTGTTTTAAGGAATGGCACCCTCAAAAATATTACATCTGTTATTCCAAAAAATAATTTGTACCATTCAGTCACTCCATATGCATCTTATCCTACAATTGTCTTTTCCTTTTCTTGGCTGTGTTGAAAAGGTTATTTATGGCTAACGATAAAGGTTGTTTGATTGGTTTCTGTTACATGATTTTTAAAACAGAATTTCGTCAGTTAATAAATATTATTTCTTTTAGGATTTATAAAAATCTCGCTTTAATGATACATGAAACTTATTTGAAACGTTTAAGCTGCTCAATGCGTAATGCCTTCGGAAAAAAGTTCAGCTGTCATGGTGTGCCTCGTTACCTACGGCATCCAAAATATCAATTTCTAACAGTACCTACCAACATCTCTGATCGATTTTTAATAAATAAGCCCAACGTGTCTGCCATCCGGACATTCCATTCGTAGGAATCTTGCACCCCATGAAATATACACCGCGATGCGTCCCCAAGGGGGTTTGATTACCAGTCATTCGAGACGCGTCCCCATTGCGGGACAGTTTGGACCACGTCCAAACGCTTCGGTTCCTCCCATCTCTTAGTCCACCCACACCCTTCCCGTACACCCTCCTCCCCCGTTCCCCCTAAACTTCACCCATCGAGGCCTCTCTTAAGTCACGCCTTTCACTCCCCGCCTCCTCTTCTTCCTTCACCTCCCACCGCCTCCACCTAAAGCCTCTTCCTTCCTTCCCTTGGAAAAAAACTATCAATGGACGGAAAACATCATAGAGTAACTCGTTCAGGAGATGTATATTTTTTTTATGTAGACCAAACTTCCTGTTTATAGAAAAGGTGCAATTTCGTACTGATTATACGAGACCATGCGAGCGATGGTATGGCGAAGTTGACGTTGATTCCCTCGCAACTTAGATGTGTGACCTGGTTGTCGCTTCACGTGAGTTTTTATTGGCTAGATTTCTTCTTTCTTTAGCGCGTCGTGCGTGTCCGGTCAGATAGACTAGCTCGGGATGCTGGAGACTACGGCTTTCGCGAGAAAACTTTCAAGTTTTTATGAAAAGTATGTGAAGAATGTCCATAAAATTTTCATAATTTTAATGAAAATATGTTGGCAAAGTCTTTTCCGTTTTAGTTATAACGCTACTTTTCTGTTTTAATGTGGCATCTACGAATATATATATTTGTCTATTTTCCACTAATCCTGCCCACCCAAGAATTCAGGACTTCCAACCATAAGCGTAGAAATATTCCCTAACACTGTAGTTACCACAGTGTTAGGGATATTTTTTACGCTTGGTTGGATAAACTGTAGCTCGCGGGCCGCATGCGGTTCTTCTAGGTCTCACAATCAGATGCGACTCGCCGTTTACGGTTCGCTCTATTAATTTAAAATAACAGGTGGCGATACTGCTCAAAACACGACACGCAGTGCAGCTCTTTTCTAGATTACAGGTTGTCTCGTATTTATTCGTACAAATCGCATTTAACCCATTTCACTCGTATACCGGAGAGAGGAGAAGCTCCTACATTTCATTCATTTAAGCTCCCGCAGTTTTTCAACCAAATTTTGAAAAATCTTATTTCAAGAATGTGTCTACTATTACAAACTCAAAATAGACTGGAGGGCATCGGCAGAGTATAAACTGAGGCAAATGTAAAGTTTATCTTGATTGTCGTAAATTGGTTAATAGAGAGGAATTTCGATATTCAAAATCCTGCATTCAATCGCGTATTAATCTACATTTTTATGCCAATATTTTACTCTGAAAATACCTTTTTGACCATCGTGCGAGCAAGTTAATTCCAAGTTACGTGCTTATGTTCTCATCTAATTAAGTTTTCACCGTTATCACTCAGGAGTTTAATTTGGTTATGAAGGCTCACTTGATTACTACATCTCTGCCGCAAATCGTTTTAATATTCAGGTGTTCAGCACATAATGCGAAAGGTACTACTTTTTTATGGATGCGGGAATTTTGCGCGTTAATACGGTAATTGGTATCATTATTAATTATTCCCCTAACGATTTATGAATCTAATCTGTGATGAACGGCAACTTCCATTTGCTTCTTAAAGACGACAGTTCTTTCGGCCGCATTCAGAGGGATTATTCGAAAATTCTCCTCCAGGTTATGACTTATGCTAGCATTAAGATGTTATGCGATTATTTCCCTCGCCTTGGAAATTCTCTCTCTGCGATAATAAAAAAAAAAGAAAAACGACGACAGTCGTGCGTGGCGATAAATCTTCCCCACCCACCTTTTTAATGCGGAGGAAACCTAATCCGTTAGGTATTCATCCCAATTTGTATCACTCCTTCATTTCCCCATCTTCCTTCCACCCTTCCTCAACCCCCAGCCATTCATCGCCCCCAGTTTGCCCCGAGTCTTAGTCTTTTACGACCCTTTTTTATGGTGCCCTCCCCATTTACGCCTGTGTGACACGATCATTCCAGGCGTGGAACTTGGGGGCCCCCAAGATATTTGGGGCCCCACAAAAATACTTAGAATTTTTCCCGTAATCTGCCGTAAGGTATTCGAAGTAGTAATATTCTTATGGGAATGAAAGATTTCATCGCTCGAAATGAAGACTAAAATACCCATCTCAAGTGTTCGGGGTTCTTTTGTCCTATCCTTATAATGTTAGAATTATAGAAGTCTCGATGTATTTTTGGAATTAAAACGTAGGAAATATCGATAAAAATCAAAACGCTATAATAATTTCATATAGTTTATATAGAAGGGGCAGTTTATGTCTTTTTGTCTGTTTCTTTGCAAATAAGAGTTCACCTCGTCAATTGGTGCTGCCACCTTGCGGCAGTTATTATAACTGCTAGGAGCTTTCAGAAGACGGTCAGGCTATTTCCTCATTGTTTTATATTTAAATGCAAATATTAATAATCAGTCTATCTATAATTCTTCCGTTGATATTTCAACGGGAATTACACTCGTTTTTTATATAAATGGATGCCCCAAATACTTGACTTGCGTGGGAGCCCCAAAACCGTAGTTACGCCCCTGGATCATTCGTCGAATCCATTTAAGATTCTCTACCTCTGTCTCTCTTCGCGTAGCAATTCACCATCGCCATCTTCACTCTAGTTTTCCATCGTTGCTTTACCTTTCTTCCTTCGTCCGATAACTTATACCTTCTAGGAGTAGAACCACATCCCATACCTCCCGCCATCCATCACTGTCCCGCTCTCTACTAAGTCTTGCGCGTCCCTTATGGTTAAAAATGTCTGCTCCTCTTTTTTTTCTCTCTCTCTCTCCTCCCTCGCTACTCCGAAGGACGTCGCACCAGCCTATCCTAACAATGCTTCGGACTTTTGAGACGGATTTATCTTCCGTTGAAAACGAAAGTTTGTGTTAGAGCACGGGGTGCACGCCGGTATGGATGGCTGGAATGTGCGCGTGGGTAAACATTAAAAATATTCTTATAATAGAGTCGCGGTTTAACTCGAAGGTCGTGCATCCTTAAGGGTGTGTTGTTTTCTGCGGGAGAAGGCTGAAAGGTTATCAGAAGATCCTTTGTGTGAGGAATCTGTGAGATTTTTTTTAACGTCGGATAATTATTTTTATTTTTCGTGTATTAGCGAGTTATTTCCGTTATGCTGTCGTGTAAACTACCTTGTAACTGTATTAATGTAACTAATAGGCTTAAATGTTATGTATAATTCGTTGCTTATACATAAATTTTCAAACAGTTAATTGAAAATGTTGTCAAAGACGTGTGTGTCGGATATTTTAAAAAATCAAACACTTTAGCCTTCCGTGAATTAATCATAAAATTTTAAAGTAAATATGTGCTAGAGATGGTTTTTGATAATGCAAAGCATCGAATGTTTATCTTCGCTTTCGTTTATCTTGTTCGAACGTCAAAAATATGAAATTCTGATGGACCAAGGTTATAAATATATCCCAAAAAAGAGTATTCGACGTTTACTATCGCTGGCCTTCACAAAAATAGTCCAGGCTGCTATAAAAATCCATCCTTTCCAACTAAAAATTTACTACCTTTAACTTACGTTCTTACAGAAACGAAACCGTCGTCCAAATACTTGCCTCCGTGTCCGCCATCTTTATTTTCCGTGTCCCGTCGTCCCATCTTCGTGTCGCTATAAAAGAATGTATATTAGAAATAATTTATGGGTGGTAGGGAAAAGAGAAGTAATGTCGAAGTTTACCCCCTAATGATGCCCTCGATTTTCCGTAATGCCGCGGTTTATAACTTCAGTTAGATTTTTTTCTTTTTCGTGGTACTTAATGATTTCTCAGTGTGTGTAGAGAACAGTAACTCGTCAAATATGAGTTAATATGAGTCGGTATAATAATTTATGAAATTATATTATTTTCTCTCAGGAATGTGTTCATGTGTGTCTATATGAGTTGATTCTTCTTCGTTTTGCCATTGCATATGATATTGATGTTATCCTTTTATGCTTTGTTTAATTATTTTGTTTATGTTATAGTTATACTAATGATTTCTATGATTTCTTCATATTCCTCTCAAACTTTTAATTATGCCATGAGTAGCTTTCGTAGGTTTTTCTCTCGCCTCCTTCTTGTGTGCGTCTTCTTGCAATTGGGTTTTTCCTATGGTTTATATATATTCTGTTCTTCCTTAATTTTTTTTTATGAAGACGTTTATCTGTCTACTAGCTGAAACGCCCAGCTTCGCTCGGGAGAGAGTTTTCTTTTAAGTAGCAAACGATATTTTTGTTGCTTTATACTTTTAAAGTATTGATAGACTATATTTAGGCTTGAATCCATTTGTATATACCCTTTATCTTGGCCTTAGCTATTCTTTCTCTACGGCGCGCCACGGCGTGGATTTTCCTTGCATTATTCTTTACGTGGCTATTTCCCTTTGAAGAGGACAACAATTAAGAAATTTAACTTTGTTGCCGCCTGGAAAATGGTCATCTAAACCGATAAATTTTTTGCTTAAAGGAAAATTTCGAGCGATTTAGCATGCAGTACGACAAAACATGAACAGAATTAAAATATTCAGTTTTTTCTTGCGTAAAATAAGCCATTTCCCGTGATCTTAAGTTAATATTTAGGCATGGCATTTTGGGGTTTCTCTACACCATTTCCCATGAATTCTTATGGAAATAGTATTTTGTTGACCCCATGGGGTATAAGAGACCCCACAGTCTAGACCAAGTTATTCCTTTGGTCCATAGGATGGCCCATGAAACTTTTGAATTCGATAGCTTTTCAACGGTGTAAAAACGTACAAAGAACATACATACATACACTCTAAAATATTTATAAGATAACCATCTTCCACCTCCTTGTCACATTCGTTTTCGTAATCCATTCTTTTCATGTTCTATTCTCGCCCTACTCAAAAGTTAATCTCGTTACCACTTCCCCCTTGATCTCTCTTGTTAGAGACCACCTAGATTGTCGTGGGAGGATGGATAGGTGGTCTTTAACCGCCTAAATCTCCCTCCTCGTCCAACGATAGGTCATTCGGACCACCCATCCGACTCCATCGCTCATAAGGCCTTAAAGCATTACGGGGCGATGCCGTCCGATGGCATTAACCTTTATATCAACCTCAAAGGAAGTTCAAATTTCCGCTTTTCTGGCTAAGTTAATTTGTTTTGTCCGGAAGTTTTTATGACCGGAAGCGTTGCCTGGTCGAATTTCGAAACGAAAAGTGGATGTTTCTGATTTCCAAATGCCATTTAAGAAATGCTTTAAAGCGCGTTTTTAGTGATGGCTTTTGTTCGAGCGTGCCCTTTTGTTACTTAAATGTTGGGCGGAAAGTGGTGGCGCACTGGACACTCCCACAATCCCAGTGAGCCTTGGGGGGAGGGTACGAACAAATGGGGCCCAATATCGATGAATCCGAACCCCTCAAACGTGATGGACGTAATATTGCCGCACGCTATATCATTATATATGCATACACTAGATGAAAAGCCCGTTAAAAACGGGCTATAATTTTAAATTTTGAAAAGCAGATAGCTGTGAGGTAATGGTACATGCTGCTATGTGTCAGTGTTTGAGTTCAAGTCCCCGAAGAAACTAAAAATGTTTTTCTCATAAAAGTGTTACAGACAGAGTGAGCAAGTGACAGAATAAGCGTTTTATATAATTTGATACGTTTTGATCTCTTTTGAGCAATGAAGTCGTAATAGTACACCAAACCTATAGAACTTTAATTGAAATAATTATATTTCTTGTCTTATGGCTAAGATCAAACTGATAAATCAGAATTCTCCAAAAGTCATAAAACGGTTGTTTTACTGCTTTTGGAGAATTCTGATTTATCAATTTTGCGCGTATCTTTGTTATTTTTTAGATCTTACAATTAGATTTTCTTATTGTTTTTTCCTAAAAAAAAAGGCGCATTAGTAAGGGTAAGAAGTTTATTATCGTATGATTTACATGGCATACCATGCTGCTCGTTTGAGGTACCATAAGGCATATATATCCATTGTCCACTAATACAGGCGAAGAAGTTATAATTAAGCTTGGGATCCTTTTTTGAGTTTCCGGTGGCCCAGAACGATTCCGGTACGCCACTGTCATAAAATCAACATTTATTTTAATTTTCGCAAAATTCGATTATTCTGGAGGTCGAAACGAGGCGTTCATAAACGCTTCAAAAATATTGTGATATAATTTAGTTCCTAATATTTTTTTTGCCACACGTGAGGTGCCGGTGGTTATTTTCGAATGTTTTTTTCGCGCACCGGAAATTCTGCAAACCTCGAAGGAGCCGAAATATGTTAAAGGTTGCCAGAATTCTTCGCTATCGTCATTATAATTACGCTCGAGATTTATCGATAAAAACGCTCTCAATATAATTTTTCCCGTCCCGGCTAAAAAGTCTGTGGAGGATTTTTGGAACGCGAAAAATACATTCCTCCCTCTTAGTTTAGGATGACAAATTAACGGACATTACGAGTTTTAAAATAACGATTTTTGACGAGGGTGCGTTTTTTCAGTTTTTTCCCCTGTGTTTTTACTAACCTAGAGGATAACAGTCGCTTTCCATCGACTATAAAAAGAATAATAAAAAAATAATTATAGTAATTGGTGTCGTTTCCTAACAAAATATCACGTACCGCTTCACGTAGGTTCCGTGGATATCATTCTCGGTTTGTGTATATGTGTACCGCTAGAAACTAGTGGTACATTTGTTGAGTTTTATTATCTTCCCGTACGTTTCCCGGATGGTGTTGTTTATCGCGGAGTGTCTCCCTCCTGTAGTCGTTTGGTCGTTCCGACTTGAAAGGATGAAGTTCTGAAGGCATAAGTTTTCTCGGAGGTGAAAAATAATTCGGACGATTCCTTTATCCCGATGTGTCGCTCGCTACAAGTGGGTCTGTACGATTTTCAACGGCCGTTGAATTTTTATCTCGTCTGAATAAAATATTCGGCGAGATAGAAAGAAGGAGACTAAAATTAAAATTGAAAGAAGAGTTCTTTGTCACGGTGTATGTTTCTGCGCTGTCAAACGCTGTAAAACTTGTAACTCTCGATTGAGAAATAAATTTCGTTATAAAGTGCCTAGTTATAGTATGGATGGAGAGCCTCTTCAATTTATTGGTCCTGTAGGATGAAAACAGTATGACCGTGTTTTGGATGATACGTGCAAGTATCTTAGTAGTTCACAGCGCGGAAAATAAATAGTGAGATTATAAATATTCTTATTTTTTTGTTTATTACTTCCTCGTCGACATTTTTAAATTTCCCTATTAAAAATGTACTCAGTCGGGCATTTTCCTAATTAGTAAGTTACAGAGTGGTAAAAAATCAGAAATTAGACTTTCTGTTGCTATTTAAAACAAAAACAGCCGAGTTTTGTCTCTAAACATAAGGTTAGAGCTGTGGTGCAACTTTTAGAGTGAATTTTAAAAATATTTTTTCATTTAAACGAGCTAATGTAATTTCAATTTG
Organism: Uropetala carovei; assembly: GCA_036926305.1. Classification (NCBI taxonomy): domain Eukaryota; kingdom Metazoa; phylum Arthropoda; class Insecta; order Odonata; family Petaluridae; genus Uropetala; species Uropetala carovei. The sequence goes on along the minus strand of JAXCHB010000101.1, from coordinate 3,916,485 downwards.
CTCCAACGGATGTCTTGGGCATCAATTATCTGACAATTAAATTTTTATCTTAAAAATATTCGTTTTCGGAGTCGAAATTCTGACAATGCTGGAGACATACGTAGGAATACTGTAAATAAACACATCTAGTTTTTTTGGGTCAGACATTCCGCTGCGAAGGCGCCCACCAGGCCGAATCTTTTTTCGGGTTCCACGAGTTTTCGTATTTAGGTTCCAAACCATGCGGACTCAATCTCTGGTCCGTAAACATTGCGATCAGTACATTCTCCGAACGATGTTTAAGGAAAAAAAAGATCTGCGATGAAGTCGAAGGTCTATCGGCGTAAAATTTCGTCACAATTTTAACCTCTTTCGTAGGTAGAGAAGAAAATTTGTGTCACACATAAAAGAAAAGATATGCACCCCTTTCCAAAAGTTTTTTTTATGGCATTTTAACGTATTTCGATTATTTCATCACCCGGTGTCTGACACACAAATGATGCGATACTAACCTCGCTGTATCGTTTTGTGAAATTTTCTTTACGTGATCAACTCGTTTCACCCAACACTTACAGAGAGAAGCGATATACGTTAAATTTCCCAGAAGGTGTTCTTTTGCGGATTCAAAAGTCTTTGAATTTCCCTTGAAGGCGAATGTTCTGTGGCAGGTTTTCCAAGCCGTTTGAAGCTACAGGAGTTATCTCAATGACCGATTATAATACAGCCATAAGACGATAATTCAGTTTTTTATTTATTCTCATAAATTAGATCAGGGGTTTCAATGTGGTGAGCACCAACTTACATTCTAGAGCACCCAGCGAGCACCACTATACTTCTGTAAAAGAAGGAATAACCAAAAATAAAATAAAATCAACGTCAAAGCGATCCTTTCTTACGTCTAGAAAGAAAACGGCAGAAAAAATCAAATTAATGGTACTAGGAAAGACAATTTTTAACCTCGTAGAAATGCACGCTAAGCTGAAGAGCACCGAGGTGCTCGCGAGCGCCGGGTTGAGGATCCCTGAGTTAGATACTATCAGCGCAGACCGAAATGCGAATTTGTTGCTTTGCATTATTCTTACGTATAGAATCCTACCTTTAAAACTTTGTTGTGCGAGATCCTTTAATTCTCCTTATATCGGCTGTAGAGATATACATGTAATCGCCCGGACATACCGAAAATTTTTGGACATTTTTTGTCGAAAAACACCGCCAAAAGAGGCATCACTGTTTCGCCGGACACATCCCATATTCCTTTATGTACTGTACTGTTTTGAAAAAGACGCGGAGAGGTAGAAAGAATGGGGGGGGAAGGAGGTGGTAGAGGGAGAGCGTGGGTGTAAAAAAGGCCGGAGACTTACTGTTGCACGTGTTCTCGCTTCTGGCGTTGGAAAGCGTAGGCGTGCAGAGAGGAGGAGGGAGAGAGAAAGAGTAGGTCGGCAAGGAAAGGATGGAGAGAGAGAGAGGAAGGGGGGGAGGGAAAGAGAAAGAGGAGAGAGAGGGGGAGGGGAGGAGGGAGGCAAGAAGTAGGTAGTATAGGATGGGATGGAGTGAGACTCGGAAGGAATAGAAATAAGTTTCTGAAGGATTGGCAGAGAGAAATGCAGAAAATTCCGCGTAGGTTGGGTTTCTTCTGGTGCTTGGGTGTGTGGAGGGGGTGTGGGGATACGCCTTAGCAATAGGACAGAGAGTGTAGTGTGGTCGTTCCGGAGAGCGTGGGTGGATCGTAGGTGCTGGAGGGGTGGTTGCAGGGAAATTGGGGCGTGACGCTGGCTGCGGAACCCCGGATAAAAGAGATGTTGGCTTCCAAAGGGGTTGGTGTTTTTTTTTTTTTAAAGGGAGGATATGGGGAAAAAGGCAGGCGAGTTTGCGGTAAAAACTTTATTTTTTTTATTTCGCGTATTTGGCCTTGCGTGCGTGCGTGCGTGTGTTTTTGGGCGGAGATCGTAAAAAAAATAAATTTTTCAAAAAAATTCTCATATTTTCTAGCCTCTTCTCAATGGCGGCCTTTCAAGATTTTATTCTTTGAAGAAATTAGTTGTGAGTTTTATGTCGGACAGCGTTTCGTATTGTATGCGAGTTTTCCACGGTCGTGTTTACGTGCTGCGCGAAAAACGATTTCTATTCTATTCTTTCGCCTCCATCTTGTAAAAATAAGGAAAACAAGGGGAATGTTTTAATTTTTTGTGTTAAAACTGTTTTTATGGTGCGGAATTAAAGGTGGCGTGAAATAAAAAAAGATGATTCCGCTATTATTGTCTTAGCGCTTTAATCTAACGTGGCTGTTTTCAATAAATCACTTCATCAAAATGATGTACTTGTGCTTAAATTTTGTCGCGGGGATGGATTTCATCAAAAGTATGTGAAGTAACTATGGTAATGTAATTAATGAAAAATACGCGAAAGAAAGATTAAGATCGTGTAGACGAAATTTTGAAACGAATGGTACAAGAATCGTTTTCTTATCTTGGCGGTTACCGAATTATCATATTTTGTAAGCTGATAATTAACCCAACGAATTTAAATTTGCATCCGAACAGCCACTTCAAGTAAATTTGAAATAAAATATTGCTCAAAAGTAGCTGATGATTATAAAGAAAGGACTTTATTTAATAGAGCCAACAGCCTATGGAATTGACGTGAAATGCAAGCCAGACGAGAGTTCCGGAATACGTTTCCACCCCAACAATAGGTTGGCCAGCCAAAAATGGTACCATAGTGCTATGGAGTTGATATAATTAGGAACTTTGTCTCATTTCAGCATAAACTCTGCTTATTTGTCCGAAATTAGTGAATAAGTTCACCTAAGAAACTTTTATTCTATCTTAAAATCGTTTTCATTCCCTCACATTTTTATAATCAACACTTTTTGGCGGCATAGACGTAGGCATAAACTCGTGCTTGTACTTTCTCGCTCAGCGTTTTTAATTTCTGGCTCCGAAATACAGATAACTATTTTCATTTCGAAACGAATAAGCAGCTCGTTGGTTTATTCAGCCGAAAATCAATATTGTTTTGTCCACCGTCTGTGTCGGTCTGGCTCTGAAAATTCTTAAATTAGCGGTCTCCTTTGATGTCCTAGGGAGCAAAAATTCGAAAAGAATTACCTTGGCATATTCTAGGGAACATAATTATTCGACCTAAGGTATTTCTTGAAAGGGTGCCAACTACTTTCTTCCTCGCTTATCGAAATCCAGATGTCGCCCGAATATGTAACATTTGCGACGTAATTCTATTGTCTCGTTTTCCTTTCGGAACAAATAAAGCGGAGTTTGTGTAAATGCCAGGCGGCTTGAATATGAAAGGTGGCCACGAATGAGAGGCGTAGTTGGATTTTTGGCCTATCTTCGTTTGGATTGCGTGCTATCAACTTTCTCTCGAATCGTCAGAAAATTTAATTTGGCGCACCAATTCGTAATAGAGAATCGGGTCGTTTACAATAAATTTTCGTTTTTTTTCCTCTCCGTAAGCTACCGAAATAGATTTTTGGTGAAGCCGATCTAATCTTGGCTTCGGGGATAACCTACATCCGAATCGATCGTCTTTGAAGTGAAATGCGCCCGATTTTAACGGCCGCGAATCTTTTTATCTACTTTACGAATTTTTCGTGTATCTAGGCAACATCAAATCGAAGTTACAATTCATTGAAAAAGTTTGTTTGTGCCGCAGTAAACTTTATTGTTTCCATTTAAAACCTTTTAAACTAAATCCGTCCTTATCTTTCTCTCTTGATTGATGTTCATCCCACACAGTGTTATTCCTCTCTCCGTTTTATTTATTTTACTATTTTCGGGCAATGTTTCGAACTTTTTTGCCAACCGAATATTTTTTCGGATATTTATATTGTTATCGAAGAGTTCTAAAATGTAACTAGTTGCTTTCTCCGCCTTAATTTTATTTCAATGGGTGCCACTTATTATTATTATCACTGGTTATTATTATCACTGGTTATTGTTATCAGCCGGTTATTGTAATCAAAGGCGGAATTCCAAAACAAGATCTAGTTTAAGAAAGTTTGCCGTTTATTTTTATTACCCGCTTAATGCAATCATTTAAATGTGACCCAGTGTGATCACATTAAGCGGAACTGTACGGTTTAAATCTTATATAATTTATTTGATTGAAAATAACCTTACGATAACCTCTCGATAGTGGAAAAGATAAAATTATCAGCGCCCGCGTAAATGGTTTTCTGCTCAAATCAATTCGGGTCAGGTCCTTAGCGATCTTTGGCTCCTGCTTCCGTGGAGCAGCTTTAGGTTCCGACATATTCATCAACATGCACGTACGTCAAGGGGAAAATTACGCTTCAGAGAGTGGGAAAGAGAGAGAGATAGAGAAATTAAGTATCCACTTAGTTACCCTCAAGATCCAATTAACTGACTTTTAGAAATAGAACGCAGCTCGAAGTGATAAAACAAAAACCGCGAAGCGATTTTGAAAAACATGATAAATTTTCCTTTTTTTCGCCGTTGAAATGTGGGCGACGAGGAATATACATCGGTTTATTTATTTTTTGAGATTTTCGAAACGGATGCATGTTCTATTCTTTACGCTCCCCCTCCGAGTAACATTTAACGATTGTCTTTTTTTCGCGATAAGGTAAGAATCTCTTTTTTTCTCCATTATATTATCGTTGGAGGAACGCCACCTACGCGTTTTTGGTTCAACTGGTGCGTATTTTGGATTCCGGAGTTTAAAACACTTCAAACGCGTAACCCGCTTAATAATCCCGGTATGCCTCGGAAAGCGTAACCAGCGCCCGTTCCGCCTGGTGGGATGAAGGTGAAATATGTACGAGGTGCGAGAAGGAGTTAAATGGGGATGGAAAAGGTGCAGGTGCGAGAGAGAGAGAGAGAGAGAGAGAGAGAAGGGTATGCTGTAACCTCTTGCGTGGGGAAGGCGAAGGACAGTTTCCAGAAGCGTTCTCTTCCTACTCCTACTCGCTAAACAAGGATTGGCTCGGTTTTTTTCTTTCCCTAGCGACGGCGTGTTTTGCGTTAGATTTGCCGACACATCGGTCATATGTGCCGATACTATTTTCCATATCTTTGTAAAAAAATATGCACGTTAGGTCCCGTGGTGATCTCTGCACGTAGCTTTTTTGAAGCGATGGAAAATAGATCTGGAAACGTAATTTCTGTATAAAAACGAATTTCGACTTCTTTTTTTATAAATCATTTGGTCCTGTTTTTTTTCGTTTAAAATTGTATTGCATATTAGATCCTTTCAGCTGTACAGCTTGCATTTAAAGTCCGGCCGTGAAACGTATTTTTTTAATACTCTGAATTTAAGGATTTTTCGAGTACCTAAGTAACGTATTTACAGTTTTTGTTGTTTATGTTCGTACAATTTTGGACTCGATTAAGCGAAAACTTTAGTTGTTTATTGTTCAGTCTATTACAGGGATAAATGAGGTTACGGAAAAACGTTAGATTTTCATCCTTTTGAATGTTTTTCAATTTTAATTCAGGTTTGGTTGTGTTTTTTTAATGAAATTTGTAATAACCGCATCTTAAAAGAAACTATAAAGTGTTTTCCCTCAGAACAACGAATAATGTTGAAATCATATCTGGAAGTAAATAAATTTTTTTTATAAACTTCAAATGAGTACTTTTTTTTACATCCCAATGCTTCGAATGATTCTTTCGGTTTGAACGTTCTCTTGTTCGATTTTTTATGATCATTGATAGAAACTTGTCTTTTTCTGAGCGAGATTGCCGTGTTCGTGGTTGAATTTTCTCACCTGTGATGTCCCGAGACTCGAAAGCGCCCTAGGTGATAATTGGCATAGCACACGTTGTAGTGCGAGCAGAATTGCGACGTTCAGAAAATTAGACTGGCTTTTACTCCCTGATTCCAGTCATAGTAATGCCTTTTGGATGATTTCTTCGGAATCCAATTCGCGCGGTAATGAAATTGGATTTTTGTTTCGAATTTTTCGACCTGTTGGTTTTATGTATAGCATGGATTTATATGAAGTTAATGCATTACCCTTAATGTGGATTTTTCGAAGTATAAATATCAGGGAGCGTTGTCGAAACTCGAGTTTGATTAGAGAAAAGTTCACGTAAACCTACCAAAAGTTCATTATTTTTTCGTGCATTTTATTTACGGTTATGGCGTAAAATTTTGATTTTTTTGGACGTTAAATCACGTTCAGTTAAATCCCGACAATCAATTTCCTTCGGCACCCTTTAGCCTTTCGAAAAGTATACATGTAACATTAACGAGGTTGATGATGCCCGGCATAGGGCGTTAGATTAATAGTGCAGAGAGGTGTCAGAGGGACAGAAGGGCAAAGAGGAGGATGGGTGAAGGACAGAAGGGGGAATGGGTGGTATACGTGTTGTGGGGTGCGAGGCATCACGTGGTCTGCGGTCCTGGAATAGCCATGGGGAACCCGAGTCGGGGATCTCTCCCTTCTCTCTGTCCCGCTCTCTCTCTCCCTTCTCACTCACACTCCATCTTCAGCTCTCCCACTCCCCTCTTCCCACACAATTTTTCCTCTCTCTTAAAGCCACTCTTGTCAGACCTTTTACACCTTCCAAGCGATTAATACACCTGTGGTCCGATGACGTTCCTTCCCCATTTTTTTTATATAAATATATTTTATCTTACGTTTCGTTTCGTCTCTTTTTTTTTTGAAAAAATAAAATAAAATACTCGAGAAAATATTCGAAGTTAGCCTCGAGAAATTTTCGGTTACTCCCCGACGACCGTCGAGTTGCAGTCAAAAGATTTATGTGTTGTTGTTTCAGGAACTCTCCGACTGTCGTTTGTTCTGCGTAAACGTAGAAAAAGAGGTTTTTCCCCAGCCGAGGATCGGAACGACGGTGTTGCATCAGGGTTTGAAGGGTTTGGGAGAAAAAATAAAAAGCGGTCGTCCGTAACGTAACGCGCTTGATGGATTGCAAAAGTCCCGAAGATTGTTTTGCCAGCCCGAAAAAAAAATATAGAAAAATAAATAAAGCGAGGAAGTTTTTCCGAAGAGCGCTTTCAGAAATATTTTTTCCTGGCAGATTTTATTAAATCGCTCTCCTGAAATAGTCTAGTGATTCAAAGGCGGTTGGAGGAAAAGGGGGGCAGCCGTCCGAAGGGGGAAGGGTTTGGGGAGGTCGCGCTTAAAGGGCATGGCAGGAAAAAACTTCTCAGATGGTCTTGTTTAAATTTTGGCTTATTTGATTTGATGGTTTTAATCTCTTCCTCTTGTCTAATTCTTGTTAGAATATGTGCTTGGTTTTATTCCTGATTTCAGATTCGGTCGATAAGTCGAACGCTTTTTCGCCCATGATCACGGTTATCTATTCGTTTTGTTATTTTATGGATAATTCTGTAAAGTAAACCGCTGCTGCAAATGTTCTCATTTTCTGCGTTATTTTTTTTTCGAAAAAGTTGAGCAGCATTTCCTTTGTCACTAAAAATCTCGAAGCGCATAGAAAGAAACGCAACCGAAGCAGTAGTGATCTTAATAATTTTTTGTTTTTTTAATGTCTAGATTATACAAAATGAAAACCTTCCTTAAGACGATTGCTTAGAAAAAGGCGTCGTTGCTGTTGCAAACAGAACGCGTCTGTGTGATAACTTAGCATAATTTTGGAAAGCCGATTGGTTGGAGTTTTAGTAATGGAATCAAGTTCCTATGTAAATTAATTAACGTTTTCTTAAAATTATAATGTTTATATTTTTCTCTTAAAGGAAGTTAACTTAAATTTAGTGTAGTAACTTTAAAAAATGTCGTTATTAAAATTATAAGGTATTATCTGTTGTTTAGAAAATATTAAAAATTGTTTTTTATGTATACGCACACTTTATAGTGATATTTTGTGTTTAATTAAATTGTTTTTTTTCCGTTAGAGATGACCTAATTAAATGGTCCCTCGCTAAAATAGGATACGTTAACATGTGCAACAGATCATTAGACTAAAATGTTTTTTCGGAGCGTGATAATCGTGGCATCTGCAAGCTGTGCAGCGTTTGTCTCGTTCTTCGACAAATAGAACAAGAGAGAAGGTGGAGGTATTCCGCCTAAGTAATTATAGTCGTTTGCTTCGGTGTAAGTTTTTTTTTACCCCTTACGTTGAGGCGGTCTTTTATTGCGGGTTTTATTGCTAGGCAATTTTATTAAGGATGGTGGAGTGTAGTTTTTTTTTTTTGCTTACGGGCAGTAATTCCCGGAAAAATTTATGCATGCGAATTGTCGTCCTCAGCGAATTTAGATTGACCCACTTCGAGTTTTGTTTGTATTATAATTTTATTTTAGGGACTTGACGTAATATATTGACAGCGCGTGGATCGATATTCGAATCGAATTATTCTTTTTTTTAGAAAATTTATCGAGAGGATTCCAAAAATGCGACTCGTGTTACCTAATCCTCGATCTTAGTAGTGTTAAGTTTTGCATATGATAACGCGTTTACATCGATGTGTGCATTCTTCAGTTTTCAACCGGAGCGAGTTAATATTCCGGTGAGATTCTCTTCTTTCTCCGCCGTGAATTGTTTTAGCGCAATGATTTCTTAGCTTTATCATCCATAAATCCTGAGTATTTAATTTGATTTTTAAAGGGTAAGATTTTGCGTCTTTGATCATGAATTTTAAAATCGGTATTAAGGTCGTTATTTCTGTTGAAAAAATTTAGGAGCCTTCCCACAAAATTCAGCGATACAAATGGCCAACGTCGAGAAAGAAACATTTTTTAGTGCCAAGTCCGTCGCTCTTAACAAGCTGTTAGGAAACTCGAGCGTAAAATTGTTACAGGACCGTAGAAAATTTGTTCTTTATTGATATTTCAATTGAGTAGACGAGTATAGCTTGTACGTGGTGAAATAGATTCATGATTAAACAGGCGATGGAAGAATTGCATAGAAATTTACATAAGGAACTTTTTTCACCGACTGATATCTTTCCATCGGAGTAAAGATTAGCAGAGGTTGTGTGTTGCTGGTTGCCTACATTGGTAGCAGCATTCCCCTTTTAGCGAGTACATATTGCTCGTACAGACGGACGGACAGACAGTCAGACAAACCGAATACGTAAACGCTTTTTTTTAAAGGGAAAAATCGCTAAAAAAACTCGGAGGAAAAAAGCAAAAGCACGGTCTTTTGATAAAACATTTATATTCCGTAAACAAAACAAAGTTTAGCATTTTTCCCTTCTTTCATTCGATCCAGTTTTCACCTTTAACCTTTCCTTCCTTAGTATCTGTCTATCTGGACTTTTGGCGGGCGTGATTGTGAATTGGTAAACGAGGCGTTAATTTTCGGGGGAGATGAAGGCTGGGTAAAAAAAAGGTGCACGACCTCTCAAAGAGATAAAAAAAAAAGTGACTCCGTCAGTCGGTCACAGGGACTCTCGGGTCCGCCGAGAGGTCGATGAGGCGGAAAAAAGAGGGGATAGATGGAGGGAGATACGGATGAGGCACGGGAGGGAGAGTAGGAGGTAGGGAGGGAGGAGGAAGGGTGTTCCGGAGGCGAGTGGGAGTGAAGAAAGTCGGTGGGACCGATAGGCATTTATTTTTAGTCCGGGCAGAGTCTCCTTTTCCAGTTGCCGCGCTCCGGAAGAAATCCACGCATTTTATTATTATTTATTATTATTTTTATTCCGGGAAAAAGCGGGGAAGTTATCCGAGTGGTGTTTTCGATGGATGAAGCCCAGGGGCATATGTCTGCGAGAGGAAGGAAAAGAGTGGGGTGGGAGAAGAGACGATGATGTTGGACGTCTTCTTCCTACTCTCCTTCGCGTCTTCCGTTGATATCCTCCATCTCTATCCCACGAGACTGCGGCCCTCCCTCCCATACACGCCAACAAAGAGAGACTTCGGACGTACGGGGTACGTCCTCCGCGGATGTTCTCGCATTCATCAAATCAACGTCTACTTCCCACAAACGCGCGCTCTCTCTCTGTCTGTCTTTCAATCCCTTCCCTTCACTCTTTCTCTCTCTCTCCCTGTCTCTTCTCCCCTTCATTCCAGCGATCGTAGTCATTTTTATTTTATTTTTCCGCATCGAGGTCTCGGCTTGGTTTTTTTTACGACAGCACGCCTCCTAATCACGACGTTTAAGTGGATATTATTAGATTTACGGGATTAGCGATTATTTTTATGACCGCGGAGTATTATTTTTTTTCGGCCGAAATGGATTCGGGTTTTTTTTTCATACCTATCGGAAGGGAAGCTTAGCTTATTACGGAGTGTTGGGAGTGTCAGTATAAATAATAGTTTTTTATTTTTTTATGCCGCCGATAGACAAAAAGTATTGTTTTTAACCTAGGATTAATTTTTGTATGCTTTTAATTCTACGGTTAAAATTTTCAGACGGGAAGTTTTCTTGGAAGTTTTGAGGCGATAGAGTTCGTCAGTGACCCACTATTAAATGCCTCGCTTCGAAAAAATTCACGGAAATTAAATTTGAAATATTTTTGTCTGTTATTAGTGTTTGGTCTCGTTAGGAGTTGTCGTTTGAGGTGTAGCAGTTGTCGGGTATATTTATCCAAGAAAATAATATCTGGATGCATTGCTATCGTACCATTTAAAATTTGACTTCACCTCAGACGTATTATTCAAGTTCTTTGACAGTGATGAGTTGGTATTTTAGAGAGAAAAATTATCCCTCATGAAAAAGACTGCATAAATATATACCGGTAAGTATTCGTTACCTCACGAATTATATTGAGAAAGTAAAATTCGGTTTTATCAAATTATATCTTCAAGCGGGTTGGAATGAACACTTTTTTCCAGGAAACCTGGATAAATTTCTGAAAATCTGCAAAACTTTATGGGTACGATATGGTTGTGCCATTGTCAAAAAAATGCTACATAGAAGGTGCATCTCACGCACGTTAGCGTAAATAGCTTACTGTCCTAAAGTTCATCAAAGTATGATTAGTTTAATTTCTCGAAATATCGACATTTCTTAATTAGTAAGAATACACACAACTACAGTTTAGTGCATTATTTTCAAAAGATCGAGAACTTTTGAGCGAGCATATTACCCGTCTATACAAATAGCGACGCATTTTAATTGTTATCACTTTTTTCGGCGAAAACGACGTCGCATGTATTTATAACTTATAGTTTATCCTTAAAATGAGTCACCGTAAACAGATCGGATTCATTCTCTGGAGTGTGTTTACAGTGATCGCGCGGCTCAAACGTTTATGACGTCATTTTCAATTTTTTTGCATCTCTTAACGCTTCGCCGCCTTTTGACCAAGCATTTCTTTTCTTCTATTTCTTCCCGACAGCCGACTTACCAGAACCAGAGGATGATCCAGGAAACTATGACAACGACCACAACAAAGAGCTACGCACCTCATCGCCATCAGACGGCGTCACCGGTACACAGGGAACCGCCACCTTCCCTGAACAACAACCTATCCGAACTAGACAATCTCCTGCAGGACCTGAGCAACGCCCGTTATACGGGATACACGGAGAGAAAAGGTTAGGAATGAGCTCCCGAGGGAAAGTGACAGTAACACTTGGGAGTCTAAACGCCTACTTAATAAGCGAGGCGGACGTGTCGTATGTTACGGAAGGGGATTATCCGATGAAAAATAGGAGATGATTCAACTTCCCTTTTCATAAGATGAAAGTTGAAAGTCCGCTTTAAAAAAATGTCCTGACGGGATGGTGTTTTCGGTAAACAAAATTTGACGAATTAATCTGTTTTTCGCGGCGGGAAAAGTCCGGAGGCGTTGCGTTGCAGATGAAATAAATAGTATGTTTTCCGCGTTTTTTTTCAAAAGTTGGTGTGATCCTCAAACAAAATAAACGCGAATGCAGATTATTTATTAATATTTTCCATCATTATTTACAATGCAGTGAAAGTATTTTCGTGCGTTTTCAGCCAGTTATTTTACATAAATCGTGGATATGAGACAATATTTTACTATTACGTATTATGGAGACAAGAATGATACCTTTCGCTATTATTTTAGTAAATGTTATGAAAAATTGTGATAAACAAACGGCGAAAGCAAAATGAAATCATCTTGTATTACAGAAGTCAGCCATTTGACCAATGGATCTCCTGCACCAACATCATCGATGGTGCGTTCCCCAAGTAGCGCCAGCCGAGACCTTCCAAGACCTTCAGTTGACAGCCTTCTGGATGAGTTGGATACCGTTGTGCCGAATGGGTGAGTTTCTTTATCTTTTAATCAAAGTTTTATAATGAATTATGCATAATTAAAAGCTTAATGCAGAAAATTTTTCAGCCTCGAGTAAATTTTATAATCTGTGAGCTAATAATTTGTTTCCTGTTATATCTAGACGGGATACAGTTGATGGACGAACAACAACTACCCATATCACCACCATCCATGAGTCAAGGGACATGGGTGGTTATCCGGGAAGTGGAGGACCTGCAGCATCATCTGCCACAAAGGAACTGGATGATCTTATGGCCTCTCTGTCAGACTTCAAGGTAGGAAAATTTTCTTTTTGCTATGTTTTGCCACTTCATCAGCTTCCTAACAGTTTTACGCAGTATCTCTGCCAAAGTTATGAACATTTTCTATTTTTAGGATCCATCAGAATCCATCGTTGAATTCAGGTTGAATTTAATATTATACTTGTCTTAAGATGTTCATTATATAATGTCTTTTGCATTTTATAAAGTATTTTCTGAAGTTTTTCCAATGTAACCTGTAAGTAGTACACGAAGGAACATATTGTTAATCAAATACAATTTGTTTTAATTGATCTATAGTTATGCCAAATTTTAATATAATTTAGCTGCATGTTCGTATTTCCCTCTGAATTAGTTAACTTGGTTTAGGTATATGAAAGATCTCCTTTGGATATTAAGGTTGAAATTATGTTATCAATAATGGCAATCTGCCTGAAATACTTGGATGGATAATAAATGCCAAGGCAGGTGTTCGAGTTCTCTTTTATAGCTTTTGAAGAGTATTTGCATGAAATTATATAGGTCAGAGCGCTAATGCTTTCAATTTATTTCTGAATCATGCTGAAATACATTATTTCTAATAATCCTTTTTCATTCCTCTCTTTGAGATAAGTCAGCTTTTTGTTTCATTTTGTGCAAATAAGAAACAATTATTTTAGGGGTTTCAGTTAGTCAGACATTAATGTCACCTATTTTTAAATGGTTTATAAATAAAAATATTGTTCTTATTCTTTTTGATCCTAGAAATTTTATTTTTCTGAAATGTATTTTATAGCAAATTGTGAAAAATTCATAGCAAAAAATAACTTGCGCAAGTTGTGGATATTACTAAACATCATTAAGTTTGCATATGGTTTTTCACTACCCCCATTGGAGTTTGTTAACCTGTTTCTAAATTATTCATATTAAGACACTTCGTACTTTTTCACAAATTTTTTTTCTTGAGACCAGTTTAGCCAGAAGATGCTGTATCATGTGCGAAACCGGTCGCAAGGATAAAAATTTGTGGAAAAGTACAAAGTTTCTTATTTAATACGAATAACATTGTCTAATTCCACGAAGTCACACCTGATTCAATTAATGTTTGTAAATTTCCTATTCTTTTCAATCACGTGTACATACATCAGTATGCTAAGCTGAGCAGTCGAAAACCATTCAGGTTGAAATCTATTATCAACATTCCAGAAATACAGAACTGATGACATATCGTTTTAAGTGTTTCTGTTTGTCTTAGCTGTGGGGAGTGCCATTTTTCTTGGATTCAAAGGAGGAGTTGTTTTGTTTTGCGGAATGCATGCCCTGGTAGTGAATGGATGCCAAACATTTCTTTTTCCCCTTCCACGATTAGATTTGCACCTGCTTTCCATCTCGATTCCTCTCTCTCTCTTGTTCTCGCACCCACTCTTCTCCCCAGACAAACTGTTTTTCCCCTTTTTGCCTCTGATGTAATCCTTGCTAAGGTGTGGTTCAAACCCAGATTCTTTTCCTGATATATCCTTTTCTTTTCCTTTTCTGTCATTATCTTCCCCTCCTTTCTCAGTCTTCCACGTCCCTCTTTCGTTGTTCTCACCAGGAAGCTTGAGAGGGATGTTCTTGGCAACTACCCAATGTTGCCAAAATGTTGGAGGGAAACTATTTTGAAGCAGTGAGTGTTCCTGTGTGTACTATATCATAGATGGGCCCAGAGAAACTCAGTTTGCATCCAACTTTCTCCCCATCAGATGAATTAATCTGGTTTATAACTTCTGGAGCGTTGATTCGAAAGTAGGGCACATAAATGATGAGGATTCCGAGGAGTCTTCAGTCTAGCCTAATTATGCAGTAGTCTGTTGGCTTGTGAAAATGTTGTTGCATTATTTACGTCGGTTTCATATTTCAGTTACATTTGTAGGTGTGAGAATATCTGAGGAATAGGTTGTGTTTTTATATAATTCAGTGAGAAAAATATTATTATAACTTCTCTTCTTGGAAATTTGAATGGAGAAATAAAACTTTTTTTTGTATAAATAAGGCAATAGTATCTCATTAAAATAGAGTTTGTAAAGCAAATTATGGTAAACTGAAATTCGATTTTTAATGTGAATGTCTTTCCTCTTTAATTTTGCTTTGGTAGACAGCTTTCTTTAATAGAGAAATAGGAAAATTGAAAGCAGTCATTTTAATTTGTTTGCTTTTAAGTTTCTTTCTTAACTCTTTATACAATTTTTGAGTAGCTATATCCAAATTTATTTTGGAAGTCACCTCTCTTTGCTATCTAAATTTTATTTTCTGTAATAAAACGCATTTTTTTTAAAATTTTATTTATCAAAATTATCCCCTAAAAGTTTACACAGCACAGTAATGTTGTTTATTAATTTTGCGAAAAATGTAGTTATTGGCGCTAGATGATTGAAAAATGTTCTCTAATGTCAATTTTATGTAGTCCGATCACCTAATTTTGCTTGGCCTATCCTCAATTCTGCAATGCTATTTTCCGGTTTATCACTTTGGCAAGAGAAGAGTTACAAAAATTGAAAGGGTTGATAATTTAATTTTGATTCGCCACCATTTTTCTATTTGTGCGCAAATGCACATCCACCCATCCCTTGGCATCAGAGAGCGCATTGACTTTATTTACTCTGGGTGTTGTATGTGTATCAAACAAATCAGTTGAATTTGTTTTCCTCGGTTGGCAGGGTGGTCCATCGTATTAGCTTATCAGTCACGGCAGTGAGTCAGAAGCAAGAGAAACAGGGAAGGAAGATCTAAATTTTCCATATCTAGCGATGGAGTGATAATTGCGCCGATGCTTCGAGCACAATGCTCGGGAGTGATATTCGTTAGAGGTGGGGTAGAGGTGCAGGGGGGGTTGGATATTTGGTGTACGGCATTGGGGGAAGGGGGTAGGGAGGAAAAGGGAGTTTGGGGATGCAGGTGGTGGCGGGGCAGAGGTGAGGCCATGGTGGCAGGCCCTTACTTGGCCCACTTCGTAAGGCTGTGCTTGCTGCCGAGGCTGGCATCTCCAGAAATAGCTCGCCTTCCTGAGGAGAGAGAGGAGAGCGTGGGACCATATGAAAGGGGTGTGGTGGGCAGGGGAGAGAGGGGGAGGGAAGGGATGGGGGAGTCTCGTCTAGTGGAGGGGGAGGAGGGTATATGGAGGGAACGTTGGATGTTTGGAGTTTGTTGGTAGAGCGGGGAGAGTAAGTGGGAGGATCGGGAGTTGGTGTGGAGGCGGGGTGGGTTAAGTCAGGTTTTTAGAACTAGGATTTTTGGGAAGGGGAGTTGGGGGAGAGGGTCGACGTAACAGTATTGGGTGGATAGGGAAGGGTGCATGATTTGCAGGGGAGAGTCCAAAATCGGATGGGGATGGCGGTTTTCGCGCAGCGGAACGCGAACGTTTCGATGATGGCGATGCCGAGCTGAAAAATCGTGACCCAAAAATGTCGGTTGCTTTGGTTAAGTAAGCGATTAACGCCGAAAAAAATATTTCGTTGTCGGGGTCTCGAAGAATTTCCTAAGTATTATGAAATGAATGGATATTTTCTCCGTGGGGGTGTGGAATTTATAAGATAAAATGGGTGAGATCGATTATAGGACGGAGCGTTATCGAGGCTCGTTCTTTCCAAGGGCAATACGAAATAGGAAGTCTGTGAGAGATAACATTTAGGCAGGCTTTGTTACATCGCATCCCCTGTCACCCACCAATTAGGCGAATTGCTGGGTAACCTGTGAGACTGGCGGACAACACTTTAAAATAATGTTACGGAAAAAAACGTATGGACTAAGTTTTGTTCAGACTTCAAGACATTGGTTAACGCACGTCTGCGTTATCATTGTTCTCATTAATTGAATTAACTTTCCATGCTTTCATCAACACTTTGATTTTTCATGTTATGTATCGTAATGTTCTTCATAAGCAAAGTTACTTTTTTATTAATTAATCAATAAACACATGCTATACGATTTGGTGTTCTTAAACCGTTTTTAACTAATTAATTATATCCCCTTAATTTCCTCTATTCACAAATGAGAGACGTAAATTAAACATTTACAATTTTAAATTGCTGAAGATGTGTGGCCCGCAGACCTTACCTAGGCAGGTGATATGGCCCTCCAGTCAAAATAATTGCCCATCCCTGCTGTAAGATGTAGATACAATCGTAAAATTACCGTTTCTAAATGAATTCCCAACATCTCTGAGACCTTAATTCCAACGGAAGGAAGTTGGAATCTTAATTTAATATTTTGTCAACATTTGAATAGGTTTCTTTTTTCCGAAACCACGTACGCGATTTTCAAGGAGCATTGACGTGTGAGCGAATGATGGAAAATTTTATGGAATCCGGAAAAAAGAAAATGTTTCTAGCGCAGAAATTTTCGGAGCTTCGACGTAGAAAATCTTCTAGCAAACTTTATTCCTCGATCTGTGATAAACATATGAAATTTTGGTGCGGATTCAAAAATTTAGCTGCCGATTGATTTTCATCGCTATTTCTGGGAGATGTTTATTATCGCGGGTTGGAATTAAAACATCTTTGGGACCGAGTCGTTGTTGAATTTCACGCTATCAAGGCGTATACCAAAACGAACAATTGGTCAGACATCAGCTGCGTATATTATATTTTTATATTATCGTTAGGGCATCGCTAGACGCAAATAACCAAGGCCAAAACCCTTGAAAAGTTACGAGTGATGCTACTTTCAGACATTTTATTTCGACTTCCTTTCGATACATATTGAGCCAAAGTCCAGGGTCGCCGGCCACATGTCCTTGAGCGTCATAGTGTAGCAGAGGGAGAGAATTACGGTTATAGATAAAAATTTTAAAGTTTTTATAATTATTTCCCATTATTTTTTATACATAATTCTAAGTTTAAAAAATGTTTTCCCTTTATAAAATTACTTTAGTTATTAAACATCGCGCGATGTAATCTTAATTATTATTACTATTCTAAATTGCTCTCAGCAATTCTAGTCCGTAGTATTTGTGATCTTTTGCCCATTTTTAACGAAATACTAATTAGTAAACGTTCGTAAATTATTTTATTTGATTTTGAAGTAACATGTTGAACCGATTAGAGAAAAGAGTGGCTCTGCGTCATGAATTGATTCCTTGGAAAATTTTCTAAGCGTTTCCCTCGTTTTTACAAACGGTAGCGTTTGTGATTCTCCATTTTAAAAATATTTGAACGAAGTTTTTTTTCAAAATTTCTTGAGACTGTATATCTGTCGTCCGGTTAATATATTTTCTGTTGGGTGCTGTTTCGTGCCTTAAAGCGCTGCTAGCAATTATAACTTCTCTCTTAATTACGTATATGTCACGGTCGAATGAAAAACGCCTTTCAGATTTTGCGCTGCGCCAAATTTCTCCGAGTGCACCCTGTTCCTTTACCAACCATTCAATTATTTTTGGCGCTTTTATTGCAGTTTATGCCGTTCATACTTAGGAATAACTTACATTTACTAAAAGCCCTTAGTGGATGCGGGAGTCTTGCCAATTCTTTCCTTGCTCCTTAGGTTTTAATATAGTTCCCCACGTTTGTCCGTCGTTAATTGTGTGACTCGGTGTAACTGCACCGAGTAGTTCTCTCGGGCGCACGCTTCGTCGCCCGCCGTTTCAGCCATGCACCGACATGTCGCGAAAAAGCGCGCGAATAAAAAAAATAAAAGTACCCGTCGTTTTCCTCGCTTCAGTTCCAACTAAAGCTTCCGGTGGACGGTTATGTCACCGCCATCCGCGGGAGCGTCAATTTCTCGGTAAAAGCGTCAGTCATTCGAAGACGCCGACGCTTCCTTCTGGACCCTATGGGACGTAGGTGTGCGGACTTCCTACGCGGCTCCCAACCCTTCTCCACCTCACACACACCCACGTGGTGTTGTCTGAAGAGGGTTGCGTACGGTCGCGTGGAGAAGGAGGGGGGAGGGGGGAAGGGGTGTGGGACGTGGGAAGGAGAGGTGGAGGAGTTGATCGGAAGAGGAGGATGGGGAGGGAGTGTGGTCAGGAAAGGTTTGGCATGGCGGAGTGCAGGATCTCCCTTACGGATGGGGAGTAAAATGGGACTAGGAAGGGGTTTTTCGGAAGAGGAGGAAAGGGTAAGAGGGAGAGAAGCTACGTAGGAATCGGAGGAAGGGATGAAAAGGGAGGTAGGGGAAAATGAGAAGAGAGAGAGAGGAGGTGGGGAAGAGAGGGGAATCGGACCGAGGGGATAGTCGCCCTCTCTCGCGGCTTTTAACATCAGTTTCGTCTCAGCATCTTACCGAAGGTGTTGGCCCCCGGCCTCTTGCTTTGAGGAAAACCTGCCAGTAGACCGTATCCCCAAGGGTACCGGTCGTTTTCTTTGAAAATCTTCCCTCCATATCCGCGAAAGTTCGCTTTTAGGAAAAAAGATCGCGCTTTCCCGGGTCTTTTGCCCCGAAACCGCTCATTTAGGTTATGTACACGTATTTTTCAAAGGACTTATTTATTGATTAAATCTCCTAACGTCTATTTTTTTTGGGAACGATCTTCTCGTTGCAGCTGTTTGTCCCATCGGACGAGTTCTGAGTTTGCTGCTTATCGCATAGTATTTTTTAATACTACTGTTCTTCTGTTAATTTAATCCATCGCATCGATGCCGGAAGCCAAAAGGGATTTATGTGGATTTTTTTAACCGCGTGACTTTCGTGATTTTTTGTGTGGACTTCGTGGATTTAATCTCAAACTCCACTGATTAATGGTGTGCTCTCTTGAATGGGGGATACGTGGTGCTTTCCATTATGTAACTTTTCCGCGGGAGGCGGCGCCGCAGTACGCCTCCAGCGCGCCAATTGCCGCCCCTCTGCGGGTATTTACGGAAACGCACAACTCTTTTCGTCCTATATTTATCTCTTCCATCCTTTACTATTTAAAAGCTTCCATATATGCACGTCGCGGAAAAGGGACGAAATCGCGATCCGTCCGAGATTATGGAGTCTTGGTTTTCGCCGTTCTTTTTTTTCTCGCTATTCTTTACTTTATACAGAGTCGGCCTCTTTCAGAGGATAGCCATTAAGTGGCGGCAAGTTGCCAACAGCGAGAACCGCCCACCTTAAAGTTCCCCGTTTGTCTGTTTTCTTAACCTCTTTTTTCCTAACCTTTTGTCGACTCTCTGCCGCCCGAACCTATCGTACGATTGTGTAAACCCGCCTTTATTTTTTTCTCTCCCCTTTCTCCCACCATTCGAGCAGATTAATGCGAGCACTCATCAGCACCAGACGGTAACAGACTCGCCCTACGCCAAACCCAATAAGGCGACCAAGAGTACTCCACCCCAGCCGCCCCAGCACCATCACCAGCAACAGCCGCCGCAGACGCATCAGTCTCCCCCCGTAGCCCACCACCACCACATCCAACACCCCAGGCACCACCCCAACGCCAAGCAGAACCAGTTGGATTCCATGCTTGGAAACCTCCAGGCAGACATGAGCCGCCAGGGTGTTAACACTACTCAGAAGGGGTGCTGCAGTGCCTGTGACAAGCCCATCGTGGGGCAGGTACGGTGCGGAGTACCTGAATGGAATTATATGTGGAGAAGTGGTTACATTATGAGGATATATACATCTCTCAACATCTTCTGCACATTGGATACGATGGACTGAGTTTTAAGTCATGGCAGTAGAATATTTTTCACCTTCGATAGTCGGCAAAAGTACATTATGTCAAGTTTCTGACAGTGTTTTGCGTCACCTGAAATCCTTCAGGCACCCAAAAAACGGAGTAAAATGTACTTTTGTGAAAGATATTTAAGATTTCATCTGTCAACCGTTATGGAACACTCAAAACCATGGTCCATCTTATCCACAAGTGTTAATTAATTTGCAAATTTTATATTTTCAATGTAAATGCTTCTCTCATTTTAATTTTTTGGTAAGTATTGTAGAAACACATTTGCCCTTGTATCCTTCCAGGTCATCACTGCACTCGGTAAGACCTGGCACCCTGAGCACTTCACATGCAACCATTGCAATTCAGAATTAGGCACACGCAACTTCTTTGAGAGGGATGGCGTGCCTTATTGCGAGCCAGATTACCATAACCTTTTCTCACCTCGCTGCGCTTACTGTAACGGGCCTATCCTGGATGTGAGTTCTCCTAGCATTGAATTTTCAGCCATTTTTTTATGTGACAGTACCTGATGTCGTTGCCAATTTTTGTTTTTCTGGGCATGATGCCATTCAATTTTATTCTCTTCCCAACAGAAATGCGTCACTGCTTTGGAGAAGACATGGCACACAGAGCACTTTTTCTGCGCCCAATGTGGTAAGCAATTTGGTGAGGAGGGGTTCCACGAGAAAGAAGGAAAACCTTATTGCCGGGATGATTACTTTGACATGTTTGCTCCCAAGTGCGGAGGTTGCAACAGGCCAATCATGGAGAACTATATCTCTGCCTTAAACGGGCAATGGCACCCAGACTGCTTTGTTTGCAGGGTAAGTTTTGCTGATTATTGATGTTAGATGTAGAACACATAGCTATTATGTTTATTTGTCATTATTATGTTCTTAGTTGATGTTACCTTCTATTTTAAGAATGCTGATATATTTCTTTTTGGGATAGATACTTTAAAACTACTACACATTTCAATCCCTTCTCTTCATTCATTTTACTTCACATTGTTTTGAAATATTTTCCCCTGTTATTTTACCATTTCTTCCTCATTCACGTATTGCCAAGTAAAATCATTGCAGGCCTGGAATAATTTTGAGCCCTTCTTAATTATCCCATTTATAGAAGTTTTGCATTTTTCTTTTAATGGCCTTACACTGATATTGATATTTTGGTTGTTGTATTGCCATCCCTACCTTCACCCATGCTCAACCTATTACCAAATCAACCTCAATTGTCACCGGTTGCTGTACTTGGATACTACCGAACCCCGCTAAAATAATGCAGGATTGCAAGAAACCAGTCTCCGGAAAATCCTTCTATGTGATGGAAGGAAAACCTGTGTGTCCCAAGTGTGTCGGATTGGATGACGAAGATGAGGAAGAAGAAGATTGAAACTTCAAGCCTCTTCACAAGAACTCTTTTAGAAAGAGAAAAAAATTGATGAAATGACGACTAAAAACTTCCCATCTCCAGCACAAGATGGGACTCACCAAAATATATGCCCCAGTCCCAATGTCCGAAAGAGTTTTCAATAAAATAAAACTGTTCTCACATCCCCTCGATGAATTTTTAAAAAATATCCCCATAGAAAATATTAGGATGTTGGCACACTGATTTCATCATGTTATTTTTTCTAGCTAATTTGTCCTTTAATTTATGAAAATTTTACATAACTTTATTTGTGTTTTAAGTTGTTTTGTACCTTTGATCACTGCTAGGAAAAGTCTTAAAAGGGAACTTCACAGAGATAAATATATTTTATATGTATAGGTAATTACCTGTCTAGGTCAGGTTTGCGATGTCAGAAATTGTGAATTGTTTCAAAGAAAGCCCCTTTTTTGAGGAAATTTTATGTATTCAATAAAAAAACAAAAAAAAACAAATATAAAAAAAACAAAACAAAAAACAAAAAAAAACAAATTTCATATCCTATCAAGCTCTTAATGAGCTACGGACCTATGGCCAAGTTGCATTAGAGTGCAATTTTTGGCTGAGGTTGCATTATTTACATCCTATTCAGAAATTTTCCATTGACACACATACATATTTTTTTTATTTTTGACTTTTTTGGACACCGTTCAAGCATGTTTGTTAATTATTCTGAACAGGTGAAGGCTTTTATGAGTTTTTTTTTTGTTTCACATCCTTTCAAAACATCAATCTTTATTGATGTAGGCAGGGCCAAGGCTTTGTTTGCCAGACCAAATGATGTATGAACTTCATTACTTGAAGGGCTTCTTAGATATTCTTGGTATTCTTTTTAAACTGGGCAAAAGTATTAAGACGTAAATAATGAATACCATCTCAAACACTTGCCATTCTCCTACACTTGCTTCTGGCCTCACTTAAAACAGCCTGCTGAATCGGCACAGTCTGAAAAATGTTGTTGTGGGTCGTTAATATTTTACTCTTTCCCATTGTCAAAATTAGACGAAATGCATCTGTGGGCAAAAATAATGCCTCGTGGAATTTTTGCAGGAATTTGGCATTTTGCCTGGATGTTGCAACTGCCTCCTCCGTTGTGAGCTCTCTGTAGAATTTTTTTTTCAATTTTCCTTTTTTTAATCATGGGATAGGTATCTGGACTTGCCATCATGAGAAAAATCAGACTCGTGATGTCTCTTCATCAATTTAAAACAATTTAATGGAAAATTAAGCTTCCCCAAGTTCCCCATGTAGGTCATAAAGTGTAAAAAAAACCAAATCTTTTTGTGTCGGTTGTTCTATAAAGTCGCGTGTAACTTGTTTTAGTAGATCTTGATTTTATATCTGTATGGATTTAAAATTTTTAACGATTTTCATTCAGTTTTTATTAAATGAGTTGTTGTACTTAAAACTGAGCCCACCAAGTATTCAGGATGAGAAGGATAAGATTTTTAGCTGGAAATTGGCAGCCCTCCATGGGGAGGAAGAAATGCAGGAAGTATTTATTAAATGGAATTCCCTTCTCTGCCAAACCTTTACAGAAAGTGGCAAGCTTAGATATCTACACACACTTAATTGGCAAACTAGATGAGGAAGTTTTCTCTTTCAATTGTATACAGAGCCGAAGCAACCTCTGTCCTTTGAAATCTATCCAGATGTCCAAGAAATATCTCATCCTCCATTTAACTTACGTGCACCAGTATCATCCTGGCCATTTTCTGTTTGCATTTTCCTCTATCTTATGATATCACACCATCACCATTACATGCGTCTCTTGGAATGGCTCAGATGGAAAGAGAAGAGTGAATTCTCTGGGTTTGGAACATTCTCACCCCACTTTCTTTTGTGGTGGGGATATTTCTGTCTTAAGTTTGGATAAATGCCAGGTGTCATTTTTTCTTGTCTTCTCGCTGAAGTTCAGCATATGCTGTGATCCATATAGCAAATTCATAGTTTCTGCTGCTGTTGAAATAAATTTTATGTCCCTTGCTAGTATAAAATCTTCCATGAAATGAACATTCTTAATTTTCAATGTTCCAAAAATTTTCTTCTGGGAAAACTTTATAGTTCATTTACCTTGTATTTTCACCTGTATATACCTGTATTTGTATTTTTATATTTGAAATAAAGTATATTTCTGTTAGATGTATTGGGAATGTGTTTAATTCATGATTCCTTTTGTGTTGTTTTCAGGATTGTCGCCAGCCTTTCCATGGTGGTTCTTTCTTTGATCATGAAGGCCTGCCCTACTGTGAGACCCACTATCACGCAAAGAGAGGTTCTCTCTGTGCTGGGTGCCATAAACCAATTACTGGTTAGTAAAAATTACAAGTTAGAAGTGTCCTAATGAATTTTAGAACTTGAGAACAAATCTACTCATGTCTGTAGTTGGGAGCTTGGCTTACTTAATTCTTTATCTTAGCTATATTGAAAAATGAGCATCAACGAGAATGTGAGGTTTTTAACTCTAAAATAATATATAGTATTTGCTCAAGAAATGTCTGTAAATGTGAAACGTCAGTCTCTTGAAAAAATTAAAATCTACGAAATGCCCATGCTGTAACTTTAGAATATGAATATTGTGGTTCCACACCTGCATAATAATCACTTAGATGAAGAATTTAAGTAAATGAAGGAAAAACAATTTATGAAAAGAGTTGATTGTGAAATAAAACTGCATAATTACAATACTGAAAAAAGTACCTTAACTGATCTTAGACTGAGATGATGCTTAATTTGTGAAAATCTGCCATGGGAAACAGAAACATATGACAGAAAATGATCTTACGCTATGGAAAAGGTCAACTTAAAAATGAGTTGCACTTGAATAAAATGAGTTACACTTTCCTGTGAGGAGATTTGATTCTAGTGAGGGAAATGCATTGGTTTGGAATTTTCGGTTTGATGGCATTCAAGCAGCAACTGGTTCATACTGAAAAGTTGCTGCTATTTCAAAAACTTTTTGCAAATCTTCTCTAAAAGAAATAATATTAGCCAGGTCTACCCAACTATACCCGTTTTCTACTCTTATGAAGCTTGACCGTGGTGCAGCGAATAGCCTTCCCTTCCACCACCATTTGAAGTTTTCGAGAGGCGCGGGAAAGTAGTACGCTCTTGCCCGATATCCGCTCTTGAAGAAAGTCGCATGCGAACGCTAAGGCATAAACGCGGTAGATCTGGCAACACAGTCGAACTCTGAGCGATGTGAACAGCACAATGGCGAGAGACCGACTGACTTTCTCCCTTTCCCATCGACAGTCTCTCGAGCTTTCATTGGCTGCAGCAGTAAGCATACAACTAGGATTTTCAAGGTCAAGCTTCATAAGAGTAGAAAACGGGTATAATTATAGCCTTAGCTAGTTTCATGCATTATCTGTAACATATGCTTGCCTTGGAATATTTCATGTATACAAAAGCTGTTTTTCAGAATGAAAGTTTAAGTCTGCATAGTATCAACACCCTAAGTTACAAGGAAATTTTTTAGAAAATAAGTTAGGATATTATTTAACTCCATTTTGTTAATTCTTGTTTATTTGGAATATACATCTGTAATTTAAGAGACATTATAGCTCCTCTATTAATTTTCCATTTGCTTGTATTTCGTATTGATAAAATTATTATATTTTTATATGAGATAATCACCATTATGTTCTTTTACATAAACAGTGGACTTTTGAACTTATTGTTTTTGAGATGATATTCTTCCTCAACCAGCTACATTTCATGTAAAACAAAAAAAACCTGACATTTCAAAATTATTTTAAAAATTATATTCCTCATGCAAATATTTACATTTATCAGCTCATCCTAGTTTTGACCTGATAATTGATTCCTATGCTCTTTCTCCTCAGGACGATGCATTACTGCCATGTTTAGGAAGTTCCATCCTGAGCACTTTGTTTGTGCTTTCTGCCTGAAGCAGCTGAACAAGGGAACTTTCAAGGAACAGAATGACAAGCCCTATTGCCATGCCTGTTTCGATAAATTGTTTGGTTAGATTGCAGCCTTCCACAGAAAACCTATGCATTGATATTGAAATTTTTATTAAGTCACAGTATAAACAAGGGCTTCCTGGTCCCTCCCGGTTCCAAATATTTTGATTGATCCAGCAAATTTCAGTTTGATTTGCCAGGGGTAGTTATAAATATATGGTGGAGTTTGGGATGAAATCACATCCCAAATCTTAGCCCTTCACAATTATCAACTTGTCTTCCGTGTGGGTTGGAATTAATGCACAACTTTTCAGCCATTGTTGTGGAAAATTGGTATTTGGCCGTTCTGACTGCACATGTATCTCCAGTCGTACTCTGGTTTTTCATAGACCTTATAAGAGAAACTAATTGTAGGAATCTGGTGCTGTATTTGGTTCCTTTTTTGTACATTGAAAAACTTCTTAGTTTGATTTTTATCGAGCTACTTAAAAAAAAAAAATCACTAAAATCGCGACAGGCACTTATATATTTTTTTTTGCTTAAGTAAAAGGTTTTTAAACGAGTGTGTGCTTTATGATTAAGTATTTATCTGGTTAAATAATGATTAATTTTTATATGATATCATTAGGTACCTGCTTTGGTAAGAAAGATGTCAGGAAATATTGTAAGCGAATAAGCGATGATTGGCAAATCACCCTTATTCACTCTGAATTAAACACAAAGGAGATGAATTCTCAACCAAAAAAATGGAAGTCTTGTAAATAGGAATTTTAAAAAATACACATTTTTCATTTGTGTAGTGTGAATGGACATTGACATATTCAGTGCACATCTGCTCATCTGTAGCAGCGACACTCCATTTTATGCGGTGATCCTTTGTCACTGCATATCATCAGTTTTTTCAATTAGTTGTATTAACCAGTTGTGAATAAGTGTGATGTTGATGTATGCATGTGTGATTATTTTCTTCAATGAATGAGCATGGTGTAACTTTAAAGAGCCTAGGAAACACATTTTTTTAAATGTCTGTATTATAAAGTGGTGTTTAGTTTTTTTCTTTACTAAATGGTGCTTCTGTGAAAGAATTTCATATTAACATGAAGTTTTTCTCTGTAATGTCATGTAGATTGGTAAAAATTAAGGGCAATGGCAGAATTCTGAAAGGAAATTAAGTAATGGTCTACTTTCTAATTATATTTAAAATTAAAATGATATTTTTTGGTAAATTTTTCTTCTGCTTTTCTAGTTAAATTTGCTGCTAGTATTTACCTTTTTTTTGTGTGTAAATTTCCTATTTCAACATTCTTCATAGTTGTTAATTGAAGTCAGTGCTCGAAATGGAAATGTTACAAAATAGAAAACGCTTGTATTGGTAGTGGAACAGAAATGTTCATGAAACGGATCACTTGTTATAAGTGTCAGTATTTCTAAATGTCTGACGAAATGGAACAATATCATTAGCACATGTAATGAGCCGGAGCGGCGTTCAGGTGCATTCTGGCTCATTTCGAGCACTGATTGAAGTCAGTTGTTTTCATACTTAAGAGAGATTTCATTGTAAATTTATTCTAAAAGTAATCTTGTTTTTAATAGACCTAACTTTAATGATATAATTGTATTTTAGTTATCTGCTTCAATGATTTCTGCCATTGTCTCTTTAATATGACTTACTTCTCAGGGCCATATATATGGAGGTTTTAAATATGTATTAGTACATGTGCAAGGATCACAGTAATGAAGTCACTGGATTTTATCTTGCCACTGAATGGCTAAAACTTAAAAATTTGGCCTGAAGTGTAAACCAATAATGTTTCAAATTATATATTGTTTCAATGTATATGTTTTTATGTTTGATGAGAAAAGTTTAAAGTATGTTTTTGCCCATGTAAACTTAATGCATGATTTCTCTTCTGTTCACCATATTTTGAGAATCTTGCATTAGACTTAAAGTCTCACTTTATGGCTCTGTTTTTTGCTTTTTATAAATATTCTGCAAAGTATTCAAATATACTGTTCATTATAACAATACATTGTAATTAGGCTCTTTGTTCACAAGAGAAATGGGTTGTATTCATTTTAAAAAATTGTTATTGTACATTTAAGTTATGGAGTTTCTCAGTTTGGACAACTGTTATGTAATGTATATGTCATTGATTTGAGTATTCTGGTACATGCCTGAGAGTTCTTTATACTTCAACCCATGTTGTAGAATGAAATAAGCTTAATAAATGAAAGGTATATAAATTAATTGGGTATTTTTTAAAGTGTCAGATAAATGAAATTATAAGAACTTATCTCACTAAACATTTTATATATGATATGAATGATAATTTCCATTTATAAATAAAGTATATCATTTTATATGGCCTGGAAATTGATATTTGAAACAAATTTTGGCTAGATTATAATTTATTGAAAAGTTCGAGCTCTATTGACCCAAGGTATGCATCTTGTGTTTCAACAATACATGAAAGAAATGTTGACATTGTCACAAAAGTGATGTTGCATGATTGGGATTAGGTAGTTTTAAATTTAAGAGACAAGGAAAATATTAATAGAATTGGAAAAATACCTCCAAATCACCGTAAAGGCGGAAAATATTGCTAAATTATAGAAAGTGGTTATACAGTTGTAATTAATCACTGAATCTTTTCAGTAATGTATGTATGTATGTTGAAAAAGTAAAAATAAATCCTATATAAGGATCTAGCAGACCTGAACAGATTATGTGTGGACCAGTTGCTTGTATTCCACCAACATTTTAATTCTGATAGCCAATATCACAGACAATAATCTGCAGTTTTTACATTTGAATAAATGAAAAAGAAATTGGTATATTATGTTATAAAGTAGTAAAATATTTCTTCTTTCTTGTAATTCAATAGCAGCTTTAGTGATAATGATGACATTATTTCTACACGTAACACTTTTGCTGCAACACATGGATATATCCGAATGAACAATTAAATCTGTTCGGATGTACATCACAGTTATCAAAAAATACTGCAGAATGCAGAAAATCTGTCCTTGAAACAAAAGCTAATTGAGCATGAATGCTGCCCTCTGTGTCACGAAACCTGCTTATTAAGTCATCAGTCAACTACCCATGTGGAGACATGCTCTCCGAGTTGATATTGCCACTTAGTGGATGAACTATTTGTGTTATGTATGTTTTACTGATCAGCAATAATAAGCCATTGCAATATACATCATTTTACATACTAATAGGTTCCAGAAATTAGCTACAACATAGGCTTTGCACTCCTTTGGTGATTGGTTTTGAAAATACCGGATATGTAGTTTATATGGATAATAATTGTTCAAGTGTAGACCTTTATGTGAGTCTAAGGTTTAAGAGCAATGGCTAAACTGTTGCACAGCATATTTCACTTTTCTGTTTACGCTAAAATGTTATGGTCAAAACCAAGATATCACAGGTTGAAATGAATTCCTTGAGTATAGCTATTGGACAGACATTTAGGGAAAATTTTCTGAACATTTTACCAAAAATAATTTAATAAAGATATTGTTCAGCCTGGTCCTCCCCATACTATTATACCACAGGCATCTGCTGGGTCCTGGCACATTATAATTTTGTAATACCTAGGAAGATCTCTATAAAAATAGCTCCAATAGCGAGTAACAGATAAGTTCTATCCAAAGGAGTAAATGGATGTAAGAGATATCTGTGACAGCCAACAAATTATATTTGCTAATACCCAAAAGATCAACAGCTGACATGACAATAGGATAAACTAAAATAAATGATGGAAAGAGGATCATCCGCAGTTCTGCATCAAGAGACAATCTGTGAAAAAAATTATAACAAAGCTCAAAAATTAAATTTTAATTTTTTGACAAAGTAAGAGCATAATATAACTATTTATTTCTTAGTAAAAACCTCACTTCATTTTTATCGGTGCATAAAGAGAAAATAATTATGATCTCTAGGAAGGGCCTTAAATTAAGATTCATCATGGTCTGGAGAAGACATTCGCTGTAGTATACGTTAGAAACAAAATGTCGTACATGTTCCATTTATTAATTTAAGCCATTTAATGTATTACAGAAGGCATCAGCAAACTGCATAACGATCCACAATTATAAGCGCGTAGGCTGGCACCATTGAAAGTTTCGAATGCTTCAACCGCATAAAATCTATCAAAAGATTCTGCTCTATGGTATGAGCTAAATCAAGTAAAAATGTTTAGCGTTTAAATATCAGCAATCAATATTTTTACTATGATTTCAATAAACAATTATGATATTTTGTGTTAAATTTTACGAATCCCGTTCCCAACTTTGTTTCGCGTGGTTTCGCGGGCCGGATGCGGACCTCGATCCAAATTTTGTCGACCCTACATTAGAGAAAGAGGAGGCAACCTATTAATTTTTATTTATGCGCAAAAATATAAAACACGCTAAACATTAATTATAATAGGAATTTTTATACGATTAACTTTCTTCTTTATTATCCAAGTAGCTATTTGGCCTTGCCATTGACTTACATTTCCAGTTAGAGTAAAATTTGGCAACAGGGTCGATTTGCGCATTAGTATCGTTATTTGTTTTGCGTGTAAAGTATGTTTCGAGTGCGAAATGTTTGTAAGGGAGATCCGAAATTCTCAAATATTAGTTTAAACTGGAAGGAAAATCTTAGAGAAGTAAGTCTGTTTATGCTGTAAGAGTTAATGATTTTTATATAATGACATTTCTCTTCTTAAATTTATCGTGCGCATGTCTGTTGTGTATATTATATCCAGCTGGTAATTATCGGGTTTCCTTTTGTTTGTAGAAATTTGCATTTATATTTCTCGGCGAATCAATTTTTAAATTGTTGCTTGTATTGCATTCATATTATTTGTTTCGATGTACGTTGTGGTATGTGTTGATTCTCATTACGCTACGCAGAAACTTGGTACAAAATTTAGTAACTAGCAACCGTATTAAAATGTTAAAATTTAAATGATCTTACGTTTTGTTTCATATTACATGTCGATCGTTTTTTCGTTTTGTTTAGCGTTGTCGTGAAAGAATCAAAGAAGAACGCAATCAACTCTTTAACTCCACAAGAAATTTACCAACCAAAGAAGAGCTGAAGTGTTATGTATTAGGAGCAGTACAGGATGAATGGAAGGAATTAAAAGAATTAAATAGCTGCAATAATAGGCAATCCATTCAAATACTTTATTATCAATAAATTTAAAACATTTTCAGTTATATTTTACTCTTGATTTCTGTTAGTTTTATTTTATATGAAAACCACTACACAAATCTGAATTTAAGGTAACATTTTCAGCTCATCCAATTATTGGCAAGATATTGAAATCGATGAAGATCTCATAATTAAAGAACTACAAGAGGAGTTATTACGTCAAGGTAAAGTATCCATTTATATAATTTTAGTTTCCGGTAAATGTCATTGTGCCTAAAAACCTTGATTAATTGCAGGAATATCATGCAAATAGTTGCTGAAAAATTGAATCGGCTGTTTATGTCCTTGTAATTCAAATAAGACAGTGCCAATCTTTTATTTGTTCTCATACATAACCCAGGGATTTTCAGCAAGGAGTAATTATGCTAGTTGGTATTCATTACATAATAATCTATCTTAAATCCCTTCATTTTCCCATAATAAATGTTATGTTACAATTTACCGAAGTCAAAATTAAATAGCATATCACTATCCTTTATTTTTGTTTTTATAACACTTTTTATGCCATTATTATGATTAATGTAATTCCCTGTCATGTAATGATAGGGGTTTCATAGATCTGAAAGTAGAATTCAAATACATTCATTTTATTTCATTAAAGTACTTGAACCCTTAAAAGTATATCAAAGTGCACCATAATGATTAACCATGTGTGAAGTATTCTGTAGAAGTGTTCATAAGTGTGAGCAAAGGAAATGAAAGTGTAGTATATTTTTTGTTATCAACTAGGTAGATATGTTATTTCACCCTAGTTATCAACAATCTCAACACTTTCTCAACTATGTATAAACAGATTATTTTGAATTCAATCAATGATTGCACAAGATTTAATATTGAGATGTCTTTTTAAAGGAAAGTTTTTTTATATTATGTGAATTGCTTTCAATGATTGTCCTTGAGTTTAAAAAATTTCATTCCTTCAGTATGTATGCTAACAATAAGATAAGGTCCTGTAAGTGATACATTTGTATAAACTCAGCCACGTTTTTATGAGTTTTCTACACTCTTTTAGCCTAATATAGTGAAACTTCTTTTAAGTATCTCAGAAAAAAGTGAAAAAATTTGGATTGATCTCATGGAAATCCATTGATAAAATTTTGTTAAAAGAGGGTGTTGCCAAGAGAAGTTTCACTATAAATATCTTACAGAATAGTTTTAAATAGTATGAGTTACTAGAATTTCAAAATGTTCTTATTTAATTATTTTTAGTAATTATTTAAATTTATATCTTTCATAGATAATCATTAGATCTAACAATGAAATGCACTAGTCATAAATATAATTTTATTTTCTTTGCACAGAGGAATCCATGTGCCAAGAGTATATTTCACAGTACGAGGTTACAGAAGCAGAATATGATCAGTATTTGGAAGAATTGCAAGAAGACTATGTTATATGTCCTCTTTGTTGTCATAGAAAGTTGATTATGACATGTGATAATGAAGGAAAAAATCATCTCACTTGCAGCGGTGAATGTCCGCTGTCAAAGGTGCTTCCTTATGGAATTGATGAAGTTCGTAAACGCATTGACTCAGCAGTAAAGATGCATTCAAGCTGTCGACATTCTCCTGGATTTACATTCACGTACACAACCAACGAATCTGGCTTATATCTTGTATGCTCTGAGTGTGGAACTATCTTCTTTGTTCTCTAGTGACAAAATGATATTTAAAATATTAATACAGTATGACAAATTTAGAGCAAAGATTTTAGACAAATTGAGTGATGTGGGATATTCATTGTGTTTGTGTGTTGAAGATATTTATTTATATTATTTTTATTATTAATATTATTATGCATCAATCATGAGGGCTCATCAGTACTACTGAGTTAATTTGTGTATATACAATAAATGAATTCAAAAGAACATTTCTTTTAATGATTTAATTTTTGTAACAATGGCACTTCTATGTATGTAACATGCTGTTATTGCAGCTGTATTTTCTTTAATAAAAAATAAAGTTGTTATAAGTTTGAAGTGAAATTTGAAAGTTTCATTTATATTTTTCATTATTAAACTGTAATTCTCTAACAGATAAAAGTAACAATATTTGGAAACAAAAAAATCTGATCTTGTCATGGAGTTATACTGAAAGTAGTTTTCTCTTTGTTTTGCATAGCATATATTCTATTATTGATGTTTTAAGTAGAATGTTATTGGATATCTTGTATTGTGGTATTTATATGACTGGTAATTTAGTCCTTTTACTTTTTAGACGTTCATTAACCAAGAAGCAACTGATACTGTGAGATAGGCTATTGGTCATATGTAGTGAAAGTTTGAGCTCGAATAAAAAACTAGAGCATGACTGCATAATTTAATAATTGTAGTAAGTAGCAGTACTTTATTTCGCCCAATGATTATCATATGCATACCTTGATAGAGGCAAATCTGATTAAAAAAATATAGATTAGTAGCATAAATATTCCAGTGATCTTAGAATAAACATTGACGTATTTAAACATCATCTCCTATACCATTAAACATAGTGTTAAAATAAATAAACCACCTCAGATGTCAGATTAAA
Source organism: Uropetala carovei (assembly GCA_036926305.1). Lineage (NCBI taxonomy): Eukaryota > Metazoa > Arthropoda > Insecta > Odonata > Petaluridae > Uropetala > Uropetala carovei. Next base: position 3,883,387 of record JAXCHB010000101.1, on the reverse strand, counting down.
TCAAAACATTAAATTACAAAAGCAGACTCGGTTATGAAAATTATAGCGTTCACATTCCTATTAAAGGTATGTAATAGGAATGCACATCTAAATTTCTCTTAAAAACTCGAAACGTTAAGCGCACTTTGCACGTGGGTTGAGGGACTTTGTTGTTGTATTGAAAAATGTCTAGGTTAATTGTTAAAAATTTGCCCAATAACGTTAGTATTAATAAATCTTAAAAGATGAAATAGCATTTTTACTGTAATTGATGTACTACAATTACTGGTCAACTTTTGATTGTACACAGATAACCGAAGACAAACTACGTGAAACATTCAGCACGAAGGGTACTGTTACTGACATTCAGCTTAAATATACAAAGGATGGTAAATTTCGTCATTTTGGCTTTATCGGATTCAAATCCGAAGGTGAATGCAAGGCTGCTCTGGAATATTTTAACAATACATTCTTAAATGCCACAAAAATTAAAGTAGAATTGTGCGCTAATCTAGGTAAGTTTGCATTTTTATATTGCTCTTATAGTAGTTTACGTCAGTAGATGATGTTGTAATTGAGTGTTTCTTGTGACAGGTGACCCAAGTAAACCGAAATCTTGGAGTAAATACTCAAGTGACTCTTCCGCTGCAGTTAAAGCTACTGAGCCGAATAAGGATAAAACTGAAACAAAAGACACAAAGAATAAAAAGAACGATAAAAAGGAAATTACAGAGATTTTAGAAAAGGTACACGTTGTTCGCTGATGCATTAAATGATTGACAACATTTTATAAAATTTGGTCTGCAATGGTATCATTTGCGAAGTACCAACTTATAAGTGGTTTGATTAAAAACTGCTAACATTTGTTTTTATATGCTTTATAAATGCAGCATAAAGATGACCCATTGTTTGCTGAGTTCATGGAAACTCACCTGAAAAAGAACAAAACAATTTGGAGTAATGATACAGCTCTTGTTGAAGAAGAATTACCAAACGTTCTCGCGAAACCTTCAAAAGATGAAGTATATAATACACATATTATTGAGGATCCAGGAGAGGAAGGTGGCAGAGACAGCGAATCTGAGCAGGATGAAGGAGAAAAAAAGGAACATGTCGAGGTGAAAAGCGAAGATAATGTGGAGGATAAACCTCTTGCAAATCAGGACATTTCTGACATGGAGGTAAGGAATTTAGTAGAATATAATCAGTTTCTAGTTTATAATTTCTACTTAATGTTGCGTATGTTATACGCAAATCGATACATTTGTGTTTTAGCATCAATTTTCTTAAATTGATATCTGAAACTTAAATTTGGTCGCAATGTAAAGATATTGAACTCTAAACTTTTACACATTCATAGTTTTGATACAATTAAGCAATATAATATATTATAAAGATTCTGTCGATTGCTGTAAATTTTGCTGCTTGATTCCTGTGCATTTAACCAATGAAATGCATAATTTTTATTTGTTCATAACCATTTAAAATATTCATTCTTGATACCAGCCTTAGTGCTTTCTACCTTGATAGAAATACCTAAAATATGTATTATTGTTAAATAAGCTTTATTCAGTACAATTTTCACTTTCTTTGCTATATCCTCAATAGTTTTATAAATGTAATAGCTTATAGTACAATTATTTGTATTAATTCTATTCTTATATGTATTGTTTTTATCTGTAGTACTCGCATTTCAAATTTATGTGCACTTCATAATTTTACATGAATTAGGATGTCAAAGTCTCACTGCAAATAATATACTGTGTAGAAAAATAAAATAATAAAAAAAATTGTAATTGGATACTCATGCCTTTAATCATATTATGACATTTGATTTCTAATTGATAAAGATTCGAGAAAATTATTTTGATATTTAGAACTAGCACTGCTTTGAGTAATTTTATTCACTTTTGCGGTATTTTTGTAGTACCTGGAAAGATTGAAAGGTGTAAAAGGCAATGAGAAAGAAGTTGACAAGGAGTCTGCAAAAGCTGATTCAGTAACGAAAAAAAAGAAGAGAGAACCCATTCAATTGTTCACTCTTAAGATTCGTGGTCTTGGATTCAAAGCAAGGAAAAGTCATGTAAGGCATTTCTTTCATCCTATTAAGCCATATTCTATTCGACTGCCACCACGTATCAAGGGTATTGCCTACGTGGGATTCCAGACAGAGAAAGAAATGAAACAGGCTCTTGCCAAAAACAAAGGGTTTTTATGTAAGTCCCGAAAAAAGTTGAATTTGGTTGATACTTTAAATTGATTTCCTATGTTTATTAGCTGCTGAATTTTTAATATGACTTTTTATTTGTTTCATTTAGGTTTAATTTTAAGATAAATTACTTGAAGTGCCCCCAAAATTGTATTGTTGTTTCACTCTTTTAGTGGAATTTTCATTCAAATTGTTGGTATATAATTGAAAGAAATTCATGATAAAATGATGTTAAACATTATAAATATTTTCAGAGAAGTGATCCACTAAATAGTTGTTCCTTATACAAAACAATTTTATGTTGAAAAAGTATAAAAATTTATTTATTTTATTTAATGATATGTTCTTTATGAAAATTGTACATAATTTTTAGCAGAGAAAACGTAATAAATCTATCAATTATTTTATCTGAATGAATGCATTTTTTCAACCATATCATATTTTGAAAATTTGGATCTGCCTCCTATTTATGATATTTTTTATTTTTGTATTCATATTGTAGCAGGGGCGGATCCAGAAACTTCTCAAGGGGGGGGGCGATCGCCCCTCCACCTATCGAATCCGCTCCTGCCAACTGCCCTATATTTTGAAAATTCCTTCCCCTATCAGAATCCTTCTTTCCCTTGCTGTGCAGACCTAATCTGTGACATATAATTGAGGATTTTTGCACGGAGTGAATTTAAGAAAGCGCCCAGTGGAGTGCAATGGGGTTATCCAAGGAAGGGGCGATCGACCCCCCCCCCCCCCCACCCCCCTCCCCCTTGGATCTGCCACTGTATTGTACTGATGTTCTGTAATCATACATAATATAAGTAGAATCCTCTTGTGTCATGACCGAGTTTCAATATACAGGGATTGGCAACTTATGACCCGTGGGTCTCGTGCAGCCCACAAGAGCATTTTATGCAGCCCGCGAAGCCATGATAACAAAGTTATCGGTATAATTAAACACAGTCAATTCCATATTTTTTCAGTGAAATTATTGTCTCAAAACCTTTTCTGGTGGATGTTTTAACGTTAGTAAAAACAAATTAGAATTGATTTTCACTAATATGAGACCGCAAAATCTTCTGATTTAAACGCCGAAGCTCTCGTGATTTCTAATGCGTCCCTCCAAAGCATTCACAACAATGAATGTGGCCCGCCTTATAGAAAAGGTTGCCGACCCCTGGTGTAGTATATCCCTCTTCATTAGCCTAATTTTAATTTTTTAAAGAGGCTAATTTTTCTACTCATAATTAAGCTTGTAATCGTTGCAAAACCAAATCATCCTGAAGTAATGTGTGGTTTTCTGTTTATTTTGAATTTTTTAAAATTTCAAATCAAAATAAAATAAATGTGCAAAAAATGACAATAGATAAATGAAAGTCGTTTATAACATCTCAAGTGCAAAACCTTTTAACCTCTCTTTATTTATAGGGACAATAGCTTTGTTTCTTGAACTTTTTTCTTTCCTCAATGTTCAAGGTTATCAGAGTTGGCTGTATTTAACGGCAGTTGTTTTTGCTGTAAATATCTAATAACTTAGTTTTTGTAGAACTTTTTTATAAATTTAGCATGGGCCTTGTGTACTCTGATTAAATTTGTTAAAATTTTTCAGCTGGGAAGCAAATAATGGTGACTAAATACGAGGAAAAAGAGGCTGGTGAGAAAGGAGAGGAAAGCAAACCTGGTCTATGGAAATGGAAGGACCAGGAAGAGAGCCTCCGTAATGAGGAGACCATCGGAGAATCTGGCAGAATATTTGTACGTAACCTAGCACACACCATAGTGGAGGAAGATGTAGAAGCCCTTTTTTCTAAATACGGTAAGTTCTGTCAACAGAAAATAATTGTTGAATCCATTCGTTGGTCTTACTTGGCCAAGTATAATTTCCTTTTCTATATATTGCAAGCCTTGCTATTTGAAAATAACTTGAATCAACTCATTAATCTCACTTAAGTAAAACAAACAATTAATGTTGTAATAGCAGTAATCCTTAATGATAAAATCAGTTACTTACTTAGGATTGCATGGACACCCAAGTTAGTTTTTTAAGGGCTTCACATTTAATCTCTTACGTGTCCGTGTATTATGCAGGCCCTCAGGCTTTACTATGCCATTTGGAAGAATTTTCTCAGGAAGATTAGGGTATAGTTCTAATCTCCATAGAACAGCAAAAGCCTATAATAATATATTTCAATTGATGATTTAGATAGATCCAGTAGCTTTAGCAAGTTTAGGAAACAAGTGTAAAGTCACAATGCTTGGTAATGTTTTAACCCATCAGCGCCTTCCTGCGTACTGGGTATGCCGCGGAGATCGCTAGAATTATTTATTTTTTTGATGCAGTAAATTTTCTTAAATGTGGGTAACCTTTATGTATTTCAAAAGAGGAACCTACCTATTTATCATCATTCTGCAATCATTTTGTCTTTTTTATTACACTTAATGCGCATTAAATTTTGTGATTGATTTTTTGCGAATTGGGGAATCGCATCTTCTAAAAATCCCCTATCCAATGCTGAGAAGAACTGTATCTCGACACAAATGCTACTGCAAAGTGAAACAAGATCTAGACTGCTTATCTGCCCACAAACTTCTCTTTCTCTTTGGTTTTTCTTATGAGTCAGAGATTGAAAGGTATAAGACAAGAAGAGCTGAACAGCAAAAACCATTGTTCGGCTCTCGGCCAGGCCATGTGCTTGCTTCAGCATTTCTTGAGACCAGTATAGTATGAGAGAGAGGGAGAAATGTCTGTTCTTGTGTCTAAGTTCTGTTTACAAATATGTCACTGATGATGCATAGAAAGCGAGAGTTTCTGAGCAAGCGCATGTGTAATACCCTTACGCTCAGTTCATCGCAGGAGAAATATTCTCGTGTCACTCTAAACAAGTAAGTCTGAAGTGAATGCTAGTAAAAAAATTCAATATAGATGATTCATTGAAGGTATATTTTCTTGTAAATTTCACGGTAAATTGGATAAAGTAAATGCCTTTTTAAAAAACTTTTAACTTTCCTAATTTTTTATTACGTGTACGTTCTGATACATACAGCATCATATCTCCGTTTCTACTGAATGAAATAGGACAATTTTCATCATGTAACTTCTATAGTGACTGTGAATGACTACTGTATAACTCAAAACTTTATAAGCTTTATGAAATGTCTTTAAAAAATATATGAAACGTAAAATTGATTTCAAATTTTTAGTCAGGACATGAAAAAGTTGACCTGTGAGAAACTTTTTTCCTATTTGGTTTAGGTAGGTACATCCAGCGAATGAAATGTTAATAAAAGCTGAAATATTATTTTGAAAAAGGCTGCATATCAGTGTCACTTATAGTTTGTGCAATACTGAAAGATATATGAAATCACGGGTGCACGCTAACTGTAAAGAGTGTGCATAATGTAATGTTCTACTAAAATCCTCAAAAATTTTTATACAAATCCAATAAAAATGAAAAAAGATACCAATTTTAATTTTCAAGAATTGAAATCGCGAATTTTTGCAAATTTTTAAAAACCTCCTCTGATCTCAGACATGTGATTTAAGTAAATGCCCTTTGGGCCAGAGGGGTTGACAATAGCAAATTCCTATTTTGTTATAATCTAAAAATGCAATCTGCCATTGACTTGTTGCATCAACATGTCTTATTCTGGATGATTTTATAAGGTATCAATTATTGTGGTGAACTTCAGTCATGGTGGCCCCACAAACACAATTTAAGGAGTTGAAACAGGAGATTCTCAGAAATATGGCAAACAGTTGACTTATCGCAGATTTGGAAAGTTTTTATGCATACAAAAGAATGTTGCTAAATTTTGTCAATGAGATTCACTGATGCACTTTTTTGTATCTCTATGATTGTCCCTGCTATTCTGGAGGTTTTCACATTTATCTACAATACTGTGGGATAAAGCTTTCTTTTTTTTGTGAAAGCAATGTTATTGATTTTTGTAATTGTAAGGGGATTTATATTAATTATTATTTCCTTGATTATAATTTGTCCTAGTTGTGTTGAAACAAATATATCATTTTCAATGTGAATGAGTGGATCGCATCAGAAATATTCTCATTTAGTAATATTTTATTTTAGGACCCTTAGCTGAAGTTAATGTTCCAGTTGACTGGATAACTAGAAAACCAAAAGGCTATGGCACTGTTATGTTTATGATACCAGAACATGCTGTAGCAGCCTTCTCTGGCCTTGATGGTACAGTTTTTCAAGGAAGAATGTTGCATCTTCTGCCAGGTAAAGCCAAGCCAGATGAGGAAGATGCAGGTATGTTGAAATGTTTTATTTTAATACAAATAAAATATTATTAAATAACTAGTGTAATGCCCGTTGAAATATCAACGGAAGAATTATACATAGATATATTATAATTATTTTCATTTAAAGCAGTTAATATCACACTTTTACATATGATATATTTTGTCATATACAACATTTCTAGTGAATATTCTGTTGTTGACGGGCTATCTTTAGTTAAACAATAGTTGCCTCTCTTTCTCTCCCTTTCCTCCCCCCTTTCACACCCTCTCTTCCTCTCCCACCCTCTATCTCCCTCCCCCTCCTCATTTCTCTCCCTCCACCTCTACTTCTCTCTCTCCCCCTCTACTTCTCTCTCTCCCCCTCTACTTCCCTCTCTCCCCCTCCCTCTTGCTCCCCCCTCTATCTCCCTCTCCCCCCCCCTCTCTCTCTCTCGTATTAAAAGCATACAAAGCACGCTTACACACATAAGAATTAATACAACAATAGGATTTTGAGGTCTAACAATATAATTGGTAGCCAAGGCAACATTCCGTTAAAATGGCAATATTTCCTCAAAATATGTGAATTAAACATAACATGAGCGATTTCGAATTGTATGCGGAAAAACATGAACAGAATAAGAAACTTTGTAATTTTTTCTTCAAAATGGTTCAGATCTGAAGATCGTAGGTTAATTCCTTCTAATTTTAATTTCTAAAACAATAAAAGCATGCACATAAAAAAATTGATTTTTACATGTTACCTTACGGAAAATGGAAATGTCTTCCTTGGAGTCGAACCCAGGACTTTTTTGGAGATTTATTTTTGTCATTGCCTTAAAATGTGTTAATCAAGCATCCTTGCCAAATTTCAATCTTCTACCTATTCGGGAAGTTTGTTAAAATGCTCTATATTGGCCATCGTGAAATCGTGACCAACCAACAGACCTGGGCTATTATAGTATAAAATATCTTAATGTGGTAATATTGAAAGAATTTCTATCAAACTTCTTAGCATTAAATCTCTTATTAATACCTCTGTTGTTCATTTTTACAGAAGGCCTAAATTACAAACAAAAGAAAACAAAAAAATTAAAAGATCAAGCTAAGTCATCTCATAACTGGAATACTTTGTTTTTGGGTCAAAATGCAGTAGTAGATGCAATCGCTAGAGCATATGACACTACAAAAGAAAAGGTTGGTGATCTTAAGTATCCTATGTAATTGTTGGCAAACGCTGTACATTTGATTAGGATGTGAGAAATTTTTCCAAAATGGTTTATGTTTTTCAGAAATTATAACTTATTGCCAACATTTTCACGTTTGATGTTATGACTCCTATGCAAGATTAAAAGTGTTTACCATTTCTAAATTTAGTTTACTATTTCAATGAATTGGATTTATTAATTTTTCATTTATGGATATCTGTTAAATCTACAAAGTCATTACCATAAGATTTTAAAGAAAATAGATAAATTTAATATGCTTGTATTGTATATAAACAATAAAAGTTTTTGTTTTGTTCACCTGAAATTGCATTTCATTTTCTCTAAGTACTTACCATTCCATATAGTAAAATTTAATTATGAAAGGAGAAATATTCTCAAAAGATTTGTAGTTTTTGCATTGATGGAAATGATAGTTTGCATTTTATTAACTTTCAAATTACAAATTATTAGTTTTGTTAGTTGAATTCACATAGCTAAAATTTGTTAGGATTTTATATAATGGGCATTTAATGTGTTAACAGTAATGTTTGTTGTTGGCTTTGCTTATAACATGTATATTTATGTTGTAGGTTCTAGATTCCAGTAAAGGTAACAGTGTTGCTGTGAGGTTGGCTCTTGGTGAAACGCAATTAGTCAACCAAACTCGTGACTTTCTAATAGAGAATGGTGTGTCCTTAAGTGCATTTGATCAGGTAAGTCACAGCTTTTTTACGTTGCAGCCACTTGGGATATTTGTTTGTATCATGATCAAAATCAACTTTTCTTGCATTCTATTCATGTACCTATGTAAAATGGCAAACTTTCTGTTTAATTCACAAATTAGTGTATAAAGTGTGCTGTTAGTTATTTTAAAGCTAAATATATGCATATTTATGACATGATTATAAATAAATAAAATATTCTCCACTGAGAAAAATTGTTTTTCTTTCGTAAAGGCTCCAAAGAATAGGTCAAAAACTGTCTTACTGGTTAAGAATCTTCCTGCTGGAACAGAGCAGTCTGAAATTCGTGCCATATTTGAGAAGCATGCACTGTTGGGTCGAGTAATATTGCCTCCAAGTGGCCTTACAGGTGTGTAATATATCAGTATAAAATCAGTGGCATATAATTGAGAATTATCAGTGAAATAATCTTCCTTGATTCTTGCTACAAATATTTTTTATTTATAGCAATTTACCCTCATTTAATGAATTATTCTGGCTGCATTAATTCTAATGAAATTCATTGACACCTATAATTTGTTTTTGTTTCACATCAGTTTGCATTGATCTCTAATCTATAAAATATCTGTTTTTTGCCTCCATAGAAGACATCTATTTTTATAAAATTGCTATTTTGTACTGAATAGATTTGGTTTAATTTTTCATCAAGAACTTGCCAGCTTATAATTGCTCTTCTATTTTCAATAAAATGTTGCCAAAAATTTGACTTGCCTATTTTACTATGCCAAATTGCTGTTTTTTGTTCCAGTAAACTATGTATGTGTAAAAAGATGCTTTACAAATGTCTTCTGTCATAGTTTTTCTTCTCGCATTTTTTACTGTTTTAAAACCTATAGTTTTTTAATATTTTTTTGATGCCCATAAATAGTGTTTTCTGGGAATTTTATGAATAGCATATTTTTCTTAGATATTGATTGTTATTTTAACAGTTTATTTGTAACTTGGTGGCATTTTTCATCAATTTAATGAGGTATCTGCAAAATTTTAAAATATAAAAAGAATGAAAATTTATTTCAAAACTTTTATAACATACTAAAAAGCATAAAATATGAGGGCCAGTCAAATGAAAACCTTCAAAATTTTTACTCACCCTGTATATTTCAGATAGGTCAGGTAACGTATTTATTTTTCGACAGTCCACATTGCGTTCAATGCAGGTCCTCCAGTGTTTTACCAACGCCTGGATTCCTTTGGAAAGAAATTCTTTTGGCCACATGCAATAGAGGTCTGCACGGGCCAGGCCTGGGCCGGGTAAGACTGAAAAGTAATGGACTCGGGCCGGGCTTGGGCCTAGACGATTTATCTTATGCCTTTCCTGATCAGGCAGCTTCGGGCCAGTTGAGGACCCTATGGACCCCCTTCATGTTTGCGTCACTGTGCAAAGAGAGTGTTTCGTCTTCACTGTTTCTTTTACGGGAAGTTTTCCATTCTCTCCTATACAAGCGACACATCTCCCAGGCCGCCACTAGAGCACCCACGAATTCCTACCGACCCACCATCTCTTACACAACTACTTATATCACCATCAAAAGGGTTCTGTTTGCCTTAGGAGATAGCAGGATCTTTGAGAGTCTTACACCGGAAACTTCATTCCTTACTCCTTATACACCTTATCCCATTACCCTCCCTTTTGTATCTGCCATTGGTCATCAGTTCGTTCAGGGTAGCAGATGATATTGGTCTTCCGTACTGATAGAAAATGACATAATTTGTATTCTTCCTACATTTGTGGTTTGAAATATATTTTGTGTTATTAAAACTTTTTATAAATCCCAAAAATACCAAAATGGATTTAATCAAGGATTAAAAAAAAAAAGTGCGTTTACATTTGAAATGCTTTGAAAATTTTTAAACATAGAAAGATACTTTATAAAGGGTATATGTTTACTGAGAATGTACAAAATGTCCATGGTCGGGCTGAATTTGGGTCAGTTTAAAATAATTCGGCCCTCGGGCCAGGCATTGGTGCGAAAATGGGGTGAAGTTTGGGGCCGGGCCGGGCTTGGACTCCATTATGAATGGACCGGGCTTGGGCCAAAGATTTCGGCTCATGCAGACCTCTAACGTGCAAAGCCACTCGTGCACTGCTTCTTGAACTTCTTCATCGGAGTGGAATTTCTTTCCACCAATTGCCTCCTTGAGTGGCCCAAAAATATGGTAGTCGGAAGGGGCGAGGTCCAGGCGAATATGGAGGATGAGGGAAGCACTCCACATGCATTTCCTCGATGGTCGCAACTGTTGCACATTTAGTATGAGGCCAAGCATTGTCATGTTGCAGCAAGACACCAGCACTGAGAAGTTCGCAACGTTTTGTTTGGATTGCTGGCTTCAAGTGATTCCTAAGGAGGTCAATATGTGGCACTGGTGACTGTGATCCCCTTTGACATATAGTGCTCTACAAGTGGGCATCGGTGATCCCAGAACAGCGTCAGCAGCACTTTCTCCGCATATGCCTGCGTGCAGAATTTTTAGGGTTTCGGTGAGGAGGAATGGCGCTATTCCTTGCTTACCCTCTTTGTTTCAGGTTGGAAGTAGTGAATCCAGCTTTCATTGCCAGTCACTATGTGCTGTAGGAAGTCGTCAACTTCCATTTCTTACCGTCGCAAAAGTTCCTGGCAGGTGTCCACTCCTTCAGTTCGGGAGTCAGTTGTCTATGCACCCATCTCGCAGACACTTTACAGAACTGCAGCACGTCGTGGATGATATGGTGAACTGAACCATGACTGATGTCCAAGAGGGGGGCCACTTCGTTCACCGTAACGCAACGGTTTTTCCTGATGAAACATTCAACCTCTGAAATTGCCTGCGGGGTTACGACTCTGTGTGCCTGGCCTGGTCGAGGAGCGTCTGCCACACTAGACACACCATTCTTGAACTTCCTACTCCATTCATACACCTGCTGCAGCGATAGGCAGGCATCACCATACTGCACCTTCATACATCGATGAATTTCGATGGGTTTCTATCCTCACTAACCAAGAAATGGATGACAGAATGCTACTCCTCCTTCGTGCATGCTCCAAGGGAGCAGCCATCTTTGTACTGCTGTCCTGACATTACGGAGCCAAATCTGCCACACATAGTACGTGTGTCTAACCTTAGGTAACGACATATTGTGCCTACAGCTGCGCACAGTAGTTTGCAGATTTCTTTTTGCACTTTTAAGGTTTTCATTTGACTCGCCCTCGTAAAAGCAGAAATTGAAATACCTCTCCGATCATTAAGAAATTCTAAACATTCTTCTACAGTTCAAGTATAAGCACTTGAATATAAAATAAATTTTGAATATATATTAAGTATCTCTATTAGCCGCAAAAATATTATAAAAAACCAGATGAGCATTTCAGATATAATGCAGTCGTCTGAAGGTGTAATCAAGGGCTATTTCTAATAGTTGATTTTTTAAATATTATTTTTCCTTTTTAGTGTTATAAAATGTTTTTTTGTCTACTGAATATTCAAAAAAATTCCATTAATGTAGCTCAATTTTCTTCTAGAACATTGCATTTTTTTACGTTAAGTTCAAATTCAAGGAACTTCTTCAAATATCTTTTAGCTACTAATGATTTTTTGAAAGCACAAAATGGATATCTATTATAACAATAGATCTAACAATAAGAGCATTTTAAACTGAAATTCGTATAGAAGGCAGTGACCAATAGAAAGATCTTGTTGCCAGGAATAACTTTGCCGAAGAAATCTTTCTACCGTGAATTTCCTACATAAGAAACTACCCTATATCACGGCATATAAGTTGACCTTGACTTTTTGGCTTGAAAATGCATGGTTAGGCATATGTTCACTGTATAAGTCGACCCCCATTGTTTCACTTAAAAATACCTCTCATGAAATTTTTTTCAGACAAAATCAAGGTCCTGTATGATCCAAGTTTTAACAAAACAGAAATAAACAGTAATAAAAATATATAAATATTGTTTAGACTCCATGCTATTCTTCTTGAGCCTTCCATGTGACAGGTGTTTTAATTTCAACTAATAAGAAACATTCTCTGAGAGCTTGACCCACTAAATAAAGCTTCCATAATTTAGGTTGATGTCAGCTGTTAACGATACTATCGAAACTTACTATACCTAGTGATCATGATCGATCTCTATGTTGGTGAAATTCAATATAATATATCGCATTTGTGTACCCCGTGCACCTTTTTTCCCATAAAGTTGGTAAAAATAAAGAGACTGTACATCTTACATGAAGATTTCTGACCAAGTTTTAAAAATTACGAGTTTCGATAGTAAACTTACTGCAACACGCTTGCATCTTTGTTTATACTCGCAAAAGACAAAGAATTCTACGAAGTATACACGTATCTACACGACCAAGCAAACGTTTAGGGTTTAAATACGTGGTTTATACTGCTGTTGGTGCATCTTCAAGACTGAGATGATGTAATATTTTTATAATATTGAAGTTATATCTTTTAATTGAGTTTTAAGTTTATTATTGTTACTCAAAACAAGCAGTTCTGTCAAAATTTACTATCAATTTCTGCCTATACTTTTGCCGGAATAAATTGGTATCTGTGTTCGCCGAATCCATTGTGAGTCACTGACACTCCTTTAATCAGAGAGAGAGAGAGAGAACACCTACGGAGAATCTCCTTATTTTTTTTATTTTTTCTTATTTTTCACCACCGTAGATGTCAACTTGTTCCAGCAAATAATTAATTTTTCCCCTCTGAAGTGGCCCAAAAATAGGAGTGAGCATGGTACATGAGGACACAGATTATGCGAGTAAATACAGTATCAGAAATTAATTATTTTAAATCTTCTAAAATAAATGCCGTAAAATGTAAACTATGGAACAACTGATTCAAAATGGTGATCACCTACACTGAAAGATCAACTTTCTTCATAAATATCGATGTTATTCACCTGTAATTTAAGGTTCACATTTAATTTCAGCATATAAGTCGACTTTAAGTTTTATGAAATTTTTTTAATCTTCAATGGTTGACTTATACGCCACAATATATGGTATATATAAAAACCAAGTACAGGCAGTCCTCGACATACGTACAATTCGCTCTTTTGTACATTGTAAATTCTCGCCCCTAAACCACCTTTTGTACGCCGAATTTGGACTTTCGTTCATCAGCTGACGATCAAACATTTCAAGCTATCGCATAATGGTGCTGTCTGTCAGCCAAGCCAACACTTTTAATAAGCGGCAAATCTTTAGCTTCAATCGGACGCTCATTGGAATTAAGCCGGTCGAGTGTGTGTTCAGCAGTGTAGGAGAAGAACAAATATAATAATACAGTACGTACTGTGGCGTTCTGAATAAGTGCCACATTTTTTTAAAGAGCAAGGAACCAATCTACACACGCTTCGATGACGTTGGCGATATCCCGTTAGCAGACCGTGAAACATTTTGAGACATAATGATTGTGCAGTAGCTTGGCTTTCTCGTGAATGACAATTGAACTCAGCGGGACTTTCTTGATCGCTTCTTCGCTCTTCTTAATCGATCTTATTGTGGACTCGTTCACACCAAGTAATTTACCAACTGATGAAGCAAATTCATTATGTGCAAGCCTATCTAAAACTTCAATTTTCTTCTCCAAACTCGTCACTTTTTTGCCCTTTTTACCGACTTTTCTTTCATTTCAATCATCACTCTCTTTGGGGCCAAGATTAGGCAATATTACAAAAATACTATGAAAATAGCAAATGCTTTAATGAAAAAAGAGGGATTTCATATGTGCACTTCAGGCGGTCTTCGACTTTCTTGCGTTCGATATTCGTACAACTCGTACATTAATAATAATATTTATTTACAGCCGGTAATCACATTGTAGTCACAAATCACAGAATAAGTTTCATTAATCACAAAGTAATTTCTTATCCAACTCAGCCTGTAAAACGGTATTGGGGTTCAGCAACAGCTGGTCTTCCACCTCTGCCAGAAAAGACACTGCCATAAACAAAGATAATTTCACCAGAAATACAAAAAATAAATAGACATAAACAAGAAAAAGGGAACTTAATACCAAGATATAATAACTAGTCAATGACTAGATTATGGTAAGGATGGAAGCACTCTGTTATAAACAGTACGAATAAATGTAACTCTTACAATAATAAAAATTTCTTGAGAAAAAAGAGTAATGAAAAACAAATAACGATAAATTATAATAAAAGATTAATAATCAATTACATTATGTGTGTGATAACCTTAGGATAATACAAAGGAACAAGAACCCAAGATAGCTTAGATTGACACCCCTGAACCGTCTTTTGTGTGCCGATCAGACTTTCGCGCGTCAGCTAAATGACAAACGAATATTTCGAGTGGTGCTGGTTGCCGGCTACCAGTTTCCACTGCATCGCCATCTTTGTCCGTACAGCAGTGTTTATTTGTGCAATTATTTAAATATTTTATTGCATTTTGCCCTATCTCTCCATATTATAAAATCGACGATTGTGTCTAAAAGGTCCCTGCACAAAAAACTAAACATTTATACCATAATTGGAGGCTCTCTGGGAACGGAATCCCCCCTATAAAATGTAAATCTATGTTCAACATCCGTACATTTGACTTTCGGACACGTTTTCAGGAACGCATTATGTATGGATGTCGAAGACTGCCAGTAAAGTTGAATTAAAATTGATAAAATGTTCTCTTTGCAGCCATTGTGGAGTTTAATGATCCAGCAGAGGCCCGCTCAGCTTTCAGGAAGTTAGCATATACCAAGTTTAAGACCTTACCGCTGTACCTTGAATGGGCACCAGAGGACACATTTGCTAGCAGTACATCTTTCAGTCTGGAGAAAGAACAAAATGAAACAGATGAAGGTATTTATCACATGTCATATTCAACATATTGCAGAATTTTCTTTTTTCATTTCCTGTTGATTAATTTTTCATTGCTGAATCACTGTTATTTGTAACATTAAAAGATCTTTCAAAATATCATAAAATGGATAGTAGAACTTGCCATGATAGTTTGCAACAATTTTACATTGCTTTTTAAATTTGTAACTAAGTTTATAATAGATATAACCTACATTAGTAACATTAAAAATGAGTTAATTAAGATTAGTATTGTGATTTTATATTCGTATGGTTTTGAATGTCAATAAATATTTGTGTTGCATTTTAAATGCCAACTTTATCTACAATTTAAACTTCACTTGCAGAAACATAACATATAAGAAAATTCTTTAGTTTAACCCTTTGAGTGCCAAGTAAAATGACCTAAATTGATCTGAAAAGTGCCAAGGGATTTTAATGAAACATGCAGTTTTTTGAGAATAGCTATTATATTGTTAATATTCATCATAGGAGCCTGAAATTTTTACATTATAGTAAACACATTTTAATACTATGCAATATATTCCCATTAAACATTTAATTAACATTTATCCACAATAAATATTTTTATTGGAATAGTACAGGTGACTCCTGAGATTCAAAAACGTGGTCAAATCTTGAACAGTCAAATTGAGGGAAATCAGCACAAATTCAAACAATTAGAGCAGAAATAACAATGTCTATACTGAAACTAAACCTCGCGTGGTTGGGCGGGCTGAAAATTACTTCCCGTAAACTAGTTCCTAATTCAACTGACCGATCGGCTGGGTCGAATATGCAGACTTCGACTGGTCGAATTCTTAAGTTGGACAAATTCTCGAGTTGGTCGAATTCTCGTGTTGGTCGAATCTCGGGAGTCACCTGTAATTGTTATAAAAATAATTTTCACTTAAAACATTGTTTTGAAGTATTATACATGATAAAATATAAAAATTATGACCATTAGTTGAAAGAATATGAAAAGACATTGATAATAACCCAAGAACAGGTAAACTACGCTATTGAATCTGCTTCCTCAACTCCGACTCATTGTCAGAAGAAAGACTGCTCATCTAACACAGAAGAATGACTCACCCTCGTAGACTATCAATGCTGCTCAAGAGGGAGAACCAAGAGTGACAACAGAGCGTTCAAGTGGTGACTAAATAAGAGATGCCAAACACGAGAATGCTTACTCAATGATAAAATTGCCTTTTTTCTTTTTTCCTGTAATAGCATCTGCATGGCTTTGAAAGAGTGCTACGTTTCTAATAGAATTTTACTTATCACTAGATATAACCTCATGATCTATCGATGTTTTTTCATGA
Organism: Uropetala carovei; assembly: GCA_036926305.1. NCBI lineage: Eukaryota > Metazoa > Arthropoda > Insecta > Odonata > Petaluridae > Uropetala > Uropetala carovei. Next base: position 3,866,871 of record JAXCHB010000101.1, on the reverse strand, counting down.
AATGCTTTTGGCTTCAATAATTTATCACAATTAGTTCTGGAGATATATGAATTTATAAAGTCGCATGTAAATTTCTACATTAAAATCAGGACCGCAGAAATTTAAAGGAGCATTTAAATTGATGTTTACATTCGATATATCGCAATAACATCATACTCAACAGAAAAACGTAGTTTGAATTCCATACAAACCAATAATCATACAACAAAACCCATAAATTTCGTTTATATTAAATTTTGCGCTAAAAAATTATGAGTCACTGTGAGCGATGCTGGCATTTTTAGCAAATTTTCTGTACATCGCTCGGAGAAACGTTGGCACTCTAAGGGCTAATTAAATAATTCATGGTAAATTATCATAATACAAAAAAACATTAAACCAACTAAATATAAAAGTAAATGATTTGAAATAAAAATTACTGTAATTTTCCGATTATAATATGCAACCTATATAATACGCACCCATGTTTTCACGAGTGAAATGTGAAAATTCTCTTATCACTATGTGTAATATGCACCTGTTTTTTTGTAAAAGCGATGTAATTTTACTTGACTATGTGCATTATCGGAACAGTTCTTGCCTTGTCACCAAATGAGATACGTGTGAGAGAGTTTACAAGAATATCACATAACGTTCTGACTTCCGTTAAAGGTTGATACAATGTATAAAAATCTCAGTCCCAATGTTACCTTTTGTGTTAACCTGATCGGTTGGAATAACAGTTTGTCCTTTGCTGCCCAGTGACATCGTTTACGTGAACATCAAGTCCAGTTCATACAAGCCGATCGAGGTGTGTAAAATGTTCTCGGCGACGCAATTTACGTAGACGATGAGAACACAAGATCGCCAAGGAACTGTTTGAGGACAGTGAGGGGAGTGGTAATGAATTCCTAGGCTTTAGTAATTCTGACAGCTAAAGTAAATAAATAAGTATTCTTATTTTTATTTTGAAAAACAATATTTAAAGGAATGTTATCAAAATGTATTGAAATGTACGATTTATTGGTAAAAACATGTTCGAAAATATAAATTATTTCTGTACTGAAAAAAGTTGTATGCATTTATAACCATATATAATACACACCCTAACTTTTTGTCAACTATTTCAAGAAAAAAGTGCGTATTATAATCGGAAAATTACGGTAGCTATGAAAGAAACTTAAGGAAATACAGAAGTGAACTGAAAACATTTAAATTTGCTTTAAAGTGTAGACCTTGACTGAAGCTCTCCCAGAGTTAAAATCTTACTCTTGAAAGGAGATTATTTAACTAGGAAGTGCACTAGTTGAACCACAGACCTTATACAATGAAATCTGAGGGTGCATCTCAAGGATCAGAAATCTGAATATATACAAAAAGTAATAATAAACTAACTTTGTCACTCTTAATTTTTCTGTTTTTTCAGTCAAAGAAAAGGATGAGGGAGATGAAAAAGAGGCTTCGGAAGTGAAAGAACAATCTAATGACGAAGATGAAGAGCCAGAGTCTGACTCAACATTGTTTGTCAAAAATCTCAATTTTGACACCAGGGAGAAAGCTTTGGCTGAGGTAAAGAGGATATTTAAGAATTCCAAAACGTTTTTCAAAATTGACTGAAGGCATGAGAGGTATTATTTAATTCTGAAATCAAAAGAAATCTTTTGTTTAAAGACTTTGACGTTGGCAATTTTTTCCTTAGCACTTCAAAAAGTGTGGCAAGATTTACAGTGCAACCATTGCTGTGAAAAAGGATGCTAAAAAGCCAGGAGAATTGTTGTCGATGGGTTATGGCTTTGTCCAGTTTATGAAGAAAAGCAATGCAGAGAAAGCCCTTAAGACTCTCCAAAACTCTATTTTAGAAGGACATGGAATTGAGCTGAAAAGATCCAACAGAACAGTTCAGTAAGTCATTAAAATTAATATGTATGCAGATAATATTTTCTCTTGGTATGCTGTTGAATTGAATTCCCCATGCTGCTTTTGGCGAAAGATATGTTTAACCCGTCAAGCCCAGAAGACATTTAATGAAATCCCACTTGTGAGGCCGAAGGAGATTTTTGTAAACTGACGATGCATGCACGAAAGTTGCACATATTATATAAAAGCTCATAACTTTTCACCTTTTTATTGGATTTGTTTGAAATTTTTTGAGGATTTATGCAAAACGAGATATTTTAAACTATAACTTTTATACTATTATACATTAAGTACAAACTCTTTGCTGGAGAGAAGCGATGGCACACCAATCACTTACTTATCCAGTGCCTGCCCATGCTTTCATTTATTCAACAATATTGTGAAAAATATAGAAGTTATTGGCATGGAATCTTCTTCAAAGATATATTTAAAGTATTCTGAACATTTCATTTGCTGAATGTACCCCTCTAAACCAAAAACAGTAATTCCTCGTATAATGCATGCCCATATAGCGCATTTTTGCAATAAAGTGATTTAAGTTTATGGAAACAGCGCAATAGTGCACAAAAACTCGAGTGGCGGACTAGTCCTTTGCAGTGCCCAACCCCACCTCCACTCCCTGCTTGTGGCGAATGGACAGTTAATTTGTGGCAAATTGATGCTCATAATCTACAGTCGATTTTTTTTATTAATTGAGTAAACCCCAGAGTAGTAATATTTTTTTCATCGGGGTGTGTAATTTTTACATACCACAGCATTTTCACAAAGTAATACAAAATATTATTTCCTGTAAATAGGCCTTAACACCAATACAACGCTACAGTGATACGTAATCATGATTCGCACATTATATCAACAATCAGTTTTCCGGAAGTGGGAGTTCATTCCTATAACTTTTGCAGTTTTCCCTCCAGTATCTTCCTCAAAACGTAATTTATGTAAATTATGAATGTTAAAAAGATCGTAGAAAATTTTGTTTGCGACAAATAGCGTGTGTGAAACGACAGCTGAAAATGTAACCTCCCCTGTATTCCATTACATATTTTAATGGGAATATTGTCCCTGCTTAATGCATTTTTGCTTAGTGCGCAAGTTTTCACAAACGTAACTATCACGTTACTCGAGGAATTACTGTAATGAAAAAGTTTCTCGCAGGTCAATTTTTTCATGTCTTGACTGAAAATTTGAGATAAATGTTATGATTGTTATTTTTTACTTTCTACATATACGTAGTATAGAGAAAGTATTGTATTCATGAAAAAAATTGAATTCAAGATTTCAACGGAAATGCACGATTTGAGATCTCTAGAAAACGTTTTGACTATTTTATCGATGTTATCTGTGTGTATGTGATAGGAATTTTTCGAAAAACCGATAGTTTATTAGATATTTTGATCCCTAGAACACGTTTAGGTTATTTTCGGAATGGTCTTATGTGGTGTATGTACCCGAAAAGTACTTGCCATACCATTACCAAATTTCACGAAGAGCTAAATAGTTTTTGGACAGTACAGGTTAACCGGAAGTCAAGGTTTATTCGAAACCAGATTCGATAGAAACAGTTCTTGGAATTTTTTATTCAGATGAGAAATTACACGAAAAATTTTGAATAGCTTTGGAGGACCATGGTATTTACCTTTATCTTCGTTGTTTATGAAATGCAGACATTTGCATATCTGATCAAATCTGTCTCTCGCTATTATGTCTCCAAAACCTGGTGTTGATATGACTTTCAGTTGAAAAATACGATCAAAGCGTTGACTTCTGAACGATGCCCATCAGCATAAACAATCCCAGAATAATGTAAATGTCATCCACTGTCACTGGTTTCCAAGATGACATTCAAAATTTTTAGGAAAGTATAGTCCAACTTGAGTTCTGTAATTGTTCTGCATATTGCTTTGTTTCATCTACAATAATCTGAACAAATTCAACATTGAAAAATAATTCAAAAATGTCAACAGTACTACTAATGTTATCTGCCCCAACCTGAGGTCCAACACTACTAGTGAAATCTTCCCTTTTTTCAACATACAGTAAAAGCCCATTCTAACGGCACCCACGGGACCAAAGTCGTGCCGTTAAAATGAATATGCCGCTATAACGAATGGTGCCGCAAATCATATTCCAATTACTTTGAGGGCATATTTGATATGTTTTAACGTTCTTCTTCCCTATAAGATATTGTATATGTTGTTCATCATTATATAATTTACTATTTTTTGCCGTAATTATCACGGTGTAATAAATCTAACTATTTATTAATTTTACGTTGACATCTGTCGACATTTGTGTATAATTTATATCGGTGTATCTCTCGAGAACCGTTCATTGTAAAGATATGCGGTAAAAATATTTTTGTTTGCTGAAGTGTCCCGGGTTTAAATCCTGGAGACAGTTATATTTTCCCATACGTTTACACGGGTTTTTTGATTTTTCAGAGTGCAAGGTTTTTTCCTTCATTCACCAAAATATGTAAATATGGACTGATTTTCTTCGTTTTGACATTATTCGTCGGCTAAAACTCTATACTATTTTATTCTTGCGATGTTTACATGTTGCACGGTCAAAATTTTCAGAAATACGCATTCTTTTTCGAAATTTTGTGGATTTTTCGGTGGTTAAGCTTATGGAAGATCGGTCATGACTGTGGCAACATCTATTAGAAAATTGGAAAATGTAAGTTCACCGAAGATGCCGTTAGAGCGAGTTTGCTGCTAGAATGGGTGCCATTAAAACGTGCTTTTACTGTAATTCTCCATATCTCTCACACAAATTTTTCTGTATAATCCTCTTCATAACTATCAGTTTGTTGTCTCACTGTGTCTATTTCATAACGATCATGACTATCACTTTCACTATCATTAATCAAATTATCTTCAGAATCACTTACGATTAAGTCCTTCATCACTTCATCGTCCGATAATGCCAGCCTTTTCCTACTGGTGGATGCCATTATGACAAAGGGTGATAGATAAAAGTTTGCAGCTAAAATCACTGTAACTGCAGTAAAAAACAAACTGGAAAAAAATTCCTCAAACGACTAACCACAGCGAACACAGAAAAAAGTATGCTCCATTCACAGTAAATGCATCTGCGCGACTAACTCTATAGCTAACAATAAGAGAGGTGAGAAATGTCTTCTATTCCCTTACTTCAAGCTATTGAGTCATAGGTCTCTTTGAAGTGGGCTTTCTATTCTTCGTTTTGTGAAGAGATCTCTATCAATATACACTGGCCCACAGAAATATGCAGGCCAAAGCATTCTTTTCTTCTTGCTACAAAAGGGGTCTTCATTCAAAGATAGGTAACCTCAGCATTTCTTTGCGGTTTTCCAAAGGAAGAAATAACTCTCACAAAATTTCAAATCGTTAGAAAAAATAAGAAATACAATAAAACTTGATGAATAAAATATAATTATTAAGGCCAAAACTTCCTCTTTTAAAATTTATCGAGGTTTTTAAGATCGAAAAAATTTCAGCATGGCAAAAAATAAAGAAAGCTAGCGATGATGTTGGGCGTATATATGCATCTGATGGCATTGAGGGGTTAATTAAGATGTCAGGTAACAATTGATGGATCTTCAAGTTGCTAGATTTTTTTTTTGATACCAATGGATGTCATTAACGTGATAAGCTATAGCTAATGCTATGAGGGAAAGTTTCAACCTGGGACAACTCTGATGGGTTTTATATGTCTCCATTAGATAAGGCAAAAATTACTGGCAGGTCACCATATGATTTCTTCTACTTGCCTAACAAGTAGCTGCCTTAGATGTAGTTTCTAAATCTCTGTACCTGATTTCTTTGCAGTTCAGAATAGCTTCTGTAAACTCTCAGGATTACAAATTTCTCATTTTTAACTTAAATAAAAGACCTTTCCTTACTAGGCATAAAACTTTTGGCCTTCTACCTGATAATTTTTAGAATACGTTGAAATTTGCTGTCTTAGAGCCACTATGAATGAAATCATGAACATCTGTTGTTTCCCTACCAATATCCAATGCTTACCTTGGATTTCTGCTACCCAAAATTTCACACCCATTCATACGGTCGTCCCATCCATCTGCTCCTCATCCTTCAGCTGCAGTTTATGTCACAGTTCTAACTTTCTGGGCATTACTTTCTCTACCCACTTTCTAATCAGTGATATTTCTTTCTCTCACATTCCCTCAATCTCTCTCAAATCTTTAATTCCAACCAGTGGCTTATTCAGATGGTACATTTAAGTATTCATACATTTCAATTGGATCAAAGCATGTACATCTTTTTAACTAATCAGATACTTATTTTTGAAAGTATAGATGAACATATTCCCCTTGAAAATTCTGTTTTTAGCAGAGATTTTATTTGCATGAGCTATCAAATAAGGACAGCAGACCCAAGAGTCTTGCTTTCCTTTGAACCTATCTGTCCACCAGTGGGTTGCTGTCTTTATTTATTATATATTATTTGTATATTTACTTTTTTTCTAGGTCCGAAGTGCATACTGCTAGAAAGAAATCAAGTGCTGGTAAACAAACCAGTTCTAAGATTTTGGTGAGAAACATTCCATTTCAGGCAACACAAAAAGAGGTTACTGAACTTTTCCAGTAAGTAATTAAAATCATTTATTCCATTTTTTTTAACTTGCAGAATTTTTTTATTTTGCTTTTAATTTAAGCTTTATGTTCACTGTAATTTGAGTGTATGCTATTATGGATATGACTGAGAGAAAGGAGAGTCAAATTTGGGTCTTAATGCTTGAAGCTGATTTTTCCAAGTCAGGATCTAAACAAATTTTTTATCAGAAGAAAATGTCAAACAATACAATTTAGGAAATGCAATACCATATTGTTAAAATTATCCTATTTTACTGTAGGACCTTTGGCGACTTGAAGTCTGTAAGATTACCTAAGAAAATGGTTGGTACTGGATCTCACCGGGGTTTTGGCTTTGTGGAGTATTTGACTAAAGCAGATGCTAAAGTAAGATGAAAATTTTTAATTTTTTATTTATTTTTGCATGTCTGTATATGTGTGTGTGTATATATATATATATTCATAAAATATTGTTACATTCTACATTTTGCAGCAAGCATTTAAGGCACTCAGCCAAAGTACTCATTTGTTTGGGAGGCGTTTAGTGTTGGAATGGGCATCAAATGAGGAGGATGTTGAAGAACTCAGGAAAAGGACAGCACAGCATTTTAGTGATAGTAAGCATTTATCTTAAGTAGATATTATACTGAAATTTACTTGTACATACATATATAATATGTTTGGTAATCATAGGTACATTTAAGAAGTTCATTATAGAAATATTAAGGTTGTTTCAGTTGAAGTGTAAGCTCTGTTGAGCAAAACAACGCTGTGAAAATTTTAGCATTGATTGCATGAAAAGTTTAAATAATTTCAAGTTTGATGTCATAATGTTTGGTGAATCTCAAGTATAGTTTTAGACTTTATTTAGAAGAATTCCATAAGTTTTTGGAGATGTTCAGCTGCTTCATTGTTTAACTTGAACCACTTTTCTTTCCTCAGGTGCCCCAAAAAGTAGTAAGAAGAGTGTTTTTAGTGCAGAGCCTATGGATGATGAATAAAATTATTACTTATAATTACTCTTGTATAAAGTCTTTGTAATGATTGTTACTATGAGTTGATTATTCATAAACTTTTTAATGTTACATGGGATTTTTAATTGTGAACAAAGGACTTATTTTAAAAAATTTGTATTTATTTCCTCTGTTGAAGGTTCAGATTATTTACGTTGTTAACTTTAAGAGAAATTTCTATAAAAGAGTAAGGTAGCTTTTTCTTCACCTTCAAAGGGTAATGAAAGAATCAGAAAACTATTCAATGGAGATGTTAAGTATATGATAATAAATGAAAAGTCCACCTTTATTCTTTACTTAAATACCTCATGGTTGCATCTTTCATATTGGAGGAAAGGAGATTAATTCATAAGAGAAAAAAATACGAAGAATATAATAAAATACCAGGGCTGTAGTGATTTTGTTAGCATTTCAATATTCATGGCATAAAATATACTATTTTGTTGAGAAAGTAAACGAGATAGGTTCAGAATAACTATATTTCTGGCTATAGAGTCAAGAATCCTCTTAGGATATGCAGCATGAGTTGGCCCTAATGACAAAAGTAACTACTAAATGCTTTTGCTACAGCATACTTAAGGACTTTTATAAAAAAGAGACTAATTCGGTCAAAGAAACTTGCAAAAGAGAAACTGGAGCATTTGAAATGATGTAACACGTGTAATAAAGTTAAAATAGTTTCCAGAAACTACATTGGACCTTTTGAAATGTGTTAATGAATCGAATTTGTAAGATCTATTCAGCTGCCTAGCATTATTACACCCAGATTTGTAATAAATTGTAAAAAATATAATTATAAAATTCTTCTCATATTAAGACGGCCAGAGAGGCATATCTTCTACACGTCGAAAGAAAATATTTTTAAATGTCACCTGATTTCGGAAAATTGCAAGTCAATGTGACAATTTGAAGAACATAAGTTACGATAAGTCTTGAATGCAGTAATGGTTTTGAGGATGAATTTTTCTTGGGAAATAGAAACGTTTACATATGACTAAGTTCTTTGGAATTTAGAACTGTTTAAAGTGGACCTATTCATAAAAAGTGATCGCAAATATTCACAAGCAAAACATGACAGGTTATGAGATCCGTTTGAAAATCAAAAAATGGTAACGTATCTTAACCGTAAAATAATGATAAGTTATGACCGAAGGAAATTTCAAACGGATTAATCTCATTCGAGGAGATCGATTAATTTTTTTATAACTGGTTTAAATTATATAGCTGACAGGTTTGTACTTTTCAATTAAATGTCATGATCGTGGAAAACCTACTGACGTTTTGTTGAAATAAAACATTAACACCGTCATTGACTATAATTTTACTTATCATTAAGATGGCACATATAAAAATACATAGACCGCGGTATATTTCCTAAGATATACAAAGAATTATAAAAATTTAATTCTTTGGTTGCGGAAGCTCATATGGCAAACATTTCAGCTAAAATTAGTTTTTCGAGGTATAGCTGCGGGAAAGTATTGCATGTGAAAGCTCTTATTTTAAATGCCTTTTCGAACTCAAACCTTAAAGATTTTCCACCTTTAAATTCTATATTATTAACAAATTTAAATTACTATGAGTTCACCGTTACTCACTTTTTTAGGTTACGACAAGCTTTAAAGATGGCAGTGCGAGCGCATATCCCACAATGCATTTTAATGCGAGTGTTTTCTGACAGTAGCGGAGCGGAGAAATGATGAGGGAAAATGATGGCTGAACAGTTTCGGAAGGTGGAACAATATTCGCCAAAATCTTCCCCCCGAGGGGCACGGTCCCCCGTTGTTTCTCGTCAAGATTCGACCGGAACGCTGAAAACGACGATCTCCCTCGGGAAAAATCCGTCCATCGTCCACAGCGGACCCTTCTACTTAATGAAGGAACCGCCTGGTAAGACATAAACAAGATAACGATTCGAACAAGATGAATAGGAATTTCATATGAAACTCACGTTTCTGGTTGTATTCATCCTTTCAGGCGAGAGTGACTTAACTGGTGCAACGAACTTGATGGCATACTATGGTTTAGAACATTCTTACAGTAAATTCAGTGGCAAAAAGGTGAAAGAGCAGCTTTCGTCTTTCCTTCCTAACCTACCTGGTATGATAGATGCTCCTGGAAACCAAGATAATAGGTAGAAGAATAAATAATTGTATTGATTTGACTGTGATTTTGTGTCTTCTTAGTTATTCATTGTAATGTTTTATTTTAGTTCTCTGCGCTCTGTCATTGATAAGCCTCCAATTGGTGGGAAAGAACTCCTTCCTCTTACAAGCGTACAGTTAGCAGGATTTAGACTGCATCCTGGACCAGTAAGTTCATAACGAATCCCTTTATCTACATTATCTATTGTATAACATCATAGTTCAAATTTACTATAGTGCCTATTATGTATTCTAACTAAAAGTTTTAATTAAAAACACCAGCACCAATATAACGAGAATGCATTCATCATAGTCATGAGATTATACTATAGATGTGTCAGTTTTTAAAAATTACTTTTTTTTATTGTGTTATATATGTGCATGGGAATTATGAAGATGATAAACTCATGCAACCGGTACATATTAGTTGTCTAATGTGTATTGTAAATAAGAGAACAAATCATTTTTATTAAAAATATTTTCTAAAACAAAAAATATCAGTTCTATTGGTATAATGAACTAATAATTACAAAGTTATGTATAATGATAAATTATTTTAAGCAACATCAACATTTTATAAATTTTACCAATGGTACCTTCTATTTTATGTTACAAATGTTGCATTCATAAATTATTTTAGTACAACATACCCCTAGGATCATAGAATTAATCAAGCTTGTCTTATAATAATTTTTATTTTCTTTTGCAGCTTCCCGAGCAATACAGGTATGTGAATCAAGCACCTCATAGGAAACACAAGAAGGGACACAAGAGACATAAGCACAAGATTGGTGGCGACGCTCCTGGTGGAGGAACAGAAGCGTCAGGTGGGGGTGCAGCTGTCGGTGGAGCTGGTGGAGCCGTTGGAGCCCAAGGAGGAGCAGTCGGTGGAGGTGGTGGGGTGACCACGCCAGGAGGAGGTGGAGTGGGAGGTGACATAACCGGGTCGACTGGGGGGACAGAAGTTCACGAGAAGAAGCACAAGAAACAGAAAAGGCACGATGAAGAGAAGGAGAGGAAGAAGAGGAAGAAAGAGAAGAAAAGGAAGAAGCAGAGACACAGTCCGGAACATCCTGGTGGCGGCGGACTCTCGGCACCAGCATCAAATACCTCCTCTGGTCAACATGCCAATGGCTGACATGAAGACAGACCTGCCATTATTTTTCCAAAGAACTTTTGAGCTTATTTATTTGTCACAGATACTTTACGGAGGTAGTAACTCTTGACAAATCCTAAGTCTGAGAAAAGTACCAAGAAAAGTGCCCATTTCTATAAATTACTTTAATTTAGGTATCATTTATCAAACGTGAATTACTGTGTTAATAGAAAGATGGATTAATATATAATGGCTCAAGGTACTGATTTATGGGTGAGATACCATGAATATACACAAACTATAACAAATGTACAGAGTAAATGATATGCAGTGTATCAATGAGTGGGATTATTTGTGTTAATTTAATTTGGTCTCCTTTATAAGGATGGTGCGTATGTTATTTTTTGATGATTTAAGTTAATTGGGAAAGGGAAGTGTTTACGCAGAGAGAGTTGCTGAAGTTTGTTGCTTAAACGGTGGGCATTAATTCCAAACTTGTTTAAAATACAAGTGGCTGTAAAGGTGAAAATGTTAATGAAAATATGTATAAAATGTGTTGGTTTTAAATGAAATGATTGGAATTTTCCATAAATGTGTTTTTGTTAAGTTGCCCTTTTACTAAATGTGTAACAACAAATGTGTATGTTGCTGTTAAACCTGTATATTTTTGAAAAGACAGCTGCTGCTACTGGTAAAATACTCTAGAATCTAGAGAAATCCTAAGGTATGCTCTTACCAAGAGCTTGAGATAAATAAGTGCCGAAATATAATAATGATACATGAAATACAGTTGCTTACGTTTTGTCTACCCATATTTAATAACATCCTGACCGGCATACGGTTCTTTAAATTGTATCAAAAAACATATAACCTTGAATAACACTCTTTGGAATAAAATACGGTTTTCTATATCATCCTCTATGAGCCACCTCGATTTCAGATTCTGTCCAGAATAACTATATTTTGCATATTTACGAAAGAAAATACATTTCAGTAACACTGCTTGGACGAAGTGTATTATTTTTCTCAGCGCTTTTTGAGTTTTTCTGTTAGTTTGCTTTGCAATCTCAGAAAATACGTAATTGATCGCATTATATTTTGACTCGGATTAGAGGAAAATCGAAAGTTGAGTATTGGTACGCCTGGCATTGGATGAGTTTAAGCCTGTTAGTTTGGTATTACGGAGCAATATGTCGCTTGTTTTTGTTGACGGAGACCCTTGGTATGCATATTAGAATAAACTATAAATTTCCTTTAGTTAAAGATTTTACGAACTGGTTTTATATGTGGTTATTATTTTCGAGTTTTAATTAATGCGTTACATCATTTTGCAGGATTACCGAATATGAAAGCTGCGAGAAACTATATCGTGAAATTATGGAGCAGCTCACAATACGAAGCCAAGAGCTTAAAACCTCCTTAGAATATGCTCGCATTTCTTCCTCAGTTAGATTTCGATTGAAGCAATATTCAACCGAGGTTCAGCAACTAAAAGACAAATTACATCAAGCCTCTATGTCACGGTCAATGTATCCTTTTCCATAGCTGTTGACGTATATATCACCTTAAAATAATAACAAATGTCACAAATTTAAAAACGAGCATGAAGGCAAATTAATTTAAACTATCACCACAATATTAGCAGTTTTTTCTTTAATTATGTTGCAAAGTACTCTGCAAGAGGCGGAAAGGCGTAGCAGACTGATCGAAGGGCTGAGAAGTAGGGAAAGGCAGTTGCAGGAGCTTTTCAGCGAAAGGTATTTACTGAATACCATTAAATGATAATATTAATGATCCAATTAAAGTTTGATTGATAGATTTAAGAGAATTGGGTCACGTTGTTCGATGTGTCTAACACCATAAACAATTTCCTAATACAGTGTCCTAGGAAACCTATAACTTAATATGTTTATACTTATAATTTTTTATTTTGCGATTTCGAATTTTTAAATGTGTGTATATTTTTAAATATTTACAATATTTATAGGAGTCTTTCTGTAATGGCTGGTGCCCGTCCTACACGCCAGTTTGCAGATATGGGTGTGAGTGGTTGGAGAGACGAAGATGAAGAAGAAAATGCAAGGGGTGGTACTGGCTTACCTTCCAGTAACTATTCAATTGATGATATGAGAAAACAGCAGCAAGTCATAGTTAAAGGTAGAGTAAATATTTTTCTGTGTTGTACTTTTGATTTCAATACTCTTCATTGGCTTCATAAATGCACTTAACTAAAACATTTGTTACTTTGTGGAAAGCTATGTCCACAGAACAAATTCCAACTTAATAGTTCACTTTATTTAAAATATTTTTGTGGCCTGGTTTACAGTTAGCACTGCAATATCAGGTAATTTATGAACTCAATCTTAAGCATATTTCTGACCAGGAGGACGATTAAAGAAGGGGATAGTAGATTCAAATTCAATCTCAGGCATACCAGTGCATGAATTTTTAATTTTTTGCAGTTGTCAAAATGTAATTTGCCCAGATCGGTATTTCTGAGACTGTAAGCTGACGTAGCTACTTTCCCTCCTATCCCATCTTCCTCTGTTTAAATACTGAAATTATCATCTTATTCGCATTACAGGGAGAAGGAATCAAAGCTTATTTTTTCCAAACATTTATGGGCAAATATGAAACAGAGAAAAGTATATTGATATAGGTACTTCTTATTTTATCCATATCTAGTTATTTCTTAATTTTATGTAAAAATATTTTTTCTGAAAGATTGTCAATAGGTTAGCAATAAAGTGTATTATATACATAATATCCTTATTCTGTTGGTCCATCCGTCTTTTGGAACGCTCTATGGAGTTAGATGGGAGAATAAGAAAAACTGCCCATAGCTAAAAAGATTTTTAATCTTTTTCATTCAAACTTTCAGGAATCACTTGGCTTTTTAACTTTTCAGTTTGAAACTCTTTGCCCTGTACATAGTAGACCTAGGTTTGACTCTTTAACAACTTCTAAAATAACTTACCGCGATATATAAGTATATGTGGGACCTTCTCGAATTTTTATCTCCTAAATTATAATTCGTAATTATATGCACTTGTGGACTTTTTTGTTGCAAATGTTGTCCTCTATCCAAATATATTTATTAATCAATACCTTACAGATCATATAAGGGCAAGGGAGAGTAAAATATGGATTTCTTATTGTAGCCTTGACGGAAATAGCTTCTCTTGACTGTGGCACCACAAATGGCAATGGCTACATACCAAACTACGTCTTACTATTAACCCTTAAAAATGATTCCGACACTTGAAGAATTTATGTGAATGTTTGGAGATGAAGAAAAGACCATACAATTTTTAATTTATAGTGAAATCATTGAATCAAACCATTGGGTTGGTGTTTACTCTATACACTTACTAAATTAAAAGCTGGTGTCATTAATTTTTATTTTATTTTAACATAATACTTAATCTACGCATACCGATCATATTTGATGGGCAGTTACGCTAGCATATAAATAATGTATATTCAGCTGTTTAAGTTGTGTGTTGGTGAAAAAAAATTATTTTATGTTAATATCAAAGCTAAATTGTACAGTAAAATTTAACATGTTAAACTAAATGAACATAATTTGTTATTAAGGTGTGGGTAATTCCTGTGCAGAATTAACTTCCACCATCAGGTTAATTGGCATGTCATTCTCAACTATAGAACTTGGAAGACCATTGATTAATATTAATATGAATGCATTGCTTCTTTTTTATATTTATAATTTCATTTGTTTATGAGTGTACTGTCCAAAGCTTAATTCAAAATTTCTCTTTCAACCTCATGCGTACTATTTTTATTAATCACAATTTTCAGGAAGCTTATTGCATCATTTGTGACCCTTGTCATGCTTAGAACCTTGCTGACAAACCCTTATTGTTATTATACATTTTTTTAGCTGCATTAGAAATCCCATATTGTACTTTGGACACAATTCATAATTTATGAATGGATTATACGATTCATAGACAGTAAAGGTGTTAATACACATGTATCCTAAAAATTATACTTTTTTGAAAGACTGCTTCAAGTTTAAAAATTTTTTACTTTGCAGAACAGGATGAAGGGCTGGAAGTATTATCAAAAGTGATTTCTCGGCAGAAAGAGCTGGCAAAGACTATTGGGAGTGAAGTTGATCTCCATAATGGTAAATCTATAGATATCTATAAAGTAAAGTGTCTGTATGTGTGTATTTACATACTATATATGTACATATGTTCATTTATAACTCAGTAACTACAGCGCGTAGAAATGAGGAAGGTGTCATTTTAATCGGAATAAATTGTTAAGTGGTGTAGTCAGGTTTTTATACCGATTTCATTGACCTTTCTAATTTTAATAAATATTTTCTTTTTTCATTTTCTCTATTTGAATAACATAGGGATGAGTGCAACTTATTTTTCATTTGAATTTTAAAATTAATTAGAAACATGGTACAAACTTGAGACTTGGATGGTTCTATGCAGGAAAGAACAAAGTTTATTTTTATTGAAGACAGAATCCGAATCCTGATCGAATTAGCGTAAAAATGCATTTAGAATCAGAAAAATACTTGATTTTATCAGTTTTATGACAGTGCCAATTATAAGCTACCATGACAATTCTCATTGTCGCTGAAGTTGAGAGTCCAATGCATTTATATGCGAAACATTTTAATGTAATATCATTTTCCAATTTCTGTTTACGATTTTGCTTTGTTTACAAAAGATTTATTTTAATTGAAATTATCACCAATAAATCGTTTTTAATGATATTTTCATTTGGCGTAGAGTACTCCAAAGCAAACTGTTTTTAAAACTACTTAACTTAAATAATTAGATTTTCCACAAATTGTGATTGGATAAATTGTGTCATTGTTTCCAAAGTATTGTTGATATAAACAATTATCTCATAACAGAACTCATGGATGAGAGAATCGAGCTAATAATCAGAGAGGATAATATTCACTCTGATTCTTAAACATTCTCTATTTACTTTTTTGTCTTTTATTTAATAAATTAATTTCGTTCCTTTATTCATCCATTTTCTGTTGATTATTATGTTCTTGTTGGTTTTACTTACAATTTTTGTGTTGAAGATATCGTCACGACACTTCACATAGGTATACTGTAATTTTACCCTGCGGGTAACATAGGCTATATGGCGATAAAACATTTGGCGGAAGGGAGAGCTTAATTCAATAATTATTTTCTTCGTTCATTGAAATAGCTAAATATGGAGTGGTTTTCTTCATTTTTGCTTTATTCGACGGTTAAAACTGTGTACTATCTTATTCTTGCGATGTTTACATGTTACAAGGTCGAAGTTTTAGATTCACTAAATCCGTTGAAATTCAACTGGCACTTCTGCTAGTAATAAACTAAAATAAATAATCACCAAACTTTTCGTGTTTTACAGATGAGGAATTTTGTATTGATTTTTATTTAATGGTCTTAAGCATCTGGGAAATGGTGGCTGAATTAGTTACAGTATAATTCATTGAATACATTTTTAATTACTTTTAATGCAAACACATATCTATTTCATTATTAGAATCATCAATATGAAGCTAAAATATAGATTCCCTTATGTTACCATTGTTTTATATTAATGAAATTTAACTTCTGCTTATTCCTCTAGAGATCATTGATGAACTAACTGAAAATATGGAGCATACTGATTCTAGAATACGGAGGGAAGCAAAGAATATTCAAACAATTGCATCAAAGGATCGAACGTGGAGTAAGTGATTTTTATTTATATAATTGAAATTACTTCCAGTTTTGAACAAAGTGTAATACAGTAAAAGCTGTGTTATCCGGCTATCTTGGGGATTATGGATAGCTGATTAGGAGAAATAGCCGATTAGGGGAGCATTTTTCAATTTTGACATCTCAAATTTAACAATAACCAAACAAAATTAGGCTTAGGTTCACTATCGTACTCCCCAAACATAACTGTGCATGGGGTTTGCATTTTCCATTTTAATTCTTCCACACATAGTTAGATCTATATATTTACCCATTCTTATTTTATACATTGCTACGCTTACATGCAAAACAACAGACTATTGAAAAGTTTAGGGTGTCTGGGAAGTTTGGGGAGTACAACAGTGAACCTGTTCCCAAAATTGAACTTATTGAATTATATCTTTCTTATTTATCTTTATTTGCTCTATTAGAAAAGGATGAAATTATTTAATTCTGAACGTTTCTGTGAAAACCAGTCATATAATATTGTATCCAGTTCCTCCATTTCTGGCTTATGAAGTGTATTTATTGATTTACTCGTCTCAGAAGATGACACAAATTTCATTAATTTAGTCTTCTGAACCTTGATATCGTAAAGTGTAGAAGATCCAATGTTGAATTCTTTTGCTATGGCTGCTCTACTTTCCTCATTTTCCATTCATTTGATCAGCTCCAGCTTTTGTGTTAGCGTTAAAACAACTCCTTTTCTGTCCCTTGCTTTTAGGTATTTATTTTGATGCCATATTCAATGGATGGGTAATTTTTTTAATAATAAAAAGCAATAAAACTGGAAATTGTAGAAGTACACCAAAACATCTAGACAATGCAAATGACTTATGTAAACAAAAACTCCATGCTCACTTGGCAGCCCCAGAAGTATACAGAGTAAATATGTAATATATATATATATAATATTTTAAGAAATTTTAAAGTGGAAGTTGTGGTATTACACAAATACAAATCATACAAAAATTCATTAAAAAAATACAAAATGTATATGTGTAATTGTCAGTGTCCAAGGATGGCCACTCTCTAAATGGCCGGATAGCACAGCTTTTACTGTACTTCTGTTGATATATTTATCACTGTTTTACATCAGTTATATGATTTGATGAATATAAATTATATACAGAGCAATGGATATGATTGCTCTCTACATCAGCATCCTTAATAATAATTATCGACAGTTACACTCGTGAATAGTTATTAAAAACTTTGAATAATTTTAACAGTGAAAAATACTTTTAATCAGTTTTCACACTGTAAGTAAAGAAAATTGTTAGCAACTGCTAGGGATAACAAAATATCTATGCACAATTAAAATTAACCTTGGCAGCATAAGCATCGCTATCAACAATTAGAAAATTTTATCGTAGCAACGGAAACATAGGTATCACTTGGCGACGTACTTAATATCGATCTAATATAATTTGCTTGGTTTGTGATAAACGCTTATTCTGCGTTTCCATCAGTTGAATGGCAGCCAATCATGGTTCACGACACCATTATGAAATTAGAGCAATTAAATCATAAATCTCAAGTGAATGATATAAAGTTGTTCGACTTGAATGATTCGTTCGCAAACATCCAACCTCTGAGGAGTAACGGGATTGTGACTCGATAATGATCAACAAACTCCTTTCCTTTTCTGAAGATTGCTCTTAGCACTTTGACATTACCGTAGCAACAGTACTACAATTTTTATCTTTATTAAATAAGGTGGGAGTACAGCGTGCCTCTGCGTTCCCCCAGAAAAAAAAAGCACTGGTCAAAGACAATACGTTGCCTTTTCACAGGTTTCTTGCTTACAAGGCATAAAAGCAAACATTTCAGAAAGGCATAATTACACAAGAAATGAAGCTGGATTTTGCAAAAGTGATATGATATGAAATAAAATTATCGTAAAATTTGAATTTAATATGCTTGGAAATGGAATGTTTACAAAGAAATTTGGTTAACTGCTAAGAAAATTTAAGTGAAAAAGTATTCTTTTAGGTGACTTTCAGTTTTTTGTATACTAAAATGTTTTTGTATATATCACATACGCCCTAAAATTGGCAGCGAAAGTAGATTCACTAAATCCGTTGAAATTCAACGGGCGCTTATACTAATAAATTCAGAAAAAAATTGAAATATCTCTTAAACAATCCATTTTATAAAAAAATGTTTCAAACAAAACTTGCAGATAATTACATTTTCTACAACTTTGATAGTAACAATTATTTAGACAAATGAAGTCCTGAAGGAGATATTTGGAAAAAAACAGAAAAATGACAGAATTAACCTCTACTTCCAGCTGACCATTTTCGGCCAAAACCTTTTCAGAACTTGAATTACTAATAAAAATCCTAAATATAATGTTTTGTGCTAATCTGATTAGTTTTTGGGTTAGAGCACCCACGAAATTCCCGTCACACACATCGACGTGAAAGTACTGAACATTTACTCAGGGGACCTCAAAATGTATATTTCCATTGAAATCCCGAATTAAATTTTTTTCACAAATTCAATATTTTCTCCTATACTATATATGAAGGAAGTAAAATATTATTCTGTGGGCTCCAGAAAAATGTTGCAGACTGCCTTAATTTTGATGTTATTCCAATTCTAATGCAATAAGCTCCACTTGGTCCAAAATCAACATTGCTATCCTGGTGAATTGCATTTTAATTTCTAACTTTTTATGGAAAAATCCTAAAGATAATGAAAGACAAATATAGACTTTATTATATAAAAGTCACATTTAGTATATCTTCTAGTACAAAATTTCTCAAATTTACCTTTTTCTTAAAATTTTTCATTTTCTGCTCATTGTATCCTCATTTCATGTGTTTCAGTGTACTGGTTGCTCATCATATTGCTGTTCATCACCATCATTGTCTTGGTATGCGTCTAGCTTTGCTGCAGCTGAAAAGCTTTGCAAGATTTTCTTTCTGGGAACTTAATTCTAAAGTGGCCATTGACATTCAATGGAAGCCTTTTTATAAGCGCTCTCAATTGGGAAAATACTGAATGGTGGTAATGGCATTAATCCTGTTTCTAATACCTCCAAAACGATTTTTTGGGAAATGCAATGAAAGAACTACTGAAATATCGAATAACCAATTGTATTTTAATGTGGAAGTTGGAGAATTCATTTTCAATCAAAGTACCGTATATTGTGGCGTATAACTCGACCCGGCATATAAGTCGACCCCTGCTTTTTGAATGAATAAACATGATTATGCATATGTTCACTGTATAAGTTGACCCCCATTTTTTCACTTAAAAATACCTGAAAATGTGCCCAGACAAAATCAAAGTAATGTACAATCCAAGCTTTAACAAAACAGATATAAACATAATAATATATATATACACACACACACACACATATATATACACACACACACACACTGTTTAGAGTCTGTGCTATTCTTCTTGAGCATTCCATGTGACATTTTAATTTCAACCTATAAGAAACTGTTATTCTTGGAGAGCTTGAACCACTAAATGAAGTTTCCTATAATTCAATTGATGTCAGCTGCTAATGATTCTATCAAAATGAACTATATCTAATGATTGTGATTGATCTCTGTGGTGGTGAAATTCAATAAAATATTGCAAATGTGTATGTACACCGTGCACCTGTTTTCCTTAAATGTCAGTAAAAAAAGTGCGTCATACATGAAGATTTCTGACCAAGTTTTAAAAATATCGAGCTTCGATAGTCAATTTACTGCAACATGCTTGCGTCTGCATTTATACTTGCAAAAGATGAATAATTCTTCACAACCAAGAAATGTTTAGGATTTAAATGTATGGTTTGTACTGCTGTTGGCTCATCTTCAACATTGAGATGACGTAATATTTTTATAATATTAAAGTTGTACCTTTTAATTGAGCTTTAAATTTATTATTATTACTCTAAAAAAGCAGTTCCTATCATTAAAAATTTACTATTAGTTTAAACGTACACTTTTTGCTGGTATCAGTTGGCACCTGCTATCTGTACTCGCCAAATTCATCGTGAGCCGCTGATGCTCCTTTAACCCGGGAGAGAACCATAGTTCCGTCTAATTTTTTTCATCCATGGATGGAATGAATATCGCATGATGCTAATGTGTGGATGTTATTCATCTGTAATTTAAGGTCAACTCTTTAAGTTTTCCAAAAATTTTTTAGGCTTCAAAGGTCGACTTATGCACCGGAATATACGGTATAACTGGATTTAGTTGAGCTCTATCCATATTTTATAATAGCATTTTTTTCTAAATGTGGTAGATTTTTAGACAAATGAGTTGTAATTATCAATTATTTACTTGCCTCGTGTACCCATAAAATTGTTAACCTAATTGTTTGATGGTTGCAATAGTTACCTATCCTGTCTGTTGAATAGAAGCTATAAGCTAAGCTCAATTACTCATTTTAAAAATCTGTTTGGGTGAGAAGCAATTTGTATTAGTGAAAAAAATGGAATGTCATAACTTTGTGGTTGTCCTTAATTAACACTTAAGCAGAAAAGAAAACATTTTGGTGTTGGGTCCACAAGAATGTATTGGATAAGTGATCTGCTTAGAAAAGAGTTCTAAGCCCATGGAAAACATGCTATACCAAAATGGTCATTTACCCAATAAAATCTCTCAGGCCCTACATCAAAAAGTTGTTTTATTTTGTACTTAAATGTTAGTTTGCATTAAATATTTAGGAAAGGTATTAATTTTTAAAAAAGATTTCCTATTCTAGGTGTTTTCAAATAAATTCTTTTCAAGAAATACTTAACAAATTAGTTAAATATGTGGAAATCTCCAAAAGTGAATTATTGAGCTCACCATATAGCTAGAATTCATTTGATAATACAGATAGCTCTAACAAATAAAGTGGTTGGGAAAACCAGGGTTTAGGACAGTTTGGCACGACTGGTTTGGTGACGGACTAGTCGGCACTGGACAGTTCGGTGCCAGCCATGTTCTGCATGGCACAATTCCAACATATTTTGGAGGGAATGGCATCATGATAATATTAATATTGCAACTATTAAGTTACCGAATCTATTACATAGAAATAAAAATGACTGTATTTAAAATTAACTTTGGCTGTATACTGTGTTTAAATAGTATCATTTATGATTGTATTTTATTATTATTATATATAGAAAATTACTTTAAATGTTGTCATTTATAGAAATACTATTATTTAACGTAATACATTACAAAGCTCCTCACGTAAATTGATTTAAAAGTTAGATGTTTTAAATATAATCATGTTTATTCAAACGTTATTGGTTCGGTGAAGTCAAATCAGCCACGTTAACTTCATTGTTGTATATTGTGAACATTTTCTCACAGAAGTAAATTTGAAAGTTAATTCTTTAAAAATATAATCATTTTTATTTAAACAGTATTGGTTCAAAGAAATCAAGTCAGCTAATTTAACTTAAGAGTAACATTTGTGTTAAATTAACATTAATATAATTAATTAATTGTGAAAAATCATTATGCATGTCATCTGGTGATTTTTCATCGTATAATTTTTATCGTGTACTTTTTCTCACGAAAGTTAATTTAAATCTATTTTCCTTTAAATATAGTCATTTATATTTCTATGTAATAGATTCGGTAACTTAATATTTGCAATACTAATATTATCATGATGCCATTCTCTCCTAAATATATTGGAATTGTGCTGTGTGGAACATGGCTGGTGCCGCACTGTTCAGTGCCGAATAATCCCATTGCCGAATGGTCCCGTTGCCAAATTGGTCGTGCCGAACTGTCCCTTTCCGGGAAAACCAGAGGCATATTTGGTGATGTGGCAATTGTCTTCAGGGTTTATTCCTAGATCAATTTAGAATCAATCAATCAGTGAATTGCTTCTTGGCATAGCTGGTTTTCCTAACTTTTGCAAGGTAGTTGTCACAGATCAGATGCTTTATTCTTATCATATTTATTTGATATAGCCATACTCATTTTTCAGCCAAAGTTTATCTGCAATATGTTGAGAAGTTAAACTCCTGACAATCATTTATTGACGATTCCACATGAAGTAATGACAATGTTCTGCAATTGGTCAGTAAATGAATTTCAAAGTTGTGTTGATTATGTAATGTATATTCGTATAAAATAATACCTGTTCGTTAAATCTCAGAATGCCTGATGGTGAAAAACTTCTTTTTGGTACAATCACATGGAAAATTCTTGCATTTCTGAGTAGAGTTTGAAATAAATGTATTGAACAGAAATGGCTGTGAGATAACATACAAGCTAAAACTATGGATGGATTATAATAATCTTTGTGACTTACACGAAACAAATGTTAAGGAAAAGCGATGTTTTTATAGCCAATAACTATTTTGAATGTCTTTAAATTTTATGATAAAAGTATTGAATAATATAATTTCTTCTTGATTGTTTATAGTTATTAAAAAAAGAAATAATTTTTAATCAGAAATGAAATGTTTTTGCTATTATTTCATATCTCCTTAAAAAGGGATCAAAAACCGAGGAAGTACAATCACTGCAAACAATATAATATGTCAGGTTTTCAGAGAATAGTGATGTGTCGATTTTGCTGGAGAGAATAACTGAAAATACTGTGTTGTGAATCCATGATGGAAAAGAAAAAACATAGAGATGTTAACTTTTTGCTATGTAAAAATGTACAGTTGTTGGACTGATTTTTTTCTGAATGATGTATTAAGTTGTAAATAAAGTCTGTTGTTTAAACATCTTTTTTGTTGATACTCTATTATTATGATTACTATAACTATTAGAATATACAGTTTACATATTCACTGTTAAAAGTCTTATAACAAGCAATTATAAAGTTTTAATATTTTTTTAACCAAGAGTTTAACAAAATCGCTGGGAGGGAATTTTTAATGAGTATTCTGCAGAATAATCATCAGTAAGCAGTATTTCGATTGAAAATGTAATTTATCTTCTAGGGGTGTCATTCATATGCATTCCGTATATTATTATGTTTCTGATTTTTAGTTACTTTGATTTAAATTACTTTTGCTCAAAACTGTTATACTGTATTCAGGACCGGCTCAAGGTGTATTGGTGCCCCAAGCACTAAATTTGTTCGAGCGCCCCTCACCACCAACATTTTCATTACTAAATTCATTCTATCATCTAATATACCTAATTGTTATTAATTTTTTGAGAATAACTAAACCATATTATTTTATTAATAGTAGTATTATTGTGTTGTCTATACTAATTACTAATAACACTATATTAGTAACGTTCACAAGAAATCAATTTTTTTCTTGGTCACAGCTCCATTGTGTCGTGTTAAGTTCAGCATTTTGGATTTATCATTGATTAATTACTTCTAAATGAATGCATTTAAAGTATTCAGAACAATTCTAGTTTAAAATTGATATTAACTTATTGGCAAAACGATAAGAAATCGAATATTTCACCAGAAAATAAAAAAGTAAATTTCTTGTAGAAAAAATATATATTTACATACAATGTTTTATTCAAAATTCATTTTCCTAGCCTTTATTGAAGCGAATCGTTTAATCAGATCCTCCATCTCCAACTCTTCAGTAATATTTTTTTCAATTGATATAGTTGCCAGTCCAACTAATCTCCCTTGGGACATTGATGATCTGAGGTACGTCTTGATTAGGTTTAATTTTGAAAAACTCCTTTCTGCTGTAGAAACTCTTATTGGCAATGTCAGGAATATTCTTAATGCAATAAATACATTTGGGCATGATTCAGTAAAATAATCTGCGCACATGCTTTGTAAAACTTCCAGCGGTGATTCAGAATCCAAATGATTTTTTAAAAAAAATATTTCAGCTCTTCGACCAAATCTAGTCTTTGTGATCTCCATCAGTCAGCAACATTTCTATGCAATTTTTAATCAAAATTTCATCACCCATCTTACATATTTTTAATGTTGAACAAAAAATTGAATCTACTAATATGTTTCTCCATTAATTCAAATCTTTCTTTTAAGGAAGTAATTGCATTATCCAAAATATTATAGAAAAAATCCACTTTAAATCTTTGCACTTCATCATCTATTGATTCATCACACTGTTCATATCAAAAGTTCTTTTCTTTACTTCAATCAGCACACTAGCAAAATTATCATATAACCTATACTTCTGTAAATATGTTAGTGTACATATTTGACAATTGTGCAGCAGCTTTGGTTAAATTTCAGCTCATTTGTTGAAGAGACATTGACGTGATGTTAATTTCATTTAGTATATCATAATATACAAATAGCATATGAACTTATAATTCAGTTTTTAAAGTAAAGTCAACACTTCTGACCGGTCTCTTGAGGTAGTAATGGTTGTGATTGTTGTACCTTCTTCGGAAACTTCATAAAGAACATTAATAATATCCTGCATTTGTGTTTTGATTGGTTTTATGGCATCTATTCTAGAAGACCACCTCGTAGAACTTAAAGGATTCAGTCAAATTTCTCACATTTTTTTATCAAGACATCCCAATGTTGTGTGGACGATGAAAAGAAAACATAAAGGTGCTGGATTTTATCAAAAAAAGTAACTGCTACTATGCAACAGTTTGCCACATCATTAACATCAATGGAATAATCCATTTCATCTCTGCAGCTTTCATTCTCTCTTGAAATACTGTGAATGCAACATAAATGATTAGTAGTATGCCTTGTTACAATAATGTGTAAAATTTGAACCTTAATGTAGGGGAACCAAATATAAAAGCTAACTTAGGAATCAGGGATTAAAAACTTAAAGAGGAAAACTTCAATTATAGGATTTTGGATATTATTAAACTTCTTAAAAGTTGAAATATCTTAAGGGAACTCCATGACAAATGCTCAATTGCTACTGTATCAAAGCATGAAGTTTAGCTTTCCTTCGCTTACTTTTGAACACCTAATACTGAAAGGCAAGGTTGGTTATTGGTAGGAAGGAAGCTTATTTTGCTGTTGTCATTGCTTGTTCCTGCTGCTATGCTGTGTAAGAAAAATGTAGCAAACAGATTTTCTCAAATGAAGTCACTTATCAGGCTTACAACTAAAATATTTCAATGGTTGAATTAATGAAAGCATTGAACATTGTGGAAGTTAGGGTTTATTTCTCATACCTTTGCCTAGCCAATGCCAAAGAGGAGGGAGAGTCACCCATTTCTAAGGCATTGCTGGGGCTCTCTCCTCTATTTCATCCTCCTCCAGCTATAAAATAAACAATAGAGAAGTTAGACATTTTGATCATAACTTCAACTCTACGCTCATAATTTGCAAGAAAATTACTTGTATTCAGATAACAGGAGGTGAACAAGACAATGGATATCTTTACATAGACAGTTTTGCAACATAAGATATATTTAGGAAAGTAACAAATCTTAAGTGATTAATAATTGAATTGCTTATTAACCCACTTCGTTATAACTAAAAGTTAGTAAGTCATCATTAAACTCACCAATATTTCAGCATCATCATCATAAGCACCTGAGTCTTTGGTGAACTGCTGCGGCAACATCTCACAAATTAATATATCAGCTTCGGAAGGAACAGATGTTGAGGGAGGTGCTACACCACCTCCACCTGTACCTCGTTGGTATTTCTTGTACTGTAAATTATCACATGGATTTAACCTCACATTCAATCAAGAAATGACAGTGACTTCTGCCAAGACTAAAATTGGGGGATCTCACCTTACAGATACTGTGCTTGGATGTAAACTACATTCTTTTCCACTGTTCCTTTATCCTCTGAATCCCACGTCCTGAAGACCCTGACATCTTCTGCTTCTCTTTCATGACGCGGTTATCGCAACTTTTACTTTTAATCACTTCTACCCTATCCCTGACTAACCCTAGCAACGTCTCCTTTTCTTCACTCGACCAGTTAACCGATATCATCCTCTTATTCTCCGTTTAAACAATCAACAAGTAACAGACAACGGAAAATATAATTAACAAAATTAAAACTGATAGCAATAGAATTAAAACTGAATATCAACAATAACAATATAACTCAACGAAAAAGAAATTTAAAACAACCAAATAGACCCTGAAGCAAAAACTAAACGAACGAAGCAATTTAAAACAACCAACAAAAAGACTAATCTACAACACAGTTAATGGTTATTATTCGTTTTAATTCACACTCACATTTTGTAATGTTCCTACCTACTATAAGTAAGTCAAATCCTTGCCAATATGGGTAAACATCGATCGCAGCGCCATAACTGGCAAGAAAATAAACTACATAAATATACCTACATTATTCGTAAGCAGGGTTGCCACCTCAGAGTCCTCACCAACAGGACATTTTCAATTCTGACCGAAGATTTCTTTGGTCTGACCCGGGGATTTCCTAATTCGATCCGGAGATTTTTAAAGGCCAACTTTTGTTTACTGTTTTTGCCCTTCCAGAATGAAAATAGGATTATGGTTTCTTTGTTGTAACTGTCTATGATTCTGTCTTTGTTTACCGGTCCCCACTATCAAATTTTGAACCAATGCACCAACTTTTATGACAATTGGTTAGAAACTCTTTCTACAGAGGCCAAGATAATGGGGATAGGTTTTATCACGAAAACTGAAGTTACGGGATCGATTCCATGAATTATCCTTTCCATTTCTTGTCCACTGGTAATATGTATATTGCACCCTTTTGGGCTGGCGTATTAGATTTTTTTAAGAATAAACTTCAGCTGACTTTTTTGATTTTGGCGCCCCGAGCCTGTGCCTCAAGTACTCCTAGAGCCAGCCCTGAATGTATTACGAATATATAATTCAGAGATTTCTGTGAGTTAATTTAAAGATATTTCCCGAAAGAATTATCGAGATTATCTTATGGCTGAAAATAAATACAGAATAAGCACTGCAGTATAAAATACTGAAAGATTAGGTACTTGCCTAGGTCATAACAAGGTTTTAAAAAATCAGATACGCATTTCAGCTATAAAAGTCGTCTTCAGTGGTGAAACACCGACAGTAGACTAAAAGAACTTAGAATCTATTTTCTGTGCATCACTTAATGAATACTTAATTATAGCTTATTATGTAATTTTATTTGAAAAAGTTGAAGTATGCATGATTATTTTTTGGTAGTTTTTGCCGTCGCTTCGTCACTTGCTTGGTGTTAGCGAACAAGGAATATATGTATTGAATTCCAGCGACCTTTTAATAACTAATAAATTAAGATTCCTAAAACTGTAGTGTTTTATTTCCGCATATCAAAATCACAACTCACTACAAGTAAAATAATTTGCACGTAGTTCGTGTATAAGTCACTGATGACAGTAGTAGTAGCGAAAAAGCTTAAATATTTTCAAGTGGTTCTCATTTAGTACACTGTAGCGCTATCATCGTAACGTTCTAGAACTCGGGTAAGAATTTATATTTGTGTGAGTAAGACTGGCGAGTTCGCCTGTTCTAGTTGAGAATGCACACGTGAACTGTTTTCAAGTTATCATAGGGTCGTTTAAGATAACTACAGAAGTTACTCACTGCAGTTCGAGGTTTTAGATTTTGTGAATTTCGTGTTTTTCACCACACATCACCGAAGAGAGAAAAACCAGTCGTACTTCATCAGGTTTGCTACTTATACTTTGCTATTTGTTTTTATAGTCACCTTATTTTTTGCTCGTCAGTAGTTTCATATCGAAGATTTAGTAAACAAGATTAGTTTATTCTCATAACTCTTTATTATTAAACTATTTTCGTTTAGCTTGATATGTTTTGAGTAGATTATCTCATATTTATATCAACATCTGATTTCTTTATACTAATAATAACTTTCATAATCAGATTTTTGTCATTTTCCAAATGATAATTTCCTGTGCATGTGTTTCTAGGTTTTAAGTTTATATTTTTATCGAGGTTACTTAATGACCTTCCCTGGATATTCATTTGTTTTAGTTGGCTTATGAAAATTTAAATTTGTATAAAATATTTCATACTTAAATTTCAACTTTGTTTACTCTGGGTATTAAATGGTAATTCGTTTTGTTCGTGTTATAGGTTTTCGAAAGAACATTTAGTAAATTGGTTTTCAGTGTATGCATTACTGTTATCATTAATGGACTTTGTAGTCATCTTAATATAAGTTGCGAATATGCATTTCTTCATGAAATGCATTTGTAACTTTTGACGTTACCAACCCCAACTCTAAGTATAGTGTGACGTCGCCGCGATTCTAAAGTGTTAAATATTATGGAATTTTATGGAATGATTCTGCAGATTTGAAGAACCACCTGTTTCCCTTAGCCGGTTATGTATTCCAATGTGTATCCGAGCAGGCTAGCAATATCTTTCAATGAGATTTCTATGATTACCCATAATACTATCGAAGAAGATCTGAAAGTATATATTATGTTCGGACCAATGTTGTAGGGATTTTTACTAAAATATGAATTGTGTTACAAAATATTTTTGTTTTTTTTTACAGTTTTTGCCTTTCTTGTTAAGGTCTCATCTAAGATTCGGAGAGCAAAATTTTATACATGTCGAATATCGAAATTCTACCGGGGCTGTTTAACTCTTGCGATTTTAATTAATTACGACAAAGATATAGACGAAAATATCTCACGTCGTTATAACGCCATTGCGTTGAGTAAAATCCTTGTCGGGATTGATATAATTTGGTTTGGTCTGATTGTTACAGATATATTAGTCATAATGCAATCACACAAAGATGACAATTTCAGCAGGCTGTTGTTGTTATTATTTTAAGATACCTTTTATATCTTTACATTTTAGTGCATTAGCTTCATTGGCAAACATTCCCGATTGAATTCAATGCATTTTTCACTGATTAAATTTCGGAGTTATTTCATTACATATTCTTCGGTTCCGCCGACCGCATTCCATGTTACAGGCTTTCTCAGTCGTCGCACTGCTTAATATTCTCTGGATATTCACTCTCTCCTTCCATTACGTGCGGAGATTGTCTCTACCTTTCGACACGCTCTGAAACTCATTCATTACAAAAAATACTAGGTTCGGCGTCGTGGCTTAGGTGCTTTGGACACGTAGTAAACACGCTGGCGGAGAGGAGAACGTTCTTCTGTACTCCAACTGCGCATGGTGTTATGAATGGGAACAGACAGACAGACAAACGACTTTATTTAGGGCGAAATTGAGACAAAAGTCTCTTCTTACATTTAGCGGATATTTTGAAAGCGTCGATTTAATGCAATCGCTAAATTTCTTAGATTTTGAACAGGGATTTACGCGAAATATTTTATAAGAAATAAATTTGAGTTTGGGTCATATCATAAAGTGACTTACTTAGAGGTCCGCGCGTTTATGACCTCTTCTGTAAACTTTGAAAGAGGCAGGTTCCGTGTGACACACCTGAAACCGGGGGCCACAGGCGCCCACGAATGGGCTCGCTGCTGTGAGCGGGGGATTGTTGAAAAGCGTGGGCCTCCTGGCCAAATGATTTGCATCGTGAAAAGCATCCCAAGAGCCAATTACAGCTCTGGTAATTCGCGATAAACTTTTAAGTGGTTAACCAACGGTAGCTTTTGTAAATGTTTTTAAAACTAGTTTTTCTTTTTCTGAATTTGCAATATCATCCTGCAAATATCACTGACATTAAAGCTTCATTTAGCAGAGATAATTGTCATCTATGATTAGTGACAGTGTTATTAGCCAAGTTTTTCTCAGGCAGAGCAATCCGCAAGAATCGTTCTTCCCAGTAACCATCGCTACTTTACCTTATTTTAATTTTCAATCGTAGTACAATACTCCGAAAGATTTTATTTTGTCGATTCCTCAAAAATCAATCCAGTTCTATAGCGTTCCACTTATAAAAAATTCCTGACACTATTGCTTTTAAAAATATTGTGTCTGATTGCCATGCCCTTGTGAATATCATTTGCTCTTGATTTCATCCGAAAACAAAACTATAATAATAAAAAATATAACGTTACATAAGATGCTTATCACCTAAGTTACATTTATGATATGGAGATATTTTACTTTCGATTGAACAGTTATATATGATCTAATGAAAACGAAATATTCGTAGCAAAGTAAGGTGTTCTAATCACGGTTTGGTTTGCATGCAGAAATTTCGTTCCTAAAACTATTTCAAATAGCTTATACCTTCAATTCGCGACATTTGCGTTGAAAAAATATAAAAGAAAGCTTATCGATTTAAAAAAATATTTGATGATGTCACAACCCTATTTTTCCGTCGCAATATTTACTAGCAACATTCCTACGCGAACGCGACGCGTTGGAATAGCTGTAAGGTCAAGGGCACGCCTACGCGAGTGAGAAGTAGCCAGCATGACGTCTTTTGTGACCAGCGAGAACAATACGGGGTTTCGTTTTCGAACGGGTGGCGCCTCTCCGTTGGCACACGGCTATTTCGATCCCAGGATTTTCGGCAGTTACGTGAAAATAAGTCAATGGACTGCTATTGTTTTTTTTTGCCGATAGCTCATTCAACAGCATTGAGGTCATTCGAGTTATACCGACGGAAATAATTCGTCGTCACTTTTCGAACGAAAGGTTGTTCGTTCACCGTCCTATTACACATGCAGTTGTCATTTACATTTTTTTTAAATGTAACTTAAAGCGTAGTATCTCGAAGGTCGTCTATATTCTAATGTCATAGCTTGTTTACGTATTTTTGCTTCAGTATCGACTTACATTCCGGTAACGTCCAGCGTACGTAATTGTCATGAGGAAAGCCGACATTCGTGCCTATAGTTATTGCGACTCGTTCGCAAGTTACGCTTGAATTGTATTTCTTTTGTTTTTAAATTCTATCCAAAGGGAATTTATTCGGTTTTACACGCGTCAATTTTGTCGATAGGAAACGTTTCCATGGTTGCGGCATGTTTTAACATTTTTAGTCGGTAATTTTATTGGGAAAGTAAATGTTTTTGTTTCTTTTAAATTGAAGAATAATATTAATAATATTAGTTTAATTAATGGTAATTCCTTAACCAATTTTTTCGGCCCAAGTCTACACGTTTTCTATCCATTATTGCGTCCGCAATAAGCGTCGAAAGTTATTTAAATAATGTAATTGAACGTCCATAAAAAACTGAAAGGGAAACGCATTTTACAATTATAACTGAGGTATTCGTTCTTACCTAAAGGGTGTTCTTGTTTGCGAACGCGTGAGTTTACTATCAGAAACTCGTTCAGGATCATGATAAAACGTCTTATTGTCTTACAATTAGTTTAAATAATTATCCAAAAAACTTAGTTGGTGCGTCTCCTTCTTATGGACGAAAAAAGTTTCGTTCATCCGCGAATACCTCGAATATTATAAGGTTTACGGAACTGGCCGAGGGACACGGGTTCGAATCCTGCCGAGGAGGAATGGTCGTATGTGCTGTTTTTAGTTGTCCATGGTACGTTTATTGTAAGTTCTGTTACGAGTTGTTAAAAATAAGTAAAAGAACATTCATAACCTTCGGCAGAGCTGACACGTCACTCGATCAGGTTCGATTAAACTTTTGTGGTTAACTTAACGCTTAAGACTTTTATCAGTTGAAGAAGTATTAGCTTTTATAATTTGCACATCCATTTCTTAAGGTCCGACGGCTTTTGCCGGATAGAAACCCGGGCAGGCACCGGTGTCGCGGCGGGAGAAAATTCGGGTCATCCACCGCGTTCAGGCGACACTTGTTGCAAAATCCAAAAAAATAAACAAATGAAAAAGTCTATATAATTTGCGTTAGCCCGCCTTCACGGAAGAGATTCGGAAACTTAAAAGTTCGACGTGTCGAAGGTAAAGGTTTTCGGCAGTCAACCGGGTCGAAACCTAAGCGAGTAACGGGTATGTGGGGACCCTGCCTAAAGTCTTGTTGCTCTCTCCCTATAGCCTTAATTCGTACTCGGCCGTGGAATGAATTTATGTCGGTCTCAAGACGAAGGAGACGAGTCGGAATTATGCCGAGTGTCGTTGGGTCACGGGGACTCTGATTGGCTGGATATTTTCGAGGTCTTTCGACGCCATGGTTTTCGTCACTCTTTTACACTCTCACTCTTTGATTCGTTCTGTCGGCTCGTGTATTATTTTTTTATCGTCCGAAATTGATGCGGGCGGTCCCAGTCGTCATGGGCGACGACAGTGGAGAGCCGTCTTCCTCTTTGATGGCCTTCATCATACACCGCGATGTCCGGGTGATGTTGAGCGCGGTCGAAGAAGATGGTCCTGTGGTTCTTCCCGTTCGAGTAATCCTAATGAGAAAATCGGATCTTTTCTTCGGTATGATGCGAAAAAGATCCAGTTCTGATATTCCAGTGTTTTTCTGTCTCCGGTCGTTGTGGATGTTTCCAAGGTGATTCGAAAAGTTTAATGGCTCCGAAAACATTTGAGGTCGTGCTCGGCATAGTTGTTGGTGCAAGTGAGCGTATGGGTAGATCCAAGTATACCTAGAGAATACGTCGAAATAGTCGCCATCACCGAGAGATACAGATCATATATCACAGATGAGATAGGCCAATAAAGGCTTTCACTAGAGTGTATAAACGCAGATGAATGTGTTGACGAAGTTTGCATGCGGATAGGCATATGCTGGACATGAAGATTTTTGAGAAAGCCGGAGAATTTTTTTATTAATCTTCGTGTCCAGCATATGCTTATCTGCATACAAGCTTCGCCAACACTTTCGTGTTTGTCTGTCCGCCTCACCTTTGGGATGTCAATGGGTTTTCTTTGAGGGTTTCTCGTTCATGACATTCGTTTGGGAGAAGTTGATACCGGCTTGGCTAGCCTGACATCAACGCGAGAAATACCCAATTCTGAAACGGGAGAATCAGTCTGCCTCGATAGTTCATTAGTTAGAATATTCGTCCGGCAAGTGGAAGACTCGGGTTAAAGTCCCGGTCAAGGTAGAATATTTCTCCAGCTTTTTCAGACCCCTAGAAGGTATGTATGCCGGGAGCCATTGGCGGCTTGCAGGGTAGTTACGTAAATGTAAACGACGTGTTCCTATGTTTCCTCTGAATTTCACAAATATTCCCAGGCGAATCGCCGTTTCTCATGCTTTACTTATTTATTTTTTGCATCTGCCAGAGTGACGCTTTGAATTATGTAATGGAAGTCATTCAAGTTCAGTTTCTCGTAAGTCGTGTAAAATCATGGACCATAAGTTAGCTTTTCTACTCTTGTTCAAAGTTTTAAATTCAAACTTACTCTTGAAAACCTATTCCGAGGGGCGTGTTAGATATTTAGGCCGGGATTTGAACCCATTGAGGTAAATGACTATTTAGCCGTGATTAAAACAGGAAGACGCATTTATCTCGTCTGGTAGTCCATTGCAGTATTTTGACGGCTCATTCGCGTACTTAGAAATAAATAATATAGTAATAAAACTTTTCAGATCGGTTTCCGTTTATTTTTGGATGGATAGTTTTTTGCGCAGGATTTCGTTGCAGTCGATTCTAGCCGAACGTGTATTGCGTAATAATAATCTCAGACTAGGAAGTCTTTGCGATTGTTGAAAGCGTTGTGAAATCGCAAGAAAATAGCTTTTTGGCTTCGCCGCCTACGTGCTAGTTCATCCGTCGCGTATTAGTTTGGCCCAAATAAGCTTTATCTCCAAATCGTTCGTGAATTCCCATATTAAATTGATGTTCTTTAGAGAGGCAGATGGTCAGTGTTTACTATTGTATATGTCAGAGATATCTAATAGACGGCACGCGTGCTAGACTTGGGAAGTTGTGAAATTTTTCTGGTACGCTGAAACTTAACGATGATATGAAAAATATTTTGAAATTTTTGAGAACGCCGGTTAAATACATCGGTAAATTCTAGAAAAACGGAGTTAAGGCAATGTCGCAAACGCTGTTAATGGGCAGATGTTGAAATTAATTTTTCGGTATCATATTTATTTCACAATTAGTTGTTCATTGGGAAATGTGGAAACAGGTGCTCATTGGTCAATTTCTTATTTCTCGTTGCAGGAGAATTTAAGTGGAAAAAATCCCTATTATTAATTCAAGTATGTATGTACATTTTAAGATAAATCTACGGCACGTCTGAAGCTACGTGACAAACTTTAAATCTTTTTCGCATGCCAGGTGAAAGCTATTTTTCATCCCATGTATACCCCCCCCCCCCCTCCGGATAACACGCATTTATTTATGGCTTTTGAGAAAATGTTTATCTCGAATACATTCACAGAATAGGAATTAATAACGAAGACGGACTTTAGGACGCTTTTTTCCGTTGATTAATTCGAATTCCGTTTCGTCCCTTCGTGGTAATGAAAAATAAGGATGAAAAAAGAAGTTGGCTGGATAACCTTGATTTTCAGTTCTTTTTAAACTTGGCAACCGCCAGGAAGTTGAAGGGGATAACGTTCGGCGTGTTTTCGTAGGTTATGCCGTCGGATGAGATCTTCCCCGAGACAGCGGTGTGATTAAGGGGTCAGGAAAATCGCGGAAGAGGAAGTTATGCGAAAGAAAAAGCAGACGCTGCACAAAAAATATCGATACTTCTGCCTTTCTGATGCTTGGCCGCATTTGCTGACCGTGCTGTATAATATCTGCCAACTCTTTTTAACGTCTGGCAGATATATAGATATTTTCACGGCGACGTCTGGCACTTTTGACGGCAGTCGTTGGGGGAAAACAATGGATCGAAAAACCCATAAATAAGTTTCAAATGGTTACGTATTCGACGACATTGTGTTTATAACAGTAAATTCTCGTTTCCTCGTCATTCACGACGTACGCGTGCTTTTGTTTTTCTTCCTTTCTTAGCGGCAATAAATTGTTTTTTTTTTGTTTCACTTGCTGAGAATAAAGTCTGCATATCCAACGGCCTTGCATTACGTTGCCCATTGACTCCTAAACCGGTCTTCCTAACCTATGGGTGACGACCCACAGTTGGGTCACGAAGCCCATGCAAGCGGGTCGCGAAAACACTACCATAAATATTTTTTCTACAGATTCCATATTAATAGAATTTTTAAATAAAAATTTTGTCTGGATGCTTCTAGTAATTATTACAAAACACGCAAACTGCTGTTATAATACACGAAACGGGTGATTGCCGAAGATCCAAAAATCATGCGACGATAAATCGATGGGTCGCCATACCGTGTAAATTTGGATTCATGGCAGGGGCGGATCCAAGGGGGGACGATGGGTGCGATCGCCCCCTCCTTGGAGAACCCCATTGCACTCCACTGGGCGCTTTCTTAAATTCATTCGCGCAAAAATCCTCAATTATACGCCGCAGATTAGTTCTGCATAGTAAGGGAAAGAAGGATTCTGATATGGGTAGGGATTTATTTTCAAAATATAGGGCATTTGGCAGGGGCGGATTCGATAGGTGGAGGGGCGATCGCCCCCCCGCCCCCCTTGAGAAGTTTCTGGATCCGCTCCTGATGGGTCGCCATGTCAAAGAGGTTGGGAACCACTGTTCTAAACGATCTTGCGTTTGTATTATCGCAAGTGTCCGTACACGAAAAAGAAATAAGATTTTTTAAAAAAAGTAAGAATCCACAATTTTATTTAGGGCAGAGGTGCGAAACTACGGGCCGCGGGTCACATTCGGCCCTCCGAGTGTCTTCATCCGGCCCGCCACGAGTTTAACAATTAAGGGATACATTGCAATGCAGCATAAAAGGAAAATAGGAAATTATAAAAACAATATATTTTGTTTACCCCTCTACTCCCATAATATGTAAATGCATTAAAAGCTAATCAGGTATTTCCGACTCACGACTAAATCCTTAATTTCCAAGTTATTCTTAAACTCTATTTTAGACTAAGGGTGGCCCGCGAAGAGGGTGGAATTGAGCTATGTGGCCCGCGATGAGTGCAGCAATGGGTTATGTGGTCCTCGGGCCGAAAAGTTTGGGCACCACTGATTTAGGGAAAATATTGAGTGAGGTGGTCAAAGCCTTTTTATATAGCGGGTGTACAAATTGGCGCGGTAAATAATTTCTGTCCAAGGAAAAATTCCTCGCTATTTTTGAGTTACGAGTATTTTTGTACATATGAAGGTTGGTAAATAAAGTTTGATCAGTCAGGCAAACTAATGCAAGCTCTCACTTTTAAAAAATATAAAAATGCTTTCATGGCCAAAAAAAGTCACGTTGCTAAGCGACGAAAAATTGATAATATCATTTTTAACGGTTTTCAATTATTGAGAGGGATTCGACTTTGGCTGTGTATACGAATTCGGCGGCTCGAAAACCTATTAGTTGGATAATCTTAACGTGTGCTACACAGCGATTTATCTCAGGTTTGAAGAATGCAGTTTTCTTGCTCGTTCCAATTACCTTGACACATTATTTGAAAGTTGTTTATATAGCTATATAGCTTGCGTTGAAATTTTAAGTCTTACGTGCAGCAGTTCATGTAAGCTCGACTGCCACGGCTAAATTGGATAAAATAAGATATTTTTAAAAGTTGGAGGGAAGTCGGGTGACATCGGTTTTGAAAGTTTTTTTAGACGGTGCTAACAGTTTAGCGAAACACGACAAAAATTTCTGTCTGGCCATGATTTCAAAAGTTTTTCAAAACCTTCTCGAGCCGGGAAATGTTTTTTCCCGAGTTTGGAGTATTGAAGTTTTATTTTCTATTATATTATTGTATAGACGTTTGAAAATTCAAAGCAGTCATCTATCGAGGATGATTTGTCTTCGACGAGAAGGAATTTGTGAGAAAAGTAACACTTTTCCGTATCCGGAATAACGCTTGCCCGGGGTTAAAGCGCATATTTAACTTTACAGTTAGCACAAATCCTCCTTGGTATCCGATGAAGGTCAAGTAACTGGAAATAACACTTTCAATTCCCTCGAAATTAGGGTAGGGGTAGTTTTCCGACTACTCCGTAAAGGTGTACATGGGGAGGAGCACTTAGTTAGTGTGATAAACGTTCAAATATCGATGCAAATTATTTGTGTCGCCATAATATGTGTTGTAGGAGTTTAGCGTCATCGAAGTTTGTGTCGCATGCGTCCTGAACGGCATATTTTTATCCGCGTAAAAATATTTATGTTTTCTGATTAATAACCGATAAAAAAATAGGGATGCGTTTTAAATGGAATTCCCGGTGAGGATGGTGGGAAATATTCTCTGTAGTCCCAACTGTAACGTTGCAAACGTATTATTTTCCTCCGCCGAATAATAAATTCTACAAACCCCTATTATCCGTGTCAGTTAGGACTTGGGTAGACACGGTTGGTCGAAGAACCTGGAAAATCCGCGTTTTTAATAGCAAAATCTGGTACAGTGTCTGTCAAATACCGTACAAATTTATTTACGCAAAAACAGGTTGCGGGCCATAAATAAAAAACCATCAGTTTAAACAAAGCTGAAATTAGGGTGGAATAGATGAAAAAATATTAAAATTTGTTTTTGGAAGTACGTATTCTGTCTGGCCAATACGTAACTCCTATTCGTGGACATAAAAAAAAGATGGAGCATTATTATTAAAATGTTTCTAAATCATTCACTCACCCTTAGTGTAATTTATCATCACTGCGAAATTTAAGATGGCGCTTGGTTTATAAGAATCTCTCCAAAATAAAAGGGAAAACTTGGCCGCAACCTCCTTTTATTCTTATTTTTCTTTAACACGAAGGGACAAAAACGAAATTCGATTTGAACGAACGAGCGCCCTAAAGTCCGTCTTCATTATAATTCCCACTTCGTGAACGCAATCGAGGTAAACTTTCATAAAAGCCATCAAATATGCGTTTTCGGGGGATAAAAAACATGAGTAAATCAGTTAACATTGCATTTTTTGACAAAGAACTCGGTCAGCTTTATCTAGTTTGTTAATTATTCGGTGAAGTCCCTGCCTTCTTAATTTTTTCATGTTAAGTGGGGAGAATTCAAACTCGCTTCAGAGCGCCCGGTTAATCCGCCGCACGGTCAATCTGTTTTCTACCGTAGTTCTGTTTTAAATTTTTTCCTCCGTGAATCATCCATAAACATGTATAAAAATAGTTTCTGGCGAAAATTTACTGATCTACTTTTTACGCAATTGCCCGTTCGAGACGCAACTGACCTTTGGAGGTGTTTTGTCACAGATAGAGACTTCTTAAGAGCAAATGTCGTAACTCTCTCTCTCTCTCTCCTTGGAAAATTTACGCCGTGGCTGTCATATTCGAGCGCCTTTTGCGCGCGGGGACTTCGCAGTTCATCCCTGACCCAGCGAAAAAAACGAGGTAAACACAGCTCAGGATTGTTGCTACACGTCACGTGCGTCGCTGATGATCACATAACTCACCTGATTCCATTGGAATAATTTGCTTTTTAATCAGATCCTCGCTCTCGTACTAGTTTTCGCGAAGGATGCCTGGTCGGATAAAAGGATTTCACCCTTATTTTTTAGAAACACTTTTTTTTTTAAAGAAAAGGCGGCGTTTTGTAAATTGTCATCTGAATGCCGTTTTTATGATGGATAGGCCTTGAAAATTGTAAGTTTTCAAGCGTTGGAATTTTCTCGATAGTTCGTATACCTTTTCTGAGTTTCCTTTGATGAAAAAATCTAAAAAGCTCGATTTGGAACAAAAGAAATTCTAGTTAGCCCTTCCTCATCGTAAATACTCCAATTCGAGAATAGGGGATTAGATTGGATCGATAGTTTAGTTGGTTAAAGCACCTACCCGGACATTTGAGAGACGCGGGTTCGATACCCGGTCAAATTCATAATTTTTCTCCTCCAAGTTCACATTTTTAACAAAAATTCTATTTAGCCCTTGAAATGCGACCTTAGACTGGATTTATTTCCTCATGGAAATAGAAAAAAACAAGTTTCGATTGCCTCCGGTCAGAGCCGTCGGGTGGTGTATCGGCGCCCGTGTGTGAAACACATGTGGCGCCCCAAGGATTTTTAAAAAATCGGCCTTATACATATTTATTTTAGAAAATAATACATTAATATTCTTATCTTATAAATTATAATAGGAGGATTTATGGCAGATGTCTAATAAAACAACTTAATACAAATATACATAATACTATTAATATAATACAAATATACTTAATACAAATAATATAATACAAATACAAACTGTAAATACAAATTATATCAAAGGATAAAATGTCAAAGAATAACAAAAATGCAACAACTACCTAAAATTAAATTTATTACTGTAAATATATGTAACTTCCAAGGAATTATAACTTAACTTTCCTTACTTTCGCTGAGGCTATCTTTTTTACGATGTAGTGTATATCTAATTCATTTAAAATACGTTTTTGTGACATGCTGGAGCGTAAATAATTATTTATTAGTTTTAATTTTGAAAAAGATCTTTCCCCTGTCGCAACAGTTAAAGGAAGTGTTAATAGGATTCTATATGAAATTGACAAATTAGGGAAAGTATTAGTTAATTCATTTTTAAATAAATAGGTCAAAATGTCTATCGGTTTCATTTTATCTTGTAAAAATGGCTGTAATGTAATTATTTTATCATAAAGCTCTACAACATTTATGT
Organism: Uropetala carovei; assembly: GCA_036926305.1. Taxonomy (NCBI): domain Eukaryota; kingdom Metazoa; phylum Arthropoda; class Insecta; order Odonata; family Petaluridae; genus Uropetala; species Uropetala carovei. Next base: position 3,827,028 of record JAXCHB010000101.1, on the reverse strand, counting down.
CTCTATTTTGTTTACAACTCAATTCTGATTGTAAATTTTTGCAGTACTTCATTAAATTATCTGTATCCATTCTGGAGGAAACTGGAAAATTATATAAAAAATCAAATTTTGACGAATGTGTTTTCAGTAATTTGAACCTCTCTTCAACAGCATTAATTATTTCATCAAGTATTGCAAAATAGAAATTAATTTTGTAATTCCCTTCTCACATTGTAGCATCTGTTGACGTATAATTCGAGTTCGCACCATCGCATGTATGCAAATGTTTCTTGCGATGAAATTGGGGAGCGCTTGCAAACGCTATGCGTGAAGTGAGAACAGTTCAGCTTACTCCTACTTTGACGCATCAAATGGAAGGGATGGAGTCGCCGCAGAAGGTTCAAATATGGTGCAAATGAAAGCACGGTCTGTCTAGTATTGAAATGCAATGCCCCCACCAACAAATGCTTCATTTCAGAAAATGATTTTTTTCCGCTTTTTTCGGATTTCATCCCACTGTGAGCCGGCGCCCTTGAAGGTCGGCGCCCGTGTGCGGTGCACACATCGCACCCTATATCGGGACGGCTCTGCCTCCGGTGTTCGCATTTCATAAACATTCTCTTGGTGTTGCACGAAAAGTTGACTTGTTTCCTCTTAGAATTTTCCGGTTCGTGAGAAACCAGCTGCCACCTGCTTTTTGCTTCGACGAGGAAAAAATATATAGATATTTCCGAAGCCGCCAGTGTCACGTCGTAAGCGCCAATGCGGGAAAAATCGCGCGAAGGTCGAAATCAACAACCTGTCAATCGTGTTTTTTCTCTCGTGCCTGCAAATCCTGCATAGTTTTCAGTGACGATATTAGACGGCGAACTAAATCTTATTCGGTGTGTCACACGTTAAGAAAGTGCGGAATTACGACTAGGGAGTAAAATCGTTAGTTAAAGAATTTTAACGCGCGAGCCTTGATGATAAAGATATTATAATTTACAAGCAAGTGATGGGAAACACCTTTGAGTTATCTAGGCTACCGCGCCGGAAAAAGTTTTCGGTGAAATTCCACCGAGGGAGGCTTCGTGGCTTTCGAAATACGACTTGGTTTTTCCACATTCTTTCGTAGATGTATGCGTTTTCTCAAATGTTATCGTATTTATTATATTAAAATTAAGCAACTGAAGCAGATTACATTGATTTTAGTAATTGTCGTTTCCGTGGATTTTTTAAAATTAAAACCGAAGTCGCCGCTGCGTTCTTTCTGAACGCTTTCCGATTATCCGGACATTTTGTAACTTGATGTGACGCGAGCAAGAATTGCGTCGTCCCAATCAAAAGAAATCGCCGCTGACATACATCGAACGCTAAAAAATCCATCAGATTGAGCCTTTTAAGGTCGCATAACTCCATTCAATACACCCATCGCTTTGCACGTGTTCGGTTTTGCACGGTTTTCATTGAAGAGAATTTCTCGAATTGCACGACCATCAGTTTTACTCGGGCACGGTTTCTGAATCGCCTCCAAGCATTAAAAAAAAACGGTGTTTCATTGCCATTCAGAGGTTATAATAAAAGATAAAAGGAAGTGATTATGAGTACGGTACGAATAAATTGATGCATGTTAATTCCAAGACGGCGCTCAAGTGCAGCTACGTCTATCCCTATGGGGAAAGCTTTCCCACTTTTCACGGTTTCGCTTAACACGGTATTTACAAGGAACGCATTCACCATACAAATCGTGGGATTTGTGTGTAGCGAAATGAAGCAAATGACTCAAAATTCTGTATTTATTTATTTAAAAACACTTCGCACTTCCGTCTTATGTATGGCGAAAAACTTATTGGCCATTTAGACATGGAAGAAAGACTATGAAGCCAAGGAAAGAAAAAACAATTTTTGATAAAATAAAATATAGTAATGTCCCAACTAGCCTAGCCCTTTGCTTTTTTTAGAACGATACCGATTATGCGGTTGCATTTTTCCATAGCGACACACGCGAGAATTTTAAATTGGCCGAATGTTTATTAGTTGCGCAACCATAAATTCGCGAAACTCGGGTGACTCATACAGTCGTAAAAAAAACCTTTAATAAAATACATGCTCATTTAATGGACAAGATTGGCGATCTCATACGTCGTAAGTGACGTACTATCAACCATGATGGCTACGGTTTCTATCGGCGTAGGAGTTGGGTAAATATATAACACGTTTAATACGATCAATATGACCGGAGCTGTAGCTTAATCAATTTTTATTCATTAATGCGCGATTTCTTGATCGTCTTGGCGGCTTTTCAGAGCCGCGAAGGCGGTCTGCTGTGCGCACCCAGCGCCCTGTTGTAACGGTTAATAAATATGTCTCAGTCACGGAGATGAAATAGGAGTCCTTGAGAAACGTAAGAGGCCGTAAAAGTTCTTCAAAGCCGCGGCATTGCGTAATTGCCTTAGGGTCTTCAGCGAACGAGATGAAATTTACGAGAATAGCAGTGCGTGTTACCGCTCGTTTTTTTTTTTTTTTGCGGGAGAGAATACGTTTTGTATTCGCGATTGTTTTTCCATGCTCCAAACTAAACTAAACCAAAAGTGGTTCGCGTAAATATTAAAGTGGTTCGCAACTCTAAAGATAAAAAAATGAAGCCTTATCCGCCGTGGGTAAACGTTTGTTCTATCAATTTTGGTTCATTGTTAAAGAGTGCAATTAAATACATACTTATTACCGTTTTGTACCACATATTTGTGTGAAAAGGGATTTTAGGTGTATACTCGAATAAATAATTAGTATAGAAATAGGCTCGATGTTGACGCAGATTTAATTGTAGCCATTTCAGTTATTTTTCCATATTTAAAAAAAATGTGTGATGACAAACGAGCCCAAGTATCTCATTAATAATAATTTCAGAAATGGAAAAAAGTCAAATTTTCTTTCGTATATAGTTTTTGTTTCGAAAATGAATGCGTATTTACTTTTGTTTTGTTTTACAAGGAATTTATTTGTAGTCATAATTATTTTAAAATAAAAGTTAGTATAATTAATCAACTTTTGTGTGCCTTTATGGTTCGCCAAAGAAAAAAATTGGAAAACCGGTTCGTCAGTTGAAAAACGTTGAAAAACACCGCTCTAACGCAAGGCGAAAAGTCTTATCTCCTCGAGGATGCGAAGGAATGATTTCTTGCCTATAATAAAGTTCTCAACCGTTTGATCTCATTGGCGCTGTACATTTCATCCCGCGAGATGCATTCGTCGCGAGTTGAATCGGAGGATACTGGGAAACGCGAAAACTAGTGGGAGAGTTAGTAGTTTCTCTCTTTTATTAATCTTTCATCCCCTAATTTTTTTTGACTAGTTCGTGACGTCGATAGTTTTAATGACGATGCAAATTCGCTATAACTTTTTCACTGGAGATTCTTCTTCACTGGAGAAGTATTTAACTTACCTTGTGCCTGAAATAAAATCGACAAAGTACACACACCTCCAATATCGACGAATCACCGCTGATGGCTGCTCCTATGTGACGGAAATGCTTCCCTATTTTCCCCAATCTTGCCATGGGCATTAAAGAGACGGTTTATCAATTTTTATTTTTATTCGGTTTATTCGCGGACGGACAGGAAGCGAAACGCGCCTAAAAATACGTGTTAAACCGAAAACGCGTAGAGAAAACTGCGCAATTCGAAGGATGGGCGTAAGTCGAATTAAGAAGCTCCGCGAGCGGAGTAAATCGATTGATCGCATGCAGAGTAAATCGATTGATCGCATGCGGAGCAAATCGATTGATAATGCAGCACCTCGGCCTAACATTTCCTCGATCAGTTCGTATCCAGGCGGCGTTTCTCTATGGAACCTTTTTGTGCGGCGGACATGCATTATTAACCGGCGGTTCCATATTCCGTCGAAAGTCTATCGCCTCTTTTCCTAATCTAACTTGCAAAAAGAAAAAGATCCCTTTGAGGTAATGCTCTCATCGCCCTGCGCAATGCCCCTCGGAACGGCACATAAGGAGGGCGGGTTTTTCCTTCTGAATCGCAACGCGGTTTTATTTTTCACCAACGTTTTAAATGGCGTCGATGGCGTGCATCCGTCGATCGCAAACGCCCCGGAAACGACCTCCGTCCTCGCTTTTGTTTTTCGTCTCGTTCGCGGCGTCCTCGTTTCGACGAAATATGGGTCGGTTCCGTTTTTATCTTTTTATTATTAGCGCGAAAGGCTTATTCGATGGTTATTTTTTTGGAGAACCAAACGTGCTCGATTTGCCCTCTTATATGCTATATATATATGCCGAGGGTTTGTTTTGCGCTTTCCGTTTATCGCGTGGCCTGCGAGCTTCGAACCGATCAAGGCTTTTTTCGCTTTATTCGATTTTACGTGTTCATTTCTTCCGCGAGTGCGTCGGGACGTAATCGGGTCATAACGAGCGGTCTCTCGAAAGATGTACGCCTGCGCGGCCGAGATGTATTCCATCAGGTTCCGCGCTTTTTTTTTTTGCTATCTTCTCTCGGTGCGCATCCACAGGTTACCGTGGTGTACAGACATACCAACTGAACTTGTGCGTGTAGATGGGGAAAATCGGCGCTGCACGCGTAGCGTAAAGTTTCTAAGATCTGTGCGCTTCTTCTAGTTCAGGTGATCGGCGGGCCACATTCGTGTTTTGCGAATGCTTCAGTGGGCCGAATTGGAAGTCAGGAGAGCTTCGGTGGACCGGATGAGCGTTTACATCAGAAGTTACCCAGAGATTCTGCGATCTCATATTGGTGAAAATCAAGTCAACGCAGGGTGTCCCAGAATTCGCGTCTACGGACGTAATCGTGCGAGTTCTGGCGAAATTTTAAGTCGAAAATGTTCTTTATAAAAATTTCGGAAGACGCATAGTTGCCTCAGAAACGTGTTTAAAGTTGGCAATATGTGGCAACGCTGTACTGGGAAAGGGTCGGTTACGATGACTCTAGGATCGAAAATGACGACACCACTATGTTTATCATTATTTGCTTGCAGTCTTTAAATTCCTTATCTTGCTTTAATTTATTTCTGTTTCATTTTCTTGATCAGTGATATGTGGCAACAAGCATCCATTTAACTAATAGATTGGAAACAAGAAATAAAAACAAAACAGAAATAAATAAAAGGAAGTTAAGGAATTTAAAGATAGTGTCGTCATTTTAGACCCTAAGGTCATTATCGTAACCGACCCTTTCCCAGTACAGTGTTGCCACATATTGCCAACTTTAAACACGTTTTCTGAGGAAACTATGCGTCTTCCGAAATTTTTACAAAGAACATTTTCGACTTAAAATTTTGCAAGGATTCGCACGGTTACGTCCGTAGACTCAAATTCTGGGACACACTGTATACATTCGGCCTGCCTATAACGCGGGGGATACGTTCCTGGAAAACACTGTATAATTGGAAACCGCATTATAGAATACCTTAAGTCTATGGGAAATAAGGGGATAGGGACCCGTCGGACCAATTTCCGGTATTAAAACTCCGTTTAATTCAGCGAAACACGGCATAATATAATAATAAATTGATATATATATATATTAATAATACATTAATGCAAATTTTCTATAATAAATTTGGATTAATGTGATAAAAATTATTTAATATATGTACGCAGTAATATATGGGCGCCACCATCAACAACGAAACCCTTCTGGTTCAGCATCTCACTTATCCACAAATATTTTTTCTACTTTTTCTAATTTAGGAATTCTACAGATTCTAGCCACTTTCGAAGGCACAGGAACAGAAGCTAATTTCACACATTCACGAATCTTATCTATCTTCATTCTTTCTAACTGTACGCACAATGGATTCATTCAGACCTAGTTCACGTGCTACGGAAGAAACGGACTTTCCTGCTTCAACTTTATCCGGAATTTTAGTCTTTTTTTCCGTTATGTTTAAAGACTTACGCGTTTTCTTACCACTATCACTGCACTCAGTAGGGTCCATTACGAAATAACTTTTAATTATAGGGCACAAAAAAATAATTCTGAAGCACTGACACAAGGGTATGTTGCTATCACCGAGAATACGGGAAGCCAACTGGCCAAGATTTATTTAAAATTGCACCGCGTCAGAAATTTTGTCTTAAATCGGAGAAATCGCACTTCGAAAACCGCGTAAACGTTCTAGGATACTGTGGTCGCACTTTATAAATCGCGTATACGTGAAACCGCGCTCTAGGATGCCTCGTTATTGTAATTTACAACTTCAACAGAAAAGGATTTGAGATCATAATTTTAGTGAAAAAGTGGGAAATTGGCCATATTCAGTATTGCTTGAGCGGCTCGCAATTGGTTCGCTTTAATATAGTTCCGGGTCCGGATGTTACGTCCCATTAATACGCGAGTTCATCAGATTATGCGGAATCGTTTGGCCTTTAGAACCGCGCAAAAATAACAGATTACGGACAGACTGAGTCATATAGGGCGACACTCTACGCATAGGATTTAATCAATTTCTAACGTATGCGTTCTTTTTTTTGCTCGTAAGTAGAATGTACCTACTTCCTTCAGAAGGCTACCTTTGCTTTTGCTTTTGTAGTCCATCAGCGCAGTTTTGCATCTCATCTTATGGCGCTTCCAAGGTATTTCTTTAACGTTTAAGACGCATAAAGTAATCAAACGTTTTCCCCTTGGAATTACACCACAAAATCCTCTTTTTGCTGTCGCTTTTGTGGTTTACTTCTTTCATGGAGAATCGATTAATTTCCACGCATAATTTTAGCTTCCTCTCGTTGGTCAGTTTTTGTGATCGGCCATGTTGCATTGTGTGTTCATTCCATTTGGCCTCCGGAGGATTCTAAGTGACGAGCGTAATTCCTTTTTCACCTTCAGTGCTTTTTTTTTTGCGCTGTCCTTTGGCGGTTTTTTGCGCTCTCTGTCTCGACAGCTCCATTCGGAGGCTTCTACGAACCTCGGCTCAACCCGTTTCCCATGCAAAACGCACTTTCATTTCCACACGGCACGTGGAGGATTTCCGCAGAGCGGTGGCGAAACTGTTCCCTTGCTAGTTCCGTTTCACTGCTTAGACGTCTCGCGTTGAATATCTCCTGTGGTTCAGACCGGTTGTTACTAAGCTCTTTAACGGCGACGATTTCCAAATTTTTGCGTTGACACGCAAACCCTCGTCCGAGAAAACTCTCCTTCCGTCCCATGGCATCAAATCGCGTTCAAATTTGATCAATAGTACTATAAAACAAGTTAGATGAGAGCGGCTGAATCAATGGCGGTTTTTGTAAAAAAAAAAACTTTTACAGAATGTTAAAATTATACTAGTATGATTAGTCTGAAGTAATATCATCACGAGACAGAATGTTGAATCGATTGGAGAAAAATCTGAATCTCTAGCTGATTTCGTTTAGGAGTGGTTAGCGCGTCAGACATACGGACAGACCGATCGCATAAGCGGATTTTTTTAAAGAGTTAAAAATGGCATGTTGATTTTTTCTATTCTTATGCAATGTTTTCACAAAATGCCAAATTTAAGACCTTACGAATCAGAGTTAAATGGTGTCTTGACGTACCATCGTACGACTTGATGATTTCATTAAATAGCGGATTTATAAAATACTTTGCCTCCCCATCAGTTTGTATGTTATTTTTTTCGTACCGACATCGAAGCCATATTACACGAAACTTAAATGGCAAAAATCTTAGTTTAGCCCAAACAATAAATAAATCAGCTCATTACAGAATTATCGATCTCGTCTAATGGCTGAAAACAAAACCGAGAATAATCACTTCAGTATAAAAAAAGATGAAAAAGTAACCACTTATGTATCTCCAGTAAATAACCTTGTTATGGCTATCGGATATACCTAATATAAGTACTTTTTCAAGGTTTTGATGTTGAAGTTCTTATTCTTGAAATAAATCAGCATTAAAAATATTTCACTTCCCAGCTCATTGATCGTTCATTTCATTCATATTCTAAAGGCTAAGCCTTGCCGACGCAACCATTCGCTTCTCTCCTCTACTGCTCTCTTCAGCTTTTCATATCCATCACATCCCATTATCGCCTTGATGTCCTCTAAATAAGTTTTCCTCTGTCTTCCTCTACTTTTCTTTCCTAAAATCTTGCCTTCAAAAATGTTTGAAATCAACTCATTATGCCTTATAACATGGCCAACAAATTTTACTTTCCTTCTTTCCATTTCTTTTAATAACTTCCTTTCCTCATTCACTTCCCTTAATACTTCTACATTTGATTTCCTTTCAGTGCAACTTGTTCTTGTCATTTTCCGCCATATCCACATTTCCACTGCTTCCAAACGGGCTTCCTCATGTTTTCTCAAAGTCCAACTTTCACTTCCATAAAGTAATACCCTCCATACAAATGCTTTTGCAAAAGCTTTCCTTATTTCAGTATTAATGTGCGTACTTGTTAATACATTCTTCTTGTTTTGAAATGCTTGTTTTTCTTTACTTCTTCCGTGCACCTGTTATCTTCAGTAATTACACTACCTAGATAAACGAACTGTTTTACCTGCTCAACTCCTTTATTATCTATCCTTATATTCGTTTTTATTTCTTTGTTACTCTTACTTATAACCAACACTTTCGTTTTCTTTACGTTTATTCTTAATTCCCAGTGTTTAAGTATTTCAAGCATCACTTTTAACTTTTAGTCATATTTTTCTCCGAATCTGCTATTATGACAATATCATCAGCGAATCTAACACAATGTATTCTTTTCCCACTTATCTTTATTCCTTTTGTCTTTTCCTTCATGACTTCTATAGCTTCCTCAATAAACATATTATCATTGATCATCAGGCGCTAATTAACTATGACTTGTGAGCAAATATTTTATAGTTTTTTCGATTTTTTAATCAGCGTAAGATCTGAACGAATGACAATGGGACATCGCAAATTTAATGTTTGAATAACGGAATAACGGAGAATAACAGAAGCGTCGAGAGAAAATTGCAGCACGCGGATATAAAAAAAATAATAAACGCCGGCGCGATCGAATTTGCGGATTTGGCGATTTTTTTGTGCGTAAACATGTACCACAGATGATTTGACTCGCAGACTTCTCACTATGAACGGGGACAGAAAAAAGAAAAATATGTTTTTTCGATCTATCGAAAATTCGAGCGATAACAGATTTATCGAGGCCTTACTTCTTTTTTCGCCTTCCAAAAAATTTCTTTTCATGTTGTGACGTACTTTGACCACCCATGAAAAATTTAACTGCCGAAGAAATAACAAACACTTTCTCGCCAATAAGCTTTTTGTCTGCTTTCAACTCGCCCAACGTGTCCGTCAAAGCGTGCGAAATAAATAGTTTTCAGTACGGCCTAAATAATTTTCTAGCAAAACGTTTTTACTCTCTCCATACGTAGTATAGGGAAAGTATTGTGCTCACCAAAAAAAATCGACTTCGAGATTTCAACGGAAATACACGTTTTGAGGTCCCTAGAACATGTTTACACTATTTTCGGAATGATGTGTGTGTGTGTGTGTGGATGGATGTATGTGGTTGTGGGCGCTCTAACTCAAAAAGTACTTGCCATATCGTTACAAAATTTCAAATATAGCACTTTAGCATGAGCACAAAGAACTGATTAGTTTTTAGAGAATAATGGTTAACCGGAAGTCGAGGTTTATTCGAAACCCGATTCGGTTTTTGAGATTTTTCTCCGTTAAAACATCATCATTATATATACATTTCTATACAAATGTTATAGTTAATGTAATTTCTTACAACTTTCATTTTAAACAATTTTCCATAGCAGTTATTTTTTCGGAATTATTTATAAGTAGTCAGTTTTTTTCGGTTTCCGTCAAATATCTCCTTAAAAACGTCGTTAATAGTTATCTTCGTGAGGACCAAAGTTGTAGAGAATAATATTTCTTCCAGGTTTTGTTTGAAACAAATTTTCGTAGAACCATCCATTTCGGAGATATTTTGCTTTTTCTTAATTTCCCTTATACAGCGCCACCACCATGTAGCGGTGAATTCTGTAAACATTCAAAATATACGTAATTTACGGCAATAAGGAGGACTGTATTCTTCTACGATACGAAATAATAATTTTGCCTTATAATGCTATTCATAGTAATTTAAATATCTATACCCCAAATATGGAGAAATTCATGTGTTGGCCACATAAGATTTTTTTACATACAGTTGTGCTCAGTCGGCGTGGCGTTATTATCGTCTCGTTATCCTGAGACTTTTTTTCTGCGGCCCTGACGAGCAATAATTCATTATCGCCGTTGTATAACACGCTGTCACCGCCGTATGCGAATGTCCGGCGCCATAAGGCGGCATTCCAACGCGCCGAGAGTGAAGGATTAATCCGGGTTTGCCAGCTGTTGTGTTTGTGTGCGTGCGTGTACTCGGCCTCGCGACTCTCCAGGGCATTGACATTGACCGTCTTGCTCAACCAATGACTCGTAAATTCCGATTTATCGCCGGGCAGTCTTCTCGAGCGTGTCCAGACTCCGAGGAAAATGGCTCTTTTTTCTTTTCAAAGTAGTCGGCTTTTTTAAAAAGCATTTTTAAGTAAACACTCATTTTTTCAAAGACGTCGCTCGATATCGATAATTCGATTCGATGTTTAATCGGCGAAGGGCGATAATGTATCGATATGAAAGTTATCGATGTTTTTTTTAGTTTTTTTTATTTTTCGGTTTATGGCGGAATAAAATAAATTTATTTCCCGTTCTGCCTGATTTCAATCGTCAAATGGTTGTTACATAGCCGT